>NSJW01000275.1:1200000-1861448 GCA_019955255.1 Castanospermum australe | reverse complement strand
CATCCTCGTTACTGCAGGTTCTTTTCAGTGATAACTTCCTTAAATCTTTTAAAAAATTGCAATCAGAACGGACAAAGAAGTCAGTTATTAGCCTCTTACTCAAACTTTCCAGTGGTTGGAGACCTAAAAGGATGAAAGTGGACTTGCTTTGTGGAAATTCAGCAGGGGTATTGAAGCAATTTAAGGTTGAAGGTCTCTATGTTGTTTGTTCAAGGGACATAGAAAAAGAATCAAGGTATACTCAAGTTTTAAAGATATGGGACATACTGCCTCTAGAGGATATCCCTAAATTAGTGAAGCGTCTTGATGGTATATTTGGAAGCTACACTGACGACTTTATCAGTCGTTGCAATGAGAAACGTGTTGAGGGGTAAGTGCATTAAGTTGCATTCTATTAGACCTGAGCTGCTATAGCTAACTGATATCATGCATTTTGCTTCTTTTCTAGGAATATGGAGGTTCCAATGAGTTGGGAAAAATCAGTAGAAATCATCAAATTTAAGAATCTTGATAATAATGGAAATGCTGCTGATTTAAGTGTTTGTGCTGATCATAGAAGTTATGTTGAGAATTCAAGGGTTGAGGAGAGTCTCTTGTTGATGAAATTCTACTCCTTGTCATCAGGCGTTGTAAGCCACTTGCTTTCTGACCGTAACAGTAATGAATTGGATCTTTCCATTTGAAGTAACTGATGAAGAGCGGGAGATAATCCTCTTCCCTGAAAGTACATTTGTATTGGGGCGCTCGGGTACTGGCAAAACCACTGTTTTGACCATGAAACTATTTCAAAAAGAGAACTTGCACCATATGGCAGTTGAAGCAACATATGGAATTAAGAGTGCTGCAGTTTCCTTGTCTGAATCAGGAAAAAGAGTATAAAGAAAATTCTACTGTGAATGACACTGATGACAGGCCGGTCTTACGCCAGTTGTTTGTAACAGTGAGTCCTAACCTATGTCAAGATGTAAAACATTATGTTGTTCGATTAAAAAGGTATGAAACTTCTTCCACAGACTTTATGCTTTTCTTTTTCCTTTCAACTTGAATGATAGGTGATAAGTCTTATTGAATGTGGTATTGGTTAGCTATCATTGGAATATTCTTTTTGTGTCCATCTGACTGTTATCTATCTATGTTTCTATCTATTTACTTTTGACACACATTGATATATTGCATCTGAAAGTTTAACATTGGTATATCAAATATGCACAAACTGGAAAATAATGGTTGGGTGCTTTGTTCTCTTGTTATATTTTCTCCATTTTTTATTATACATGTGGGATATGTTTTCATGTGGAAAAATAAAACCAATGAAATTTGGAGCTGAGCCACAATTGAAGGATATAAGTATAACTCTTTAGATGCAATAGCTGATGTGTTGAGGGATGAAACTAATTTTTTTTTTTTCTTAGGGACTCTTGATGGAACAATCTCAGAATAATTTATTTTGAAAAATGCTAGTTCCAGAACTGTTAGGCAAACAAAAAAACCTCACAACTTCACCTGCAATGTTGGATTTCTGCAGAGTGATCCAATGACCGAGGCTGGAGGTATCATTTTTCTGTGAGTAAAATGGGCGTGTTTTTGGGTCATATGTTATAGTATAATTGATTGGGTGAATTACAGTGGGTATATTTTATATAAAATTTTCACCAATGTCAAAGGATCAAATCCATGCTGTTAAATTAGCTAACGACTTGAGTATGTTCTGGAAGAGATCTTAATGCAAGTCACTTGTTAAAATTCATGATCCACGTTTAGTTAGTTTGGGTCTTCTAGAAGAGTCCCCTACCCAGGGTTGATTTGAAAGTTAAAGGTCGTGGGCGTTGGCTCATATTTATACCCAATGTGTAAGTTTGGAAATGTGTAAACAAAACCCTCAATTTTGGCCCCACCTCCGTATCATTTTGTGCATTTGCCTAAGGATTTCTAAACTAAATTTTCTGTTATTTTCTCTTTATTTTCTTTCATCTCTTATTTTGTTACAAAACTAGTGGCTTTTGTCGGCATCAATATCTACACAGTTGTTTTGACATAGTGATGGAGGAAAGGGGGAGCAATGGTGCCCCCTTGAATTTTTACATTTTTTACTCTAGTGATAATATGTGATAATATATTATATTGACAATTGTTTTGACGTAGTTTTTCTATGAATTCATAATTTTTCATTGTGTTGTCTATTTAAGAAACTATGTAATGGTGTTAAAATCACACTATCGCAACTCCTTAACTCTAGTCCTCAAGTTTACATCTAGTATATGCAAGCCTTCTAAATCTAAGTGATTTGGTCCTTATGTACTTTCAATTCAATTAAATGTCATTTGTTTCATGGTTTTTATGTATGATGCGCATGGTACCTAATATTATTAGACCTTGTTATGCATACAGATCCATTTGTGGTGGCAATATTTCTGCTGAAAGCAGTTCCATTGAAGAAGATATTGTTGATACATCAGTTCAATTTAAGAATATCCCAGATTCTTTTATTGATCTTCCTGCCAATTCATATCCACTTGTGATAACGTTTCAGAAGTTTCTAATGATGCTTGATGGGACTTTGGGTAACTCCTTTTTTGAAAGATTTACTTACCTATCTTCTAATAATCAGAACCTTGGTTTAAGGTCCGTTGCTTTGGAGACCTTCATAAGGAACAAGGAGGTGACTTATGACAGGTTTGATTCTTTGTATTGGCCCCATTTCAATTCCCAATATACTAAAAAGCTAGATTGCTCCAGGGTGTTTACTGAAATCATATCCCATATAAAAGGTGGTACAAAAGCTGTGGAGCCTGGTAATGATAAGCTAAGCCGTGAGGCCTATCTTTATTTATCTGAAAACCGAGCATCAAGTTTAACCAAACAGAAAAGAGAGTTGATATATGATGTCTATCAAAGTTATGAAAAAATGAAGATGGACAAAGGTGAATTTGATTTGGCTGATATTGTAACTGACCTGCATCGTCGTCTGAGAACTAAAAGATATGAGGGTGATGAAATGAGCTTTGTGTATATTGATGAGGTGCAAGATCTAACCATGAGTCAGATTGCTTTATTTAAATATGTCTGCCAAAATGTAGAAGAGGGTTTTGTTTTCTGTGGGGATACAGCACAAACAATAGCAAGGGGAATCGATTTTAGGTTCCAAGATATAAAATCTCTCTTTTACAATAACTTTGTTTTAGAATCAAAGAGAAGCATATATAACCAAGGAAAGGAGAAGGGGAGAATTTCAGATATTTTCTTATTGAGTCAGAATTTTCGAACTCATACTGGAGTACTGAAATTATCCCAGAGCATCATTGAACTTCTTTTTCGTTTCTTCCCTCATTCTATCGATGCGTTGAAGCCTGAGACCAGTTTGATATATGGGGAAGCCCCAGTCGTGCTTGAATCTGGAAATAAAGAAAATGCAATTGTAACAATTTTTGGAAATAGTGGACATATGGGTGGGAAAATTGTAGGCTTTGGAGCTGAGCAAGTAATTTTGGTACGAGATGATTCTGCTCGGAAGGAAATTTTAGGCTATGCAGGGAAACAGGCTCTTATCTTAACCATTTTGGAGTGCAAAGGCCTTGAGTTTCAGGTTGTCACAAAAACATCTTACTTAATATACTTCTATTCTGTATGTTATATCTTTTTTTATGGTCTTCTGTGTTCTTTTCTAGGATGTATTGCTGTACAACTTTTTTGGCTCTTCACCTTTGAAAAATCGATGGAGGGTGATATATGAGTATATGCACGAGCAAGATAATGCTGGACTCTACAAAGCCGGAGTCCTATCCAAGTTTCAGTGATTCCAAACACAATATTTTGTGCTCTGAACTTAAGCAACTATATGTGGCTGTAACTCGTACAAGGCAGAGATTGTGGATTTGTGAGAATGCAGAGGAGTTCTCTAGACCTATGTTTGACTATTGGAAAAAGAAGTGTCTTGTACAAGTCAAAAAACTGGATGATTCACTTGCTCAGGCAATGAAAGTTGCAAGCAGTCCAGAAGAATGGAAGTCGCGTGGCATAAAGGTAATCTCTACACTCAACTATTTTATTCAATGTGTCACCTAGTAATGAATTAAAATTAGAAGTACTTGTTTTTTTATCAGGTTGAATCATTGGTCACTCGGGTTTTCTCAGGTTGCTCATTATATAGTTTTATTATATGTGGGGATAGAGCAACTTCTTTGATGTGCCACTTCTGTGTAGCAATATAGTTTTTTTTCCAATTGATATCATATCACTTGACTGTTTCTTTGCAGCTATATTATCAAAATAATTATGAGAAGGCAACAATGTGTTTTGAAAGAGCAGGGGACTCTCACTGGGAGAGAAAGTCTAAGGCTTCTGGTCTTAGAGCAACTGCAAACCGTTTGCGTGATTTGAGACCTGATGATGCAAATGCAATCCTTAGGGAAGCTGCTGAAATTTTTGAAGGAATAGGAATGGCTCATACTGCTGCCCAGTGTTTTTTTGATTTGGGGGATCATAAAAGAGCTGGTATGAATTTGAGATTTTAGCATTCTTTGTCTTTTTCTTTTATGTCTTTTTCACATGTGATATCTTTCTGGCTTTAGCGTTTCACTTTTAGGCATTAAGAAATCATTGTACATTACAAATGGTCGGTTTATCCTACATGGTTATGTTCTCTGTCCTTTGGCTGGGGTTACCATGTTGCAGATTTGAACCTGCTCAATCTACACACTTCAACTTGTGCAATTAACCAAAAATAGAATTAAAAGAAGAAGGTTCTTTTTGCTAATTAATATAAAAGATGAAATTCATACCATCTTTACAATGATGTGCTATGATACATGTCATATACATATTAAACACCAATGTCTGTATCACACTTCTACCTACCATCTTGGACAAGCATCATACAGTGTTAGAATAAATAAATTAACTTTGAGTACTAAATAGTAAATGCTATTACTATCTGAACTCAACTTTAATATGTATGTTTGAACCTTTGCTTGGTACAGCTTACACATTCCTGTGTACATTTTTATAGAGTTTTTTCTCATTTGCACATGGATGAAATTAAATAATTATTTATTCTCATATTTTTTTATATATAGGAATTATAGTAATACTAGATCCATGTCTATTTTTTTATAGCATGCCTCAAAGTTTGCTAATAAAGTAATAATAACACAAACATTTTGTTGCTGTTAACTTTTAAAATGTTACCATCAATGCTTAGGAGTTATAAAATTTCCATGATTTTCTATTGACACATTTTTCTATGTTGATTAGCTTTTAAGTATAGAAGGTTACTGTGATAATTTAACAGGTGTAATATTCACATCTTAAAATAGCCATGGAATGAAACTCAAGATATAGTCAGGTGCCTACTTGAAATTCATTAATCTTTTTGCTTGTAGATATAATTCTATTAAATTAATACAAACTCTATACTAATGCCAGTTTCATGGCTAAGTTCACAAACGTATGAAACAATTGTGCAAATAAGATATGCTTATTTTACTGCAAATTTCATCTAGACAAAGCTTCTGTTGCAGCTATCATGCTATATTATTTAGATGACATGTATGTTTAATGGTTAGGAGTCTAATGTCATTTTTTTTTTCATAAAATACCAAATTGACCCAATTCTGGTTATATTAGTGTTAAGTTATCACATCACTGTAGATGAATGCATGTTGTTTTTGACTTTGGGGTTTAGCTTGTCTTGTGCTACAAACAAATAGTTATATTAAAAAAACACGTCATATACATCACTGAAAGCTTATATCATTGTCAATACAGACAAGTTGGAAAGCTTAAGCTGTTAAGTTGAGAAGTTCTACTTGTGTTGAAACTTGAAACCATTAATGAGCACTTGCCTCAATCCTAAGCTGTTAAGTTGAGAAGTTCTACTTGTGTTGAAACTTGAAACCATTAATGAGCACTTGCCTCAATCCTAACAAGCCATGCAAAAGCAAAAGCCCGTGATAGGCCTGAATGCAGAGGAAGGAATGAACAAACCTAAGCTCTCTACCATGGAGTGTATCCTGTTCTTGTCTTTTGTTTATTCATTTATTCATTTCTTCTGAAGAGAGTAGAGTGAAGAAAAAAAGAAAGATAGAGGGAGGAATTGAATGGAATGGCTGAATTTAAACCGAATTTTCCATTATTGTTACTTACAACTCTAAATAAAAAAACATAGTTGGCTCCTAAGCAAGCGCATAGTTTTTTGCATTCTCACATTTAGGCTTCATTTTGAAATTGAGAACCTTTATAAAATTAATGCTGTTTCTTCTAACAGGGAAGCTTTATCTGGAGAAATTTGAGGAGCCTGATCTGAAAAGAGCAGGGGATTGCTTTTATCTAGCAGGATGCTATGAAATTGCTGCACAAGTGTTTGCTAGGGGCAGTTTCTTCTCAGATTGTTTGACTGTTTGTGCAAAAGGAGGATTGTTTGACATTGGTTTAGATTACATTCAACACTGGAAACAAAATGAAACTGCTGGCCATAATATGGATAGAAATCATGAACTCTACAAAATTGAACAGAATTTTCTGGAAAGTTGTGCTCATAATTATTTTGATCATAAAGACACCAGATCAATGATGAAATTTGTTAGAGCTTTTCATTCGATGGAATTGAAGCGTGAGTTCTTACACTCTTTAGGTTTGCTTAATGAGCTCCTCTTGTTAGAAGAGGAATTAGGGAACTTTATGGAGGCAGCAAACATTGCTAAGATGATGGGTGATATTCTGCTTGAGGCTGATCTTCTGGGAAAAGCTGGTAAATTCATGGAAGCATATGAACTGGTGATTTTCTACGTACTTGCAAATTCTCTTTGGTCTGCGGGAAGCAAAGGGTGGCCATTAAAACTGTTTGTACAGAAGGGTGAGCTTTTGAGAAGAGCATTGTCATTTGCAAAGGAGCAGTCAAGCAGCTTTTATGAGCTTGCTTGTACTGAAGCTGAAATATTGTCAAATGAGCATAGTAACATTTTTAATATAATGGTTCTTTTGAATTCCTCTCGCAGATTTAGGAGTATCAGAGGTGAAATATTATGTTTGTGGAAACTTCTGGATGCTCATTTTCAGTTGAATTCCTCCAAGTATGTCTGGCCAGACAAATTTACTGTTGATTCAGTGGAAGGAATCATTTTAAATAATCAAATTTCTGTAGAAACACTGTTTTACTGTTGGACTTGTTGGAAGGACAAGATCGTTCATATATTGGAATACCTTGCATGTCTCAAATCCCAGGATGTTCATCAGCATAGTAGTTATGGAAAGTTTGCTTTGAATTATTTGGGTGTTCAGAAACAGATTTCTAATCTAAATGACATTTACCATTTGCTCATCCCTGATGCTAACTGGGTGATAGAAAAGGGTGAGAGATTTCTTAAGAAGAATGGAAGGCTAGTATCTGTGGATGTTCATGTTTTAGTTTCTGCTGCTCAGAGTTATTGGCGTTCAGAATTGCTTTCTGTAGGTGTGGATGTCTTGTTGAACAACCTTGAAGTACTCTACAAGTTTTCAGTTAATAAAATTCTTTCCGAGTTTTGCCAATTCAGGTCTTTAATGCTTATCTACGAGGTCTCAAAATTCCTCCTTGAATCCAAATGTTTTATCCACAACCATGGTAACTTGAAAACACTGGAGAAATTTCGCAGACTTCCAATTGACTGTTTCTTTGGCTATGTAGTTCCCCTAGACTGGAAGAAATCAGTGACAGAAGACATGGTTTCTCTTAGGGAAACTGAGACTTGTCAGGATTTGAGGGAAGAGGTCATCTATGATAACATTAGACGGAAAGGTGGGCTGACTTATGGTCAAATTGGAAGGGTGGCAGTTATGATTCTTGGTATGGGTAATCCGAAAGATGAACTATGTGTGGAAATTATGAGCAAACTTGATAAGAAAGTACCCTGGATAGAGTTCATTTGGAGCTTGCATGGGAATTCAGCAGAGGAAATTTCACAAGGCAATGAAGCAGTTAAAGAGCTGAATCGCATGTTCAAGTTTTGTGATGCTTTGCAAGATACTTGCGATGCAAACTGGAGAATGGAAGTCGATTATATGTCTCCCAGTTGTTTCATGTATTTTATTGAACGACTTCTGATATTGACATCTTGCTGGAAAGGGTTCCTTTTTTGCCACAAGGTCATCTTTCGTTGAATGGATCATTTACCAGGATGAAAATGCCCTTCCAAATTTGAGTTTAATGGCCCATGTACACCCAGACGTAGAAGCTGTCCATAAGTTCATTGCCTGTGTCCTTCAACAGCTTCTTTATAATCAAAATGATACAATAAATTGGATTAAAAAATCGAACATAAATGAGAAGGATTATTTCCCGTTGTTGGTGTTGAGATTGTTTGTTTCAATATGTTTGCTTCAATTGAGCTCTGGGAAGTATTTAAAGTTACTTTATGATTTGCTGGGGGAGAACCATATAACTAAACAATTGCCACTGGAATTTTATAATGTTCTTCAGAAAGGAAGGAAGCAGTTGGATTTCAAAGTCTTTGCTGAGGCATTTAAGAAGGTTGACAATGCCCTGGTAATTGCCAGGCTATGGAACAATAATTCTAAATTTTGGTGTCCAGATGCTGTTTTTGTGGATTTTGTGACATGCCAGAAAAGAGAGCATGTATTACAAGTATTGTTTCCAAACAGGGTTGAGACTATGGCTATAGGGTGAGGAAACTGCAGCTGTTACAGTAGAAGCTTCTGACTCAACATCCAAGATGTTTCCTTCAACAAGTTGTTCCAGACCTCCAAATACAAGTTCTGCTCCTGTTGCAGATCAGAACTCGAATACTGGGATTAAATATGAAATTAACAAGTCGATGGGTGTAGACTTCTTCTGGGATATGTTGCAAAATAATGAAAATATACAATTGGCAATTGATGATTCTAATCTTGATTGGATATTGCTTAATTCTCCAATGTTTAAGGTAAGCCAAATTGTTTTTCATTGTGTGTAAATTCAAAGTTAAAAATGGGCTTCAAAGTGTCTAGTGTCTACTATAATCTTTTTTTTTTTTATCTCAATTATTTTCTTCTCACTTTTTCACTCTCTCTTCAGGGTTTTGTGGATACTTACTTTGAACTTTTTAATTCTTCAATATCTGGAAGCTTGCCACAAAACCCTGTTAACCTTGAAGACAAAAATGAAATGGAGGAGGCAAAAGGCTTGCTTGATGAAATGAACGGACTTTCTGTAGCATTGAATGTGAGGTAAGTTAGATAAGTAACTTACTCGTGTCATGAATTTTCTTATGAATTCTGCTTCTGTTCTTTCTGCTCTGTCCAATCAGCAATTGTAGATTAAGTATAGCACCAGACTTTGCAACCATTTTTAACTTTGCTCCTTCACCTTTTCTTCTAGCCACTTGTGGAGTTCTTCAGATATCACTACAGTTTTTCGTGAACTCTCTAAGAGAATTCTTTCAAGACGACCAAAAGTGGAGCACATCTTGGTTCAGCTGTTTCTGCTTCACAAGAAGAATATCACTGCTGACTATGAGCCATTACAAGCCACAGCACTGCAGCAGCAGCAGCAGCACGAGGCAATGACCACGGGCAAAGTGAGTTGGAGGAATCAAAAGATAGCATGTGCAAGAATTCGGAGGGTGTCATCAATTCAGGAGGACAAGGAAACATCAGGTAAAGCACAAAAGGCAAGAGAAACAAATCCAAGAAAAACAAAGGAAGGAAAAATGGAAGGAAGCGAAGATGTGATTAAGAAAATCTTGACAGGTTTACTGTAGTAAATGCAGACCTTGTAGTTATTTTTGTGTTCAAACTTCAAATTCTCTGTGCTGTCCTCATTATGCGTTTTATTTGCTAATGTTGTCCAGAGTTTTGCAAACAGGAATGCATGGTAGGCCTTAAAGCTCGGAATATTCATTCAACTTTCTGGTTCTATACTTTTATCGTGATTTTGAAAAAAAAAAAAAACAAAAAAAAAATTGATGAGTCAATGATTCGATGGTGACTAAAAGGAATTAACCCATCATTTAGAGTGCTAAATGGAAAAGAATTAACCCAGGTGCAGGTGGAGAATCACCTGAAGATTAGATAGCAAAACCTTGTGTTGTTGTATCCTTATTTGAGTACAGCTTCAATGGCAAAAGACCTCTCCAATTCAGCTCTCATCTGCACCAAACAATTTCAGCCTCGACAAAGGGGTCCTCAAGTAGCCATCAACCTCAAACTTCTTTGGTGACAACTCCCTGTACTTGGCAAATTGCTCTCTGGCCTCCACGTTCTTGTCAAGCAAACTATAAACCATACCCCTACAAAAATATGGCCTAAAAATCATTAGGGTCCTCCTTTGTCAGCTGCTGATAAAAATCCAGAGCTTCCTCTACATTCTTCTGCAAAAACTGTATCTGTGCCATTATCAACCTCACATCCCGCGCCTCCTTCGCCTTGTTTTTCTCCTCAGCAATCGCCAAAAGCTTCTTCCAGCCTCTTAATTACCGCCTCGCCTTCCCCACAGCGATCCACCAGCAGGGCGTTCTCAAACAATGCCTCAAACGACAACGGATTTGCAGCCAAGATTTCCTCATACAAGTTGCGACCATTTTCGGCATCACCCATTTCGTTCAGCAACCTCGCCATGAGGAATTTCCATTCCGTTACCTCCGGTTGCGCGGAAACCAAGCGCTTCAAGATCTTCAAGGCCTCTTCGTCCTCGCCATTCTCGAGCGTCTGCTGCAAGAGAGACCTGAGGGCATCAACAGCTTCCGCACTCGTTTCCAGAAATTCGGACAAGGGCGAGGTTCCGTCCGGCTCCTGCCCCAGATCATTCACCTTCTCTTCTTGAAGAACCTGGAGCTTGCTCGGTAGCTGCCATCTTGGAGATTCGGCTCTGGCAGGCAAGTCAGAGAATTTTCCCGGCCATGGCGGCCGCAGCACCGACGAAGATTGCAGCCCCGGCATAGCTGTTTCAGCTTCTGAAAAAACGGGGTTTCGGTCAGAAGGAGTAGGGGCATTGGATGAACAGGCCCTGACGCTGATTCGAGGGATGGAGCGGCGATTACGACGGATTGGAGGGGTAAAACGGAGATTGGGAGGAGAAGGTGGATTTGTGGAAGTGGAAGTGAAAGAGAAGATGGAGGATGAAGCGGTGGCCAAGGTAGACCTCATGGTGGCGGTAGGGTTCATGGGTGGAGAGAACAATGTTGATGGATGTTGGCTATGGAGAAGAAGGAAGGGGTTAGGTAGAGTTTTGGGGTTTAAACTCTAAAGAGTGTGTGAGTGGGTAGGTGGCAGCGTAGGTGCTTAATTTATTGATTTTTTTTCCTTTTTTGGTTCTCCCCATTCTAGCATAGAGATCTGCCCCTTTTTCTCTTCAATTATTTTTTGTCATATCTTTCGAAGGAAATAGCCACAACACTTTGTGTATTCGGTCTTTGCCTTTGCGTTATGTTTTTTTATAACTTGAATTTAATTATTAAGTTTTTTTATTAATAATATAAAAATATATATTTTTATAAATTAATTTATTTATAAAAAATTTTGTAATTTTTATTTAAAAAAATTTTAAAAATTATTTATTAAAATATATATTTATTTTATTTTACTATTTAAAAAAATTATGTAAAAATAATATAATAAAAATGTAAGCATATAACATTGTTGAGAATAAATACAATTGTTATTTATAACAATGAGATTTGTGTGTTTATTGTTTAAAATTTTTGTGTTTTCCAATATAATTTTTTATTATTATAAATTATTGACCATTTTTTTTTGTTAGTGATAAATTATTGACTTATTATATTCATATCAAAATTATATATTCTAAAAGATTCTAAGTCAATGACTAATTTGGTTCGATAGCCCAACTCGTCCAATTATGGCCCAAAGTGACATGGTCCATGTATGGAAGAGTTCTTGGATATCCATTTAGCTAAATACTGCAGACCAAAAAAAAATAGCTAAGTACTAGTTAAGCATAACCCAAAAAAAAAAGATAAATACTAATTAAGGAGCAATTTTATTTGTGAAATGACTTAATCAACTAAATATGTATTTAGATTAACTTATTTTATAATTAAAATAATTTATAATTAAAATTTTTTAAAAATAATTTTTAAAAAATTAAATTATTCTCAAACATATAGTAAGAAAATAAGCCTAACATAACTTAGAGACTTATCATAATAATACAAATAGGGACTTACCCCAAGTATGAACATTTAATTCACCCTACTCTTGAGTATATCCTTCTATGCATAACCATTGATTTGAGTATGGGAGTCTTTACTTAATGGTCTCATCTCGGTGTAATTTTTCTTTTTATCAAGGCTTATCTCTTTTAAAGATTCACTTTAAAGTGGAATGTTATCACTGTCTTCAAGAATCTTGTAGAAGTTTTTCCATCCACACAATCCTTGTGGCAAGAAAAAGCAAACACCAACTTGAAACACTTTATTTTTTTTTAAAGGGCAAATGCAAAAACTCTATCAAACTTTGAATAATGTACAAATTATTTCCATGAGTTAAAAAAAAAATCGTTCATATTTTACTAAAATATGTAAAAAGAAAAAAGAAAACTCTTTTGTCTAAAAAACACTCATTTGATTATTGAGAATACTCCATATGTTCACTTTTATCTGTCATTTAAAATTTTTACGCAAAAATTAAGAAAGTTATTAAATAGTCCTAATCGTAGAGAAATATAGTTTAAAATAATTAAATTATTATTTCTTTTACTTCATTAATATTTTTTTTTAATTTCAATTACTCAACTAATTCTCTCTCCATTAAAAGATAAGAGTAAAGTTAAAAAAATTAATTAATACTTATTTAATATTCTCAAATGACAGATATTATTGGATAAGAAAATTTTTCTTACATAACAGATAAAAGTAAATGAAAGAAATAATTATGTGAACATCGAGTGCTTGTATAAAATGCACGTGCCAATTTGGTAGAATCCAAGAATCTAAGCTAAGTTAGGTGTTGTTGTCGTTGGTTGGCTGCTAATGGTGGATGATAATCTTTCGCTGAAATTTTTTTAAGTATTTAAGGAATAAGATATATTTCGTGTTATTTAATAATAGTTATATAACTTTTGTGAATCAATATTATTTCTAATAAATTTTAATTTTATCATATAACAATAACTCAAAAAAATTATATGATTATCGTTAAATAATATAAAATAAAAAAATATTTTATTCTTTAATCACGTAAAAATCCCTCATCCTCGAACCATACCTCCTCTTGGAAAGCGCAATGATTCTTTTCATTGTATTACATAAGAGCATCCCTATTAACCAACTGGCGAGTGCCAAGGCAACCACAGCCCAACAATCTAACTTCCATAGCATACTATGATGGCAACACCCAACCAAAATTGCGATATCTATTTTGACAAATTTTCTTTTCATATAGATGGTATTTTATATGGGCACATGCGTTTCACTAGAGGACTTGACATTCATGTGGTGATTTTCATTAGGTCAAATGAATATTTATTGGACAAAGGAATTTTTTGCACAATTGATAAAGAATGAATGAGTGTTTTTTTCAACTCTTATTGAAATTCAAGAGTACATTGACCCAGAAGGTTTGAGGTTTTATATTTTGTATATTTCTATTTTTTGAAGGTTAGTCTTTTGTTTTTATTATAATTAATAGGAAAAATTCGTGATTTAAAATTGATTTAAAAATCCATTCTTTTTTACATCTATTCTTATTACTTTAAAGGAATTTCTAAAATCTGTAACATATTATAAGTGTAAATTAATTTTTAATAACTTCTTAAATTAAAAAAATCATTTCATCGTACGGTAAATAAAACTGAAAATATTCATTACACCACATAGTAGGAAAAAAAAAGAGAAACTAAAACTAGTAAATAAAAATAAACTAAAATAAATAATCGGTCTATATATATAATTTCACTTTGATTTAGATTTTGATTCCTGTAATTTTTTTTTATATCAATCTTTAAAATTTTATATATTTAGATTTTTATCTTTATCATTAAGATATCGGTCTTTATAGTTTTATTCTTTTCAATTTTAATTTCTATAATTTATTTTCATTAAAGGTTTCTTTGAAATCATTAAAATTAAAATTTAATTGAATTAAGTTGAGTTGAATTAAATTAAATTGAATTGAAATCAATTTTGATATTTAGAACTCATTTTAAAAATTATGATTTGAATTGATTTAAAAATTAAATTTTATATTTAGAATACACTAAAAATGAATTGAATTAATTTTATTTTAAAAATTTTACATTATTACCCTTATAATGATATGATTATTATATTATTTATAAATAATATAATAATAAATTTATATAAAATCTACTAAAAAATCCAAATCCTCTCATTTTTAAGAGTTTTCTAAATTAACCTAATTAAACTCTATTAGATTTTTATAGTTTTTCAAATTATATTAATTTTTTTTTATAATTTTTTAAATAAAAAATTTGACTTACAAATAAAATTAAATTATAAAATTTATCATTTTAAACACATTTTGAGATATTAATTTTTATTTTTTATAAATAATTGATTCATGTACTTTTTTAATTATTAAAATATTAATTTTTTAAAAATTATAATTTAAATAAATAAAATGATAAAAATTATTATAAAAAAATACATATATTAAATTTTAAATTTAATAAATTATAAAGGGTAATTATTTATTTTAATAATAAAAATACTTCAAATAATGAAAAAAAAAAAAAAGGAAAAGGGTGAGAGGGCATAGAAGAGGGGAGCTACATCTGATCATCGACCCCAAAACGCGAGCTCTGCTCCCTACCTCCTTCGTCATCCGCCGACTGTGGCCGTCAGCCGCGAGCCGCGTCAGCCTCTTTAAATCTTACACCGTCTCCGCCGTCCCCGTCGCCGGCCTTCTGATCTGGTGCGTACTATGTGTCCTTTGTTCGTTTTCCCCTTCTCAAGCTGTTCGGAGTTGTGAAATTTGGGATTTGTTCTTTTGGTGCTGTTTCTGGTTACTTCAATCCTCTATAAGGAATTGCAATGCATAATTCATTAGATCACTTTAAAAAGCGACGAAATTGGCAAAATCTTTCCCAGTTGTTGAAATGTGCTCGAATTCGCATTCCAATTCTCAATTTATAGGGGTTGCGATTCTGGTATCAAGTTTTTGTTGTTTTCTAACGTTCTTGCTACTTTTATTTTGATTGGGAGAAGTGGGGCAACGAGGGGGTGGTCCTTACCTTCCTGCTTTTTGGTTAGATGGTAATTTGCTACTGATCAGCTCATCAATTGATTTAGCATGAGATTGTCACTTTAAGAAATGGGAAGTAAGGGATCTAATTTCAATGGATCACATGTAAGGGGTCTAAGATCTGTGTTGTTAGCTGTTCAGAATTACTCAGATTGACTTAGAAGTTAAAAATAACAATTTTCAAGTTGGTAGTAGTGAATGGATATATGATATATCACATGCTTTAGGAATGTATTACATTTTATTGTTCAATACTATTCACTGTATGATAACAATGGCTAGTTAACGTAGTCTCTCTATCTTTTCTTGTTTCCCTGTTTTCAGTCATACCAAATGGCCAATAGAGTTCAAATTCCTACAAACAATTCAGCACTGATCGCCATGATCGCGGATGAGGTAAGAGCGTAGCAATGCTATATGTGCTTTCTAGAAGTCTTTACTGCAGAACAACAGATGTTTGCGCGTTCATGATGCATGCCCTTTAGATTTTCCTTAACACATTTAAAATTTCAAGTTGTGAAGGTTGAAATAGTTATTGAGGGTTGAGGGAGTTAACTTTGATATTCACAACCTCTGCTTTAATTTTTAACTCGAAAATAATAGAGTATCTCAAGTTTAATTATTCTAATGGCTTTTGTATGAGATAAGATTGTTGAGTATTTTGTGGAATATTGAAGTTGCCTTTTGCTGGGTGATCAAATTGTCTGAAAAGATATCATTGAAGCAGATGATATAATAATTATGATCCATTAACATTGAATAGTAAAGAAAATAATCTCAAAATATCTTTAAGGGTTCTAGCTGTTTATTCTATAAAATGACATTATCCTGGCTAATATGCTTGTGAGACTGCTGCAAGAGACATTTGCAAAGCGGTACTGGCCACCCTAAAAAATGCTGTAGTGGCATAGCAGATTGCAAAGCGACAGTTACAGTGAAGAAAGCATCTCCTATGAAAAAACAGAACAGAGAAGAACTACCACTGAGTTCCTAAGTAGTAACTCTAGGAAGAAAAAAAATTTGGTAACTAGTAAGTAGTAACTACTACTAAATACCTGACTGTGCCGCCCTGACAGCAAAGTACTAAAATACCCCTAGGACTGAAAAATAATAATAATTAAAAATTAGGAGCTTTCTAGTCCTAATAACCCAAACCAATTATGATGTAGTAAGATCTGTAACATTAACAATTAGCACCAATACCACATTTGAACCAAACTAGTGAGATATTTTATTCTTTAAGCTTATGTTTTCTGGATTTTAATGCTTCCTGCATTAGTTCCCCATGCCATTTCTAGTTTTAATTTCTTTGATGGTATTCATTCTGATTAAAATTAAAACATCCTGATAGCTTATTGATAACCACTTTATTTTACACAGGATACTGTTGTTGGGTTTCTGTTGGCTGGAGTGGGAAATGTTGACTTACGTAGAAACACAAATTACCTCATTGTGGATTCAAGTATGCCACTGAACTATATTCTTTCTCACTGTTTTGTATGCATGGCTGGTATCAAACTCCTATGAACTACAATATTTTTCTTGTTAAATTGTATATCATGCAGTGACTCCCTACCTGTTTAACTACTGTTCATACTGTGGTAGATACCCAACAAGAAATATGCCTATCTTCTTATAAATGCTTATTAAAGTGTATAGGCATAATAAGAGCTGGGACGTACCCTTCTAATGGGATATGTAGAAAAGTAAAATTGCCATATGAAAGTCCTTGTTCCTTATCTATCCTCAGTACATGATAAAGAATAAAGAATGCATCTCATAGGCCTAGAAACTACTAAGAAATGCCGTCTTTGCTGGATGTCATACTTCTTTTTTTTTTTTTTTTCTCACTGGTTATTAATAGATATCATAGAAACAATGAGGTTGGTTTGGAGGAAAATCATGGAGTACTTGGGTTAGTACAGATCTTCAAGATAGTACCAACTTGTTTTTTGGCCCATAGATAGTGTCAAATTTTGAAGAATTAATTTTCCCCTTATTTTATGGTCAATTTGAAATCATGTTGGTTTTACTCTATGTTTTATCTCTTGGCGGTGTTTTTCAGAAACAACTGTCAAACAAATTGAGGATGCATTCAAAGAGTTCACAACAAGGGAGGATGTTGCAATTGTGCTGATTAGCCAATATGTAAGTCATTTTAGTCAAAGTTCCTATCATTGATGAGATTTTCAGAGATATTATGTTCTGCTTTCATTTGCAGCTGCTATAAATGATTTTATTGAGTGAGTTCATTTAATTTTATATTACTTGAGATCATTGCTATCTAATCTGATCATGCTTGGGGATTTTCAATATTTTATACATGAACCTGAGGCTAGGAATTAGCCTTATTGCTACAGCAATTGTACGACAGGGTCTTGTTGAGTATTACATTTCTTTTGCATTCTTTTTCCATCTTATTGAGGTTTGGAGGTGGCAGAGTCGGGAGGGAGAGGGACCATTTTTTTTTATGGTGCAAAGAGATAATTGCTTTAAAACTTCTAATACATTTATCCAGTTTTACCCCCATAATCTCTCTTGTTCTTTCTATATAAAGATAATGGCTTGCAAGGTGGCAAGCTTTCTTGCACAGATACCCACTGTATTCATTAATACAGGTATTTAAATCTCCAATGCTTATTCCCAGCTCCCACTCTCACATTAATTTTTTTGATTGCAACCTTTACTCCTAGTAGTGGAGTTGTTAGGATTTAGGAGGGACAACAAAAATACGCAGGCAGCCATACTCACTCCACCCCCCCCCCCCCCACCCCCGGGGGCAGGGCCCGAAAGAAAGAAAAAATATGCCAAAAATATGTAGGCAGCTGTATCATTCGCTTATCAGTGTAAGATTCTGGGATGATATGGATATACTGGCCATCTTGGCATATCCATGCATTTTAGCTTGCAAGCATTTTTGTATTAACTTGTGTGTTGTATGGATATCATCTTATAGTTGAATTTAAATTTTGCATTGCAATTTCTTTTATCTTGTTTTTCCCCAACATGTTGTCCACCAATTAAAAGATCTGATACTCTCACTTTGCAGGTTGCAAATATGATAAGATTTTTGGTTGATAGCTATAACAAGCCCGTTCCTGCAATACTTGAAATCCCTTCTAAAGACCATCCTTATGATCCTGCACATGATTCAGTTCTTTCACGAGTAAAGTATCTCTTTTCTACCGAATCAGTGGCATCTGGGAGACGCTAAATTCACCCTTTTTATTTGCGGCTTTTGGTGATGTTTATTGTTATTCCTTGTACATTAAGGTTGATGGTCTTTTCATAACATTCTGAGTTTTATGTAGCTTAAATAATTTGTGCCTTCTGGTGATAATTTAGAAACCCTGTCATAGAACATCAAGATGGGCGAAATATTTTATGGTGTCATGAAATATTAGCATGAAATAAGTGCTTCTATTATAGCTCACTCTCTAATTTAAGCGGTCTGATTTAAGTTTGCATGTTGCACATAGTGCATGTTTGGTAAAGTTTTTTTTTTTCTGGGAAAATCACTTTTTTTTTTATAAAAGTTATCTTAATAAAATTTTAATTATAAACTGTTTTGAGTATAAAATAAATTAATCTAAATGTATACATAGTTCGTTCATGCTCACAATTTTAGGGTATAATGGTGTTTGGCAATTCATAATGTAGTTAGCTTTTTAAAGTACATCGTCTATGGTTTAAGCCTACAGAATTTACGGTGTTATCCGTGAATACTGAAGATTTCTTTTTAAAGTTCAAGCAAAAGGGAAGGTTGTCTTATTTTATATCAAGAAGACACGACACAAGTTTTAACAAAAACTGACAATATAATTTGTTAATTATCTACCGATAAGAAATCACTGACATAATATATATATCATTTAAAGATGCTATAAAATTGTTATTAATGGTTTAGAGCTAAGTGCTCAACTTTGATTTAAATAGGTAACTTTTTCATATTTATTCAATCAATAAATACGAACAAGTATATTATATTTTTTATTTGAATTTATTTACTTTTGTTTGGTGGATGAATTTATTTATCTTTTAACAAGTCAAAAATTAGAAAAAAATTAATTTGAAGTAAATGTTTGACAAATTTAATTTTGATTTATTAGCATGTAAAATTTTTTTATTACTATAATTTAATTACATATTATCATATTTTTAATTTTTTAAGTAGTTATTATTTTAATTAAACTGTTTTAGTGATTTAATAATATATGATTAGATAATAATATAATATTTTTTTACACTAAAAATACATTAAAATTAAACTTATATTTGCCATAATTAATTTATTCTCAAAGAAAATTTTCCGAAAAAGTGATGTCAACAGTAATTTTTTCTTTCTCTACTATTAGATAATTATTGGAGCGTTTGATAAAAAAAAAACAAGATAATTATTGGAGCTAGTGTTTTTAGAGCCGATTATGGAACAAATCATTAAAACCAAGTTAATGGTGAACAGTTTGTGTAACAGTTATTTCAAAAAAAAAAAAAAAGAACTACCGAACCTATTTCAACCCATACCCAAAAAAAAAAAGAAAAAAAAAGAAGAAAATAGGTAGACTTTAATTTAACGCCCCTGTGATAAAGGATGCCTTAGAAACTGGTGCGGAGAAGGAGTGAGGCTTGGGCACTGCTTTGAGCGCCAGAAACCTCAGGTACGGTCTCAGGTTTGGGTTCTCACCCTCTTCCTCTCTGTATAGCCGTTGAGTTCTGAGTCCTCACTCTCACTCTCCCTCAACTCTCAATGATTTCTCTCGAACCCATTTGCAGGGCACGAGCTTCTCCGGAGACGACGAAGCTCCACCAACAGCAGCAGCACCAGCAGATTGAAACTATTCTTGACTTTGGTTGAATCCGAGCCACAACCTCTTCAGTTTCGGGACTTCGATTTTCCCAATCTCTGCACACACAAAAAAAAAAAATGGGCGCTAGGGTTCCGGTGCAGCACTACAACCTCAACTCTCCTACTTCCTTCATCGAGAGCCCTCTCCACGTCCTCAACACCGTCGAGGCCAGGACCGCCGGCATCGACGACATCTCCGGGGTCGATCGCCAAGCTGTGACCAAAGACAGCTTGGACAACGACAACGACAACGACGATGCCAGTGCCGTCGTGAGTGGGCTCCACTGGGTTCCCTTTTTTTTTTTCCTTTCTTTTTCTGAATTTTTATCTTTTGGGGTTCTACGTAGTGCTCGGTGCCAGTCTTGTTCTACGTTGAGCAGGTTTGTGGGTAGTCTCAGACGTACGAAAAATTTTCATTTTTTTTTCCTAGGACTGTATGAATGAATCCCATAGGAGTTGTTTACCACTTCACAGTGTGGAAGTTGAAGAGGATCGCTCCAGTCTCGAGACCAATGAGTCTACGAGGGGACCTTATGATATCTTGACCATTGAGGGTAAAATTTTTTCTAGTTTTCCTTGCACTCTTAAACTACTGAAATTGTTTTCAGACAGAAATTTTGACATCTTTGTTGAGTATATGTGATTTTATAAGATAAAATGAAGTTGAGATCAACTGATTTTATTTCAACTTCAAACTAGATGTTTCGCCCATTGAATCGGCAAGGGCAAGATTTATGCAAATTGTTGTAGATCATTTTATTGTTGACCATGTGATTGAAGTGACCCATTCTGAGGCTGATTACACTGCTCAGTCTGGGCAAGACAAACTGAATAAGAGGAGGACAAGAGAGATACAGTATGAAGGAGATCCAAATTTTGCTCTACCATTGATGTATGTGGCAAATATGTATGAAAGTTTGGTTAATGACGTTAATATGAGGCTTGCTTCCTTGAATGGTATTCGTGAGAAGACAATTGGGGTAGCCCTTGAAGCAGCTGGTGGTTTGTATAGAAGATTGGCTAAGAAATTTCCTAAAAAAGGTATAACATTTTCCTTGTGACATTGGACATACTCACCTTTTTGCACCATCGTGCTGCTACAGGATTTTGCTATTCCTATATTTAATGTTTCATCATTCTTGAAAAATGGAATTTGTACTTGGTTCATGCTTGCAACTAGGCAACTTGGTGTAGGAGGGATTTTCTTTCTTTCTTTTTCTTTTTAATGACATTTTGGTTGTAATATTTAATGTCTTTATCTGAATTGCCCCTCAACAGGACCATGTACGTATAAGAGAAGAGAATTGGCAACTTCTATGGAAACAAGGACAAGGTTCCCAGAACTAGTTATACAAGAAGAGAAGCGTGTTCGTTTTGTGGTAGTTAATGGTTTAAAAATTGTTGAAAAACCAAATACCATGTCAGTTGATGCTGCTGAGTGGTAAGTTGAGTTTTGCAGTGTTTATTTGTATTTCTTTCCTTTGATATTCTTTTAATTGTAGCATGGCTTTTCTGATTGGCAAGGTTTGTTTAGGTAAAAGACTTTAATAACATCCTTTTCCCTTTGGCAGAAGATCTGCTTTTGGTTCATTCAAGCATGAATATGATTTTCCCTACTCTAATTCCTTGTGTGTAAAAATGGATGCAAATTATAAAAACATTGGGAACGGACCAAGGTTGGAAGTGCAAATGGTGGCATTCATCTTGTTGCAAATGTAGTTTAGCCTACTCTTTTGGTGTTTTTGTTATTAATAGGACTTATTTCTTTTCTTAATATGTCTAACAATGTGATACTTTTTTTCCCTGATGAAAGAAGATATTAGAAGGAAAGAAGGAAGGGTACATATGGGCTGGGGGGAGGATGAAAAGTCCTCCTAAATAGAAAAACAAAAAGGGAACAGCAATCCTTAGTGATTAAACAATGCAACAAAGCAGCCAAATCTCTTTGCATATTAGTAATAGACAAATAGAAATTCCCTTGAGAGAAGCCACAACCGCAAACCTACCCCATTACCAAATGCAAGGGAAAAGAAACACCCTTGAAAATATGGGCATTCTTCTACTGCCCAATACACCATAGAATTGCATCAACTGAATAGTGCCATAAATATTTCCCTCCTTGTTTCTTTCAAAACCTCTTGAAATTGTATCATAACTGTTCCAATGTGAGTATTGTTTTTGAACAAGACCTGAACATAGCACTCATATCAGGAGAAAGAGATGTGTGAGGTCTATGAATCTACAACAAGTCATTTGCATTAATCCTATTAAGTATCAATGTCCAATTGAAAGACTTTACCTTAGTGGGAGTTGCAATGACTGATGGGTTGGCATCCCACCCTTTTGGTCTAAACCATACTTGCTCCGAATCTGAATTACATGTTGCCATAATGAAGGAGTCTCTAAAGGAAAACACCATAGCCATTAAGCCGCCAATGCAGACACCAAGCATTTAGTATTGGGCTTAATTTTCTCTTCTGTATGTTATCAAATTAGCTGTTTGAAAGTTCATTTAATTTGTGTATTTATGTATTCTCCTACTATGCAATTGAATATAGTGGATTTGGGTAACACTGATGTTCTTAGCGTATCTAAGGCAAGTACGTGTATTTTACCAAGAGAGACTCTTGTTGAAAATAATTTTCGAAAGAATAGACTTCACAATTATGAGTATAAGAGTTTCCAAGTGCCAGTTTCTAATCTAGTTCCTACATTACACGAATTCTGTTTATATCCTATCATGAATGATAATGCACTTTCTAGTCAGTTGTTAGCAAACCCCAAATTACACGAGTGTACTAGAGAAAGAAGAAGAAGAAGAAGGACAGAGGATTATCTTCACACGAGGCAGCATCACACGTGGGTCAAGAAGGCCTTGGGCCTGCAGTGTAACTAACTCCTACGTCGCAGAGAATGTGAGTGGAAAAGAGAGGATCTGTTGTGTAAGAAATATAAGAATGAGTGGAGAGAAAAAAGAGGTAGGAAAGGAGTGAATAGTGGACAAGAGGGTGGAAGAGACCAGGCCTTTCGAATTGCCTGGGTCTCTATATTTTCTTCTTCTGGTTTTGGCTTTAATTCCTTTCAGATTATAGTAATATACATCAGTTTTCCCCTTTGATCAAGATATTACACTGATATCTGATTGAAGGGTGAATTATATTCATTCCATATCTGTTCTGTGTGTGTGAGTTCTGAACCAGTATCTATTAACTGGTATCAGAGCTCCTGATTCGGGAGCTGTGGATGGTGAGGTCGAGAATGGAAAGTCGGGTGGAGGCACTGGAACGCAACATTGCGGAAATGAGGAGGGGGTTTGGTAGATGGAGGATTGAGAGACAAGAGGAGCGAGAAGCACAGGAGGCAAGGTTCCTCAGACTGGAGCAGAAAGGGGACGAGAATCAACAAGAGTTGCTACGACTGTTGAAGGGGAAGGATCCAGTCATGCCTCAATGACCCATAGAGACTAGTATAGAGGTTGGAGGAATGAGCGAATGGTGCGGTGAAGCTGGGTCGGGTGGGGTAACGATCGGAACTCACTGGAAAGTTCAGTTCGAGGATAGGGGAAGGAAGTTGGAGGTCCCTATATTCACAGGGGAAGATGCTTTCGGCTGGGTCAATCGGATTGAGCGTTACTTTCAAGTTAACGCCATGGAAGATGCAGAAAAGCTGGAAGCCGTGATAGTAGCCATGAAAGGAAGGGCCCTCAACTGGCATCAGTGGTGGGAGGTGCGCAACCCACGTGCGACTTGGCCGAAGTTCAAAATGGCCGTAGTGAGGAGGTTCCAGTCCACTCTAGCTCAGAACTTATATGAGCTTTTGTTGGGTTTGTGCCAAACCGGTGTCGTCAGTGAATATTGGGAGTAGTTCGAATTGCTTTCGGCTCCCTTGAACAATCCCGATGATGAGATGCTAAAGGGAATTTTTATGAATGGTCTGAGAGAGGAGGTACGGCTAGAGGTGAAGCTACACCGTTTGGGCACTTTGGCAGATATGATGGACATGGCTCAGTTAGTGGAGGAGAGGGACTCAGCCCGTGGGGGGAGGGGGGGAAATATGGGTTTAGCTCCAAGGGACCCATCAAGCCTTACATGGCCACAAGGACAGCAACTATAGATATTGGGCTAAGGCCCAGTCTGGGCAAGAAGTTGGAAAGAGCAGTTCGGTAATGTACACTGCAGCAAATAAAGCAAGTTATAGTGGGAAAAGTAGTATGGGTAGCTGTGCCACTGAGACCAATTTTGGCAGTAGGAGGGGAGGGGGTTTCAGGTGGTTGAGTGAGGCTGAGTTACAAGAAAAATCCTGAAATAGATTATGTTTTAGATGCAATGAGAAATATGGCCCTGAATACATTTGTAAATTTAAACAGTACCATATGTTGCTAGTGGAGTCAGAGGAGGACATGGAGGGGGAACAGGATGAAGGGGAAGAAGATGAGCAAGAGAAAAAAGATAAACAGCTGCAGTTGTCAATGCATAGCATCATGGGTCTTACTTCCAAAAGATCTTTGAAGTTGTGGGGGAAATTGAAGGAAGGAAGGTGGTGGTCTTAGTTGACTGTGGGGCCTCCAACAATTTCGTATCTCATGAAGTGGCCAAGGAGTTAAACTTACCAGTAACAGAGACTCAAGAGTGCTGGGTGGAGGTAGGAGATGGCCACAAGGTCAAGTGCCAAGGGGTTTGCAAGGGAGTAACTATGAAGGTACAAGGGTTGAGCATTAATCATGATTTCTTCTTGTTTAATCTGGGTGGGGCTGATGTAGTACTGGGAATTGATTGGCTGGCTGTACTAGGAGAGATAAGGGCCAATTTCAAGGAGTTAACTCTTAAATTAAGAGTGGAGGGGTAGAATATAGGTTTAAAAGGGGAACCAGCACTTTCTAAGACCTCAGGCTCCTTGAAAACAATGTTCAAAGCCCTGCAAAATGATGAACAGGGATTTTTAATTGAGTACAAGATGCTGACCCCAAGTCAGCAGGAAAGCCAGCCTCCTTGGCCAGAGCTGCAAGCTGTCCTCAATGACTTTGATGATTTGTTCCAAGAACCTTATGGGTTACCACCAGAGTGGAGGCAAGATCACACTATAATCCTGAAGGAAGGAGCTCAAATACCTCATTTGAGGCCTTACAGGTATCCTCATTATCAGAAAAATGAGGTAGAAAGGATAGTAGATGAGATGTTAACAGCTGGCATTATAAGGCCTAGTACTAGTCCTTATTCTAGTGCTGTGATTTTAGTCAAGAAGAAGGATGGGGGTTTGGACGTTTCTGTGTAGATTACCAAGCCTTAAATAAGGTCACAATTCCCAATAAGTTTCCCATTCCGATTGTAGATGAGCTACTTGATGAGTTGGGGGGAGCTATAGTGTTTTCGAAGTTGGATTTAAAATCTGGATATCACCAGATCAGAATGAGGAATGAGGATATAACCAAAACAGCCTTTAGGACTCATGAGGGACATTATGAGTTCCTTGTGATGCTCTTTGGGTTATCAAATGCCCCGTCTACATTTCAGTCCCTTATGAATGACATGTTAAAACCATTTTTGAGAAGGTTTACCTTAGTATTCTTTGATGACATCTTAATTTACAGTCAAGATACAGCAGCTCATGTAGGCCATTTGAGAGTGGTGTTCCATTTGTTAAGAGAGCACAGGCTGTTTGTTAACAAGAAGAAATGCAGTTTCGGTCAGCCACAATTGGAGTACTTGGGACATATCATCCCAGCTATGGGAGTGGCAGCCGATCCTGCTAAGGTTGAAGCTATGCAAAGCTGGTCCACACCCACTGATGTGAAGAGTTTAAGGGGGTTTTTTGGGCCTGACAGGTTATTACTGCTGAAGGGTTATGGCCTGATAGCTAAGCCATTAGCTCTACAATTAAAAAAAGACAGCTTTGAATGGGGACCCGGGGCTCAACAAGCGTTTGAACAACTGAAAGCTGCAATGACCACCCTATCGGAACTTGCTGTTCCAGACTTTGAAAAGATGTTTATTGTGGAGACAGATGCTTCAAGCAAGGGACTAGGGGCAGTTCTGATGCAGGAAGGCAGGCCTATAGCGTACCTTAGTCAAGCATTATCTGATAGGGCCCAATCCAAGTCCATTTATGAGAGGTAGCTCATGGCCATAGTGATGGCAGGTCAAAAGTGCTGACATTATTTAATTGGCAGGCATTTTAAGGTGCATACAGACCAGAGGAGCTTGAAATATCTTACTGAACAGAGACTACAGGGTAATGAATAGCTGAAATGGACCTCCTAACTTATAGGGTTTGATTTTGAGATGCTTTACAAGCCTGGAGCTGAGAATAGAGTTGTGGATGCGTTGTCAAGAAGGTTGAATCTGAATGCTATATTGACAGTCCAGCTAACAGACTTGGACAATTTAGATGAGGAGTTGCAAGCTGATGATAAGTTGAGAACCATTCTTCAAGAGGTGTTAAGTCAGACCAGATTCTCACTTGGGATACCACACTATTAAAGGAAGGCTGTACTTCAAACATAGGCTGGTGTTACCTAAGTTGTCCACAAAGATTCCTCTCATCCTTAAGAAATTCCATAGCTCCCCTATGGGAGGGCACTCCAGATTCTTCAGAACATACAAACGAATTTCCGGCCTGCTGTACAGGGAGGGTATGAAAAAAGATATCCAAAACTTTGTGGCTGCTTGTGAGGTTTGTCAGCAAAACAAATACCAAGCCTTGTCTCCTACTGGGTTGCTACAGCTCCTACCAATTCCGACACAAGTCTGGGCTGATGTCTCCATGGATTTTATAGGTGGGCTTCCTAAGGCACATGGGTTAGATACTATCTTAGTGGCAGTAGATCGCTTCACTAAGTATGCTGATTTCATCAGCCTCTGTCACCCTTTTTTAGCCAAAGATGTGGCTGATGTTTTTATTAAGGAGGCAGTCAAATTGCATGGCTTCCCCACATCCATTGTATCTGACCGGGACAGCGTATTCATCAGCCAATTTTGGACTGAAATTTTTCAAACATTCAGGCACCAAACTCAAGCTCAGTTTTGCATACCACCCTCAGTTCGATGGCCAAACTGAGGTGGTAAACCGTTGCCTCGAAACATACTTAAGATGCTTGACTAGTACTGAGCCTAAGCAATGATCTAAATGGCTTACTTGGGCTGAATATTGGTATAATACCAATTATAACAGCTTGACAAAGTTAACCCCTTTTAAGGCATTTTACGAAAGGGATCCCCCTACTTTACTTAGAGGAACAGGAGATTCATCCCCTGTGGAAGAAGTCAACAAGCTGCTGCTAGAGAGAAATATATGCTTGATGAATTGAAAGCTAACTTGGTGAAGGCCCAAAACCGCATGAAGGTGCAGGCAGATAAGACAAGAAGAGAAGTAATCTACAATCCAGGGGACTTTGTGTATTTGAAGGTGCAGCCTCGGATCCTTGGCTAAGAAGTTGAATGAAAAACTTAGCCCAAGATATTATGGCCCTTATGAAATAGTTGAGAAAATTGGAGAGGTTGCTTACATGCTGAAATTGCCAGAGGACAGCCGTGTACATCCTGTTTTCCATGTTTCCCTTCTCAAGAAATCAGTTTCAGCTGCTGCAATAGCTCAAGCTCTACCACCCCTGCTGCTGACAGATGAGTGGGAACTCCAAGTGCAGCCAGCTGAAGTCCTTAATATCAGGGTGAATTCTGAAGGTTTAACTGAAGTTCTCATCAGGTGGCAGAATCTCCCTGATTTTGAAAGTTGTTGGGAGCTTGGAGACACTATCCAAGAGCACTTCCCTAACTTCCACCTTGAGGACAAGGTGGCACTTTTTTTTTTTTTGGGGGGGGGGGGGTGGAGTATTGTTAGCAAACCCCAAATTACACGAGTTATACCAGAGAAAGAAGAAGAAGGACAGAGGATTATCTTCACACGAGGCAGCATCACACGTGGGTCAGGAAGGCCTTGGGCCTGCAGCATAACTAACTCCTAAGTGGCAGAGAATATGAGTGTAAAGAGAGGATATGTTGTGTAAGAAATATAAGAATGAGTGGAGAGAGAAAAGAGGTAGGAAAGGAGTGAATAGTGGACAAGAGGGTGGGAGAGACCAGGCCTCTCGAATTGCTTGGGTATCTATATTTTCTTCTGGTTTTGGCTGTAATTCCTATAGAAATTCAGAGAGCAATCTGTTCTCTGTAATTTTATTATTACTCAATCTGAATAGTGGTACAAGGCATAAATAGGGAGATGACCATACACAAATTGGACATTCAACCCTAGGATCTAAGACATAAATGAAAAATCATCTGAATAAGGAAAGAAAGCCTAAATCTGGAATGATTGACCAAATCAACATAATCAGAAAATTATATGGAATAAAATAAGAACAGATTTGATGGAGAATGATTGATCTGCAATCATGGAGAATGATTGCAGAATCATGTGATGGCACAACATATCAATCAACACTCCCCCTCAAGCTGGGCTATAGATATTAATCATTCCCAGCTTGCTACTTATCTCTTTGAACTTAGTCCTTGGCAAGGCTTTGGTTAGGACATTTGCTACTTGTAAATTTGTCGGCACATAATTCAGATCAACAAGGCTTGAGTCAATTTTCTCCTTAATAAAGTTTCTATCAATTTCCACATGCTTGGTTCTGTCATGGTGAATGGGGTTCTTTGCTATCCCTATTGTTGCCATGTTGTCACACAAAACCTTCATAGGCACGTCATGCTTCATGTTTAATTCTTGAAGAAGTCTAATTAACCCACATTCCCTCGCGTATGCCTAAGGCTAATGCCTGGTATTCAGCCTCTGCACTGCTACTAGCAACCACCGGCTGTTTTTTACTTCTCCAAGTCACCAAGTTTCCCCATACGTATGTACAGTATCCTGTAGTAGATCTTCTGTCCACAACTGACCTGACCCAGTCTGCATTTGTGTACACCTCTATACTTCTATAATTCCCCTTTTTGAAGAATAAGCCCTTATCAGGGGTCATCTTGAGATATCTCAGAATCCTGTAAACAGCTTCCAAATGTTCCTCATTTGGTTTGTTCATGAATTGGCTAACAACGCTGACTGGAAAGCTGATATCTGGTCGGGTGTGTGTGTCAAGTAAATTAACTTTCCCACAAGTCTTTGGTGTCTTCCTGTATCTACAGGGGAGCATTCTTGTTTGAGACCAACCTTGCAATTGGCTTCCATTGGGGTGTCTGCTGGTTTACACCCCAACATACCAGTTTCTTCTAACAAGTCTAGTGTGTACTTGCATTGTGAGACTGAAATGCCTTCCTTGGTTCTAGCCACTTCCATCCCAAGAAAATATCTCAAGTTACCGAGATCTTTAACTTCAAACTCGTCTCCCAGGGACTGCTTTAGCCTGCTAATTTCTTCAACGTGATCTCCTGTGATAACAATATCATCAACATACACAATTAAAAACTACCATTTTCTGATCTGATCCGAATTTTACAAACAAAGTGTGGTCTGTTTGACATTGTTGGTACCCTTGTGCCTTCACAAGTGTGGTGAACTTCTCAAACCATGCCTTTGGAGATTGTTTCAGGCCATATAAGGATTTGTGGAGTTTACACACCTTCTTAGAGCCCATTTTGCACTCAACACCCTTTGGTATTTCCATGTAGACATCCTCCTTCAAGTCTCCATTGAGAAAAACATTCTTCACATCTAGTTGATGTAGGGGCCAGTCAAGGTTGGCAGCAATGGAAAGTAGTACTTTAATGGTGTTGAACTTGGCCACCGGTGCAAAGGTTTCTTGGAAATCAATTCCATGAGTTTGTGTAAAAAGCCCTTGGCCACAAGTCTGGCCTTATATCGGTTGATGGTGCCATCTGGATTGTACTTTATTGTGAATATCCATTGCTGCTGCTACAAGAGTCTTTCCGGGGGGAAGATCAACTATATCCCATGTTTTATTCTTGTCAAGAGCTGTTAATTCTTCTTGAATGGCAGTCCTCCATTCTCCCTTTTGGACTGCTTCATGAAAGTTTGTAGGAATCTTCTCAAGATCAACACTGTTCACAAATGCCTGCAACTTTGGAGATAGTTTTTCATAGGACACAAAGTTACCAATAACATGTTTAGTGCAGGTTCTTACCCTTTTCTCAAGGCAATAGGCATGTCCAGTTTCTCTTCCAGGTTTGGAATTGGAGAAGTGGGCTGACATTGCTTAGGGTAGGTGCTGTCTTGTGGTGGGATGATGGCACTCTTCTGCTGTCTTCTAGTGTATATAATGAAATCCTTTGATGTGAGGTGCTGGATTGAGTCACAGGGTTAGGTGCAGGATCATTTTCAGGTTCGGTTGGGTCAGACTCTGCTGGACATTCTGGTGTAGGTGCTGTTTCAGTTGGGTCAGACTGTGTTTGACATTCTGGTGTAGGTACTGTGTGGTATTCAGAAGTAGGCTCAGTTTAGGTATATGTGGGTGTAGGTGAGTCATCAAACAGCCATTCCTTTGCTGTTATATTGGGTGTCTTCCCTTGAATGGATGTTTGGGTATAGAAAAGGCTGTCTTTCAAAGAAGGTAACATCCATAGTGATGTAGGTGTGTTTGGTAGATGGATCATAGCACTTATAACCCTTTTGGGTTGAGGAATAGCCAAGGAAGATACATTTACTGGCTCTAGGATCCAATTTACCACCATGGTTGTTATGGACAAAGGCTGTGCACCCAAAGACTTTTGGAGGAATGGTTGAAGTATGCAGCAAATGTGGGTAATTGGTTAAGAGAGTTTGATGTGGAGACAAGAAATTTTAATACCCGTGATGGCATTCGATTGATTAAGCAGGTGGCTGTGAGGATAGCTTCACTCCAATAGTGCTTGGGGTGTTGGATGCCAATATGAGAGACCGAGCCACTTCTAGGAGATGTCTATTCTTCCTTTTAGCAATCCCATTTTGTTGGGGGGTATGGACACAAGAACTTTGATGAAGAATACCATGAGTTTGCAAATATGAGGTGAGGTCAAGGTTAAAATAATCTCGTGCATTATCTGATCTTAGAATCTGGATTTGGGTTTTGAAATTGAGTTTGGATCAGCTTATGAAAAATTTTAAAGACCTTGGTGACCTCGGATTTGGTGTGTAGAAGGTAAACCCATGTAATCCTAGTATGGTCATCTATAAATGTGACAAACCACCTTGCTCCATTTATGTTTTTGACTTTGGCTGGTCCCCAAACATCACTATGAATTAGTGAGAAGGGTTTAGAGGGTTTATACCCTTGGGAGGAATAAGTAGCTTTCACATGTTTGGAGAGTTGACAAATATCACAAGATGGAAATTCAACAAACTTTATTGAAAAACTCAGGATGCATTTTCCTCATATAATGGAAGTTTGGGTGACCTAATCTATAGTGCCAGAGGAGTACATCATCATCCAGTTTGGTTGCAGCAAAGTGAGTGACTTTCTCTTCTTGCATCCTTTCGGTTTGCTTCAAATGGTAGAGACCAGCACATTCCCTATAGCATTGCCAATCCTCTTCCCCGAATCCAAATCCTGGAAAAAACAACCATTCATGTCAAATTGGACAGCACATTTCAGGTCTTTTGTGAGTTTTGCTAATGGAGAGAAGATTACATGTTAATTGAGGAACAAATAAGGCATCTTTCAATATTAGGTTGTCCGATAGCTTGACAACTCCAATCCCACTAACTTCAGCCACATTTCCATTAGCAATTCTTACTACTTGCTTTTCATGATTGGGAACAATATATGAGATAGAAGGGAAGCATTACCAGACATGTGATCAGAAGCTCCGGAGTCAACAATCCAAGTATCAGATTTTCCCGTGTGTGCATGTAGAGCTGTCAGAGATTTACCTGCCTGTGCTACTGCACTTGTGCCCACGGTTTTCCCTAGATTGTAGGAACTGATCATCTTCTGAATCATTTCTAATTGTTCCTTACTGAACATATTAGAATTCGGGGCTAGTGGCTGCGGTTGTGTTGCTACTTTCAGTAGATGTCATAAGTCCTCTATTGTCTCTGGGAAACTTAGGTTTCCAATTGGCAGGTTTGCCATGCAGTTTCCAACACACTTCCTTAGTGTGACCAGGTTTATTGCAATGTTCACACCAAGGTTTACCATTCCTGCGAGGTTTGTAATCAAAGGTTGATTGCTTACCTGCAACCAAAGCATTGCTATCTGAAATCTGCTCTGTGGGTTGAGGACTGTTGGTGAGTTGTTGTCGGCTCTCCTCCCATTTCACTTTAGCAAAGACTTCTCTGAGTGGGGGCAGCGGGCGTGTGCCATAATCCGACTTCGGGCTGCATCAAAACTGGGGTTGAGACCAAGGAGGAAAGCTATAGATTCTGTCCCTCTCCACAATGTTCTTGTATGTGGCTGTGTCTTGCTGTGTTGTCCACTTATGAACTTCATATAGATCGATTTGCTGCCAATACTTCACAAGAGTATTATAGTATTGAGTAATACTCCTGTCTTCTTGCTTCAGATCCTTCAACAATCCTTTGATTTGGAATAAGGCAGCGGTGTTGTCAGTTTTGGAGTATGATTCTTGTACTCCATCCCAAATTTCCTTTGCAGTGGCACACAGCATGTAGGTTTCCCCTATCTCTGTTGTCATGGAATTCACCAACCATGACATGACCAAGTTATTTTCAGCCTTCCATATCTTGTATTTTGGATCAGTCTTCTCTGGTTGGACAGCATCTCCTGTGAGATAATCCTCCTTCCCTCGACCACAGATGTACATCATGACGCTTTGGGACCACATGAGGTAATTTAACCCATTGAACCTGTGTCCAGTGATCATAATTGATGGGCCCTCGGCTGCAGCAACTGGAACCCTCTCGGAATTCATTGATGTTGGAGTTGAAGTTGTCGTGCTTGATGATATGTCTCCGGAGATTGTTTGGTAGGCACTCATGGTGCCAAATTGCATCATAGGATTCTGATCAGGCCCTCTAGAGAGGGGCTCTGATACCATATAGAAATTCAGAGAGCAATCTGTTCTCTGTAATTTTATTATTACTCAATCTGAATAGTGGTACAAGGCATAAATAGGGAGATGACCACACACAGATTGGACATTCAACCCTAGGATCTAAGACATAAATGAAAATCATCTGAATAAGGAAAGAAAGCCTAAAATCTGGAATGATTGACCATATCAACATAATTAGAAAATTATATGGAATAAAATAAGAACAGATTTGATGGAGAATGATTGATCTGCAATCATGGAGAATGATTGCAGAATCGGATCTGCAATCATGGAGAAATGATTGCAGAATCATGTGCTTTGCAATCATGGAGAATGATTGCAGATCCGAATCTGCAATCATGAAAGAATGATTGCAGAATCATGTGATGGCACAGCATATCAATCAACAATTCCTTTCAGATTTATAGTAATATACATCAGTTTTCCCCTCTGATCAAGATATCACACTGATAACTGATTGAAGGGTGAATTATTTTTTATTCCATATCTGTTCTGTGTGTGTGAGTTCTGAACCAGTATCTATTAACTGGTATCAGAGCTTTAGGAATCTCAGAAGTCAGAGTTTTATGAAAAGGGATGGATCTCAAAGGCTTAGAGTTTCATAGTGTGAAATTTTGTTTTCCAGCTAAACATCACGTGTCCAAAAATTGATAATGCTGCAATACTTGGATTTAATCTGTCAATTATTATTTCCCATGCTATGTATGCTTATATACTTGACTATCTGTAATGTCACTTGGTTGATTTTCTATTTGCTCCACCATCACATGGGTAGTAGGTCCTCCCATTTTATTCTATTCTTCGATGTTCTTTTGGTTATTTTTTAATTCATTCTAGTGTTTGAAGTTTCAGACTTGCATTGTACATACTTAAAAGTAATACTGCTATTCTGTTTGGTAGTTTTTATGATAGATCAAAATCTGATAGGAACCAGATATCAAGATAGTAATAAACTGGGAAACTTGTATTAATTCACTGGAATTCACTCTCCCTGACACTTCTCAAAACAAGGGACAGTGCTGGAATGGTTAATTAAGCAATAAAAGAGAAAATGTGCTAAAATAGAAATGATAGTGCAGAGGCTTCGAGGAGTCTGCAAGCCTCCCACTCTACTCCTTTTCCACTCAATTTCTTTTCTACCTCTCTCACTACCTTCTCACTCTCCTTATATACTCCTCCAAACTGAATCCTCTCTCTCTATTCCACGTGTCCCTTCTGTTATGCTCATAGCCCATAGTGTAAATGGGTCACAAGTGAATATTCTTTTTATGATTTCCCTCAGCTTTCTCCTGGGGTGCTGATCCACTACTCCTTATTTCTCCTATGTAGACCTTAGTAATCAGTAGTCTATCAAAATCTTATGATGCCCTGAGAATTGAGAAATAATACTTATATTTTATTTGTAGTTTTTGCTATATAAGAATTTTATTATGTCAGTGAAACTAAATTTGTATTGATCTAATAACAGTTCTCTCTAATTGTGTTTTATAATTATTAGGCCTTGTTGTTACTTTATTCTCAAGGTACTGATGAGTATAACAAGACAAATGGTTAGGATGCGATTGAGCATTTCTTTGAACTTTGCAAAGTGTATGCTTGTTCTGACATTTTTTTTTTTTCGTTTTAGGTTTAAGAGATTGACAGGTCGTAACGAAGTAACTATCTCAGCTAGTGATTATAAATTTTATTCTCCAAGACACAAGTATAGGCGTGCTGCATCAATTTCACTTTCAAATATCCCTGATATCCCTGTAAGCATGATGTGCCTCATTTTGCCAAATGAAGTGCTCCTTTTAAGATGCCTAAAATTATGACCTACCGCAGCTTTGTCCACAATGTCTAAACCTCAATTTCTAAATTTGTGCCGTTATAGAAAAGTTCATCTAGCATGCTCTGATTATGAATATCATGTGCTTTGTCATCTGCTGCCTGCATAATAATGAATATGATTGATATGTCATGAAACTAATTGTGTAATAGGATATTAAGACTATATTTAGAGGATGAATACATTCTAAATTTCTAATTGCTGCACTTGTTTATATCCAAACTCTATCTAGTGTTTCATGGTATTGACTTTTGACTTGTTTTCACAGAGTTATCCTGGAGCAGACAATTCTTCTACATTGGCTACTACACAAGGATTTCGCTCAGTAAGTGATATATAAGTTAATATATATTACTTTTGTTCTTGGTTTGCCTTCAGAAGGGATAGTCAATAATTGCTGTTTTTGCCAGTTCAATACAATCATTTGGGTTTGGAATGCAGATGTCGTCAATTATCCCATTTAAGTTTAAGTATTTTCTGTTGGATCAAATATAAACATGTCACCTTGTATCTTGTTGTGATGATTGGTGTCACTCTTTGCTTATGAACTGACAAAATAGAATTGGAGATTCCTTTGAAACCCTTTGCTTTTACAAGGGTTCTGGTACCCTTAACAATTAATGGCCAATATTTAGTCACGTGGCATATTTAATTAAATATAAATTCAATAGATTATTTATCTCCGCTTATCTCTTGGGTAGTCAATAGTGTCCGAAGCAGCTGCTATCACGCTAGGGAGAGCGGGGCGGAGCTTCCATGCTCTAGGTCGCTAGTGGCATTGCAGCAATTGTGGCTGCTATAGCGGCCTGTAGTGGATGAAATAGCAGCCATCACAGCCACTATGTTGACCCATCACATTCTCTGCAACAAAATTTAGGGTTTGTTTCACAGCAACCCACCCTAAAATGCAGCCTCTCTTACCAGATTGAAGGCATGAGCTTCCTTCACACCAAATTGCACTGAATCGAATTAATGTTTTATTATAAATAACTTGTACTTTATTACATTCTTATTAATGTTTCATATGTTATTTCATAAGTATTTCTTAAGTAAGTGAAACTAACAAATTGAAAATAATTTTATTTACTTTTCATGAGTATAAATTTGATGGAATACATTAAATGGCATAAAAATAACATAAATTAAAACTTTGGGACTTAAGCAATAATTTTGGGTTTATTTTAAGGATAATGTGGTAGAGTAACTGTGCTAAAGTAATGTGAAATTTGGGGCTGTTCATAACCCTAAAAGAAACTTAATTTCATGAAAAAAAAAAAACCTTACTGAAATTCGACGGGTGGATTCAAGTTTTTAACATGAGGACTTAGTACTTATTAGGACAAGTATCTTTCCTATCTAGCCGCCTTCCCTACCCTGTCATCCCAATATTAGTCTTCCATCTTCAGGATATATACATGCTTATCAACTTATTCATTATTGTCTCCTTCTTCTCTACCTGGTCTGCATCACTCAGTTTTATTCGCAAAATATATGATGTCTAAGCTGCTTAAGCAGTTAATGCTGGAAGATTTACAATAATCTGAATATATGATGCTTTACTATTCGTTTTAGAGATTTTGGTAAAAACAAGGATGCTAAAGTTTTATGGTAGTGTGTAGTTTATGCAATTCTTTGGTGCATTTGGCTAGAGCAGAATGCTCCCTTATTTAACAGAGTATTTGCTCTCGAACTTGTTGTGGATAGGATTATGTTTATGGCTTCTTTTTTATGTTCTGCTCATGGCTTTTGTAAGGGAGTTTCCATTTCTGATATGCAGAAAGATTGGGCAGATGCTCACATATTTAACAGAGTATTTGCTCTTGAACTTGTTGTGGATAGGATTATGTATATGGCTTCTTCTTTATGTTCTGCTCATGGCTTTTGTAAGGGAGTTTCCATTTCTGATACGCAGAAAGATTGGGCAGCCGTGCTACTCTTGAGTGTTTTTTTTTTTGGGTTGGATCTTTTTTTTTTTTTGAGGATATTTTATCATCTGCCTAGTTGTACTATACCTCTTTTGTCTCTAGTAAAATTTGTTTTATTAAAAACAGGAAGCTTTACCAATTTAGAGAATGGAAGATTTGCAGTAATCCGAAGGAAATGTAGAGCTTTTAAGATAATCTGCTATTCTTGAAGTCTTTCATTGCATAAATGAACATCTATCACCATTCCACAACTATCACTGGTAGTGTGGTTTAGCTGAACAGTAATCTATAATTTGATTGTTTTGGATTTGATTAAATTGGTATTTAATCAGCAGATAAGTGCGGAATTGAGTTTACACCCAAGTCAGACTTGAGATTGAACTCTCTTAATTTGAATCTTGTTAATCATGTTTTGCATTGTCTAGAACTAGAAGGCATGCGTCATGAAAAGGTGCTGTTATGTGGTGTTTGCCGTCATCTGACATGAGAAGGTACTTCTGTAGGCTCAACATGGGATACTTAGAAATAAATTAAAAAATTGGTAATTGGAAGTTGTCTGCGTTCATGTTCATGTCTTGATTATGGTATCTGATGCTTTGGTTGTGCTTGGGATGGATCATGTGACAATTTTTTACCTGTATTTGTTTTAATAATAATATTTCAACAGCACTAAGTATTGTATGTGAACTTTTTTTCCCAGCCACAAAATCAGCAGCAAACTCAGTGCAAACATCACTTGCAACCGTTGCCACAACCTCAGTTTCACCCAGTTCACCAAAACAATCAAACTATGCATCAAAGTCAGCATGCAGGCCCCTATTCTCATAACCATCAAAGTGGTCCACCTTCACACCTATCTGAAATTTCTCATGCTCACCAGCCGACATCAATATCTCAACACATGACTTGCTTACAACCACTCACAGGCAGCCATGTTGGAGGACGCTTGCATATGCTGGTGAGTTTATTTGATAGATTTTGTTTTTTATTTGGATGATGAAGCTTCTTTTTATCAGATGAGTTTAATGTATTTTCAATTCAATTTGTATCTGTAAAAGCATGGTAAGACCAACTCATCTATTCCATTTTGAGGCATTTCTCCAATTGCTGGGCAAGCACTCAGCTACTTTGTTGTGTTTGCTTTGAGCTCTATCCCTTGCAAGTCATTTCAACATTTAGACATAGTTCTGAAAATAGATACTTGTTTTGGATTTCTAAATAGGACTAACTACTAGTACCTAGGGTTCACTTGATCTGGCTTTTATATTTAGTAGTCAATATGGCACATGATAAGGCCAAAAGAAGAAATTAAAATGAACTGGATTTGTAAAGGACTATCAAGCAGGCACTTTACTTTCCAGAGTGCTTGATATGTTTCGGCTTGTTATAAATATATCAGTGCTTTGAAAACTGGATTTGACTGGCCAGTTCAACGAGTTGAACCAGGAACTGGTCTGGTTTCAGGTTCAGATTGAGTGGTCATTGAACCAAATTTAAGGTTGGACTGTGTTAAACCGCCTCGAACTGGTCAGAACCAGAAAGAACCATCTGACTGGTTTTGGTTTTCAAAGACCGGTTGGCTACTGTATTGCTCATAAAATCAACTTCTAGAAGTCAAATGGCCAGAGCTGGTTTGAACCCAGCTTAGTGGGATGCAAACATGAGCATTAGCATTGCCACTATGCCAACTGCTGACCTTTATGTATTCAGCCCACTTTCTTATATTTATAATCATATAACATTTTGTCATTTCATATACTATTGTATATTACACTTCATGTCATGACATTATATTATATTATTTTGATTTTTTTTTTGAGACAATGGTAATACAGAGGTTTGAATTTATGACCTCTTGCAAACTACTCAAATCTCTCACTACGAGCCCACTCTTAGTGGCTTATATTATACGATTGTGACTATACAAAGTTAAAATATTATTTAATAAGAAATTATTTTAAATTATAATTAATTGGTTTTATAAACTATAATTAAAATGTTTTAGTTGTTTTAAATATTTTATGAAATGAATGATTTTAATAACCACATTAAGGCATTATTTTTGTTTTCACTAAACTCTTTTATTGTACAATTACATTTTTTTTTAAATAAACAAGATAGAAAAGGAAAATCGACGTTAGGCTTCTCTGTGTTATGAGTCCAACAAAGTATACACCTTAGGCTGTTCTCTGAATTATTGAGTTTTTTGTTGTGTGAACTTGGTAGTTCAAACTTCAAACTTGTGGTGACCTTAATTATAGCATTGTCACTTTGAAACTTCTAACATTGGATTATGTCACGAGTTTATGTTTTAAAGATGGGCATACACATCACTAAGTGGAGGTTGTTTTGTACAAATAAGCAATTGAGTACGAGCAATTTCATATTCTGGACTGAAATGCTACTACAATTGCAAGGACAGGTTTCTGACTGTATTAATGAAAGACAATTTGGGATTTGCGTCTTCTGTTGGTTCTTTATGGTTCTTCTAAGAAATATTTTTGGCTTTTTTGCACGTGAGTTAAAATTGTGGTTTTCTATAATGTGCTTGAGCAGATTAATTGGTTTTTGATGATTTTAGTAGTTTGATATTTCATGTAACTACTTTTTCTTTTCCTGACTTGTGCTTTTATCATGTTGCCTGCCTTACAGCCATCAACTCCTGCAAAGTTTTGTGATGAGTGCGGGGCCCCATATTTGAGGGAAACCTCTAAGTTCTGCTCCGAGTGTGGTTCAAAGAGGTTAGGAACATGATAGGTTTTGGACAAGTTTTACTAGTCCACCCCAATATTGAGTTTGCCCTCTTATCATTCTTTTGATCGCAAGTGTATTCAAAGGTTTTATATAATTAGTTTTTCGTAGCATTTTTACGTTTTGAGAAATGTATTTAGCATAATAAATGGAAAGAGTGCAGTTTTCACTTGAAAGATGTGGCCTGGGTAAATATTTGTAGATATATGTTTTGGGTTTGCACTTCTGTGTCAGCTTTGTGAAACAGAATGCAGAACTTTAAGATGCTGAATTTGACAAGCTTGTTTATAGTGATTGAATTGGGATCTGTACAGACAAGTAGCTCATGTTCCATCAAAATTTATTTTGGTTCTTTTGACTTTAAATTTTAATTTATTTTATTATGAATCAAGCTTTATTATGCATCACTTTATATTGGTTTCAAAGGTGTACAATGTTAAGTCAGTTGGAAATATGAAATATTAGGTGGTTCAAAAGACCAATCAGCAGAAACAAGCTGACCTCTGAAGCATGGTAGTTTGAACAGAAAACCATTAATGTATGTTTGGCTAAGCTGCAAGCATGCTTACTAACTACTGAATGAGCAGCTGAGCAGGATATTGGTCATTATAAATAGAGTAAATTTAATTTTTTGTCCATTACATATACATTTTTATTAATTTCGTCTCCCAAAGTTTAATATTATTGATTTAATCTTGTAAACTTCAATTTCACAATGATTTTATTTCTTTAAAAAATTAAATTGATAAAATTAAAAAGAATAAAAGAATGAAATTTGTAAGTGATTTAAAATTTAATAAATTAAATTGATAAAATTAATTTTAAAAAATAAAACCTATAAATAATGTATATTTTAAGTACTATAAATAAATTTTATCTGACTAGTTATTCTTCCTTTTCTCATTTGACTGATTCATTCTTTGTTCATTAAACCTTGTTAAAGGGTGTGATTATTTCCGCAGCAAAAATTAGTGTCTGCAACTTTAGTTACCACGAATAGTAAAATTGACTAGATTGCCACTCGACTTGATTATATTGTTGTTTCTTTGGATGCTTGATAAGTTGAAATTAATAATTATGTCACTGTACCAAATATTTGGTATAACAAGTGAAAATAATTCAAAATATGCATGGAATGTATAAGTTCTTAGGTGACGATTGAGCTTATTGTTGCAATGGAAATGGATGATCATTCTTTCCAGAGGATAGTTATTCCTTCTAAAATGAAAGGAATCGTAATTCCATTTCATTCTTAATTTTTTTAATTGCCTTTTATAATTTTGTATTAATTTGAATTAGCAAAATATTTTATCACTAGACTTCAATTGGGACTTCGTTACTATTCAATCATCACTACTTGAATTACTATCATTAATGTATCATCTCATTGTTGTTATTATTATCACTACTACAACTATCATCATTATTACTTCCATCACTTATTTCATTATTGTCATCATTATTATCATTGTCGCTATCACTACAACCACTATTATTGTCAATTATTATCATGGTTATTATTCTTATTACACTAAAATTATTTGTAGGTATGAACAATAATTTTGATAGAATAAACTAAAATAATACATACTTTTTTTTTTGTATAAGAGGGTCTTATTATCGTTGAAATTGTTCTTTATATTTTTGACTTATTTCCAGTATGCCAAAAGTGTGGATAAAATAGAATAGTTATTTTATTTTTTTTATCATACCAAACATGACAAAATGGATAATTTTATTTCATTTTTAATTCCATTTCTTTAAGGATTTATTTTTGATACATTTTTAATCTAAATTCTTTTTACACCAATTATTTAATCATATATTAATATATTAGCATATTATTAGAAGTGCTGAATTGATTATGTAATTGTTATTATAGTTAAATTCTTTTAATGATGTAATAATATATAATTAGATGATAATATAATATTAAACGATTAAAATTAAACTCTTCCTTGAAAATGTCATCATAACAAACACAATATGACCTAAATTGCTCTGTAACTTCTGTTGAATAATTTATCAGCTAAGCATGTTTATTTGAATCTCCCTTCATGTCCATACTTAAACACACATTTGTTCCAGTTCTTACATTATACACTAATCAAAAGGCCTTGTGCTTTATGGAAATTAACATTGCATTCAGTGGGAGATAAGTGGAGTACAGGCAAATAAATAATTTCAACTTCGACATGATTCAGGTGAAAAGGAAAAAAATATTGTTGGGCAAAATACACATATCACCCATCCATGTTGGGAGATTTTTTTGCAGGAAGAAATTGATCACTTCCCTTTATGTCTAGGGTTTCTATGCTCCTTCCATTACATCTTTGAGCTGAATTTTCATCTGCTGCTAATAAAAACCTCTAATAGTCTGCTCCCTATGCACCACCATTCCCCGTAGGTCCATTGTGGGATTCAGAACGTATCCATTCTTTTCCATAACTGTTGAAAATGGGTTCGTCATTTCATGGTGGTACTGCCATATATGATACTGAAATACAAAATATTATGGGTGTGCAAACACTTCATACCAAACGCCAATATGCAGATGGAGTCATGGTGGTATTGTTTCTGCACGTTATCCTACTTGTTCTTTGTGATATAAACACTGCAATAAAAACACCTGAGCCTCAGTCTGTGTGTGTCTTTTGTTGTTGGATACAAGATTGGGAAGAGAACTTGAGAAGCCAGAATCTATCCACCCATTGGAAAGTTCCATCACAAACTTCAAGCAAGAAACCTTTTGGCCCGCTCAATGCTATGACCACTGTTATCCTTGCCACCTAGATGCAACCACGCGAGACCATATAAGGTGCATAAAGCTCCTCAGCTTCCAAGCGAGTGAAAAACCTGATAACAAGGTACCGCTGGTTATTAGCCTGTTGGCATACACAAGTAGTGGGTTTACAATTGAAATACCCATGACTTGAAAAAACTGAAGAAATGAAAAAATATGTCATTTATGCTGTTCATACAAAAGCAAAAACTTTCAGCAACCCATCCCTCATCAACTTAAAAGTAATTGCACGATCCAAATCCAACAATTTGGAACTCTCAAATTCTCAACAGTTCTAAATATCCATTATGATTGATTATCCTCCATCAAACTAACGAATCCAACTATTTGTTTTGTGGAGACAATTACATGTGTAAGAAGGCCTAAGCCAGAACGGGGCAGAAATTATAATTTCAGTAAAACAAGCACCAAGAATTGTATATCTGCACAATTACCCCAAAAAAAAAGAAAAAGAAGCAGGGTAAATTTTGCATTGTCACATTACGATGATAAACATGACCATTCGGTGTCTGGGAGTGTGAAAGAGCAAGTGGAAAAGATAGAGACTGAAACCAGCCCTAGAACACTACTAAAGTATAATGAAGGAAAGAACACAGCCAGCCTTTTAATTTTATACAATTTGAATTTTTCATGTACACAGGTTTTGGGATAGCATAATTAGAAATGATAGGGTAAATGATGTTATACTTGGAATAAGCCTCCCAAGAGGGGAATAGCAATGGTAGACTGATTCAATAGGCTAGGCCCTCCTGCTTTCTTTTGTTAATCCCTAGTCTTTCCTATGGATTTCAATTTCAAAATATAAGACAGGAAAAGGCAGATTCTTACTCCTGTCATAGTTACAAAACTACCTATAAAATATTTATTTAATATGTGCACCAACAACAGTCCCTTTCGGCGGAGGAGCCTCTTCCCCCAGACCCCATCCAATGGTGATAGCATAATACCTAAAAACTCTTCATTAGTTAATAAGTTCAAGTAGATCAGTAACATGCAGAAGTTCATCAAGTTTTCTGGGGAATAATTGTGTTTCTTCATTAGTCAATCTTAGCCTAAAGATTTGAAAATTATTTACTTTAGAGGAATTTATGCTCCAGAATGTAAGCAACAGCAGGTGAGTCCCTCACCTCAAAAGTCAACTGAAGGAGTCATCTCAAGTATTTAGTTGACTCCAGAACACAAAACCATCTAAAAAGGAGCCTTCACTGAAATGACAGAGAAGTAATGAAGTATAAGGCTGCTTTTCAGCTAAAAAAAGAAACAAGAAAAAAAAAAAGAACGTATGATGCTTCCAGAAACTCTGAAGCAAATCCTTCAAATTTTAGGATTAGATTATGATTTATAGATCTGTACATGGAGATATAAGTGTTAGTCCTTGTACACCCTAAATGCTGCACCCATATATAATCACCTACCATTAGCCATCTCTTATTATAGCTTTAAATTCCTGCCCATCACCTACCTACTGATACAATTTAAAAATAGAAGAAAGCCTTGGGTTTCAGGATTCTTGAAAAAGTCTTCTGTCAAATTTTTCAATAAAATCAACAGATGCTGGACCAATTAAGCAGACTGCAATCATATTTTTAGAAAACATCAAAACCATGACATTTTGATGGTTCATTTAAGGAATAAATTCAGATAGCAAAAGAGTGGTCTGAATTTGAAAAGGACGAGAATAGAGTGGAATGGGTTGTCCACAGTGGCATATAAGCAGGAAGATGGGAGAAATCATAGACAGACTTACCTGACAAGTTAGCAACAAAAAGCTGGTACCGAATTCTAATCTCTCCACACGATAAAATCAATTTGATAGACTCTAGGGAATAATCTCTTTCCTAATATAATATAGATTAGAGACAGGAGTAGCAACAAATACCACAATACAAATTCAAAAGAAATGACAATACTGACAATTATCAAAGAAAAAATTTCTTTGGAACTTTATGAACAATATAGAAAATCTTAAATAGCAAGTGCTTACATTGTGAAATCCACATTGGGAACAATTTTCCATGAAAACCAATTGTCTCATAAAAACACAGAGAAACTTGCTGTACTGGGCCTTTATATAATTAATATATTGAGATAATTACTATGGCTGCATGTTTTGACATTATTATAATTACTAATATGCCAAGCTGTAAAATGTTTAGAAAGTGCAATACACCTTGGATGTCTAAGTGGTGAAAGTAGCATCCACTATGACTGAACTCCTCCACATTTGCTGTATAATAGATTTGTTGTTCTGACTATTGGTTCCGTGAGAATCAGTTCCTGATTGGGAAGCACTCAGCTTGTACAATTTCGTAACACAGGTCTAGAAGTCAATGCACTGTAAAGGGTAACCAAAGGAATGACACTGTAAGACAATCTGCATCAAGTATATAAGTGAAAGGAAAAAAAATTCTAAGGATATACAACAAGTGTCCAGTACCCATAATTAAGAGCTTTCTACTTAGAATATTAGCCAAATTGATTATCGCTCACTGTGAAGGAAATTAATACTATTTGAACCAGGAAAGCATCATTTTACAGTCGTCTTGGACTCTTGATGATCAATGAGAGCTTGAATATAGAAATGCATGTCCCAGAAGCCACAGGATTTATGTCATGACAAAAGGAGTGCCTTGCAGATTCATCAACCAGAACTGGCAGTTGCCATTATATAACAACACATCAAATTCATTTCAATTAAGCTATTGAACTTTGGCAGAAATGATATAATCTAGATTGTGGACCACTAAAATAAGGAACAGTAAACCATGTACAGAAAACATGTTTTCCCTCTCAAGTGCGCATAGAGGGAACTGTTATGTCAAAAGTCCCATCAATTAGGCCCCTTGTCATCATATCATTATGAAGTGCCTGAGCTTCTTTTATGTCTCCTAGCTCATAATATTTCCTCAATAAACTAATACAGAGAACTTCATCAGGAATGATGCCCTTTCCAAGCATCTCATCTAGAAATGACTTTGCCTGTTGTACTTGACCACAATGAGAAAAACCCCAAATCAATGAAGTATAAGCATGCAGGTCTAGCTCCATACCCATTTCAACCATTCTATTTCGCAAACTCAAAGCTTCTTGAGGATTTCCATGCTTCAGGTTCCCATCAATCAAAGCAGTGTAAACTAGTTTGTCTGGACGGATTCCCTTATCCAGCATTTCATTGAACAGCTTCTTGGCTGCTTCAACACTATCATTTTTACAAAGGCCATCAATTAGAGCAGTAAAAATCATTATATTCGGTCGCAAACCAATGCTAGTCATGTGGTCAAAGTAACTAACAGCCTGTTGGACTAAACCCCTTTTGCATAAACCATCTATTAGTACACCAAAAGTTACAACTGTTGTCTCGAAGCCCAATTCCTGCATTTCCTGTAATAGATTAACTGCCCCCATGGTTTTCCCAACCTTTAAATATGCATCCATAAGGGTTGTGTATATATAACTATTTACAGTCAGACCAGAATTTATCATCTCACGTATTACAGCCTCAGATTCTTGGATCTTATTCTGGCTGCAAAGGCCCCAAATTTTGGTTCCATACAGCAACAGATCTGGTTTGAAGCTTTTCTTCTTCATTTCCTCTAAAATATCTGTGGCATTCTCTATCATCTTAGCCTTGATATATCCATGAACAAGGGAAGTAAAAATTTGCTGATTAGGAGCCACTCCACTTTTCAACAATGCCCTGAATAATTCCTCTGCTTCTTTCATCCTACCATCTTCACAAAGGCCATCCAGTAAAGCAGTGTAGGTGACAATGTTTAAGTTAAGTCCTGCCTGCAACATATCACTTGCCAGTTTAAATGCTTCATTCAGATCACCTGCTTTACAGTTTGCATCAATCAGAGATGTATAGGTAAATTCATTGGGTAGAAGACCAACACGTCTCATGTCAACAAAAAACTTAATTGCTTCCAGCATCATGCCTGCCTTGCAAAATGCATCAATTAGTGTACTATAAGTTACAACATTTGGTTTCAGCCCACTTTCCCTCATCTCATGCAGATACTCAAAAGCTTGAGGAATTCTTTCAAATTTACAGAAGCAATTAATTAGAGAATTGTAGGTTATCACATCTGGTTCACATCCTGCATCTTTCATTTCCTCAAATATAATAATTGCTTCATTTAATGATCCTACCTTTCCATACCCATCAATGAGAGAATTATACGTGACTACGTCTGGTGTAAGACCCATCCGTTTCATTTGTTCAAAAAAATTCCTTGCAGTTTCTAAGTCCCCTTCTTTGCTCAAATAGCCTATCATTATATTATATGTGAAAACTGAGGGTGAAAGGCCAGCCCCAACCATTTCCTGGAAAATTTTTATTGACAACTTCCCTTTGCCTGATTTTGAAAGCCTGTTCAGAAGCTCATTACAGGATCTCACTTTTGGGAGAACCCTGAACTTCTTCATCTTCCAAAAGCATTGACTAGCTTCCTCCAGCATTCCCAACTCGACCAAAACACTAAAGAAAGTATCAAACACTCCAAACCCTGGACGACAAACATTCCTGGTTGACCACAACATATCAAACAAGTCACAACCCGGGACTTCTCTCAACAATATCAACTCCGCAATTATTTTTCTGGCATCAAGATACAGCACCCCACAAAACAAAATGTGAGCCAGGATACAATAAGACTCAGCGGTGTGGCGAAACCCAATTTGAGTTCCTGCCCACTTGAAGAACTTCAGGGCTGATTCTGGATCCCCTTTCAGTTTCACCAAAACCTTAGACACCCAAACGGGGGCCAATGCTGAATTAAAGATGCTAACGATTTTAGGACCATCCCTGCAACCATCACCTTGTTGCAAGAAGCTACGCACAGATTCGGAAGTGATGTCATCAAAAGAAGTTTCGGGGCATGATTTTGAGGCAAAAGGGTATCTGATTACGCACAGAAAGCTAGCAAACCAAAGCAAGGGGCAAGCCAATAGAGAATGATGCGACGACGAAACACTGAAGAAACCGGGAAATGGGTGGATGGGATTTTGAGGATGCGAAGAAGAGAAGGAGCTTACTCGGGGTGAGACCCTCCGACCGATGTGGAAGAGGTTGCGCATAAAAAGCACCATCTTTGGCGGCAAAACCAAAAGGGTCAAGAGAACTTCAATGAGTTTCATTTTCGAGTAGTTGGGGCTTCTTGGAGCAGTAAGTGTTCATAGCTTATTGCGATTAAAATTGATGGATGGATGGATGAATGAATGGATGGTGAAGAAACTTGTTAGGGTTTATGAACCGGAGCCGCTGCTAAGGTTTATGAGCCTGCCTTCCAAATAGGAGGCGAACTGGGAAAGCAAAAGAAGAAAAAATTAGAAAAATGAAAAAGAAAACACAGAACAAAAGAAAAAACAAAAACAAGAAGAACGAGAACGAGAATACACCCATTGGCTGGGCCATTCTGTTTTTTTTTTTTCTTGTTTTCTGCGTTTGCTTCAAGTTTTAATAATACATTTTTGAAAATTATTTTTACATGAAAATGAAACTACGAAAATGTAAAAATGATGGATAAAAATCATTTTCAAAAATTATTGTTTTATAAAAATATTTCAAAATATTGTATTAAACATAGGGATATAACATTCTCATATAAAGATACTTAAAAATTTTCCCATATATTAAAAGAGACTTTCTCTCGAGAGTGACTGTGTCATTAGAGACACTCACCCTCACCAGATACTCTCTATAAGACACACAATCTGTTTTTGAATAAATAAATCAACCTTCTTTCTTCTCTTTGTCCAAAATCAAAGGAGATTAAACCAAAACTCCTTTGAAATGTTGAATTCTTTACTATTTTTTAAAACGATTCTCACATCTATTCGCTTCATATTTTTGCCTAAAGTATGATTTGAATATTTTCATAAGCCAAACCAAATAGCTCTAAATGCACTTTCGAAATGCATCACTGACATCAAAGCCTTTTATTTCAAATGCATTAGTATTTCTCTTTGGTATATCTCTACAAAACTTCCGTGCTTTTTTGACCTGCTATCCATCCATTTTGGTGTTTACCCAGTATGTAAAAGAATATAGGCCTTAAAACTTTACGGTAAAACATGGGACGAGATTTTCAAATCGATGGTATTGGATAAACTAACCATTTTACAATGTTTGAAGTGTTTTTCAATACGTTTTCTATCTTCTCCTAGAACCATTTTGGCCTCTTTTTACAGTTTCTTTGGATATTGAGGTGAGATAGGGGGCTAGAGAAGCATTTTTCCCAAAGTAAGTTGCTTGTAAACCATTTGTTTTACTAAGATGGGCTTTTATGATTACTGTTTTCAAATTTGGTATGCTCATCATATCTTATTCTTTTTGTGGTTGGGAAGAAAAAATATACTAGTTTTTTACTTTATAGATGCTTGGACATATATTCCTTCTAACGAGTTTTAGGACTGTTCCTTAAGCTTACAATTTATAGAGCCATCTATAATATTAGTCTATGCTAATGGTGTATTTTTTGTTTGATAAAATTTGATAATTTGATTTTATCTGGGACCAAATTAAAATTGTTTAAAATTATGAGAACTCATTTAAAAAAAATTATAAAGATCAAATTAAAAATAAATATAAATTATAGGAACTAAATATTTAATATAACTTTTTTTTTGCTGTTATGAATATTAACTATTCTGGCTTAAATTTGGTTGCGGTGCTTGTGCATGATTTTGCTGGTTAATTGAAACCAACGGCAATTGATGTGGGTTTGCAATTTCTTATTTGTGGCACCAAATTTTCTTATGTACTTTTATTTTGCTTCTTTCTTAATAAATAATACTTTGTGTAACCGGTTGTATTTGGGTAGAGCTAGTTGTGCTGAAATTTTTCTCATTGAGATACTTGTCTGGTTTGTTTATATTAGTCTCTGTGGAGTATGTTATTGATTTTGATGATGATGCACGACTTATAATAATTTTTTGAGCTAATTTTTTTTTTAGTGGACAGTAAGATAAGTGTATGCCACTATCTTTTCTATTATTTTCATATCTTTCGTTGATTTTCTTTTGTTTTTTGTTTTTTTTCCCTTTTTGTATTCTGTAAAAACCAATCATGCAATGCATCCCCTACCTGTATCTCAGATTTTGCCCTATCCATAAACCATAATACTATCTCCATGCAAAAAAAAAAAAGGAAAAAAGAAATCTCTATCTTTAATGTTCAAAAAAAACAAAACAAAGCTTGGAATCACATAGGGTATGGCAGGTGTTTAATAAGACTTAAGAGAATATTTTCCTACGTTAACATCAATTAACAGAAAAAAAAATTTCAGTATTAATACCAAATAACCAAAAGTATGCATTTGCAGAAAATATTTATTTTTGGTTGAATTTTTTTCCATTATATGATTTTTTAAAAAAGAAAACTAGTGCATTATTCGTTTCATCTATTTTCTTTAGAGGACTTAAATCCTTTATATTTTTGTAGGTCACTCTATTTTTTGTTCATTTGACAAGGAAAAAAGAAAAAAAAATAACTAACTCATAATAAAAGTAACCTCATATTATCAGAAGCAAGCTATCATCCCACACTACACAACCATCATTTACATTGGCCCCTTGCTTTAGTAGAAAGTCAGCACAAGTATTAGCTTCAGGAAGGACATAAACAAAGTAATATCCCTTGATCTTGAACCCAACTTCTAATTTATGCAATAACTAGTAAGATTAAAAAAAATTATGGGAATCATAAGTATAAAAAATTAAAGAAACAATTTAGAAAATTAAAAAATAACAGAAAAAATATTGTTAAATAGAAAAAAGAAATAAAAAGTCTAACTTATAAATTTTTTTTCCTTGAGATATAAAAAATGCATTACAATATCTAAAATTTACATCAACATTACTTACCACATAATTATATTTTATTATAGTTAAATATTAATTTTTTTCACATGACAAATTTAAATTATATTTCTCATTTTAAATATTATAATTAGATAATAGATGGACCCATAAAGATGGAAGACAACAAAAACATTTATGCATAGCTTCTAAAGAGTCATATTCTCGTGCAATTCTTCTGAATCGGCATTCCGCGGGACCATTAACCATTTAATGACCATAAGCTTAGTATAAAGTTTTGTCTTAGAGAGATTCCAAATATGTTGCAACTAAGACATTCTTTAAATATTGCATCATTAAATATCTATCAGGTCAAATAAATATTAAATTTTATTGTTAAAGTAAAATATAAAGATGGCTTTGTCACAAGTTCAATATTATAATATATTACAAAAATTATCATTTAATTTTTAATAGTCACATCTTAAAAAAATATCATATTATTATTATTTTTAAATTTTAAAAATTAATATAAAATAATTTAAATAAATCAAATTATATAATAATATTTTTAATTCATACTAAAAATTATAAGGATAAAAATTTTACATTATATATATATATATATATACATATATAAAATAATTTCTATTTGTCGTAAAGTCAAGAAAAGTCGAAAACCCATCGCCCATGAGACCATATTGACGTTGCACCATTGCCCACCGCCATCCCTGGGTATACCTTAACCTTGACCCACTTGACAAAACAAGCAAACTAATTGTGGGACTCTTGAAGTCCACAAAGTTTATGGATGCATCCAGTAACCATGAGCTCACCCGTATCTTTGTTGTTATCACTTCCTCGTTGTTCCCGTATCCCTATAACCCCAAAAAAATTGCCATCAATTTTCAAGGATTAGTTTAGTGTTCACTTTAAAATAGAGCTGAAAAATTTAAAAATAAATTTTAAAATAAAAATATATATTTAAATTAATTTATTGGACATTAATAAAATTTTTGTGGCTTATAATTTTTTTGACTAAACTATTATTTTAATTTTTTAAAATTTATTTTATATTAATTTAATCTTTTAAAGATATATAATATTAAATTAGTCGTATATAAATTTAAAGTAGTAATATCACTTTAAATCTTTAGATAAATAATTTGATGTCATATATTTTTTAAAATAAAAATATAATTTACATCTTTAAAATTTATTATCGATATCAAATTATCTCTCGAAGTTTTTTTATTTCACTAAACCTTCATAAACTTTGATCTGATTTAAAAATATTAATTTTTTCGTTAAATTATACAGAGATTAACATGTAGTTTCAAGTTACACAAAACTTCAGGAGGTTTAGTGAGACAAAAAAAATTTTCAAGAATAATTTGATACAGAGATGAACTTTAAAGGTATAAATTATATTTTACTTATAAAATTTTCTAACTAAATTATCACGTGATATGTACTTAGGCCACATGGTATGTGCATGAGAATGACGTCTGTTTCATTTAACTACAAAGTTAATGTTTTCAAATCAAACTAAAGTTCACGAAATCTTGTAAAACAAAAAAAATTTTAAGAGATAATTTGATATTGAAATAAACTTTAAGAATGTTTACTTAATATTTTAAAAAAAATTAAATTAATATCAAATATTTTTAAAAAATTAAATTAATATTAAGTATGTCTTTAAAAAATTAAAAATAATAATTTATTCTAATTTTTTTCTACAAGTAAAATAAGGTAATTGCATTGTGATTGTCATTTTTCTATTATTAAACGCCATAAATTTGAGAAGTTTTGCATTTGAAGACAAATAATTGAATAGAAAAATAGATAACAAATGGCATGCATAAGATTAGAACAGTTGGAAGGGGACCACTGGAGCATCTGATGGGAGGTGCAGCAGTACAAGTGACAGACAGGTTGAGTGCTTGTCCTCCCACTCACTCTCCCACCCTCCTCGTCCCTCTGCACTCTGCTGAATGAAACATAATACGAGGCTGTGCAGGGTGCAACTCCAAGCTTGAACCAAAGAGGTAGAGGAACACGCAGACACTAGCAGCATTGAATTTCCCGTTATGTAAAGACTGCATTTTTGCTCCAAGAACTCACCAAAGAAGGCCAACCCATTTCTCAAATATGGATTACGAAAGGATCCAAAAGCCTCAGGTTCTTTCTATCTCTCGCATTTGCTTCCCCCCCCCCTCCCCAATTTTCTTTTTTTGCTTGATTTGTCTTTTTTGTTTTTTGTAGCTTTCACTCTTCCCAATGTTCTATACTACTACGAATCTAAGTATCATTTTCAAATTTGTTTACTTTCCTCGAGTTTACCGCAAATTCTTCTTTTGATCTGTCAACTTTTGGGTGGGTTCTTGAATTTGCCTTTTGATGCAAGTGGGTTTTATTGGAACTTGGGTTTTACAGGGTGTTGGTGGATTTTCACCCGGAAAATTGAGGAACATGCTACTGGGAGTGGAGAAGAAGAGGAAAGAAGAGGAAGAGCTTGATTCTACTTTCACCACGAGATCTCAAAATTCTGACATGGATGAATCAGGTCTGCTCTGCCATGTTGAAAATTTAATGCTGCCCTGAAAATTTTAAAATAGTAAATCTTAGATGTTGCTTATCTCGAAATGTAAGATTTTACTGAGTGTGGTGATTTCTCCTTCACCATTATTGTATCATCTCTTATGATGCATTGATTTCACTTCCTTAGCTTTCTCGTCACTGCGGAAATTTAGCAGTATACTCGGATTTAAATTAGATGCAGAAAGGGAGAAGAAAATTAAGAAAAAGGAACGAAACATTGTTTAATATATAATGTACTTGGTAATTGGTGATTCAATTCGATATGGTAAACTACTGGTTGAACCTGGAGTCTGTCTTTCTTCCATTTGAAGAGATTTTTTTTTTCTTTTTTTCAAATTCAGATGCATTTGGATTAGTTCATACTCTGATATTGTAAGCAGTGTCATGTATGCATGTGTTATTATAATACAATGGCAGGTATTTCCTATTTCGAAATTAATAAGCTTACGTCTATGAGACATATCTGTTACAGGTGGTAGCAGTTCTGATCATTGCAAAGATGTAGATGTTGTGAGCGTCCTTCCTGAATGTTCAACTTCAGCTACAGCTCGCCCCTTTAGCTTAGAGGCAGCTGGTGAGCGTATTATGAAGGATAATCCAGTAGTGACTTCAAGGCATAGAATCTTAGAAGACCCTTCTCTGGATTATGATAGTGGGCATGATAATATGAGCATATCCTCATCAATGTTTGAATTTCAGAAGGCTGAGCGTGCTTCACAGAGAGTGCCCGTGGGACCATTCTCAAAACCAGCACCATCTAAATGGGATGATGCCCAGAAGTGGATAGCAAGTCCAACATCAAACAGGCCAAAGACAGGACACAACCAGGGGCAAGGTGGGCAAGTAGGATCACGGAAGGTTGGTAGTCTTGGTTATGGAAGCCGGCAACCTTCAATGAAGGTTGTTGTTGAAGTTCCAGATCAAAGAGCAATTGCTTTAGACGAACCAGATACCAAGCAAATTGATACAAATCAAACTAAGATGGAAAGTGGAGGACAGAAGTTTCTGAGTTGGGAGGCTGACCCCTATGCTATTGCAAATTCTTATGGTAACCTTGTGATCTTGTTTGAGAATTCTTTACTGGAGTCATCACATAAAACATACTTTTTATATAGTTAAAAAATTGTATTTTCTTTTTCTGCCATTTTTCTGAGAAAGTATGTGTATTTTTTATTACTTTCAGTGTGTCCAGTTGATGCAGGCTCTGCAATCCAGAAGGCATAAGCTTAAAGATCTAAAAATCTCACTAATTTGGTTTAGATTTGGTATTGGGCCTGACTGTAATATCTCATTGCAGTATAATAAGAATTTAGGTAGGTAGATTAGTGTTAATTTAGTTAATACTATATTTTCAGTCCTAGGGGTATTTGTACAGGCATTGGTTTTGTGGGATTTTTCTTAAGTTATATTAGATTTTTTAGGAACTTTACACTTTTATTTATGTTTATTAGAGGCTGGTTAATTAACTTGGGCCATAAAATGTGTAGTACTTGGTCCTCAAGTTTGATAAGTCCTGTATTAATGATGTAATTAGCTATCAAAAAAAAGATGATGAGTGATGAAATTATTAGAAAAAATCCCAGCTGCTAGGTCTGAGATGCATCTCTGTCTTGGGTGTAATGGGAAAAAAATTATAGTCCTACAATATCACTGAAAGTGGATACTACTGCAATTCATTTTTTTTGCCTTGAAGCCATTTTCAAAGCATGGCTGAGTTGGATCCTGAATTTTAGGAGGTAGTTACATACTTATCAAAAATTGAATGGTAGTAGTACCCTCTTTTTCAATTCTAAAGTAGGACGGGAATTTTTTCCAGTGTAATGTCTAAGAACCATAAGTGAGATGCCTAGGTTACTTACCTCCTTCCACTGTCCTGCACTACCAGTGAAGTGATATTCTTTCCTGATGTTGTGCATTGGCAGAAGAGAAAATCATTTGCCATCATATAAAGTAATAAAATTGACTCCTTATATCTTTTACTATTGCATTGCAACAAAAGTTTCCAATAAAAGATGTAGACATATTGGGAAGATGGATTTTGAAATAATCCTATTTCCAAGAGTATTGTGAACTGGCAGGATATTGGGAAAGTGGAGCCTAAGAAGTTCAACGAAATGAAAGCTCTCATACTAGCTTTGCCAGAATTTCTGATATTGTGAACTGGGCAAAGTTGTAGGATTAAGCTTCTTAGAAAAATAATTTTTTGTATATTTTCATGCAGAGGTTAAATAAGGGCTATCATAGTTTCTGGGGCTTCTAGCTTCTTGAATTAGATTTTCTATACATTCAACAATGGTTAATGACAATTATTTTTTATCTCTTTATAATTTTTCAAGAATCTTATTAATTCTTTTTGAAAAATTTATAAAATCATACTTTAAAAGACTCGAAGAGTCCCGGGAGTGGATTCGTTAGATTTTACTGACAAAGGTTCTTACTTTGTCAAAGCTTTATGTACTAATGAGATTGCTGTTCAGCTGTTGATTATATTTCAAAAGAGTTAAGTCATATAATATAGGTCAATAAAAATTTGGTAGAAACAAATATGAGTTAGTTCTCCACAGAATAATTGAGATGTTCGGTTATGCTTTGCAAACTCTTCTATCTTAAAATGGTATCCTATAACTAGAAGGTGTCAATACTAAGGACATGATTGCATTCGGAGCAGTTCAATAAATAATGTCTAGCTTAAATTAGTAATTATAGTACATATAACTGAGTCTTACTAATTGCCCTTTTGTTTTCTCATTTATTTTCTGCTATTTGATATTGGCAGTTAGTCTCAGCCAGCATAATTCATCAATTGCCATCCAGAGTGCAACAACGTTTGTTCCTCCCCCTTCAACAGCTCGGTCTGTATCAATGAGAGATATGGGTACAGAAATGACCCCTATTGCTAGCCAGGAGCCATCAAGGACAGGTACACCTGTGAGAGCAACAACACCAATGCGCAGCCCAAATTCTTCTCGGCCTTCTACTCCCACCAGAGCTGCACCTGCATCAACTTTCACTGATCAACCTAGTGACCATCTAGATCCCAACAAAAATGAATTGTCTGAAAAGGAGTTACAAATGAAGACCAGGCGAGAAATAATGGTCCTTGGGACACAATTGGGTAAAATGAACATTGCTGCCTGGGCTAGTAAAGAGGAAGAGGATAAGGATGCATCCACTTCACTGAAAACTAAAACAGCTGAACAACCTGCTAAGGGTGTCATTGAAGCACGTGCAGCAGCATGGGAGGAGGCTGAGAAGGCCAAGTATATGGCCAGGTCAATTTACTCTAATTATGGCCTAGAAATGTTAATGTTATCCTTTAAAGTTTTGGTTTCTATCATGTAAATTATATTGTTGTTAGAGATATAAGATAACTAACGTGCCTTCACCTAATAGCTTAAGGTTTTAGAAGAATTGGTCCTTGACATGATACCAAAGCCTCTATGGCGAAGTGGTCAATAGTTTGGTCATTGTCGCCACCATTCTTCATAATTAACTAAATTTCAGCACAAGGCAAAGTGGGCCTTTGTATTTTCCTCGCTTCTAGAAGTCCAAAGAACTCTTGTGTGAAGGGGCATGTTAGAGATATAAAACCACTAAAATGTGCCTCCTAATTGCTTAAGCTTTTAGGAAAGTTGGTCCTGGACAATTGTCTATTTTATTTTTTCTATACATACATCCATGAATATATGCCAAAAGAATCTGGATCTACCACTCTCTTTTGGTGTTTGTTAGGCCCCTTATTAGGAAGGTATACCACAGGAAGAAGTTTAGAGGGTAGGGAGGACCACCACCTTTGGGGACTGCTGAGAAGAATGAAGCAGTGGAGCCACCACTCTTGGGAAATCATGCTGGAGGGCAGGCTAATCATTGTTTGGATAATAGAATGTCTACGTGGCCAGGGGAGAGAGAAAATAAGGAGGAACAAGTGGAGGCAGAGATATAGGAGGGAAAGGGAGCTGACAGAGGGGAGGGAAGAATTGAGAAATGGGATAGGTGTGGAGGTTGTAATCCCCTTGAAGTGATTGCAATATCTTTCTATTTTCAGTGTATTTCCTTTTTTTTTCTTGTTACTTGTGAATGTACCAGCACTGAATCCTTGACAGGGTTGCGTTGAGGAGAGTAGTTTCCAATAAATTAATACATATTTGATATTTTCTCATTCTCTGGTTACTTGTTTCCTAACAAACTAGTATCAAAGCTCCCGATTGAGAGAGCTGTGGATGGTGAGGTCTAGGATGGAGGCTCATGTAGAGGCATTGGAGAAAGGGATGAAGCATCTGAGGAAGGACTTCGACAGATGGAGGATGGAGTCACAAGGGGACAAGGAGATGAGGGAAACTTGTTGGGCTAAAATGGAGGATACCCAGCAAGAGATATTGCGATGGCTCAAAGGGAAAGGTCCTGTACAACCCAGGAGATAGGTCGACGCAGATACAGAGGATGAAGGGGAGGAGGGCTTGCATGGAGGAGCCGGTTCCAGCCGAATAGTCACTGGGCCTAATCGAAATCCACAAACAGAAGACAGGGGAAGAAGGCTGGAGATTCCTTTATTCACGGGAGATGACGCTTTCGGCTCGGTAAACAAGATTGAGAGATATTTTCAGGTAAATTCTCTGGGAGATGCCGAGAAATTAGACGCAGTGATGGTGGCCATGGATGGAAAGGCGCTGAACTGGTACGCGTGGTGGGAGATGCGCAACCTGCGAGTGACGTGGGCAAACTTCAAGTAGGTGGTGGTGTAGTGGTTTCAGCCATCCTTAGCCCAGAATCCATATGAGTTGCTCTTGGGCCTCTACCAGTCGGAGACGGTCATGGAATTTAGGGAGCAGTTTGAGCTCCTCACAGTACCTCTTGCGGTGGCTGATGATGACATGCTAAAAGGGATATTCCTTAACGGCTTGAAGAAGGAGGTGAGAGCAGAGCTCAAGCTCCACCAACTAAGGTCACTATCGAAGCTGATGGACTTGGCCCAGCTTGTGGAAGAAAGGGATTGGGCTGTAGGGAGAGGGAGAGTTGGGCTTAGCTCAAAAGGGGCCAGCAAGTCTTATTTTTCCAGCAGGTCTGCTACTGTAGAAGTTGGGCCTAAGCTCAATTTAAATTATGAGATTGGTAAATAAGGAACTTAATATTCCACAGTTGCTTCAAAAACTAGTATCACAGGGCAGAAAGCAGGGGAGCATCGTACGGTAAAAGGGAGTAGTTACACTAGAAGAGGAAGTGGGTTTAAAAGGCTCACTGAAGCTAAAATGCAGGAGAAGAGGAGGAAGGGGTTGTGTTTTAGGTGTGATGAAAAGTTTGGTCCTGAGCACATTTGCAAATTTAAACATTGAATGTATTATTGGTGGGCATTGAGGACGAGTTAGAGGGGGAACCAGAGGAGGAAGGGGAGAAAATAGAAAAGGATAGGGCACTAAAACTATCCATAAATAGTATTATGAGGATGATTTCGAAGAAATCACTCAAACTATGGGGAGAGATCCAAGGAAGGAGGGTGATTGTGCTAATTGATTGTGGAGCTTAAAGTAATTTTATTGACAGGAGATTAGTGAATGAACTTCACCTATCCATTATTGAAACTCCTAAATATGTAGTGGAAGTTGGTGATGGACATCAGATTAGATGCAAGGGAGTATGTAAGTGGGTGAAGATGAAAGTGCAGGGGCTAGACATTACTACTGACTTCTTTTTATTTGAGTTGGGTGGAGCGGATATGGTGCTAGGATTAGATTGGCTAGAAGAGTTGGGAGAAATCAAAGCCAATTTCAAGGAACTGACAATGAAATTTATGTTAGCAGGGAAAGTTAACACAATACAAAGGGATTCTTCATTGTCTTGATCCGCAGCTTCATCTAAGTCAATGGTCAAAGCCTTGCAAAATGATGGAGAAGGGTTCTATGTGGAGTATGTGTTAGACCCCATCACATGGAAGATCACATGGATGTACCTTACAAGAGCAAAGAAGGACTGTAGAGGACTTAAGACACGTGGCATGGATGGAGTTAGTGGGAGTAACAATCCCTGTGATAACAGAATGCTTATGTGGCAAGAAGAGAGAGAGAGAGTAGGAGAGAATACTGATTCTGTTAGAAGGAGAGTGGGATTAAGGGAGAACAAGGGGCATGGAAGAGACGGGCAGAATATTGAGTAAGTTTTGGGTGGGAGAGACCAAGCCTCTCGAAAGCTTGGATTATCTTTTTCCTTTCTTTGTATTTTCCTTCTAGGTTTTCCAGTTGCACAACCTGTAAATTCTAGGTTCCAATCCCAGTTTTGGATATCTGAAGGAGTTTCCTACCAAATTGGTATCAGAGCTCCCGATTTGGGAGCTGTGGTGCATCAAACCAGGGGTGAAGCGTGACCGTATGGAAGAACTTTGTGAACAATTACTGCAAATCCTACGGAAAGACGAGAACCAGCAGGGAGGACAAAAGAGACGACTTGAGGTTCCAAGGTTTGAAGGAGAAAATGCCTATGGATGGATGATCAGTTTGGAGCAACACTTCTATGCACAGAAGATTCATGAAGAGAAGCTGCAACTGGCCGTGGAGGCTCTGGAAGGACATGCCTATAATTGGTACCAATGGTGGAAAGTGCATAATCCCAATGCAGCTGGGAAAATTTTCGAAAGTCAATAATTAAACGATTCCAACCTGAGTATGATCTGGACCAACCCGTCCTTGTCCAAGATGAGGAGCCAGAATCAGAGAAAAGAGAGGAGCTACAACTGGAGATAGCAGAATTGGATGAGATTCGAGGTAGAAGAGAGGGTGACGACAGAGGATGAGATGGTGAAGGAAGAAAATGATGAGCATCCTATTCTGGGTTTTGGTTCTGAGAAGATGGAACTAGAGACCCTCGAAGAAATTTCAGAGGGGCGAGGGGAAATGAGGACGGCTGAAGAGGAGACTGACATGCTAGATGGGGCAGTGAAGGTGATCGAACTGCAGAAGGATATGGTGACTGAGGAGTAGGAACTCGTGAAGGAGACAAAACCTGAGGTTGAGAAAGAACACCAGAAGAGGATTGATTCAGTGAAGGAAGTCCTCCATCTGGGTCGCACAGTTAGTGCCCGAACAGAGCTCGTCTTGAGCGAATTTGCACAACGGTGGGAGAAATTGGACTTACGTCCTAGTAGAAGGGGTTGCGTGATGAGGAAGCAGTAGGGAGAGGAGCTCGCAATAGCCATGGAGTTCTGGGTCTCACTCAAACCGGCGGATCCTCCACCACTAGAACCACCTGAGCCACCAGATTCGCTCCTTGATGTGGTTTGGGGTCGAGTTGGAAGGAAACAGGGGGAAGAAGATGAGCAATCAGTCATTGATGGATTCTGCAAGGTCGATGGGTCATTTGTGATTGAGACGTTGGCTAAACCACGAGCAGGGAGGGATGAGCTATGGATCTCGAGTGGTCCGACCATCCAATCGCCACCACCTGAGCCATCTTACGAGAATCACCGACCAACCCTAGGCCAGATGGCAATGCCAGAGTGGGAGGAATGTGGCAGCGCTAGGTTTACGCGTTGGAGCTCCAGGGATGATTGGGCCACAAGGTGTCCAGCCAATCATCGGCTGCTGACGAAGCCAGTGGAGTCGCCAGAGCTAACGGACGCTGATCCATTATGCTGTGCCATTTGAGAAGCCCTTACGTGGTGGCTGTGTGAAGTGGGAGGAGGGAGAAGGGATAGAATGGAAATTTTGGTTTTTTGAGCTCTTTCTTTCCTGACCTAATGGGCCAAGCCCAATTGACTAATAAGGGAGATATAGGCTTAGACCAAAGGGAAGAACATCACTCTATAGTGGCTAGACCCTTTAAATCCATTTTTGGGCCATGGCCCAACATAGATACTGAAGTTAGGGTTAAAACCTTTGCATCCCAGTACTTGAACAGAGACATATGCGGGAGAGAGACAAGGAAATGGAGCCACTGAATGTACTTGGTCAAGGTTCTTCACAAAGCCTTTGAAGGATGGGGGACAGACAAGGCAAGGTTGATGACCATTTCAGTTAGACTTGTAATTTTGATTGGGTTTTTTTATTGATAAGCCATACAATTACAGTCTAAGTCAAAGTCAAAAGGGTAGTTTTTCCATTGCGCTATTAATTCAACTTGAATCTGGTCTTATTAGTCTTTTGACCACCAAGTTTCAAAAGAAGGTTTGCTGGGAAATTCCCGAGGCTGGTCCTGAAGATGGTGTGGATGTTGGACAAGGGAGGCTTAGATTAATTACTAAAGGAGATGGGCAAGAGGAGTGGAGCATTAGTGCTACAAGTATCACAGGTGAAATGAGGCATATGGTAACAATGACAATTGAAACTAATTTAGGTGAAGTAGCATGTTATTTTGATATTGAAATTGATGGCTTCCAGGTGGGATTACCATTGGGTATGGGTAGCAGCATTTGGGAACATGAGATGGAAGTCTGGGTAGGAGCTAGACCGCCAACATATTTTGATGCACTTGGGAGGTCAGATGTTTTGTCGGGGCTGGTTAGGTGGTTATTGGTTCTTGAACTTTGTTACCATTCTGATAGCAGCAATTGCATACCATGACTTGGTAAAATATATTCTCATAGTTAGGCAGAAGATTGAAGAACCCAAGACGGATATTGAGTTCATCTATGCATATGCAAAGTTTGATGAGCTTGAAGAAATTGAAGAGCTTATACTGATACTGTAGGTTGCAAAGTTTTCAAATGTTCAAATGTGCTGGTATGATGAGACTATGATTCAGGCTATCATATTCTTTCTTCCATGGTCTTCTAAAACTACAGTTCAGCTTTTAGAGTGCTATTCTTGCTAGTTGCGACCATGGGTCATTGCAAATGGAGGTTTAGAGGAGTTTGTATTGCAATTTGCTGTGGATATTGACAAGAAACCAATTAAGAATAACTGCTCTTGGGTTTTTGTCACTCCCAAACAAGTTCCATGTTGTTTGCATTCAACCAACCTATGTGGAGTATAATATTAAGACAAGAAATGGCTTGACCTCTTTGATATTCATTGCTGTGGTAATTGGAGGAGGTCAATGGGACCCAAGTGGAAGTTCCTATGCATTAAGCATAACTTTGCCTTTATGCTTGAAACAATGGGACCCCGGTGGACACCTTCACCTTGAGGACAAGGTGAATTTTTTTTTTTTGGGGGGGGGGGGGAAGTATTGTTAGACCCCATCACATGGAAGATCACATGGATGTACCTTACAAGAGCAAAGAGGGACTGTAGAGGACTTAAGACACGTGGCATGAATGGAGTTAGTGGGAGTAATAATCCCTGTGATAACAGAATGCCTATGTGGCAAGGGGGAGAGAGAGAGAGAGAGAGAGAGAGAGAGAGAGAGAGAGAGAGAGAGAGAGAGAGTGGGAGAGAGTACTGATTCTGTTAGAAGGAGAGTGGGATTAAGAGAGAACAAGGGGCATGGAAGAGACGGGCAGAATATTGAGTAAGTTTTGGGTGGGAGAGACCAAGCCTTTTTTTCCTTTCTTTGTATTTTCTTTCTAGGTTTTCTAGTTGCACAACCAATAAATTCTAGGTTCCAATCCCAGTTTTGGATATCTAAAGGAGTTTCCTACCAGTATGCCATCAAGAAGGGAGATCGGCAGGTAGAGAACGCTGATTGGGAGGAGTTAAAGCATGTTTTGGATGAATTTAAGGATCTCTTCAAGGAGCCTCAAGGTCGCCACCTTCCAGAGTGCAGGACCATGCTATAAGGTTGAAAGACGACGCTCCAATACCTAATATAAGACCCTATAGTTATCCACATTATCAGAAAAATGAAATAGAGAAAGTGGTGGCAGAAATGCTCTCAGCTGGGATTATAAGAAATAGTATCAACCCATTTTCCAGTCCTATCATACTAGTTAGGAAGAAGGATGGGGGCTGGCGGTTTTGTGCAGACTATAGGGCCTTGAACAAGGTGATTGTCCTAGATAAACTTCCCATTCCAGCCATAGATGAATTGCTTGATGAGCTTGGAGGTGTTGTTATCTTTTCTAAGCTGGATTTAAAATCCGATTACCACTAAATCAGAGTTAGGGAGGAAGATGTCCCCAAAATGGCATTTCGCACTCATGAAGGGCACTATGAGTTTTTGGTAATGCCCTTTGGATTAACCAATGCACCTTCCACTTTCCAATCATTAATGAATGAGGTGTTTCATCCTTTTTTGAGGAGATTTGTGTTGGTGTTCTTTGATGACATACTTATATACAGCACAAATAAACAGGAGCATTTGATGCACTTGAAACTGGTTTTGCAGCAATTAAGAGAAAATAAGTTACTGTTGAACAAAAAGAAATGTAGTTTTGGGCAGTCCAGGTTGGAGTACTTGGGTCACATCATCTCAACTGAAGGGGTTCAAGCTGACCCAATGAAAGTGGAAGGCATAACCAGTTGGCCAAGACCAAAGGATGTCAAGGGACTCCGAGGATTCTTGGGGTTAATTGGGTACTACAGACGGTTTGTGAAAGATTATGGCAAGATAGCTCGGCCCTTAACTCATTTATTGAAGAAGGATGGATTTGAGTGCAATGAAGAAGCTCAGCAAGTTTTTGAATTGCTGAAATCAGCTATGGTATCCTTACCTGTGCTTGCTGTACCTGATTTTAAAAAGACCTTTGTTGTGGAAACAGACGCATCAAGGAAAGGTTTGGGGGCTGTTCTCATGCAAGAAGGCAGACCTATTACCTACCTCAACCAGGGGTTATCTAGCAGGGCACAAAATAAATCCATATATGAAAGGTAATTGATGGCAGTGGTTTTAGCAGTGAAGAAATGGAGGCATTACTTAATGGGGAGACATTTTGTGATCAGAACCGATTAGAAAAGTTTGAAATACTTAACTGAACAGTGACTTATGAGAGAAGAATAGCAGAAGTGGACCTCCAAATTGTTAGGATTCGACTTTGAAGTGCAGTACAAACCAGGAGGAGAGAATAAAGCCGATAATGCTTTGTCTAGAAGGATGGATTTCTGTGCTATTTTCACTTTCCATATTGCTGATTCTGAGTTGTGGGTAGAAGAACTACAGGCTGACAGCAAACTAAAAGCTATCCTACAAGACTTGGTGGTGGATAAAGACTCACATCCGAGCTATCTTAAGAAAGGAAACTGCTTATACTACAAGGGGAGATTAGTTTTACCAAGAAATTCTGCAAGGATACCTACCATCCTCCTTGAATTCCATGCTACCCCTTTTGGAGGTCATTTGGGTTTCTTCAGGACCTATAAAAATATAACTGGCCCACTGTACTGGGAGGGAATGAAAGGAGACATCAAGAGTTTCGTAGCAGCTTGTGATACTTGCCAACGGAATAAATATCAGGCTTTATCCCCTACTGGCCTGCTGCAGCTGCTGCCAATCCTAACTCAAGTGTGGAGTGATGTTTAAATGGACTTCATCGATGGCTTGCCAAAAGCACCTGGGATGGATACTATAATGGTGGTAGTAGACAGGCTTACAAAATATGCACATTTCATTCCATTATGTCATCCATTTTCAGCCAAGGACGTGGCTGAAGTGCTTGCGAAGGAGATAGTAAAATTACATGGGTTTCCTGCTTCAATAGTTTTCGATAAAGACCGAGTTTTCATAAGTCAATTCTGGATTAATTTACTTAAACTATCAGGAACAACCCTCAAGCTAAGCTTTGCATATCATCCCCAATCCGATGGCCAAACCGAAGTGGTGAACCGCTGCCTTGAGACCTACCTCTAATGTTTACTGGAACTAAGCCTAAACAATGGCCTAAATGGCTAAATTGGCCTGAATTTTGGCACAATGCTAATTACAACAACTCCACTAGAATGTCCCCCTTCAAAGCCTTGTATGGGAGGGAATCACCTGTCTTAATACGATGTTTTGGTGATTTATCAGCAATGGAGGAGGTAAATCAGCTTATAGCTGAAAGGAACTAGGTGCTGGATGAGTTGAAAGATAATCCGGTGGTCGCCCAAAATAAAATGAAGCTTTGTGCAGATAAGAAACGGAGGGAAGTCAATTATCAACCAGGGGATTATGTGTACTTGAAGATACAGCCTTATAGGTTCAAATCTCTAGCTAGAAAAGTCAATGAGAAATTGAGCCCACGGTTTTATGGCCCTTATGAAATAGTAGAAAAAGTGGGGCTAGTGGCTTATAGATTGAATCTTCCTAATTACACCATAATACACCCTATTTTTCATGTCTCCCTACTAAGAAAATCAACAGCAGGGGTAACATACAAGCAGCCTTTACCAAAGAACTTGACAGCAGAATGGGAGTTGAAAGTGTATCCAGCAGCAGTGCTCAATATTAGAACAACAGCAGATGGCGAGTTGGAGGTGTTAATTCAGTGGGAAGATTTACCAGCCTTTGAAAGTACGTGGGACCTTTTCCTCACCATTCAAGAAAATTTTCCTAATTTCCACCTTGAGGACAAGGTGGAACTTCTGGGGCGGAGTATTGTTAGGCCCCCCATTAGGAAGGTATACCACAGGAAGAAGTTCAGAGGGCAGAGGGGACCATCAGCCATGGCGACTGCTGAGAAGAATGAAGCAATGGAGCCACCACTCGTGGGAAATCATGCTGGAGGGCAAGCCAATCATTGTTTGGATAACAGAATGTCTACGTGGCCAGGGGAGAGAGAAAATAAGGAGGAACAAGTGGAGGCAGAGATATAGGAAGGAAAGGGAGCTGAGACAGGGGAGGGAAGAATTGAGAAGTGGGATAGGAAGTAGAGGCTGCAATCCACTCGAAGTGATTGCACTATCTTTCTGTTTTCAGTGTATTTCCTTTTTTTTTTTCTTGTTACTTGTGAATGTACCAGCACTGAATCCTTATCAGAGCTGTGTTGAGGAGAGTAGTTTCCAGTGAATTAATACATATTTGATACTTTCTCATTCTCTGGTTACTGGTTTCCTAACAGTGTTCAATCCTATAGAATGGTACATTTCTACAACATTTCTTCCGTAAGTATCCTTTTGTATAACTTTCTATCATATTCTTAGGTTCTCCTTGGTATCTCGCTAATAAGGTATCTGAATCTCTATGTTCTTTATGAACAAACTATCTCAAATGATCTCGTAACACAGAATATAAACAGATGTGAAAAGAAAGGAAAAATAGAGCTTTAGCTGAGGAAACAGATACAGTTACAAGAATGTTGAAAAGTCTTAATGCTATAAACCATAGTGCGGCACTAAGTGCAATTTGCCCTAATTCTTTGAATTATGTTGATCACAATCATATTATCATTTATAGTGATCCAAGATACAAAGGGTCATCATTTTCATGAGTGTACATGCACACCTGTAAGATTGTCATTCTTACCTATCTCCTTTTAATCTTATTGTTTCTCATTCTCCTAACAATTTTTCATTAGTTTGAAAGTAACTGAACTGAAAGCAACAAATAAAAATGGGACAAAGAAAAATTGAAAAGCCAGGGAAGAACTTAAGAGCCTGAATTCACTGGTGATGGGTGGAGTTTATGGGTATGTATTTAACTTTCATGTCTTTGTCAGTTCCTTGGTACTTATGAGACCGAGGAATTATAGCTTAAGACTAGTTTTCCCAACCTCGAATATGGATATTTAGTACAGATTTCTGGATGTCATTTTTATTTGCAGCAAAATGAAGAAAGATGAATAAAATTTTCCTATATAATTGGCTGGACTTTAGGAACTTGAGACCTATATGAGAATCTAACCCATTTTGGAAATGTAATGATTATAGTATTTTGTATTGCTACTCCTAGTTTTCTCTGACGCTGGAATATGGCATTATTTATGCAGGTTTAGGCGTGAGGAGATGAAAATTCAGGCATGGGAAAATCATCAGAAGGCAAAAACAGAAGCCAAAATGAGGAAAGTTGAGGTGTGCACAATTTGTTATTATTACCAATTTTGTTGTTTCTACCTTCTAGTATGGCTGTTTCATTTAGTTTTTCTGGACAACCCTCTGGATGTTGTCCTCCAATCATGATATTAGTAAAGATTTGAAGAATGGATGAGCCAGCCTAACTATGGTAAAAATCATCTGTGTAATGAGATTAATAAGATACTGAAAATTGGTACTGACTGTGTGATGTGAAAACGAAAAAGAACATCTAATATATTTTAATCCATTTCTTACCATGATTTATAAACTTACAATTGACTGCATCATGGGTCTACTATATATATCAGAAAAAAAATCTTTCATGGACTAATTGATCTACTGTTTAATATTCTGCAAAAAGTTAAACATCGAGGAGGACAGTTTGCAGAAAATGTGTTAAGGGCACAAAAGTAAATAATATATACAAGATGGTTATAATTAATTTTTCAAGCTCTATTTGTATTTATAGATTCACATATTATTCTCTTATTCACTCACTGATATGCAATGACTGAAAAAAGTTAAGTTCCATAGATGAGATATCTGTGATGCATGGTAGTGTCTGGTAGTAGGAAGGTGAAGGAAATAGTTAAAGAGGCAAAGCCAGATATAGATATTGTATTGCTCCAAGAGACTAAGATGGTGGCAGTGGATGGTTTATTGATTAGGAGTTTGTGGGAATCACGTTTCAAAGACTGGGATTGTTTGCCTTCTGCTGGTTCATCAGGAGGGATGTTAATCATTGGGGACACTAGAGTGGCTTCAAAGTTAGAATCTCTTATTGAATCAATCTCTATGTATGTTTTCCTGGATATTTGAGATCATTGGTAGTTCACTTCAGCTTATGGTCCTCATGTCCTTTTTCTGGGAGGAACTCTAATGTGTTTAGATTATGCAGTCCTCATTCGTGTGTTTTTTTTTTTTTTTTTTTTTTTTTTAAGAATGTGATTTGCGGTATATTCTTCTATAAAAAAATAACAATGTCTGGTAGTGGTTGATTGATCTGTGTTCCATTTTAGCATAAATCATTGTTGAAGTATGAATCAGTATGTTTCTGGATTGTTTCTGAAAATGAAAATGTGTATACCAAGACAGAGAAAGCTCTTGATGTGGAAGGATAGACTTGTCTATAAAAATACATCTTTACCTGTGTTGTCAATAATGAAGAAGGATAGACTTGTCTATTCAACAATAATGAGAAGTCACCTTAACCAGCTACCAGCAGCACATCTTAATGTCTTCCACAGATCAAATAGGTCTCAAGTTCCCTTTCCTCAGACCCTACCCATTTCCCAATATTAGGCCCAGATCAACACATTGAAAACTGACTTTAGAATGAAGAAAGTGCAATGAAGTGTTGTGTCCTTGTCTTGATGGAGATAGGTGACTCAGGAAGGAGTGGAAATTAAAAAAGACCAGAAACTATACTACCAGCTGAATTTTGGTGCGGGCCAAGCTTGAAATCATCTGCAATTGGGTTGTCAAATATTCTGCTTTTGGTTAAAACAGGGAGGCGGCATACTCATTGTAACTTAGGGCTATATCGTGACACATAACATCCCCAAGATAAGTGAATCTTGGATCTGCAAATGTTAGTTTTCACCAGTGGAAATGGCTGACATATGCAAGAATCACCTGGACTTTTTAAAACACAATTTTTCTTGCATGTATGATGCATGACTTGGTGCTTTTGTAGTTATCAATGTTGCCATATTAATACGATATCCTCTTTGTTGCTATCTGATGTGATGAGACATTTGTCTTGTGCCTACCTGATGGTTTTGGCTCATAAGGTGTAGGCCCAGTATGGTTCTTTTCTTGTGTTACTGATTTTAGAAACCTTTAGTAAACTTATGATGATTAATTGTGGGAGATGCTGTTTGCTGTTCTCTGATTCGTCTAGACTCTGAGGTCTCTTGAAGAGCATGGTATCAAATCAACGTGTATTTCACCCGATAAAAAAATGACTGGCTATCCCTTCTGGTAAACTGAGAGAACATGTCTATGTTTATTTCTCTAGTCTGTATGGTTTTGCTTTAAATTGGGAATTGATACATTTAAGTTTGAAATCAAGATGTTGGTGTTGAAAAGGGAAATGAGCAATGATGACTTCATATTAAATTTCCAACTCTTTGGCAAACTTACATTGCCCAGCAATGAATCAAGTAATGCAAATAATACTTTGATTTCAGGTGGAGGTTGAAAGAATACGGAGTCAGGCACATGATAAGCTCATGAACAAATTAGCAACTGCAAGGCACAAGGCTGAAGAAAAGCGAGCAGCAGCAGAAGCCAACAGAAATCATCAAGCTGCAAGAACTGAAGAGCAAGCAGAGTACATACGCAGAACTGGTCATGTCCCTTCCTCATTTTTATCATTTTCTTGTTGCAGTTGGTGCTCTTAAAAAAATGCAGTCCTTGTCAATTTTTCAATTTTTGATGGGTACACAATGCCTTCAGCTGCTTACGCCCAAGCATGTTAAATATGCCTGTTGTGTTTCCCTCCTGTTGTAAAATGATATTGGTCTGCAAACTAATTGCAATTTGTAAGAGTACTGTTATGTATCCTGTTTTTGTTATTTTTTTAATTTATTATTTTCTGAATTTCTTTTGGGGTTGATAATTTTTCCTGTAACTACCTCATTAAATATTAATGCATGGCTCTCGGTAACATGGGGTCTCTTATACAAAATATTAGTCATGTCTATGCCAAATATGGTAGTTGCTACAATACTCAGTTTTCTCTTTTTTTTTTTTTTCTGGGTATCAGTATTCTTGATAAATTGTCAAACATTTATTAGCCTCTAATTCTCACAATAAAATTTTGGATTCTATTAAATATAACTAACAATGAATAAATATTTCACAACTCTCATATCTTACTTAAAAAATGGGAATCAGAATAATCTATGTCAAACATATCAGTGTTTTTTTTTTTTTGTGGCCAGATCGAACATAGAAGTTGGACATTTGTGTTAGACACTTGACTTCAAAATTCACAAGTGATTAATCAAGGATTATCCAACTTCAATTTGGAACTACATAGCAAAGGGATTTTAACAGAAAAAAAAAATTGTGAATCAAGGTCCCTATCCAATATATTTAAAAAAAAAAAACAAAAGTTTCCATTGCTCAGCATCTTGCTTTTGCCACTGAAGCTGTTTACTATCTGTGCCAAGACAGAGACTGGGTCAAGCATAATCAAGCAAACCCAGATCCGGTAAGCCTATCTGCAGTGGCATTGGTTAAGTTCTGTGTAATTTTACATTTCCTTTTCCTTTAAACTTCCACTTGGTCTCCTGATCCGTTTAAACTTTTTTATTTTAATAATTTCATATTGTAATTTTACTCAAAAGTATTTAAATAAAATTAAAACTCATTCCTATGAAGTTAATTTTTTATAACATTCTAAAATATAAAGCATATTTTCAAAAAAGTAAATCTTTTAAATTTTTTTAAAATATATTTTATTAAAAAATGATTCTACATAAAATATTCAAATTCCCTATCAATTAGTGAGCCAAGCATGAACTAATTTAGTCCAACTTGCTTAATAGAAGAGCCAATTGTTTGGGTTGATAAAAGATGAGTTTTTTTTTTTTTAATAATGTTTTTGGTCTAAACAAGAAAGGCAGTTTACTACATATTCTCAAAAACTGCTAACACTTGAGTAGGAAAAGAAGAAAGGTGATTTTATGGAGGATTTAATCTTTGACATCATCAAATCTTAGTTTTAAATTATAGTCTTACACCCTAAACTAAAGTTAGTGCCAAGTAAATTATAAATTCGTTGACAAAATTTTATTGATTGTTAATTCTTACAATAAATATTTAAAATTTATAAAATATACCTAAGTAATAACTATTAAGGGTGTGTTTGGATGGGTACTTACAATACTCAAATGGACTTTCACCTACTTTTTGTTTTATTTGTTTTAACATTTACATAATTTCTCATTTCAAAAGTCTATTTAGTCCAAAGTAATTTTATTTGGCTTTGGAATTGAAAGTGATTTTTTATTTTAAATATAAATCACTTCACTCAACTTAATTCTAAACAAAATTAAGTTTGTAAAATTAAAATGATCCAAAATTAAATTTATAAAATATAATTTAAACATGCACTAAATCTTTCACAACTTTTTATATCAAGGTACTAGTGTTTAATTACTTTCAACAAGAAAAGTCAACCCAAATCCAAATGATTAAAAGTAAAGCTATACATAAGTTGGGTTTGACCTGAATTAATCTCGACGTGATATTTTGACCGGGTCAAATTGTTTTTTATCTAGACTTGATTTAATCATGCTCGATTTCATGTGTAATCCAATTAAAATCGGGTTAGGACTGAGTTAGTCTAAAATTTGAACATAATCTAAATTTTTACATATATAATTAATAAACTAAGTTATAAAAATCTTTAAAAATAGAAAACTTAGAAAGTAATTTTTTCATATTTAAATAGTGATATAATAATATTTGTATTAATTTTAATAATAGATAGGAAATTATATAAAAAAATATTATATAATCTTGAATTGACTTAGACAAATTCAAAAAGTGACATTATCCCAACTCAAAAATGTATTGATACTAATTTTTTAAATTTGAACATGACCCAACTTCTTATTAAAAGTGGGTTTTACCAGCTTGAATAGCTGTGAGTTTCGACCAGATTCCGAGCTAGGTTTGGGGTTGAGCATTCTTAGTTAAAGAAGTGTTAGCTGAGGAATACCATAAAGAGGCTGGAAAAATTCTAAAGTAATTATATTTAATGTGTTGAAAAAGAAAATAAAATAAAATGAGATATATACAATTTTTAAGATCAAAGTATTAAAAAAATTTTAATTTTATTTTATTCCTCATATTTTCCTTTCATCAAACATACATTTAGTATGCTACACTTAAAAACTAAAATTTAATTTAATTTGTATTATTTAATATTTTATATTTAATTGAACGACTTAAATAAGTATGTTACGTAAGAACTTCATAAGAGATCCGAGATGACGAGCCAATAGAAAAAGGGCAGGTGTCCCTTTAGTTTTGAATCATGACGCACAGCACAGCACAACACAACACAACACAACACAGCAAGACAAGAGAGAACAGAAACATAAGTATATAACCTCTGAACTGAATCTCAATTTCCGCGAAATCAAAAAATTAATAAATCCGTGAAGGAAAGGGTCAACATAGTCACTCCCAAAACACAAACACACAAACACAAACTAGGCCTTAGCTTACCTCCTTAAAGCCCATCATATTCACATACCCTCTTTCTTTCTTCCCTTCTCTCTCTCTCTCTCTCTCTCTCTCTCCTTCCCAATTTCTGTGGCGGCTCTCTCTCTCTCTCTCTCAACTCTCTTCTCTGAGATTTGGATCCATCATCGTTCTTCTCTCCACTGGGTACTCAAATCCGCCTTTTCTTCTTCCATTTTATCTGCCTTTCTCGCGATCTCTCTTCGCTGGTCCTTCAAGAACCGCCATGGTAGCTGGGGCCCAGCAGCATCCGCAACCACAACCCCAGCCTCAGCCTCCGCAGCCAACGCCCTCTGCCCAAGACGAGGCCTTGAAGAGGAACACCGATTGCGTCTACTTTCTGGCCTCTCCTTTGACATGCAAGAAGGTTGGAATCGATTTACGTCTTTTTCTATTTGATAAGATCTTACTGCTCCCTTCTCCCCTTCTCTCTTTTGAGATCTCCTTCTGCTAGGGTTTCAGATTTACAGCTCAGCGCTGATCATATGTTCCTGGGAATAGGCTTGCTGATTCTTTTTTTTTTTCCAGCACGAAAAATCGAATTTTTTATGATTATGTTTGGTGTTCTCTCTCACTCTTTGTACCTTTTGTGTTCTTATAGACTGCTGTTGGCTAAATGGCAGTATCTTTGGGAATTCCCATAATTCCTATAACTATTGGTAGTTAATAGCTTTGAAGAATTTTGTCTACAAAACTTAGGGGTCGATTCAAAACCCCTTACCAAAGTCGTGTCTTTTAACAGATTGAGTAACTTTTGTAGACTCTGTTTCTGGGTATCTAGTTTTGTAAGTCTCTCATCGATCATCGTGTTAGTCGTCGGATCTCTTGACTTTCGTTTTCCAGGTGAGGAGAATGAGGGAGAACAGGGCCCTAGGACCATATGGTGATTGGTGGGAGGAGATTCTTCTTTTTGTTCTTATTCTTGTTCTTTTTCTTTTTGTTTTTGTTTTCTGGTGTTTTAATTAGATCAGTCGTCTGGATCCAATTAGAAAAATATCAGACATGGAATTTAATGATACAATGTTGTCTAAAGTTGGAATTTTATGTGTTATGGTTTGCGGAAGCATTGTTGATTTTTGTTTAAGTGCCAGTGTTATGGGTGATGTTTTCTGGTGTTTTAATTAGATCAGTCGTCTGGATCCAGTTAGAAAAATATCAGACATGGAATTTAATGATAGAATGTCGTCTAAAGTTGGAATTTTATGTGTTATAGTTTGCGGAAGCATTGTTGATTTTTGTTTAAGTGCCATTGTTATGGGTGATGTTTTGATTGCATCTGGAAGAAAGCATTAATTAGTGTAATGAAGGATCTTTCATTAAAGAAAATAAGTGTAACGAACAACCTACCTGGCAGTGGCAAGAGTATAAGTAAGTCATGATAGATTAGTTTGCATAGTGTCCTGTTGGCAAGATCTGCTGTTTGCTGGTGTCTCTAGCCGTCTCTTTTGAGTGATCCTTTAAGTTGTTATCAGCAAATATATTTCAACATTTTACATGAAATGACTTCATGTTTGTATAATTATTCTTTTAAATGTGCTTATCTTTGTTTTGTGTTCTTATGCAAATTAACTACTTTACTGGATAGCAATAATTTGTTTATGCTTCTTACATATTAAAAGAACAATTATTGATTATCAAGAAGGCCAGGTTATCCAGTCATAGAAAGCTGGTGTGACAGCATGAACTCTAAACTGAATTTGTTGTTGGCATCATCTTGATTGGTTTTCTTCTTTATTGGAACAGGGAAATGAATGTGAGTACCGCCATAGCGAGTATGCTCGGGTTAATCCAAGGGATTGCTGGTATTGGTTGAATGGCAATTGTTTGAATCCCAAATGTTCGTTCCGCCATCCGGTGAGTGTTTTTATGTGCAAAGAGTTTGTATACTTCCTTGTCAAGTTATGAATTATTTTCCACTGTTTGCTTTAAGTTTTTTACTTTTTTGTATGACTTTTGCTAACTGCATATTGTTTTCCCCTGAAGCCTCTTGATGGCTTCTTAGGAACACAGGCTGCCACTGCTGGTGGACCATCTGTACCCCCGTCACAGATTGCAGCAACTTCCACAACACATGCACCTTATAATTCCAGTAAACCAGCTGTCCCTTGCATTTTCTTCCAAAAGGGGCGTTGCGTAAAAGGTGACAGATGTGCCTTCTTGCATGGACCAAGTCCTAACACTGGTAATAAAGTAGTTCCTCAGGTCCCAATGACTAACCAAGGAGCCGAGACTCCAAGTTTTAAGAAGGCTTTTGGTGGCCTTGAAAAGTATACACAGGAAAGGAAAACTTCCCAAGGAAATGTTGCAAATTCAGTTGGAGGTCCTGAAGCTAAACCTGCCCAAAAAGTTGAAACTGCTTCACAAAGAAATATGTTTGAATTGGAGAAGCATGTACCACCGCCACCTACAGGATTTGATAATGAGGCTTCAAGATTCAAGATTACAAGTGCGCCACCTGTGACCAATGGGCCCACTGTTACCCGGTCTAATCGTCTGCATCAAGCTTTTGTGCCTGATGATCATAGTTTCCACAATGGTAAGGACAGTGATGAGTTTCTCAAAGAATCCTCTCCTGGGTTTGATGTCCTTGTAGCTGATGAACTTAGGAATTCTGATTACTACCATGGAGAAGATGAATTTGGGAAAGCAAGAGGTCAAGATGGAAGGAACTTAGACTCTTTGAACGAATATGATTTAGTACATTCTGCTGATTATAGTTCAGCTACTGATATTGATCGAGAAAGATTTTGTGTGCCCAAAGGTTATGACTCATATGATCACACACAAGAGCCATATGTTTGGGAGCAGCACAGGAAGGCGTCGGCCCATTTAGAAAGGAGGACTCACCGCAGATCTGACAGTCCTGAAGATGTTGAGGTCTCAGATCTTCGACATCAGTTATCCAAGCGCAGGAGGGTCAATGGATTGAAATCCGTTGTCACTCATGATTATGCCCTTGAGAGCCATGGTGAGGAGCAAAGTCACCGGTTCTTCTCTCGGAAGGATTCACTCCAGTTACAACCTTTGAACGAGAGCTCCCTCAGTAATCGCTTCCGAGGCAGAATAAAGCTTCCGGCAAATGGCGGTGATGATCACCTTGAAAGGGAGCCAGACAGAGGAAGAATTAGGAGCAGATTGTCACCTGGAAGGTTGCAGAACCCTCACCAGGGAAGGCTCCAAGATAGAATAAGAGGAAGGGCGCAAGATGATTATGAGAGGAAAAACTTCAGGGGTCGATTGACGTGGAGAGAAGTAATGGGGGACAGAAGCGGTGATTTTGCTGGGCCAAAAAGTCTTACTGAACTAAAAATTGGGAGGAGCACTGAGAATAAGGAGCAACAATCGCTGGGAAAGAGAAAAAGTTTAAAGGATTACCAACAATCTGAAGATGATATTCAATTTGAAGGTCCAAAACCTCTTAGTGAAATTTTGAAGGAGAAGAGAGGAGTTGGAGCTGAAGCAGCTTCCCTGAGTGGCAAATCATCTGATAAGGATAGAGAAATTACCAATAGCTCAGATCATACTGTCACAAATGCAGAAAATGGAGCTTTACTTGGTAACAAGGAAGATGTCAAGAACCAGTTGCTAGTTAATGAAGAATCATCCAAGTTTCAGGTCACTGATGCAGCTGGAAGAGACACAGATAATACTGATGTAACTCATGGTCAGTCATCAGAGCATGGAATTATCTATGATGAGGCAGTGGAGGATCAGGAGTTTGAGGGTGATGGTCAGAGGGATGGGGATTATGATTATGAGCAAGTTGATGAGGGGGACTATGAATATGAGCAAGTTGAGGAGGGGGAAAATCCAGACCAAGAGTACATGGATGATGAAGATGGGGATGACTTTGCTAAGAAGATTGGTGTCATGCTTACGTGATTATGGAAAAGGTGAGAAACTGGTGGGACATCTGCTTTTTGATATGAATATGTTCTGGTGGACCTCCAAAGCATGTCTACGTCTCTGACTGAGCAACACTTCTGCTTAAGATTTACTTGTAGGATTGGGGTATCAAGTTCTTGTATTAATTAAATCCCTTCTCTTTACTGTGTTTTTCATCTGATTGAATGGATATTTTTTTTTTTTTATTTAAGCAATGGGGCATTTTGCTGTGCTCTCAGCATGCAAGTGGTATGCAGAGTGCAAGCCTGTAACGTTAGAAAGTTAATAAGAATATTCGCATTCACTGCCTCGATTGATCTTGGACCAATAGTGCGGTAAAGGAAACTTGGCAAGTGGCATTCCAATCTCAGTTCTATCATCTTTGCTTAGTCTTTTCTTACACTTTAATTGGATTTTTCAGTGTATGTTTGGATTAGTTAATTTTGTATTTTAAATAATTTATAATTAAAATTTTTAAAAAAGTAATTTTTTCCTAAAAATAATATGTTTTCAAACACCACCTTAATGAAACGACAGATTTTTCAAGTTGGGGTTGATCAAATAAATGCAGAACTTGACCTTTCTTGGTTTAGGCCATTATCACGTTTGGGTTTTGGGCTTCAATGGTTTGATACTTGTTCCGTTTAAAATTCGGATTGTAAAGCTTCCTTTTCATGTTAAGCTTAAGAAGGCGAATTCCTAGTGAATTTTCAAAGTTAAAACTTTTTAATGAGCTTTTAACTAGATAACTCATCAATACCTTGTTATTGTCCTCGTCAAGTTGGACATTAATCTTTAAAAGTAGTTTCTCTTTGACAGTAAAATCACTTTCGTGACTCTTGATATGTATTTTTTATTTTAAAATTAGTTATAATATTATACATAAAAAAAATTAACTTTATGTATTTAGAAGCAGTTGTAATTGTAAATTGTAATTATTAAAAAAATATTTATTTTTTTAATTTTATCACTCAGTTTATTTATGTCCAATTAATGATTAATAGTTTTTTTTTTGAAAAACTGAAAATTTGAGATCAAAAGGGGAATCCCTTTTAATATAGAAACCAATTATAGTAATCTACGTAAATAGAAGATAACTCTTTATATTTAAAAGTAATTATAATTATAAATTATAATTATTATTAAAAATATTTGTGTTTACAATTTTATCCCTTATTCTATTTGTATCTAATTAATGATTAATGATTTTTTGAAAAAATTAAAAATTTAAAACTAAAAAGAAGATTTCCCTTTATAATAGTGTATAGGTAACATATCCTAAATTTGACAATAAATTACATTCTATCCTTTGTTTTTTGTGTCTTTGACTAGCTGTTGAATTAACACTTAGTATTTAAAAAAAAATTAATTAATATTTAATTTTAGAATTCATATTCTTGCATCTTGAATAAAATTGTATAATTTCAAATTTTCATGTTTCTAAATAAGGTTGTGGTTTGTGATGATAGAAAAAATTCAATGTAAATTAAGAAAAAAACATAAAAATGAAACAATAATCGGAATTATGATTTTGCTTAAAAATAATTAAAGATGAAAGTACAATTTTTTTAGACATACATGGTATATCAATTATTTGTTAAAGTAAAACAAATACATTTGAATTATACTCCTTATCATAACATTTGCCAAATTATACCTCTTTCACTTTTATATTAAAAAAAAAACTATCTTGGTTTTGTAAAAAAGTAAATCATAAAATTAAGCTTAAAATTTTTAAACACTAATAATTAATAATAATAAGTGAGTTTTTTTAAAACAATTATTGGTGTTAAATCAAAAGTTAATCAAAGAAAAAGATGAGCTGGAGTGTGATTTATTACCAAGTTTTGAGTTTGCGATAATTTTAACAAAAACTTTAAAATAGTAAAGTGTAATTTACTCTTTGTTTTAATATAAACTGTTGTGAATTTTCCAATTCACCTTACCCTAAAGTCTCGATACATTCTATTTTTTTTGCTCTACCTAAAACACACAAGTTTTAAACCCAAAAAAAAAAAAGATTCAAATGATCTTTAGCCTTCTTAATTTATAAATGCCTTGCCTCCCCTCATTTAGATAATTAGGATTTTTTCTCAATTCTAAGTGATAATAAAGTAAATCAACCAATAAGAATTTAGTTAATTATGCTTTTTCTTCCTAAACATTTTGTTTTGTTAAAAAAAAAAGTATATGACCTAATGTGAGGAGATGGAGGATAAGATAAATTAGAGACAAAGTAACCCACTAACCCTTGTGAAATTTGAGCACGAAGTAGTGCCCTAAACTCTTCCTAGACATTTTAATTTTTGCTTACAAATACCTCACCTCCCCTCAGTTCAACCTGCACTGTGTTGATTAGTATATCCAATTTGACGAGGATATACCTATCATTCTCTTTATCAATCCCCTAGGAACCTTGATTAAGCAAATCCCTAGCTTTTTAGGTTCTTTTCTACACATTCTCCCTCACGAGGCTCGTGTTGAGAACTTCTACTTTTTCAGAAGCATGTGCAGAGGTTATCTGTGTGTTGGTTTGACTTTTAGAAACTTTCATATTATAGTTTGGGTAAAAGCTTATATCTTGTAATTTTTGTTAAAACCATGATTTTATGCTTCTAAAAGCTAAATCAAACGCATTATAGTTTTGGAGCTTTTGCCTAAATCGTAGTTTTGAAATTCCAAGAACCAAACAGAACACACGATACATAGTGTACTGCCATTATGTGAAAATTGCTCGCCTCATAATTTGTTTGTGGCACATGCCATAGTCTTAGTATGCTTTAGGAATTCATTTCCTCACGTTTTCTTACATAGAAAGCCCAGCAACCATGCTAGATTTTTTCTAAACTTGTCACATTTCATGTAGGTTTAGATAATTCACCTATCTTTTTATAGAAAACCCTACCTTTTGTTGGAGTCTTTTGCATAGGTGCACGGTTAAAGAAAACCGAGCTCTGGCTGAACTTTTGCATCTAGATGGTATGCATTAATTTATGGTTTCACATTTTCTCTTGTACACTTGCACTTGCATCTAGGGGTGTTCACGGGTTGGGTTGAGTTGGATTTTAACGAAAAAAAATTGTCCGAATCATCCAACCTTAATTGGGTCGGGTCGGGTCAATTTGCAATTTTTTCAAGCAACCCGAACTAACCCAAACTGACCAAGGTTGGGTTGGATTAGTTTGAGTCATCGGGTTATCCATGTTTTATTTTTTTATTTACAAATTATAAAATAAAAAAATCACAATCATAAAAAAGAAAAATAACATCAATGCATCATACAATCTGTCCTAAGCTAGCAATCTAAGTTTTTAAGTTATCAATCCAAATAAAATAACAACTTAAAATTACATAATTTAATATTCCCAATTCATAAAATAAAATGTGTAGATCTAGGGAAAGAGGGAAAAGTGTAAAATGGCAAAACGAAAGGAAGAAAAAAAAAGAAAAATGCCTAACACTGCCAAAGAGTTCCAAAAAAAAAAATTGGTTGGGTCATCGGGTTGACACTTAACTAACCCATTACCCAAATCAACCATGGTCGAGTTTGGTCGAATTTTACCCGAACAGATCCAATGACCCAACTCAACCTATATTTTCTTGTTTGGTTTGGGTCCATTTGATTGGACCATCAGGTCAAACTGACCTATTGAACACTCCTACTTGCGTTCAATTTGTTTTTGTTACATACTTTCATTGCATGTAGGAATGCTTTGCCAAAAGGATTGGTTAATCTCTTAGGAGCAGTTTCCCTAGCCCAAAGATATATGTATTTTTTCTTAGAAAATTTTAATTTTTTCCTTATGATTTGGGCCCTAATCCTAATTTAGTCAATACATAGGCTTTGATTTCTAAGAATATGGAATACATAGGCAACTTACCTATAGGTGCGAGGTCAAGTCATTCTTGTGTTTTACTTATGCATGGTGCTTGTTTATCTCTTTGATTACATTCTTCTCTCAATATTTATCTCTTTGTTTCTTTCTATGCTTTTTTTGGGGACTTCCTTCCTATGTGTGCTTGTGTTATGTGTTAGGCCCAATAACATTTGATCCATACAAGGACGAGTCTTTGGGTTGGGCGAGATAGGCGCTCAATAGATATGGCCACCTTAGTCCTGTAATAAAGTTTTTGTATTATTTTATATGTTTTTAGTCAACGGGTTCATCTGATTAGTTCCTTTTCTTGTCATATTTTTCTTTAAAAAAACAAAAGTGACTCCTTTTCCACTCTTTCTGTGACTGTGCACCTAATGGTCACACAAAGTTATTCCCGAAGGGTGAATAGCGACAACTATGTGATGTGCTTCTATCATGTGTACGTCATTCGCTCCTTTATACCACTTGCTTGTTTGATTTTTTTTCTTTTTAGTTTTTTTATATTCATGCATTATATCTTCTCCTCTCCTCGTTTATTTTCTTTTTGAAGCATCTTTGGCGTATAGATTTAGAATTTATATTGTTTCATATTTAGATTTAGGATTCTTTACATATCACAGCCCATCTTCATGCATGATCTCTGTTCTTTAACGTTCTTATTTTGCATAGGCATGTTTAAGATTAGAAAAATGTTACTTGCACATAATATTTTTTTCACATAACTCACGTATAATATTTTTCTCACATAACTCACGTAACATCGATCAACGCCATTCTTTTCTTTCCTCCTTTCTCTCTCCTTTTTCTTCATCAAAATCAATGGCTCACCTCACTCTACTAATATGCAACTAACATAACTAACAGGATTAGGTTGTAGAAGTGTGGAATGAAGAAGTTATAAGTTTTACTTGTTACTTGATAGAAGGTGAAATCACATTCAGCTAACTTTCATGATATTTCAGCTTAGTATAAATGAACAAAAGTTGTCACTGTGTAAATGAGTTGTACTTCATTTTTAACTGGCTCACATTTTTTGTTGTACCAACCAAATGTGAAATAGTTTCACTGCAATCCACCCACTGAAACAAGCATAACCTAAGAGTTATTTTGCTCTCATTATCTTGGGTTTATCACAATTCTAGATTACATGTACACATGAGAATCATATTTTGAACGGCATTTCTCTAAGGATATTAACGAATGGAACGTTCTTGAAATTTCATGTGTTTTGGGCAATAATTCAAACCTACCATTCTTTCAGTGAGCAAAGTCAAACCAAACATTCAAATACTGACTGGCCGATGGTTGATACAAATACCGGTTGAAGGTGGAGTCATTGGCAACAGAAACAAATTCACATCGACGCAGAGCCCTCGTCAAGCTAGAGCCTCTGGATCCCGCTAGCAGAAAGCTGGCTTTCAACTAATGGCTTCGTCAAATCCCTGAAATAGGGTATGAATTCTTTGATCTTCTAAGGATCTTGCAATCATGTTACGAATTTTGAATGCTGTTGTTTTTTTTTTAATTTCTTTTATTGTGGTATCTTAGTAATCATGTTGATGTTGAGTGTTCAAACGTGGCTTGTCAAGAGGGAACGTTTTATCTAGGAACATTTCATTATGCTTTGCCACTATTAAATTTTTAGGGATACTCAGACATCCGTGAAATTTCAAAAATCAAACATAAGAAGAGAATCTGCTGAAATAAACAATAAATTTAAGTGCTTAACAAAAAGAAAATTTAAGCTTAAATGAAAGTAGGGTATGTAAGAGAACTAAATAATAAATATAATTAGCTGGCACATGACTGAAATATCAAAGGAACAGTACATTTTACCACTTTGTAGCAGTTACAGGGCTTAAAACTCTATTATACAATATATCACTGTCCCGTTCTCCCAATAATGGTTGCTTACTGTGTTGAATCGCTGAACCTGAAAGCAACGATATTTCCCTAGAAACAATACAGATATAACACAGCCAACACGTTGGACAATCCATTAAATGTCACGCTTCAAAATCTACAAACCTTAAAGGAGAACATCAAAACCCATGATATTAGCTCTGTCACTCAAAACAGAAAAGACTGACTTTCTCTGTCCTCTAAAAATTATCCTTGGAGAGTGAGAAACATCCAAGAAAACAGAGAACCACCAATGACGCCTTTTGGCTAGGTTTTCTCCATATGTTCAATCTTTTCAGCGAATTGGGTGATATTGTGTGATACCACGCTTGGGTGGCAGCTTCCTCAAAATGAAGAGGACCAAAGAAGAAGGCAATATTTCCACCAACTGCAGCAAACACGTGAAAGCAAAAATGTGAAAAGATAAGAGGAATAGTGGTAAGAGAGACTTTCAACAAGTAGAACAAACACCCTTTTCGATGGCTTACCCTTGAGACAAAATTTAAAAGTATTAACAACCAACAAAATGTTGGCTAAATCATTGTAAATCATAGCAGGTAAGGTAATTTTAAAAACATGGGGAAAAAATGCCATGATTGACATCTCACAGCAGTAAACCAATTCCTTTCAAATGGGCATCGGATCATCAATTAGCCATTTTTCATGAGAAAAAAAAAAATCCTTCTGTGGTTGAATAATTGCCCAAAAGATATCCTCACAATAAGAATTGGAGGATTTTGAAATAGCAATGACTTGATTACCCAATTTACCAATTCCCTTGCCACTTAGATTGCAGGTAAAAACAATCTTACCAAGAACCCAGGATCTCTGTTGTTAGAATCGCACGATTCGATTCGTGCCGAAAACGATTCGTATCGCCATCTGAATCGTGTCCGGCTCTGAATCGTGCCGGAATTGCCTGAATCGGTGCGATCCTGTATCACCGATTTGAATCGTGGTCTTCTGCGATTCGTTTCGTTTTTTTTTCTTGCTTCAATATCTTCTCTGAATACGAATCGGCAGTACCTCCTCTGAAATCCGTTGTTTCCCATTCCGTTATGGTTCTCTCTCTGCTCCTTTCGTTTTTCAAGCAGAAGTGCAGATTCTGCAGTTCTCTCTCTGCTCCTTTTGTTTTTCAAGCAGAAGTGCAGATTCTGCAGAATGCACAAGTGCACAAGTGCACAACTGCAGAACACACGCAGAGATTGTTTGGTTTTCTCTCAAAAGTGCAGAACGCACAGCGCAGAGCTTTTGGTTCTCTCTCAGTCTCACGCACGACGCAGTGCTCTTTGCGTCCAGTGCCTCTCTGTGTCCAATGTCTCTGCAGGTTTCATGTTTCTTTGTTTTCAGTGCTTCAAAACAGAGCATTTGTTTGGTTTTCACAACTTCTTCGTGCCTCTGTTTTATTGGTTCAAAACAGAGTGGCTGAGTGGGTGTTAGAATTTCTTCTTGTCTCTGTTTTTGGTGGTTCAAAACAAATTAGGACCAAGAAACCTTAATGCAGTGGGCAAGAAGGACAAGGGAAAAAAACCCATGCAAGTTGCTGAAGTTGATGATGGTGGTAGTGAAAATGGAGACGAAGATGATGAAAGGGCAGTTGTGGTTGACGATGACACCCAAGTTGGTCATGATGATAACTTTGATGATATGCCTGAATTGGAGGATATTTGAAGAAGAGGATATTAGATTATTTAGTAATTACTAATTAGAAATTTAGAATCTTTTTGGCATCAATATGAAATGGTTTATGTTTATTGAAGATTTGAAATTATGACTTATAAGCTTACTTATGCCTAATGAGTAATGACTTACAATTTAAGTATGTATTTGAGACTTTTGAGTATTATATTCATGTTCTAGTATGGAATCATGTGTATTTAAGTATTTTATTAATGTGTTTCTGAATCGTACGATACGTTACGATTCACGATTCATTCAAAAATTGAAAAAACGATTCACGATACGATTCACGATTTGACAACTATGCCAAGGATAACTTCATATCACGTCAGAAAGAAATTTTGAATTTAGGTAGGTTAATCAAAAAATGCAGAGAGAAAATTAGCGGAGTCAGACAAATTCAGGCAGGGAATATGTCAGCTTTCATTACAGAGCTCAAAACAAGAGAAACCAGATAAGCACAAAGTAGACCAGATATAGAAATGATCACTTCAACAGCATAATAATATGCAACAGTAAGCAGTATGGCAATAAAAGCGCCACAATAAAGGAATACAAACAAACTCACCAGGTAATATATAAAGTTCAGAATGGGATGGTCCAAGACATCTAGGTCAGCAGCATTATCAAATGCATCAAAGCACATCTAACACAACAAAATATGATCAAACTCAATTTGAAAACCAAGTAACAGGAATCACTGAGGTTTGAAAAGAAAAAGGGACTTACCATAATACATCTTATGAGGAAACACAAAAAACATATGGTGGTCACGTAGCCAACCTGCATTAGAAGCTCATGCAGATTAACTCTGGGCCAAACAAGGGAGGGAGAGAGGGAGGGAAATAGCAGAATCAAACTAGGAAAATTTTCCTTGTAAAACTGCATACCTCTTGCAGCTTCTTACGTCGACCTTTGGATTCGACAGGAAAGCGTTGCAGCATCAAGAATAGTCTGTCAAATAACACATTCAGAAAGGAGGTAAACAAATCAGATAGGACACTTTATATTCAGAAATCATGGGGCTACATTAGAAACTACTATCCTGATATTAAATATTCTTAGCACCACATCAATCAAAACTATAGTTGTTAGAATCGCACGATTCACGATTCCAATCGCACAATTCGATACGATTCGGTAAGCCAGCGATTCGTATCATATGGTAAATCGCAGATGGCTTTGAATCGTGTGAAACATGCACGAATCAATGCGATTCCGTATCAACAATACGATTCAAACGATTCTGCGATTTAGGTTTTTTTTTTTTTTTTTTTTTTTTTGCTTCTTTCTATCACCAATTCTCATAATAGAATTCAAAGAGGTAGAGGCTTAAATTATTAAATAAAAAGAAACTGAAAAGGCATTACTGAACACACTTGGTTCAATTGCTTTGTTTTGTTACTGAACATAGAACCAATTTTCATTCACGTTGAAAAACCAATCACTCTACTCACTTTGTTTCGTTTTTTGGGTTTTGCCCTTTTGGTTGTTCACACAGTCACTGCTTTTGTTATGGTTCTGGGTGTTCACATAGTCACTCTATATGGTTTCCTAAGACTAAGAAGAAGGAGAAGGAGTATGTTACCTATGAGCTCACTTATGACTTATGACTTATTGACATTATGGTATTATACTATTATTAGAATTTACTATTTCCTTAGTGATGTGACATTTAAGTATTTATTTGAAACTCTTAAGTATTTATTTGAAACTCTTAAGTATTTTATTCATATTTTAGATGTAGAATCATGTATATTTAAGTTTTTTATTCACGCGTTCTGAATCATATAATACGTTACAATTCACGATTCAAAAATTGAACAAACGATTCTCGATATGATTCATGATTTGACAACTATGATCAAAACGACACATCATATCACAAAGATATCACAATAAGACTGTCATTGGCCACAATTGCTAACCCTTTTTTTTTTCTTTCCTCTTGTTGGAGATGTTGGTCACAATCATACATCCCGCCACCTCCCAAAACCAGTAGGCAGCTAGTGTAAGAAAATTCAGAGAAGCAAGACCACACCCCAAAATATTGAAAGAAGCAATCAAGACACTAAGAACATGTTTGGTTGGATGGAATAATTTTTATAGAGTGAGAATTTTATGTAATGTTCATTCCCATGTTTTGTTAAGTATGGATAGGAATGGAATGATGACTCCACATCAACTCCTATGTTTGGTAGGTTAGAACTGATAAAAAAAAAATAGAATGAAAAAATAATTTTATTTTTTAGGTGGAAATGGAATGAGGTTTGTTCACTTTAATGATGGAATACCTATTCCTATAATCGAAGGAATGCTCAATCCCTTGGAAATGGGCTTTTTCTTTCCAAACGCCCAACCAAACATGGGAATTACTTATTCCCATTCCCCTTCCATCTCATTCCATTCCATCCAACCAAACCAGTCCTAAGGAACAACTTTAAAATTGAAAAGAATTCATTTGTGATGAAATGGTCAAAAATCCTATCAAAAGTGGTACGATTTAGAAATAATGAAATATAACACACTAAATGATTTATAAATGAATTGAATTCTTAAACTAATATAATTCCAAACAAGTTTCTTTACAGGAATCATTTATAAATGAAATAAAATTCTCTAATTTATAGGTTCCAAACACAGGGTAAGCATCTGGCTTAAGTTCTACACGTGAATCAACAGATCTAACAATTATAATGAACTATTTAAATCGGATGAAGAGTCCACATCTGACATCCACACTAACAGCTTATGAAGTTACATTTTAGCAGCTATTGAGAATTTAGACAGTAAAACTTCATTAAAATGAAGGGGGCTGAATACAAACAAAAACCAATCTACAAATATATTGTGTACGCATGCCCATGTCTTCACCCTATTTGAATTTCAACAGTCCAGAAAAGGCAGCATAGATTTCAATAACCAACAGCAGCACAATACCTTAACGAGTGGTATTCTGTAACCTGGATGCATCAATTTCATTCCAAATTACATCAAATGCAGTTGAACATTGAAACAGAAAATTACCTTCCACCATAGAGAAGAAATCCAAGGGCAGCAAACAAAGATACCCCTATTGCAACATATATGCATTACCCAAAACTCATTAAAGTCGTGATCAATAAAATCTGATAGTTAACAAAAAAGCAGAGTATCTACCATAGACAAACCTGCAAAGAACATCTTAGACAGGATGACCAGCACACTGATAGGTTTCCACCATAATATCAACCACAAAGCAATCTAATATGCATTAAACCAAAAAACAAAATGAGTCATTTAACAGATTTAAAACTAGTCAATATGAAAGTAGCAGCAATTTAAAAGTTTGAATAGATATTATAGAACAAAAGAACTGAATCAACTGATGACATAGAAAAGTTGAATATATTATTAAAGGTCAATAGTTAAATCCAATTAAATCCACACATATGTGGCAAAAGGGAAACTTCCATTAAGTCAACATATTTCAGTCGCAAGAGACAGGAAATCAACTCAACTATGTATTGTTTAGATAGTTAAATCAACTCATCTAGAGACAGGAAATATCATTACAAGATCCATAACTAGCAAGTTTTACACCATCACCATTTGACTCAAAGACATTTTTTCATAATAAATCATTCATTAATTAATCCTACACCAGCTGGTCCCAGATGTAAAACTAGAGGACTTTGTAAAACCAAGCATGTGCTTAGTAATGGGCTATAGAGTTTAAAATGTAATGGAATGAAAGTTTATCCATTCTAACTTAAGGAATTAACATTTCCACCAAATGGAGTTAATATGTAGACCTTGAGAGCATGAGTCATGCAGGTCAAAGGAATAATTTAAAGGTGTCAAATATTTGACTGCCACCAAAATGACCATACTATTATAGATACCACCACTTAACTGCCATTCCACCACCTCTTCACTACTGCCACCACTAACACCATGCTATACTAGATCCTCTACTGCATCACTACTCAATCCCAACCATTGCCCTCAATAACTTACAATCCCTTCCACAGTTTCTTTTTTGATAGAAAAAGAAATTCCACAGTGGTTTCTTAGCCTCATAAAAATAGCAGGTAGTAAGTATAGGTTAGTCAGCCTCACACAATCAAACATGATTAAAATTTTCTTATTACACCCTTGACATTTACACCGAAAACTCATTTAAAAATAAACATTTACTACATAAAATATTACTTTGGCCCATTCTCTTAACATTGCACAGAATACAACATAAATCCAAGATACTCCTACACCAATATTAATCATTAAACTTAAAATTAGGGGACTTCCTACGGTCAAGATGATGGAGACCAATATAACTCAAATTAATGCATTTGTAGAGACTTTATATCTGTCCAGACAGAACTTAGGTTAAGCACATAACTTAATAGCACATAACTTAAATACCCATTTCTGAAATATAAATCTTTTTATTCTCATTTATGTTACTATAATTATCTCACTGAAAATTAGGTGTTTTATGAAGCCCAATATTGTCGATTGATCCATGTAGCCTCATAAGGCTTTGTTGTTGTTGTTATTGTTGTAAAGTACTTGCATTTTATACAGTAGTTTGATGGTAACTTTTAGACATATGTTTGGTATACTTCAATGTTAATATTAATTTAATACAACCTGTTGCCTAGTTAGCAACCTAGAAAAGGAATAGTGCCTGCTTACACAATCTGACAACCATGGTCCCACATAGCAAGCAAAGTGATGCAGGTGCAATTTAAAAAAACAAACAGAGTTATTGTTCACACACTGTAGTACAAGTACTGTTCATTCTACGGTATCACAAGTACTGTAGCAGAATTATTTATGTATGTTATTTCCATCTTGCACTTTCTTTTTGTTCAAATTACCTTAGTCGGCTAGAATTAATTTAAATCCAAGGGCTAGGATTTGTTTTAAATAAGCGTCTATATCTCGTATATAAAGGGGCTTTTGAAGGCTGTAAGGGGATTTTGATCAGTTTTTTTCTTAATAGCAGAAGTCTTCAGCTGTTGAGCAAAAGTTCAGCACTCTTTGGTTGGGTTTTAACTCTCCTTGCAGATTCTATTCTATTTCTCTAGATTGCTACAGATTTAATCCTAGGGTTTTTGTCCTACATCAGTTTTGGTTATCAGAGTCGAATTCGACCCTTAACAGTTATGGCAGCAGAGCAAGAGATCCTAGGCTTACCCCAAGAGATAGCTGAGATACGTAGAACGATTGAGCAACTTATGCAAGAGGTTAGAAACCAGGCTAGAAATTGTGTTGAGGCACTGGAAAGTGTTCAGAATAACCAATGCTTAAATGGTTGAATTGCCTAATCCTAACTCCGATTTTGCTGACTTGTTTCAATTCAATGGCTTTGATAATGATATTGGGCCAGTAGTAAACAAGGATTAGACCAAAGCACTACCAAAGAAACCTAGAGAGGGGAACAAAGAAGTTCTTGATATGGAAACGGGACTCAATACCAAAGGTTTTTCATCAAGCAGTTGGGAAAACCTCCAAATGAACGTACTTGGATTTCAAAAGAAGAGTTAACGAGACTTGATCTTGTCTTATATGACCTAATATGCATGTGTTTCCTCATTAGAGCTGAATTTCTCCCCACCCGAGGAAATTGGTGCAGGAGCAATTTAATAAACAACTAAATAAATAAAATTGAGTAACGAATTATGCTACTGTAGCACAAATAGTGTTCACATCACAATAGCAAGAGTGTTGTAGCAGCCTTCTTTTTTTAAAAAAAAAAAAATTGTCTTTCACTTTGTTTTTATTTAATTTACCCTAGACAGCTAATACTAGTTAATCCAAGGGCTAAGATTTGTTTTAACTTTTAAATTAGGTTTCTATCCTAATTTAAGAATGAAGATGGAAAAGTTTTGATAGCTGAGCAAGATATCAAAAAAACATGGAGGAGTTATTTCTACAAGCTAACATGCAGCGTAACACTCATACTTTCAAAGAGGTTTCTTTAGCTCGGTAGCAGATTTGAGATAAGATCAAGCAATTGATTTCTATTTGGTGTAAAACACGTGGTATTTTTAAAGGGATTTCCTTAACAGATATGCAGAGGGATCGGGCAGCCATGTTTCATCAGTCCATTGATGTTTCTCTTTTCTTTGTTGTTTTATTTTATTGGAAAAAGAGCCAACAGACCCCCTAAACTTTGGATCATTTGCAAATAAATCCCTAAACTTTAAAATCGTCCTAATTAGTACCTAAACTATAACAATTACACAAATCAACCCTTCCATCCATTTTTCATCTATTCTAAATTGAATAAAAAAAGATTTGAAGTGAATGAAAAATGAATGGAATAGTTGATTTGTGTAACTGTTATAGTTTAGGTACTAATTAGGACAATTTTAAAGTTCATAGGTCTATTTGCAAATGACCCAAAGTTTAGAGGGTCTGTATACTCTTTTCCCTATTTTTATTTTTTTTTGTATTGACAATTCCCTATGCTCCAAATTCCTTGTAATTTTCTTCTCTTCTTAATGAATTTCTTCTTTTATAAAACAAAAAAATCTAAAATGCAAGATATCAACTATTAAGGTAACATGTAACAATAATAGACTCCGAGAGTTTAACCACTAGAGAGGATGATAAAAATTATACTAATGAAAAATTTGAGAATTAGTAAAGGGAGCGCTAAAGAAAATAGACAATGGTAAAGCAGTTAGAGCCAATAATATACCTATTGAAGTTTAGAAGTGTTTAGGAGAAAAAAGTATAATCTGGCTTACTAAGTTATTCAATGAGATAATGTGTCTAAGATAATACAAATGAATGGAGGAAGAGTACTTTGATACCTGTTTATAATAATCAATAAGACATAGAAAATTGTACAAACTACATAGGGATCAAGCTCATGACTCATGAGCCACAATATGAACCTCTCGTAAAGAGTAACAAAGAGTAGATTAAGACCAAAGAAGATCTGCAGAAGGCTCTAGAGAAGAAAGGAGTTCATCTTGCATTTATTCAACCTATAAAGGATATCTATGATGGGACAACGACTAGCGTGCAAATTCATGGAGGTGTAGCAGAAGATTTTCCTATAATGGTAGGCTTGCACCAAGGGTCAACCTTGAGTCCATACCTTTTTAACTTGGTATTCGACATATTTACTGGATACATCCTAGAGCTATGCATTTTTTTGTGTGGATAATATAGTCCTAGTTGATGAGTCGAGAGAAGAAGTAAATTATAAAATTGAGTTGTGAAAAGAAGCTTTGGAATGTTAGGCAGAGAAGTGCCAACAAGAGCCCCAAAAAAAAAAAAAATACACTATAGCGAAAATGAAAATGTTGATGTGAATGAATGGAAATACAAGAAAGATAAGTAAGAAAGAATTAGTCCAAGAGAAAGTTGACGTAACACCTATTGAGGAGAAAATTATGGAAACTCACCTAAGGTGATTTGGCCACGTGAAAAGGAGATCAACAAAGGCTCCAAGAGGAGAAGTGCATTAAAAGGAAGATATTCTAATTAAAAGGGGTAGGAAGACCTAAGAAAACTATAGGAGAACGAGAAACTATTAAAAAGACATTGCTCTAAATGATTTTATTCAACATTTTTTATAAAGTCAATGGTGGTAATTGATCCATGTTGCCAATCCACCTACAGGATAAGGCTTAGTTGTTGTTGTTCTAATTTTTGATCAGTTGTTTCTTAAGAATATAAGTTTTCTTCTACATTCCCTAGTTATTTACCAGAAGTCCAGCCCTCTTAGGCTGTGTTTTAGATCTCCTTGCCCATCCTTTCTCTGATTGTTTCTCTCAAGTGCTACAAATTTAATCCCATGACTTCTATCCTACATCACAAAGTTAACAGTGCACTGATATTGCTTTTGCATAGATATAAGGATTGGAATGTAAAAATTAAATATCACCCTCCAGCTCTGCTCATAAAGCGACGGTATCACTGGAATCTGGTCATTAATTAATGGGTTTAAATGAAAAACAATACATTGAAACAAAGTGTAAAATTGTTGTCTTGAAGACATTTCAAAGGTGACTTAGTTTTGATAGAAATAGAGTGGATAAAAAAGAGTTAAGGTGGCAATAAATAGTTGCAAAGGTATTTTCAAGTTTCCTCAATACTTCCAGAATCATTGTAATATGAGATGTTAAAAGCTTCAAAATACAGACATCACAAATCACAAAAAGTATATTATATATATTATCATCCATTTAATTATCCAAGTTTTCAATTTAACATTTAATTAACTTTCTAGCCTAAATGTCCATTAAGTCACAAGTTCATAACAATGTGATAGGTGTTTGATGAAATAATATTATCTTCAATCTTCTATGATAGAAACACCTTGCTGTATCTAATTATTCACTGTAAGGCCAAATTACTTCACATCACTTGATTCACTTCAAATACTAAATAAATGCAACTGCATCCAAATTGTATAGAAGTATCCAAATGTTCACTTTGCATATGATTATATTTGAATTTCTAAAGATGCATGATACTGATTCTCAGAAACATAAAGTCCAAAATGTTGCAAATACACACATAAAATGGCTAAAGGCTTTTCATATCTTTACAGAATCAGGCATATGGCTAGATAAACAAGATTCCATCAAATCTTATATTGCTGTACCTTTCCAGCTGTTTGATTGTATTGAGACCCTATGTCAATTCTAGTTTCTATATAAACTAAGAAATACATAAGGAAAATGGAAACAGGCTGCATGAAACATCCAAAGCCTGAAAAAAATTCAACGTACTGAGGTGACTACAAGCAAAAAATAATTTTCACCTGAACAACATAAACCACAGCATTAATTGTATAGAAACTTGGTCTGAGTCCATCAGTAGATACAGCGCGTGCCTGTAAATCATTTAAATTAATGTGGTAATCAGACCATCGAAATAACAAAATACACTGCCATTAACGAAGAAAACCAGATGGGGCAGGTCATGGTAAATGCACCACAAATTAAACTTGCCTGGTAATAAATCTCAGCCCAGAATAGGACCAAAAGTGCATAAGTTGTAAAGAAGGTAAGACTTGGCATGTCAAGTAAGATATGTTGGACAATCTACATACAGGCAGTCTGAGCATTAGATGCTATGATTATGAAAGTTAGATTATGTTGGAAAATAACTGAAATGATCCATTCCTACATCTGGCTGTAACTTCTGCACATCCTGACGGAAGATGAAAACCAAACATCGAACTGCAAAACCAGAAAGAGCATGTATTACTCAATGAAAATGTTACTTAGCCGCATAAACAAATATAAATAGATAAATAGGTTTGAATGATACAAACCCCCATTCACCAAAAAATTGAGGAAAGTGAAAGACCTTCTGCGTGGTCCAACCATATTCCGGCACTCTTAATTGTATACGAACTAGTTGGACCTAAAATTATAAAATTAAAAATTGTAAAAAACATATTTATATATATATAAAAAAAAAAGGCATACCCAATCCCAAGTGAAATTGCGTAAATATATGATAACTAATAATTCCTCATGCAATCACAATGGGGCGTTACCAACAATAAATAATCCTGTCATTTAATCTTCCTAAGAAGCATTCAAACATTAACTCAATACCACCCCCTCCAATACGAAAACCCTAACCGATCGCAAATCCCAAATCCTCCGACAGATAAGAGCCGAACGTAGAAACTAGACAGGCAAACAAAGAAAGAGGCTGGGATTATCGGAAAATACCAGAGCCACGGCGGCCACGATACCATAGAGAACAGCGAGAACGTGGAAGATGCGGTCCTGCCAGAGCGGAGACTCGTTGATGTCGTGCCACCAGTTGGAGGAGGACTCCGTCAGCCGAAGAGCCGCCACCGCCACCGCCGGCGTCACCAGCACGCCTCTGGCCCCCATGGAATCGGCGAATCTACGGAGGCGCCGGGAATCTTCTTCGCGAAATGGGAGGGTTCCGGTTCTTCAATCAGCGAAGAACGAAAGATGAAAAAAAAAAACAACAGAATCTAAATTATTTTGGGACTAATACAAATAAATATTCATATCTTTTTTTTCTTTTTCTTTTTTCTTCCGTTTTGTCCACACGGCCGGCGAAATAATGTTGGGGAATGGAGGGCAACCGGCTAGAGGCTACGGGGGGGCTATTGGGACATGCAATACGGTGATAATGGACGTCTCTGGAAGCTGACCGGTGATAGCCGGTATGTGTCGTTTATTTTGGCACACAATATTATTATTATATTATGGCACAAACACGTGGCTGGGCTGAGTCATCGCTCACCCATGAAACTTTTATATATTATATTAATTTATTAAATTTGATTTTAATTTAATGTCAAAATAAAAAATTTTATATAATTATTTAATTATGTGTTATCGATTATAAAAAAATTTAATTAAAATAAAAATTACTTAAAAATTAAGGTCAAATTTTTAATTTATTCCTCTAAAAATTATGTTGATATCACATTAATTTTTTAAAGAATATCGACATTAATTTAGTTTTTAAATTATAAAATGTGACACTATTTTAGCTTTTTAAAAAAATTAACATCAATTTAGTCTCTCAATTATATAAAATTGACATCAATTTTATCCTTCAATTATAAAAATTATATTAATTTAATCACTATTCGTATACAGAATAATAATTTTGATATCACTTTTTATTATTTAAAGACTAAATTGATATCAATATTCTTTGAATGATAAAAATAATATCAATACAATCTTTAAAGGATCAAATTAAAAATTTACACAAAAATTAAATATTTTTAATTATATGATCTTACACTGACGATGAATTAAAATTAAATCTTAAATTTATTTTTATTTTATATAATTTTTGAAAATTTAATTATAATTTTACTTTAGTTGTAACATTATTATATTATAATCATATATTTCTATGCTATTTTGATTTGTTGTAAAATTATTATCATAATTAAAATTTTTAATAATATAATATTATATGATTAAATATTAATATAAAAATTTTATATTATCAACTCATCAAAATAAAATTTATAATTTTTTATCTAAAATTACTATGTATAAAGTTTAAGGTATTAAGCTTGATTTATTAGATGATGAAATCAGTTATTTATTTATGATAATTTTAATAATAAATTTAGTTGGCAGTGCATGAATAATTCATAGATTAAATTATATATAGATATATGCTGAATCACGTGTTTATTTATTCAATGGCAACTCAATCCTGACGGCGCGCCTCTGGCTGTTCGCTTTCCTGCATAGCTTTTAGATCAGGAATCTATTTTTTTTATTATGATAAATGAAACCTGAAACGAGCAAAGATGTTACCCGACAACAACTCTTCACAATTATCTACGAAAGCTTATTTTCATGTTCTCAATATATAAACGAGTGTTTTTTTTTTTTAACTATAACTAATATATTATTTATGGTCATAGAAGGAGAGGAATATTAACTGAGAGCACTTCGTTGTTATGAGAAGTGAGAGAAATGAATGTTAATTATTTAATTTTTAAATTAATAATTAAGATTAAAAATTATTTAAAACTCATAAGATTATTTTAAAAAATTATATAATTTTTTGTTTTAATTATAATTATTTATATAAAATTTAATAATTAAGATTTATTATACTCATCTCTTACAATAAACAATCTCTAGCTAGATATGCTCGAAGTAGTTTTTTAGCTATTCCTATAAATATAAATGCCATTTGTGAAAGAGATCCCTTTCACCTAATTTAATAATATGAGGAATGGAAACTCTTAACGTACATGATAAAAGAGTGGGTTTCCTGAAAGCGGTGGAAGCCTATCAACAATCAAGAATGGGAAGAAAAAGCAAACTTTCCTTCGTCTCATATTTTTTCACTTACACTGTAAATTTCTTTTCCTCTATATTATATTTCACAAATATACAACAAGTACTACTTATGGATGGGAAACAGGAGTGTTCATGTATTGTAATGATAGTTACTTGTGGTTTACAATTTTAATTATTGATCAGATTGATAATGAGTTGTTTTTTTAATTTCTATGATTAATTTAATTAGTTATTACTTATTATTACAAATTCTATTGAAATTTTGTTTATGATTTCCGGAAATACTGTTCAAAATGATAATTGCAGATGCCTCTCAATTTTACATACTGATTTTTTTTTGTCAATTGCTTACGGTTCATAACTCTAATTAATGATGTAATTTGTGTTTTTTTTATGGTTTATAAGTCCAATTAATAATTAATAATATAATCAATAATTACCTCTGGTTCAAAAATTTTATTTATGATATATTTGTGTTTGTAATACAAAAATCAAGAGGTTGATTTAATTAGTAGTAAAAAAAGTGTACTCTTTATCTTATTTACACGAGTTTAAATCTTGAGTTAATACATAAAAAAATTAATTATTTTAAATTTATCAAGTTGATGTGAAAGGGATGCTTTTAAATCTGTTTAGGTAAAAATTTATTTTATATTTACAAAAAATAACTAACTTAATAATATCTTTACCGTATATAAAAAGAAATTGAGAATCACTGATAAGTGAACTACAAGTAATTATCAATTACATTATTTAAACTGCATATATACATACTATTATATGTATCAGTCACAGGAAAGTGACAAACAAATTAATCCAACAAGTTTCTACTGTTTGCTTAATTATTTAAAATGGATGTATACCCAAGATTTATCACTCTATCAAATTAATCACGCAAGCTTGAATAACTCACTTGATTATTTGAAGTGAGCACAAAATTTATTATTATTACATTTACAAATATAGTTACGAGGCATCTGATTAATTATCTAATTAATCACTCACTTTGTAGTTTGTACTAACGATATTTTCATTTAAGATTTAAATTAAGCACTACTTTGATTAACACCTCTATCAATGCAGTAAGCACTGCCTAATAGTCAAACTATCACACTTTTGCATGAATGTTGTGTAAATATAAAGAGTTTATACTTGGTTGATTATTGCTGTTATTACGATTAAGCTCACTTAATTGTCCCATTAATCACACATGTTGCTTTAATTAAATATTAATTTAAATACTAGCTTACACTGGGTTATCACTTTTTTTTTTCTTGGTGAAATTGGGTTGTTACCTTTGATCATGTTTTTAGTGGTCCAATTTTAATCACAATTACTTCTTAGATCTTGCGTGGAGATAAAAATAATAGGATAAGGTTAATGCAGAAAAGCCCAAATGCCTAAGTCTGATTCATCTTCATAATCAATCGGTGACTAAAATTGTCTCTCAAACTATATTTGAATTGAAGGAGAATAAAAGAAAAAAAATTATTTTAAAATTTTAAATTTAAAATATTTAAAATAAATCTTTTCTTTTATTTTTTTTAATCCAAATATAATCCAAAAGAAACTTAACGCTAGCTAAACTGTGACTAATCACAAAACTCATAAACTGGTCTATAAATGTTACTATGCGTATGTTTGTTTTAGATTATTTTTTTGCCGAAAGCGTGCATTTGCACTATTTCCAACATTCTCAGTCAGCATTTTTCTAAAGAAAAATTTTGTCACTTTTTCTAAATAGGCATTCACAGCGAGGCTCCCAAATAAAACAAACATACCATATATTAATACAACTTTTTCCATACACCCCATGTTAACTAGATTCAAGTATCTTTGTTTGACCTTTATTTTTTAGTGTAAAACTTATATTTAATTCTTAAAAAATATATTATTTATTAATTTAATATTTTAAAAATTAATTTTATCAATTTAATTTTTTAAATTTTAAATCATCCATAAATTTTATCATTTTGTTCTTTTTAATTTTATCAATTTAATCTCTTAAAAAAATTAAATTATTATGAATTTAAAGTATAAAAAATTAAATTAATAAAATTAATCTTTAAGAAACTAAATTAATAAACAATATATTTTTAAAAAATTAACTCTATTTTTTAGGAAGAAGAAAAATTCATTCAAATAAAAGCCCAACCACACTTATACCATACCAGAAAATTGTCAATATATCATTATGAATTTTTAAAATATTTCGGGTGAATTAGTCCACTGATTATAGCTCTTCTACTCCTCGTCTTGAAATGGATGTCACCAATTCAGCACGAACTAAATTGATAATTGGACCATAAAAGCATTAGCATCTTTACAACGAAAAACGACATCGTATATGCTGCCTTGAAACAAAAGTATCCAACCATTTGATAAACTAAACCCAAAACAAACCCGATTCGGACCAAACAGACGAACAAACAAACTAAACCTCTGACTAAGGAGAGAGACACATAGAAAATAACACAAATTATGGCAAGATCTCTCCAAGAGAGAAACTCCCGAAGTGTTCCAAAGATTCCATAATGAAGAATAGATCGAAATACTTTACCACACCTACCTCAAAAACTTATACTTGATGAAATTATTGAGAAAAATGATTTATAAAAATTTCGTGTAAAAAGGTAGAGAGAGTGCGGTTAACCTATATTTTTTATTTAGAATGGACTGTAAACTTAAACTTGTGTCCTTTACATTATGGATCATCATACTAGAACACAATTAGGATCTTAGGAATTCATGGTTTTCACATACATTAAATCAAAACAATAAATGGTACTAACCTTTATCCATGATGCGGAATGAAACTTCAGATCTGAAAGCCTTACTGAATCTTTATCGGTCCCTTCCCCTTTCGTACTTACACCTTTCACTTTCTGATGGAAGATGATCTCTCTTAGTTGGTGTATCCTTATGGGTAGAGACTGAATATATAGGGGTTTAATATGAAATTCAAACCCATAAGATAGTATTCATCAGTTATCGGTTTCTTTCGAATTTTCAAAACCATCAATTATCACTTAGGATAATATCCTATAAATCATTAGATAATTGCTCCCATCAAGCAATTACTTAATTATCCTCCCTTTACAACCAATTTACCTTTTAGCCCTTTAATATGTTTTAATTAAATCATCATTAATTCCCATTAAACATGAGACACATTTCTAACATTCTCCCACTTGGCTCATGTGGTAAATGTCATGTCATGATTTAATAAAACATCAACTTTAGTGCGCATAAATTTGGCTAAAGGTTTCATACATTAGTTGCATCATAATTCATAATTAGGAATAAAACTAATAAGAGTCATAGCGGTTTCTATACTATCAAATCGGCATAGTTCCTTCCATGTACTACTATATTAGCTCTTCTCCTAATATGATACTTTAATGGAAGTACACATCATGTCCAATAACAAACAATAATGTTTTCATTAGGGACAAATCCTGTATTTCAATATCATCATTCATACATGCATGTATACATAAATTTGAAAACAGGAAAAATTCAGAAACTTATATATTAATGATCTCAGAGTGTCAATAGTCAATAATTACAATAATGATCAACAGTCACTAGCTAACATTAATGTCCATACTATACACATGATCCAGTAAATATTTTGGGCGGTAATCCCTTCGTCAAGGGATCAGCTTATCATAAGATCAGTGCTAACATGCTCTATTAGACACTCAATGTTTCTGAACCTCTTCTTTAACGGCAAAATATTTCAACTCCATATGTTTAGCACCTTTGGAAATATTTGTCGTTTTTTAGAAAAGAAGACTGCTGCGGAATTGTCACAATAAATTTTCAGCGGCCTATCAATAGTGTCGACTAACCAAGCCCTGAAATAAAGTTCCGTAGCCATTTAGCCTGAACCATGGCCTCAAAGCATGCCACAAATTCAGCTTTCATAGTGGATGCAGCAATTACAGACTGCTTCGCACTTTTCCATGATATAGCTCCTCCAGCTAAAAGATACAAATAGCCAAAAGTGGATTTTCTTGTGTCCACACATCCGGCAAAGTCTGAATCTGAATATCCAATGACCTCAAGGTTGTTGGATTTCCTATAATGTAAGCATGTGATTCTTTGTTCCTTGCAAATATCTCATAACTTTCTTTGCAACTTTCCAATGATCCATACCAAGATTACTCTGGTATCTTCCTAACATTTCCAACTGTAAAACTGACATCTGGTCTCGTACAAGTCTGAGCATACATTTAAGCTCCCAACAAGCGATGCATATGGAATTGCTTCCATTTCTTTCCTGCTCCAAATCATTCTTAGGGCATTGCATGAGACTAAATTTGTCTCCTTTCTGAATTGGAACAGGAGATGATGAGCACTTTTCCATTCCCAAATCTCTCTAAAACTTTATTAATATTGCTTTCTAAGACAAGCCTAACAATCCTTGTGATCTGTCACGGAATATCTCTATTCCAATCACATAGATTGCCTCACCCATATCTTTCATTTCAAAGTTACTAGAGAGAAATGTCTTAGTCTCCTTAAAAAGACCAAGATTATTAGTTGCAAGCAAGATGTCATCAACATACAGAATCAAAATATAAACTTACTCCCACTGACCTTTAGATATATACACTGATCAACGGTATTTTCTTTAAATCCTAAAGAAATAACGGTATCGTTAAACTTAAAGGTACCATTGTCGTGAAACTTGTTTAAGTCCGTATATTGATTTCTTAAGTTTACACACCATGTGCTCTTTTCCCTTTTTCTATGAACCCCAATGGTTGGTCCATGAACACATCTTCCTCTAAATTCCCATTTAGAAAGGCCGTTTTCACATCCATCTGGTGTAACTCTAAATCATACTGAGCCACCAATGCCATAATGATTCTTAAAGAATCTTTCTTGGATACCGGTGAAAAGGTCTCCTTATAGTCGATGCCATCTTTCTGAGTGAATCCTTTTGCAACTAGTCTGGCCTTGTAACGTTCTAAGTTACTATGAGAGTCACGTTTGGTCTTAAAGACCCATTTACATCCAACTCTCTTACAACCTTCTGGTAACTCAACAAGGTCCCAAACATCATTCTGTTCCATAGATTTCAACTCCTCTCTCATGGCGTTTAACCACTTTTCACCATTGTTACTATTCATGGCTTGTGAAAACGTAACTGGATCATCTTCCATTCCCAAGTCAAATCAGACTCTTGTAGATATACCACATAGTCATTAGAAATAACGGATCTCCTATCTCTTTGAGATCTTCTTAATGCTATTTGTTGTGGTTCTTCTACTATGGGCTCATTCGGTTCATTTACTATAATTTCATTATGAGTAGTGGGATTCATTTAATTTGTTGTTCTTCATTATTATTATTCGGTCAACAACATGAGGAACAACAACTTTATTAGAGACACAAGTCAAGGGAACTTTGTACTCTCAATTCTTGAATCTCCGCATTTACGTGGTGTTTCACTACCACTAACTTCGCCATTCTCAATGAAACCTAGCATTTCCAGTTTCAATAAGTCTTGTAGTATGATTAGGACAATAAAATCTATACCCTTTGAATTTTTCTGGATAACCAATGAAATATCCACTGATTGTTATTGCATCCAGGTTTCTTTTCTTGTGGATTATAGTATCTAATTTCTGCCTTGGCAACCCCAAACATGTAGGTACCTTAGACTATGTTTCCTTCCTGTCCACAGTTCAAAAGGAGTCTTTAGAACTACCTTACTAGGAAACCCTATTTAGCAGATAGATGGTAGTTTTAAGAGCATAAGTCCACAATGAAATAGGTAAAGATGAAATTACTTAACATACTCCTAACCATATATAACAAGGTCCTATTACGCCTTTCTGAACACACCATTTTGTTGTGGTGTATCCTGGCATTATGTATTGAGCACATATGCCTCTCTTTTCAAGGAATTTAGCAAAATGGACCTGGATGTGTCCGCTTTCATCATACCTTCCATAATACTCTCCACCCCTATCAGATCTGACAATTTTCACCTTTTTGTCTAATTGCCTTTCAACTTCATTAATATAAATCTCTAAAGCATTTACAGCCTGAGATTTATCATGTAGTAAATAGACATAGTCATAACATGAATAATCATCAATGAAAGGTGATAAAATATTTTTCTTTATTGAAAGTGTTTAACATCAAATGGCCCACATAATATCAGTGTGTATTAATTTCAAGTAGCTGAGTGCTTCTTGTGGCTCCTTTCTTTGTGTGTTTTGTTTGTTTACCTTTAATACAATTCACACATACATTCAGATCAGTAAAATCTAAATCCGAAGGATTTCATTCCTTACCAATCTTTCCATTCTTTCTTTGGAAATATGTCCCAAACGTTTATGCCACAAGTAAGCAGAACATTCATTTATTAAGGCACGTTTAGTGCCAACGTTATGATGCAAGGTCATAAGTGTTTCAGCATATAGATTATCAAGACATAATTTATATAATCCATCACATAAGGTACCATTACCAATCAAATGACTGTGCTTGTACAAACTGAAACAACCACTACCAAATCTAAAGGAATATCCAGCCTTATCAAGTTTAGAAATTGAAACTAAATTCCTAATTATACTAGGTACATAACAAAGTTTCCAAAAATCTAAATGATATCCAGTGTCAAGGATTAAACAATAAGTCCCGACAGCTTCCACTGGAGCTTTCATTCCATTGCCCATAAAGACAACTTTTCATTTTGGCTTTGTGGCCTGAGTCGTAAGGAATCCCTGCAACATATTAGAAACATGAGTAGTACATCCAGAATCAATCCACCAAGTGTTATAAGGAACTTCAGCTAGGTTTGATTCATAACATACATAAGCACTTAGGCTTACCTTTCTTTTTCGAACCAAGCCTTACGTTTCGGACAATCCTTTTGGAAGTGTCCAGCCTTCTTACAGAAATGACATTGTTTCTATTATGTTCCTTCTTGTGAATTTTAGAAGAAGAAGCCTCATTAACCTTCAGAGGTCCTCCTCCCTTCTTCTCATGTTTCTTGAAACTTTTCTTTTCAGCTCCTTGACCTTTCACATAATTGATGGAATGAATTCTCTGGTTCTTGAGTCTGGTCTCTTCCTGAACCAACATACTGTGCAATTCATGCACAGTCCATTTATCCTTCATGGTGTTATAGTTCATCTTGGAAAGGACCATACTCAGCCGGTAATGAGTTCAAGATGAACTGCACCAAGAAATTTTCATGCACATCCATCCCTAATGACTTCAGTTCTTGCTGCAATGTTTGTCATCTCAATAACATGCTCATGCATAGTACGATAACCATCAAATTTCATGGTGGTCAGTGTACTCATTAGTGTCCCAGCAAGAGACTTGTCAGCAGTTTGGGAGCGCTCTTCCACAAGTTTCATCATTTCTTTTGCACTTTCAGTTTGTGGAAGAGCTGACTTGATGTTGCTAGCAATGCTCATTCGTATATACATTAAACTCAACCTGTTGGATCTTTCCCAGTTTTTATAATGGACCCTTTCCTCTTCAGTGCTTGTAACAGTAATAGCACTAGGTTTCTCTTCTCTAAGAGCTAAATCCAGATCCATTACCCAAGGTAAAATTGGATTTGCTCACACCATTCAGAGAAGTTGAGTCCATTAAAACTGCAACAGTTGAGAACAGTGAATGTGTAGCAACTGGTACTGCAAGGAATAAAATTTAAAACATTAATACTTTGAGTTATACATACATACACATCAACATGCTTCACAGATTCAGATACATTTCATACAATGCATATTGATGTTCACCTTTGGGCAATCCATCAATATACAACATTCAACATAATGATGCTAATAAAAATTTCACATAATTTGGCAATGATGTATACACTAACTAGAAATATTTATTATCTTTGGATATATAAATATAACTAATAATATATTCACATCACCAACATTCATGCTCATTTATTATAAGAGACAACTAATCAACTTTTGGGCGATCCATTAAATGCCTTATAATAATGAACTTCCAATCTTACCCATAATAAAAACAATAATTTTATGTTATTTATAGCATCAAAATTATGGTAATTGAAACACAATCATAATGTTTAGAATCAAAACAATTCATAAGAATTTGGCCACTTTGGTGACAAACAAATCCATCATACTTAATTCCAAACAAAACTATTTTTTTTTTTAAACAATTATAGGATTAAATTTTCACATTCAAATTTCCTCCTTTCCTTTCTTCCTTTTTTTTTTTTTGAATTTCATCAGACCCGAACAGCGTCTCCGGCGCGAACTCCGGTCGTCTTCTCCGGCGGCGCCAGAACCTTCACAGTCCGGTCCATTCTCTCGGCGGCGCCAGAGCTTTCATGGTCCGGTCCACCTCTCCGAGCCAGGACCCAAACAAATCCCGACTCCGACCGGAACGCCAGCCCAGACGCGAACCATCATCTCCGGTCATCTCTGCGGCGGCGCCAGGATCATACAGTCCGGTCGATCATCCTTCGAGCGAGGCTGCCACCACCAGCCAGGACCGAAACGGAACCCCTCGCAATACAGATCCCGACTCCTGGCGGAACCCCAGCCCCAGAAGCTTCGTCAGATCTGGTTTCTTCTCGGCGGCAGTAACTCTTCCACGACACGGTTGCAGCGACAGCAGTATCAACAGATCTCGACAGCGATCTGAAATCCCCAAACAGAAACGAGAGATCTGCAAGTCCGAGATCTGTGTCGCACGCAGACCGTCGAGCCCAAAAACCACGAATCTGTTCCTTCCGTCTCTGCTCAGTCTCACGGCCTTCGCGAGCGTCGATGAGTACCGGTCGCCGGCCATGTAATCCTCCTCGAACCGCGACCGATCGTTGAGGGGAAGTCCGTCGCCGGAACGGAGAGGAGGCGGCAGAATACCGTCCGGAAAACAGTGTGCGAATCGCGCCGGGAGAACAGGAACTTTCGAACGAAGCCAATTTCTGGCGGATTTTTTTTTTTTTTTTTTGAACGTTTTTCTCAGATCTGGCTTTCTCAGATCTTTCTCTTTCATGTTTCATTTTGTAAGAACGATTTAAAAAATTTATCATACATGGAAAATCATGAATTCCCAAAACCTTAACTCTGATACCACATGTAAACTTAAACTTGTGTCCTTTACATTATGGATCATCATACTAGAACACAATTAGGATCTTAGGAATTCATGGTTTTCACATACATTAAAAATCAAAACAAATAAATGGTACTAACCTTTATCCATGATGCGGAATGAACTTCAGATCTGAAAGCCTTACTTGAATCTTTATCGGTCCCTTCCCCTTTCGTACTTACACCTTTCACTTTCTAATGGAAGATGATCTCTCTTAGTTGGTATATCCTTATGGGTAGAGACTGAATATATAGGGGTTTAATATGAAATTCAAACCCATAGATAGTATCATCAGTTATCGGTTTCTTTTCGAATTTCAAAACCATCAATTATCACTTAGGATAATATCCTATAATCATTAGATAATTGCTCCCATCAAGCAATTACTTAATTATCCTCCTTTACAACCAATTTACCTTTTAGCCCTTTAATATGTTTTAATTAAATCATCATTAATTCCCATTAAACATGAGACACATTTCTAACATGGACTAGTATAATAATGCTGTGTAACATATAAAGCGCCCATTTCCATAAAGAACAATGTCATATGAATCTTTTTTCATTGTCTCTCACTTAAGTGTATATTTGATATAGAAATAAAATTTTTACTTTCAGTTTTACTCTTATCCCAAACTGACTATAAAAATGAACTTTTATAAACCTACAAATGCGTGACTTAATAATAAGCAAGACAAAATCTTAATAAGATAAACTTTACTTGCAATCTCAATCCTAATAGTAAGCTGGAATCTTGAATCTTGTAAGAATAAAATAAAAACAAGCTTTTTATTAAATTTGTAATTTCGTTATGAACTTATATCAGGCTTAATCCTATGTTTTTTTGGTAAGTAAACTCGTTCCATATGCTTATCCAAACATCTTCTCTTAATTTTGACCCCAGAAAACAAAAAAAAATAAAATACTTCTCTTAACAATGAGGTTTTTCATTAATCAATTTTCCCCTATACCCCCCCCCCCCAAAAAAAAAACCCTCCATTTCCCCTGCCTTTAGGTGTTTGTTTTTGGTGGAAAGGAAATTATCACTCCGGCTTTTTCCCTCTGGTTTTGTCCTCAGTTAGTATTTTTGTATTGAATTTGGCAAACTGAGTTTGTTTCCACTAAAATTAGCATTCCATTGTTACGCCTATAAACAAGCCTAAATGTAAGACCATTTCCTCAAGTCACTCGATTATTGAAATCAGTTTTTCATAAGATACATATTCTAATCTCCACTCTCCTTGCTTTTCTCTCTCTTATCTTCTTTCTTTCTTGTTTCACTCTATAAAACCACATGTTGTCTTGCACCAAAATGTCTTATTTTTTTACTTCAGTGCAAGGTTTGCAAACTTATGCCCCCAAAACTTGATTTGTTATCCCATTCAGGGATGTACCAACCCATTATGTAAAAGACAAATTGTAAAAGGAACTTTTGACATATCATGTATCTATCTTTCTCAAGAGTAATGCAAATAAAGAAATGCCAAGGTCATTTTTCAAAATACATAGCAAGCTCGAAGAAACGAGACCCAAATTTTCTCACTTCGTGTATGTTGTTTGTGAGCCCTGACATGAAGTAGCACAACCATGACTTCTTTCATGATTAGCCATTTAAACTAAAATCATGCATCATAATTGCAAGAGAGAGGATAATAAAAAATATAATTTAAAACTGAATGAGAAGAAAATATCAATTACTAAAGGCAGCTAGTCAGAAGCTTCATCTTCAAAAGCAGGAAATCTACGGAAGCGAGCTAAAGACTGAAAATCTGGATGTTCATTTTTATTTGGCATTATCGATCTCTTTTGCTTAATCGAAAAACCTTTCCCAGAAACTGAATCATATAAGCACCCCATGTTCATTTCGTTCCTAGAGTTAGCACTTTCATTCAGGAACCTGCAAAATAATCCACCGTTTAATATTGATTAAAATCAATTAGCAAACAATTATTTCATTACCTGCTTTCCACAAAATACTCGAAACACATGCCATAACCAATGTAAAAGATCATGTAACATGCCACTTCATCTTAATGTTAGCTAGGCACATGGTCCCAAATTATTATTTAATGAACAATACATCTAAACATTAAAGCCAAAACCCATCATTAGCTTTCCAATCACAATATGCGTGTAATGGACTTCAAGATTAATGAAAAGAAAACAGTAAATAAAAAAATTAAGATAACATCCAAAAGATAAAAGTTGAGCATAAAATTTTCATATTATTCCTTCTGAAGATGAAATTTGTGATTATTGGTTTGGGCTTTCATGCTAAAGTATTCCACTTTCCAGACAAATTAAATTTGACATTACTTGTAACTTAAATAATAAAAATTCACTGCAGGTAGGGCTGGTTAGAAGTCATCTTTTTCTGGAATATTTGACCAAATCATTCCACGAAAACAAAAAACAAGAGATAAGCCAAAAAATAAAAATTGAATTCCCAAAAATATAATTTTTTTCTCAAATCTTTTTGTAAATAATCTTATTAAAAAATCATGAATTGACATATATACTGTTAAAAATTTACTTGGAAAGGGAAAATATGACACTAACCATACATAGATACATTTGTAGAAAGATTACTTGAAATAAAGAATAATACCTTTGACGAATTATTTTAAAAGCTTCTTTTGTCGCATATGGCAGCCCAGTCTTTGGATCACGGTACCTATATAATTCCAGAGAGAATTGCTGAAGAATATGTGGGATATAGTGGCCATAGACTAAGGTAAATCTTTCAAGAGATCTACTGGTAATGAATGACAGTAACAGCAAGGCTTAGGGTTTATGTTTTCCAGGGTGAGTTAACCATGATGCAATTTGAAGAATAAAGCAGTAACAACCAAACTGGTAAATGAGCTCTTACTTGGCAGGCAAACCTGTAATTGTGCAAACAGGTTGCTCTGGATCTGAAACAAATATAAACAAAATCATATGAGTAAAAGAACACTAGTAAAATAATGTTATTTTGAGCAATGTTTTGCTTTATCAGAACAAAAGGTTAAAACACATTTCATTGAAGCTTTTTCTTTATTTGACAGTCCAAGGTCAATGCAAAACAATGATAATATACCAACAAGAAAAGCATAGGCACGCAATTTTTTTTATCTTTGATGTTTTATTTAATTTAATTTTGTGTATAACTTCCAGAACTTCTGAATAGCATTTTTCAATTCTTTATTATGAAGATTGTAAAGGGAATGAAACCAAATAAATATCTGAATTCTACTCAATCTTCTTAAATGATCCTTTTTTCTATGGAATCAGGGCATTCTTTGTATGTTGTAAATTTGTAATTAATACAAGAACAGCCTGGCCTTATTCCCACCAAGTGGGGTCAGCTACACGGATTCTAGCTCACAATTGTGCTCAATCATGTATCATACATTCATGAAGCTTGGTACCTTAATTCCTTCTTAGTAGTCTCTCATCATGCCTTTTTTGGTCACCCTCTACCCCTTTCTAAAAGGGGCATCATCTTTAATTTCACATCTTATCAAGGCCTGAGGAGGTTGCCGGCTCATATGCCCAAAGTATCTTAAATGGTTTTCCATCATTTTTTCCTGTCTAGGAGCCACTCCAACTTTCTCCCTAATGATCTCATTCCTAATCTTATCCATCTTGGTTTGCCCACTCTTCCATCGCAACATTGCGGGTTTAACTGTGATTCGGTAAAGCTTTCTTTTTAGTTTTACAGGCACGCTACTGTCACACAAATACCCGAAACATTTATCGACTTCATCCATCCTGTTTGGATACGATGTATGACATCGTTATCAATCGCTCCATCCTTTTGTAGGATATATCCTAAGTATCTAAAGCACTCAGTTTTTGGGAACTTCTTCATCTTTAAGTCTTACTATACTATCATACAACATCCTTTGGTGGCTGAAATTAAATTCCATATATTTTGTCTTTGATCTACACAATCAAAATCCCTAGGTCTCCAAAACATTTCTCTGCAACTCCAACTTAGCATTTACTCTTTCTTTAGTGAAGTCTTATCCACGAAAACTATATTATAAAAAAAAAAGAAAAAAAGCATGCAATCTTGAATAGGCACAGTGAGTTCGTCCATTACAAGTGAAAAAAAGGTATGGGTTTAAGGTTGGAACTTGGTGCAAGCCGCAGGCTGTAATTAATAACTATATTAAATTTAATGAGGAAAAAATGTAAACTAAAAGGCCAAGAAAGCTAGTGTGAAAAACAATGCTATTAGCAGTTTCTCTAGCAATTTCACACTATAAAATTCATGGATAAAGAAACAGCATATATAATATTGTTTAACATAAAAAATAAAAATGCATCTAAACTGTCGGTCTCATTTAAACTACTTGTGGAATAAGAGGGACTCACATTGTACAGATGTCGTGGAAATTTCTGAGTGAAATGACCACCCCTTAGTGAACTCTAAATACGAACAACCTGGAAAAATAACATATTGCCATATGTAAAATAACACAAATAACATATTGCCAAATCGATTGCATATAAAATGCAGTGTCCAAAGACAATATCATTATGCATTAACACAATTCTTACCATTTTGTGAAATGTATCGTATCTGCGGGCCATTATAGACAGTTTTATGTACAATTGCTCTTCTCTTAACTTCTTCCTCTCTAGCTAAAACGCGCTCCAAATTTCGCAAGTTCATAATTTCTGCAAAGTCAAAATTATAATAGAACTTATGAAGGATCTTTAGAAGTTCAAACAAACAAACAAACATTTCAAGCAATCATAGATTATAGATGTTAAGTGTTATACTCTTGACCTGTTTGAGCAGCTTCCAAAAGCATCTCCTCTTGGGTCATTCTCTTCTCCTCACCTTCCTTTTTTCTTTTGATCGGCTGAAGAAAAAAATCATTTTCAGTCCAGGATCACAAAACTAGTAAGAGGAAGAAATGGAAATGAACCCTTATTTTCACTCTTCACTAAGCATGCTGTATCGATCTTAAAAAGCAGATCTTCTCCTTCATTTAATGAATGGTCGGCAGAAAGAATTGCATTGATTATTTATTTGTTCCAGGTTTTCCTAAGATCACCCTAACCAAATCAGATGCAAAAATCACCGAGAAGACACATGGTCTCTATAAACTAAAGGCACCGAGGAGGAAAGAGACCTGACCAAATAATTTAGAGAACCCATTGATCGGAATATAAAAGTGAACATCAATGGAATGCAGTGCTAACAAAGAACACAGATATTACCAGGAAAGAAACATTTAGACAGTGACAACATCAATGAGTTTCTAGGATGCGTCACGCACCAAATTCACTGAAAACAAGAGGTGAAGGGAAGAAGAAAAAAGATGAAAAAAGGCCATCTCAAAATGAGAAAGAGAGAGAGAGAAGCTTTGTTACCACAAATTGTCAAGAAAAGGTAAAATCTACTGCATTCAAGGAGAATGATTGTGACAACTGACAAATTGTTAAAATACAACTTTATCAGATGCTGGCTACAATATCCTTTCAGAATTTGGCACGATTCTAAGTTCCTAGAATAAAATCTTGATGAAACTCATTTCGGAATTTTTTTTTTATGAAAGAAGAAATTCATTAAGACGAAGAGAAGAGAATTACAAGGAATTGGAGGATAAGGGATCCCCCATAACAAAAAAATGGAAAAATAAAACGACAAAGAAGAGGGAAAAACATCAATGGAGCAAAGCTACCCAATCCCTCTGCATATCGTTAGGGAAAACCCCTTAAGAAGACCATGTGCTTTACACCAAATACAAGCCAATCGCCTAATCTTATCCTAAATCAGCTGCTAAGCCAAAGAAACCTCCTGAAAAATACAAGCATTATGCTCCAACCAAATGCACCAAGTAGTAGCATAGATTGCATAATGCAATAAAAATTTAGCCTGTTACCAAAACCACTAAAGCTAGTCACCAAAATTAGTCTAAGGACCTAGGGCACACCCAGAATTCACCAAAAAGGCCAAATAAAGTATTCCATAAAGAAACAATAGCAGAATAATGTAAGAACAAATAAGGAACCGATTCTAAACAAGCACCACATATAACCGCATATTATTGATAGCATAGGTCAACCAATCCAAAAATAACTGCAAAAAGCTGTAATTATATAAGTGATCAAAACAATATGCCAACCAACAGACAACTAACCAAAACTTAGCATTATATAAAGTTGATTAAATATTTTATGTCAGTAGGTATGTTTGAACAACATTATTCAAGACCTCATTTCTACTAAATGTCATCTAAATCACACCTCATAAAACTCAAGCTCCACTGTCTCAGTATCCAAGATTGCAGATACTAGTACAAAATTTTTATAATATACTTACCCAACCATTGAGCATAACTTATCATAATGACCTCCCAGATCACTTAAATTTTATAATATGCATTGAGCATAACTTATCATAATGACCCACCAGATCACTTAAATTTCTCTTGAGAAATATCTATACTAAGGTTGAGAAAGTGACCATATACTTTGGGTAAGAAAACCACAAAACACATCCAGTAACAAAATTCAAAAGAGAAAACATAAATATATAAAGGGAGAGACATAGATAAAACAAAAATAAACACAGTTCACTAGGACTGACCTTCATGGTTGCTTGCAGGGCGGCACGTATAGCATCTCTCTCAGCTTGTCGAACAATTACTGAAGTCCTTGTAGATTTCCTCACTATTTTCTCCCCTGCATCATCTGGTGCATCATGATGTTCCTCTACAGGAGACTGTTGTTGGGCTGATTTATCATCCTTGGGATCATTTGTCAATTTAGATAAAATTTTCTTCTTTTTCTTCTTCTTTGCCAATGTCTTTCCAGGAAATATCAGTCGCTTCTTCTTTAGTATCCTGTAATAGAACTCAAATTTCAGATACATTGGCAAACGAATTCCTAAACATTATGAGCCCCAGGACAGGAGAAAATGAACAAACCTTTCATCACCATCATTTTCAGCTTCTTCATCAGGCTCAGGTTCCTAAGAACAGCAAGATTGCGTCAACAGATTAATTATATACAGCACTTGAAATGACAATATGAACTGAAGCTGAGTATCATACAAAGTCTTTCTTTCAGTAAGTTAATAATAGCAAATCATCACATGCAAACAAGCGTAACTAACTCACATCATCATCAAAGTCACTATCAAATTCATCAGCAACCTCTCCCTCCTCTTCGTAGTTATCATCATTTTCTTCCTGCAAAGCACGAAAATATATATATAAATGGGTGCGCACCACCAGAATTCAAACTATGAACATATAAATATATATTAAAAAAAGAAAATAATCGAATCGAAATGTAGATGTAAATATGAAAGAAAGAAAGAAACAAAGAAACAAAGAAAAGCACCTCTTTGAGAGCATCCTGATTCCAGAACAAGTCATCCTCTTGAAGTTCCTCGTCAAGCAACTTGGACATCCTTTTCCCTCTCGTGGCTCGCGACGCCCGGTCGAGGGCAACCGGTGACTCCTCTTTGCCTGAGGTATCCATGGCAGTTGCTGGCGGTGCCGGAATATCCAGTTCACCGGACACGGGAAGGGCTAGCGTCGGCGATTCACCAGAGTCGTGTAATTTCTGAGTTTTTCTTTTTTCTTTCGTTTTCGGCAGATTTGAGTAATTTGGGATTGGGAAGTGGGAACATGTGAAATAAATACGAGCAAAATCAATTCTTCGTACTCCACTGATATTTTGTTTTATCATTTTTATAGTTAGAGGTTAATTTTATTAATTTAATTGAGATCAGGAATAAATCTCAACATTTATGCATAAAATTAAGAAGCAGCTAAGTGAATGGAATGACCGAGATTTTTTTATTACTTAAATTAAAATTTTTTTAAAAAAATTAATTATAAATTATTTTAACTATTAATCTAAACATACACTTAAATTATAATGATCAATTAGAAGATAAAATTTATAAATAAGATATCAATAAAATAAAAATGAGTTTTATTATTATCAGTGTTCGAAGAGCATTTTTAACAAAACATTTAATATTTTTTTAATTTGATAAATAATTATTTAAGAAAAAATACTTTTTATTTTTTATTTTTTATTTATTATCTTAAAGAAAATATTTTATTTATTTATTTTATTTATTATTTTAAAAAATTAAAAATTAAAAATTATTTTTTTGACTTTATCATTATTATTAATAAAGTAAAAGAAAATTAATATAATAAATAATAATATTTTAAATAACTTTTTTTAATAATTTTTATAATATTTAATAAAATAAATATTAAATAAAAAATAAAGTATCTAATATCTTAAAAATATAAAAGATATTTAATACTTACTCAAAAATTATTAGATAAATGTGTTAGGAGAGTATAAATTTACTCTTTTCATAATCAATGTGCATGTATCTTAAATAACAAACAAAAAAATTAAATATTTTTTAAATTATCAAAATATTAAATATTTTTATTTTGCATTTAATATTTTTTGTTTTAATCCTTTAACCATTTGAATATTACACCCAAGACATTTGTTAACAACCGCCGTGTAAATGAATGGAAAATGATAGTATCACTGTAGGCAATCCAAGCCTTATATACCAAATCAACATGAGAGATGCGATTTAAGATTATCCATAAAATAAACTTTTTTAGTTAATGCGCAAATTGACTTGGAAATATCAGTTATCTTACATATCCAAAGACAACTTAATTATAGTGATCCTCAACATATAAATTTATCTTATAGTTTTCCAATAATCTGCAACAAAAAATATAATAAATTAATAGGGGACAATTATATAACTAAGCCTTTACCCCGTACTTACTGCAGTATGGCTTTTAACTTAGGATTCAAAAAACTTATTTTCTTTTCTTATCCTTCTAATTAAATATTAATAATTTAGTAATTTAATATTTTATTTAAAAAATTATTATTAATTAAGATAGAGAGAGATTTCTTTTGCTGAATGCCTCAATTGTTAGTATTTAATTGAGAATACAAAATCAGATACATAAAAAAAAATATAAGATTTAAATCCTTTGATTTATTGTATTGAATAATTCAATTATAAATAATTGTGTATCTATATCTATACTATATATAAAAGGAATTGTCCCTCTTGGTCTCAAAAATTTAGTTTTTCTGTTTTACCATTCAAAATTAATTTAAGCATAGTTATACACAGGAATAAAATTGTAATATACTATTTTGCATGTATTACTTGTTCTCTATCTTTCTTCATCAATCATAACTACATTCTCTCATCAATTATAACTACTATTTCTTCTCATAAACATGTTTTTTTTTCTAAATTATATTTAGAAGTTCTCTTTATGCTTGTGAACTTTCATCCAACACACAGTGTCTCAATCCACCAATCTATGAGAATAAAATATTGTAAGAATGAATTTAAAAAATATTATTTATTACGAAAAAAATATTATTTTGATAAAATAGAGGAAAATAAAAAATAATTTTAAAAGATAATTAAAAAATCATGAATTAACAAAGACAAAATAAATATATTTTATTTATTTTCTTAAGATAAAATGAAAGTAATTATTTTAAAAGAATATTAATTCATTCAATATTATTATATACAAGTTAAAAGAATAAAAAAATACGGACTTGTGCGCTAGTATAATATAAATATGATTGATACATAATTAGTAAGAATACCAATATTAAACTCAAAAATAGATACAATAGTTTAATATAATTAATTTAATATATTTGCTCACCTTCAAATACTACATTAATTTTTTTACTCTTATGAGATATTTTAACATCTCTAGACGTGAGACTATTAATTTCTCGTTCATAGTACTAAAATTACTTCTTTTCTTAAAGTATTTTTCAACAAAAAAGATTTTTTTTTTTTAAAAAAAGAGGGTCAGAGACCCAAGAGACAAACAAAAAAGAAAACTAGGCTAGGTCAGAACGATCAAAACCAATGCCAATCGCATCTGCACGAAGATGAAGGTCTAAGAAAGAAGAAGGTGCCTGATCAAAAACATGCAAACCCAATGGGAGAAGGTGGCCTTGTTTTGCAAGAGAATCTGCACTGAAGTTCGCCTCCCTATAGACATGCTTCCACTGAACCATCTAGTCAAGAGAGTTAGCCAAAGCACGAATATCCTCAGTCAGAGAGTGCGAGGGGTGGGTTTGGCTACAACCTTTTGTGATCAAATGCATAGCACAAAGAGAATCAAATCAAGATGCAAAGTTCGGGCACTGCGTAAGCCATGGAGGACGATGCCCCATAACTCAGCCTGCGTAATGGAACATGAGCCATGATTGTAGCAGAAACCTTCAATAAAGGACCCTAAAGACTCGCGGAACAAACCACCACAGGAGGCAAGCCCACTTTCCTAGAGGAAAGACCCAGCTGTATTTAGTTTATACCAACCTAGCTGAGGAGGATGCCAGCCAATATGAATATTCCTTCGCACTTTGAGCCTGAAATTGAAGACATGTTCGGAATTGAGGGCTGCGATACAATCCGAAACACTGCTCCAGATTCTCATGTCTATATCATATTCTCCTGCATAATGCAACAGGCTTTATATATATACAGTGTCAACGGTTCAAATCTTATTAAAAGATATTTTATAAAAAAAATAATCTTAATATCACGAATGAAGTTATATTTCATAAGAAAACATATTTAAATATTTGTTTGAAAAAAAATTTTACATATTGTTTTTTCTTTTTGGTAAAGAAGTTTACTTATTGTTTGTCATCTTTGCTATCCAATGTGAAATTTTTTTTAAAAGCTAAAATTTTACAAGTCTATTAACATATTTATACAATATTTTCTCATGTAATATTTAAAAATTAATATTAATACTTTTACAAGTGAGGCTACACAATTTTTTTTCCTTAAAACCCCATTCTTTGATAAGGGCATAATTAAATTAATTAATGTCAAAACTTGACTTCAGTGTTGAATCTCTCTTTAATTTCTCTTACTATAACTAGATAAATTTTAAATTAAAGTCATTAGAATTAAACTAACAATGAAGGATTTAGGAAATTTATCGGAAGTTATATTTAAATCTCTTTATTTGGAGTTTTTTTTTTTAAAGGATAAAGAGTATCATAAGACTAATTTGTGCCTTAATCTTAAAGTTGAGGGATATTTTTAATTAATCATTAGAACTTCTATACCGTGTTGTAAACAATTTTTTTATTAATTTTTTGAATGGTTTAAATTATACCATGTCTCATATCTTAACAATTATTATAGTGTTTATCTTTTTTTTTCATGAACAAAATGAAAAATAATAGTAATAGGAGTAGTAATAGTATAACAACCGAACTTTCATAATAAGATTGCTGCAGCAGAACATTTAAAAATATCATTCATCAATGTCAATTAGGCATCCCAATTGACATAAAAATCTAGGAACAAAAACAAACAAACTAAATTGTTTCTCACAAAATTTGAAATGAAAAAAATAAAGTAAATAAAGTTAAAGCCCTATCTCAGATGAAGTCAGAAAAACAAAAACTTGAAGTCATGCTTCCTTATTTAATTGCCATATAGTGAGTGGGAGATGGCCCTCCTTCTTCTCAAATACTCCCTAGGCAGCCAAGATTTTCTGGCGCTTGTTGGCTTCTCGGGCAATGATTTCCCTTTGCGCATCCAGCGCCGTCTTCTTGACCCCGCCGCCATCCTCCTCCGCGGCCTTCCCCTTCTCTTCCTTGACGACGTTGGTCACCGTCTTCGCTGGGTGCTTGGGTGGAAGTTTCTCGAGCTCGTGCAGCACGTTCGCGATGTCGAGCACGAGGCGCTCGGCGAGGGTGCGGGAGAACTCCGCCCTGATCACCACGCGCAGCACGTTGATGTGCTGAGCATCTGGCGGCATCGGATACGCCGGCACGATCCAGCCGTGGCGGCGCAGCATCTCCGATATCTCGAACTCGTCATGCCGGCTTCTGTCCTTCAGAGAGAAGGCCACCACGGGAACGCCGTTGTCCTTTGAGAGTATGTTGAAGCGTCCTGTCTTCTCCAATCCTTCCTTTAGCACCATGGCATTGTCTCTGCAGTTCTCCATCACACTCCGGTACCCCTGGTATGTCAAATGTGTGAGGATATAACACAAGATACAAATTCATGAAGTTCTGCAGAAAAAAGATATATATATTTGAGGTTCTGTATTTGAGGTTCTTGCAAATTTTAATAGGACAGAATTTCATTTGAGTCTAACTTTCATAGTTTCATTTGGCATAGTGAATATATTGTGGACTTGTGTTAAAATGTGATTAGATAGTTGTAATTGAAGATGATTATTATTATTTGCTATACAATGTGGTTAAGAATTACGAGAAATTCTTAAATAAACATTACTCAAATCATTTTTAAACATGTGTAATTAACTTTTTAAAAAGACGTACATTTATAAAACACGACTCACAAATGTAATGTTGATTTGAGTTCAAATTTATATAAGAATCAGAGTGGGGGATAATGGTATATAGTACTATATTGAAATTATTCTCTTTTGATTTAATTATAAGCTCACCTCTTGGCCCAGGCGAATTAGCTGATAATATTGAGCAATAATCTGACTAGAACCTGCAAATGAACAAGTCAAAGTTAGACTAAAATAAGGTAACTAAGGTAAGCAAGTAATCAAGAATCACGAAACATGGTTTTAATTAATTACCTTTCGAAAAATTCAGGGTGAAGGTGGGTTGGTCAGCTCCAAGGTAATTAATATGGAAGACAAGGTCTTCAGGCAAGTCTTCCTTGCTCCTCCATATGACCCAACCAATTCCAGCATAGACAAGGCCATACTTGTGGCCACTAACGTTTATGCTTTTCACCAAGGGGAGTCTGAAATCCCATTCCAGCTCTGGGTAAAGGAAAGGAGCTACAAAGCCACCACTAGCAGCATCAACATGAATAGGTGTATCCCATCTGTAATTTGGCAAGCCAAGCAAATCAGAACAGGGTAAAGGAAATTAAGTTCCAAGTATAGAAAGATATTTGAATTGGTGAGGAGAGTTATAGCTATAAGTGTTATATTACTTACCCAGTCTGCTTGTTTTTTTCTTGCAGCAGGTCATTTAAGAGCTTGACATCTTCGAATTCCCCATTGTAAGTTGAACCCAAGATTGCAGCCACACAAATAGTGTTCTCATCTACCATCTCAACGGCTTTGACAGGGTCCATCACATAGTAGCCTTCTGTCACCTTCACTTCCTTCAACTCCACCTCAAAATACCTCGCAAATTTCTCCCAACACACCTATGTAATATATAAATATGTTAAGCAAAATGCATATCATTATATATTATATACTGAATATGCCAAATTGATTCTCATACAAATACTTGGTGGTAAGATTGTTCAAATTTGGGAGTGAATACCATTGAAGTTTACTGCTAATTTATATACAAGGCCAGAAACAAAAGCAAATCTTGTGATTTGTGTGGCTCAAAAATCCCAAATGGTTGTACTTGAAAGACCTGAACCCATTTGAGCTCCTCATGAGAACAGAATGCCCCCATTCTCAATGTGTCCAATATGTGACAATTGGCCCCTTTATGTCAGGGATGTGCTAAAGTTCTGCAATGGGAACTAGAAATTAATACCTGCACATTGGCACCAGTGACCATGTTGGGCTTGTCATAGGGCTTGCCCTCAGCTTTCCGCTTGTTCTGCCACCTCTTCTTGAATGCAAGGCCTGCCAGCATTATGGCCTCCGATGAACCAACCGTTCCCGCTCCAACTGCAGCCTCATTTTCTCCGATTTCAGCATTGAACAAACGTGCTATCATGTTCACGCACCGATTCTGTTTGCAAAAAAGTACAACACCAGAACCAAAAAAGAAAAAACCAGTGAGGCTTGAACACAAAAAATAATGTCACTTTCATATCCCAAGAATAAAATGTTAAAACCTCGTCCCTTTTAGATGATGTACTCGTATATATGCAGAGAAGCGTTAAATAGATATGATCTCAGAAGAGAAAGAGAAAGAGAAAGTACGTGGAGCTCAGTGGTGACAGGGTACTCGTCCATGTCGACATAGTTCTTGTTGATGGATTCCATTATGAGCTTGTTGCATTCTTCCTCCATGGATGTGGTCACAAAGGAAGCCAAGTTCAGCTTCGGATTCGCGTCGAGCTGCAGCTCGTCGTGTATGTTCTGGTAAGCAGCCTCCTTGGGCATCGAGTTCTCGGGCATGCTGAACCTGCATCACCAAAACGCTTAGCTTCATTACTTGCCCAGAAAGAAAACCAAATAACAACAAACAGAGGAACTTGAGGATGATGATGAAAGCATATATATACCTAGGAAGAGAGTCCCGGGCATAGCGAGAAGCGAAGTTAGAGTGGAGAAAGAGATCAGACTCAGAAGGTGGTTTTGGAAAAACCATGGTGAAGTGTTTATATGTTGGCGATGTAAGGACAGGAAATACAGAGATGAGGGAAAAGGTAGTGAGGAGTTTCTGGTGTGCTTGGTGAGGAGGGTTGAAGACCCAAGTTGAGGTATTTATACATGGAGATGGAGGTGGGTTACACAAGGGGAATCGTCCTTGGCTTGCGCGAATTTTCTATGCGTTAGTTACTTACCAAGAAGCAGACTTTGAAACTCTGCTCAAAAGCTCCTAGAAGACGAGGAGAGAGAGTTATTTCTCGGGCAGGTGCGCAGGCATAGCTAGACTAATTTAGCTGAGGACGCGAAAAGAAAATTTTTTGAGGGGGTTAAAATAAGAAAAAAAAAAGCATTTGAAAAAAAATTATATTAAAAAAATAATTTAAAAAAAAAGTTAGAGGCTCAACTACGCTCTGCCCCTGTTCTCGGGTACCCATCCAATTTAACAAGCATTAGAGAAATAAATTCTTTTTTCACACTACTTTTGATAATGTTTTGATTGTTTTCATTAAATCTTATATGATAATCTTTTTCAGAAGAATTAAACTAGTTTATATATATAATTAACAGAGAAATACTATTTGGACAAGATGAAGCAGGTGAACTCATAACGGCTTGACGTGATAATAACCAAGTCATTTTTTAAAAAAAAATTATAGTTTAAATTTTAAAGTAAATATTTAATTAAGTATTTTTTAATCAAAATAAAATTAGTCTTATAATAACATTTACGAAAATATATCGGTGAAAGGAAGAAAGAAGCACTATTATATTTTAAATTTCCAGTTTGATATTATGTTATAAATTTTACAATACAAAAATAATATGAAAAATAAAAATATCATATTTACGTACACATCTTTGTTTGACATTATGTATCAGATTTTTTTTATGCACGTTACGAAACGCAGCAGTTGACGAGTCAGATTGCTTGAATTCATCAAGCGGAACCCACACGGCTACTCGCGAGTTGTGACCGGAGCCATAAGCACGAGATGGGGGAGAGTCAACATTTTCCAACGGAGCTTATGGTTTTGTTGTAAACTTGGGTCCACACTCTGTTTTCCTTTCTCTCATTTCTCAATATTATCTTTACTTTTCTTTTTCTTTCGATGCGTTAAATAACCTCAGGGTATATTTAAGAGTTTGAAATAGATGAAAAAGAAAATAATTTAAAAAATAAAAAAATAACGAAAAGTTAATTAAATTTTTTTTATTTTTATTTAGATGTTTTACATTTTTTAAAAATTTTTAAATTGTAAATATTTTATATTTAAGAGTTTGAAATAGATGAAAAAGAAAATAATTTAAAAAAATAAAAAAATAACGAAAAATTAATTAAATTTTTTTAATTTTTATTTAGATGTTTTACATTTTTAAAAAAATTTTAAATTGTAAAAATTTTAAAATATTTACAAAAATTAATAAAAAAATATTTTAAAAAATTACTTTAAAATCTTTTTTTTTCTTTTATAAAATTTTCAAATAAAAGAAAATTTTATAGCATTTTCTTTCATTTTCCCTTCTTTCATTTTCTTTTCTTATTCTCCAATCCAAATATAGCATCTTTAACCATTATATTAATCCCTTTGGGTTACTTTACAACTGTTTAACACTTAACTTTGCCTTTAAGCAAAGCAATTGATTATCACATCTCATTTATTGGTCTCAGTTTCTTATGTTCTCTGTAAAGTATACACTAAAGTTGATTAGATTAATCCAATTATAATTTATTTTACAGATTGAACTAATAATTATTAAAAACTCAAAAGATAAAGAAGATCTAATAAGCATTCAAGGCTAGTTTCTAAAATACCCTGAGGATTCTAGAAGAAGAAGAATATTTTTTCTACATAGTTACTTACCTTAATTAATTGGTTTTATTTTTAAGATATTTTTTTGATAATTTATTTTGACTTCTAAAAATTTCTGAATCTATTTTTTAATTTAGACATAATTTTTTTTTTTTTTTTGTATGCCATCAAATTTATTGACAAATTTATCTTGCTATAATGAAAGATCAATCTAAAATTCTTGTGGCAGTTGATGATAGATAAGTGCGAGCAAGCTTAGATTTTGATATCAAAATATTGAGAAATTATTTGAAGTAAAGTTCCCTCTATTATAATCTCTTGGTATATTGGTGATACGGGAGTTTAAATTTACGACTTTTCTATAAATTACTCAAAATTATTTGTCACTAATTCATTCTCAATAGCTTGTGTATAGATAAGGTTCCCTCTTTATACATGAGTGCATTAACAATTTACATAGATTTACATGTAATATGATAAATTTACAGACTATCATTTTTTTTATTATCAAAATTGAAAATTCTAGAAGTTGTTCATGCAATACTGTGCCAAATATAATTTTATAAAAAATATTGGATACACCCAAATTAAGATCTTAAAACAGTAAAGTGGCCAAACTCCCCCTTAATCAATCCCTTTATGTAAATTTTTGTTATCTCCCTTTTAAGACGGTGCATGGTCTTCAATTTGACCCCATGTTGTTTCAAACTTTGCCCACAGTGAACTCACTTAAGTTGTTGACTTTTAATAATTTGAAGCCTTTTTTTTTTAATCTTTTGAAAAGATAAAGCTTTAAGAAACAGCTTATAGACCTCGCGCTAATGGACTATCTCAACTCTATATATTGAATATTAAAAGGAAGAATCTTTATTAACAATTTAATTAACCATGCATTCAAGTAGTTGAACAAAAAAGGAAACCATTTAAGCAAGACTGTGTCAAAGCAGAAGATACAATTGTACGTACAGTAATAAGCAGTGGGGTTGAAATATAAAATAAAAAAGAAGAAACAAATATATGTTTTGAATCTTGAATAAAAGCAACGGAGCATACTGTTCATCGTTGACAAAGTTTGAAAATATCCCACAAATGAAAATATAATTTTTATATGGTTTAAATTATTTGACTTACTACTTTTAATTTATTTTTATTTAAACTGTTTAGTTACTTGCATTAAGTGGACGTATTTGCAACAATATGATTATTCAACAATTTTAAAATATAGATTTACGTAACATAATACAATTATAAAATATTTTTTTCCCAAAGCACAGACAAACTTGGTTTCGTTTTTGCCTTGCCTGAAACAAAGGGAACAAAAAGAAAAAAAAAAAGGCAAGAAAAAAAAACAGGGAAAAAGAAAAATCGCCTTGGAAAGAGTCACAAGAAACCCTGTCAAAGTCAACCATTGAACTTAGAAAAGTAATTTCAACGTACGAACGTGGTCTGGTTTTCGCGTCTTGCCGCACGATTATGAGGCGTTTTACAAATTACCAACAAAACGAAAATGTGGTTGCTGTTCCGTTTCAAGGAGGTTACTAGAGCACCGAGTCAGATCGTGGAAAAGCAGGTAATTCAAATAAGTGAGCAAGAACATGTTTGTTTTAATTTTCTATCAACACAAACGGAGAAACATGCTTTCCAATACACATTCTATAGAAAAAAAAATAATTGTTTCATTCACTTAAATGCGCGTTTTTATGGGCAGGTGAAGGTTTTTTAATTGTATTGGGTCACCAAATCTCACGCCGGTAGCATTTGTAAGACTCGAATAAAGATTGTGTCACTGATAGAAATTTAATTTTTTATGTGACAAGCTAGGACTATTTTGTTAAAAAAAGATAAATATAAAATTTATACGGTAAGAATTTATCTTTACGGGTTATAAGGTTCATTTGTTATAATTTAAATATAACTGTGTATTTCTTTTTTTAATAAAACAATTTCTTATTAATATCCACATTCATAATAAAACTAGGTTATAGACTATGTTCATGGGTTGTAGATCTTTTGTCAAGGTTGGGTCTAATGCGTTTAGGAGATTCGTATAATAAACATATAGTGATGACCTTAAAATTTTAACAAAGTATAAAAATAAGAAATAAATTTTTATAGGTGCATTTTGTATACAAAATTATATTAAAAATACATCTAAAAAAAGTTATTCATCATTTTCACTTCCATACTAAACATACAAAATGTAAGTTCTACAATGAGAATTAATTTGATATTCAAATTTTTATTTATATAGTTATGTTAACCAGTTATTAAATATTTATTAGTTAAGTTTTATATTTGATAAATTTTTAATATAAAATTAATTTTAATTTACTATTAGTGTAATATTTTTCTTACACTATCATTAAATCACATATTCTCATATTATTGAAAGTATTTGACTTTTGAGTTTAAATTTAATTAACTATTAGTATAAAAAATTTTATACTATCATCTAATCATGTGTTGACAAATTATTAAAAAAATTTGATTAAGATAATAACTATCTAAAAACTCAAATATATAGTAATATAAAATTAAATGATAGTATAAAAAAAATTTTTTACACATAATAAATTAAAATTAAATTATTAATTTTTAAGTGATTACTATCATAGTTAAACTTATTTATTATTAATTTGATAAAATATAATTAAAAGATATTAGATTAAAATTAAACTCTTTCAAACATATTTATTATAAAAATTTACAATTAATAAGTATTAAACAACGTATAAAATATTTTTCTGACTACTGGTCTTCTCCCAGTATGAACATCTTTGGCACATGCTAATGGGAAGTCAAGGAGAAGATGGTAAGCTCTGAGATCATATGTCTATATTATAAGCTAAGCCTTGACGATGAACAGTTCAGCGCACATGAAAAGGGTAAACCGATTCACACGGTTCAACTTGTAAAGTTCAGCGCACATGAAAAGAGTAAACCGATTCACACGGTTCAACCTTTACAAGTTGAACCGAAAGAGCCCACTGAATAATAATATGGTTAACAAATCCAAGTGGCAGCGTCTAAGAGGCCGGAGGATAAACCACAAGATGCGCTGCCCTACACCGTTGGATATTCTTTTAGAGAGATCTACGTATTTTGTCGGAGGATTGAATCTTGCCGTCATTACTTTTTACCTTTACATTATCACTTTCGGTCAATTTCTTTAACAATTTGATCTAAAAAAAAAAAATCTACCTATTTTGTCTGCCACAACTTAGCTTATATACGCAAATCATTTTTAATTTCTCTTTAAAGTAAGTCCTCTACTATTATAAAAGAAACCATCATCTTCTTATATTAGTAAAATAATAAAGATAATATTTTATTAAAGAATAAAAAATATAAAAAAATTTAAATATAAAAAGTGAGATTTATAACTTTTTTATGATAAGTCTTAACATATCATAATTTATTTTTATCTTTCTCAAATATGATAGTCTTATCATACGAGGGCATCCAAATTTTTCTACGAGTATTTCTCATCTTTTAGATCTATGTATATTTTGAACTAAGTATTAATTAATACTTATGCATACTTATATTCACATCCTCTTCATATATTTATCTGCAAGTTATTAGATAATCCTCTTTGTCCTTCTACAACTTTTTTCTGAATGTTTTAAATTGTGCACATTCCTCACACGCAATTGCCAATTTTCTTTAGAGTAATTTTACTATATCCCTTATGGGCATATAGAATACAAATATAAGATAGCAAAAATTAAGAGCTTAAGTGGCTGTAGAAAGAGCGTATTTTTGGAAGTCTTGGTATTGCTGTGGAGTGAAGAATACGGATCCTTCTACAAAGAGGTCAATATAAACCTAAGTAATTTAGGAATTGAGTATTTCATATATTGTTGATTGATTAAATTATATACTACACTTATTTTTCACTTGCTCCTTTAATATATATATATATATATATATATATATATATATATATATAAATCAGTATTTCATAGTTTTAAATATTTTGAATTTAATCCCTCTCCGTTACGGTGGCAAATAAGTAAATTAAATGAATTTGAATTAAATTACTAAAAAATAAATAAATAAAAATAAAAAAATAATTTAAAATTCATTAAAAAATTTGTTAAAATCTTTCATGATATATTTTATCAATCTATTTTAATGGATGGATATCCAATCTATTTATCTTCAACTAAATGCATATAAATTTCTTTTAATCCATTAAATTTATTACTAAAATTAGATGGATTGGATTTAATTAGATTTAGATATAAATGGACTAAATGAGTTATAGATTAATAGATCCAATTACCACTCTTATTCTCTGTTACTTAGTGTTATGTCATTGTTAACTTATGCATACGTGGCGACTGGTCATGTTAGCATCCATATCAGTATATGTTTTGTCACATATGCATAACTTAACAGAAAGAAATTAAATTAAAATCATTATGACAACTTATTTGAAAAGATAAAAATAATTTTAAATTAAGTGTAAATTATAAAAAATTAAATATTCAACTTAACCTTGTTGATTTGTTGGGAATGGACCCACAATGCAGACGAAGTTTTGAAAGTTGAGGGTAGTCTTGCAAATGCACTTAGTGCATGTTTGGCATAGTTGACTTTTCAGGAAAAATTATTTTTTTTTAAAACTCTATTAATAAAATTTTGATTATAAGCTGTTTTAATAATAAAATAAATTAATTTAAACACGTATTTAATGATAATGAGATCACTAGGCCAATTATATCGTATGCTCTTACCTACCATATAATACAAGGAAAAGTGATTATTCTTAGATTTGAAAGGGTAGTGATTACAAATATAAAACTAACAATACTTTGTATGTGTTTTTTATAGTTCAAAATATCATCCCATGCAAAAATATATTCTGTTTGAGATTACTGTTTTTTTTTTTATATATATACACGAGAACAACCTCCATTTTCATTTTATCTGTGGATTGGTGTCAATTTTGTATTGGATAAAACTAAACTCGATAAAAAAAGCAGAATTTATTTTCTTGGCTCGAACTTGGTTCAGTCTAGATTCATGAGCTGCACACTCAAGCTCAACGAGCTAAGTTTGAATTATGTACCAATTAAGCCTTTTAGGCTTAATGAGTTAAGTTATAAGTTAGATTTAAATTCGTATCCTAATAAAAAAATTTACATATTTATTTATTTTAATCTTTAGAATGATAATAAAGGTAGGTTATTTCAAGATTATTGATTGGGATACTAGTCAAGGATCCTAGAGGGACATGCAAAAACCCACTAAGAAAATTAACTCTAAAGGATTTTTTTAATTTAGGAAAGAAAGTTATTCAATTAGCCCTTAAACGTGAGATGATATATTTGAAGAAGAATAATTATCAAAAGAGACTAATAGTCAAAAAGTGATTGGAACACTTACATATAAGGATACAAAGTGTTATCTTGATCCTTTTAATGTATATATATAAGGGAATGTTGACATACTTTTCTTCACGAGCAAGTTAGCTTCATATATACTTTTAGTTAGACTACAAATTTCTTTTTATCTTTTTTTATACAAATTAAATTATTATGTCTATTTTAATAATTCTAAATCTCATTATTTTCGACCGCTTCTGCCATTAAAATAATTGAAAAAACATTTCTCTTTCCTAGATGTTTCAAATTTCACCGCAGACGATGCTTATCGTTCCCTGCTACCCAGTTTCTGTTTTCATTTTCCACCGCCGACTTGATCACCTCTCTGGCATCAAACTTCAAGCCACAATGAAAAGGAAGTGTGGAATTTCTTTTTTTCACTTTCCACCACCAAGCCACAACGAAAAGGATGCGTGGGATGGCCATGGGTTTTACGTGGTTCTTTTCGATTTTTTTTTTCTTGAAAAATTTGTAAAGTGATTGTTTGGGTCTTGTTCATGTTTGGAGCTGTGGTTCAATTTTCACGAGGAAACTGGATAGCAGAAAAGGATAAGCATTGTTGACGGTGGAACTTGAAACATTTAAGAGAGAGAAATGTTTTTTCAATTATCTTAGTGGGTAGAAGTGGGTGAAAATTATGAGGTTTAGAATAATTAAAATAGACACAATAATTTAACTTGTATAAAAAAAATAAAAAAAAAATTTAGTCTAACTAAAATCATGCATAATGTTAACCTACTCATAAAGAGAGAGAAAACTCATAAGCTAATGGGCAAAAATGTGGAAGCTCAAATTTGACTCATTGTGTTAATGAGCTAAAATTTACAGCTCAAGCCTAGTTTATTAGCTCAATAACCTAGTTTATTGAGTTGTCAACTATCCGTGGTATGAGTGGACTTAACTCATTACGAGTCATATAATTATGATTCTCTTGGTTTTTTGGTTGATAAATTTTATGATTTGATTTTATTTGTAAATTAAATTTTTTGTTTTAAAAATTATAAAATAAAAATTAATATGATTTAAAAATATAATAGATTAATTCGGTTGATTTAATTTTTTTAAAAAAATAAGAGGATTTAGAGAGATTTTAATAGATTTTATATAAATTTACTATCATACATTTAATAAAATATAATAATCATATTATTATAAGTGTAAAAATGTTAATTTTTTTAAAATAAAATAAATTCAATTCTTTTTTTAGTGTATTATTAATTTTTAAATCAATTCAATCATATTTTTTAAAATGAGTTCCAACATAAATTAAATTTCAATTTAATTTAATTTAATTTTTATTTTTATAATTTCAAACATAACAAGAATGTTCTAAAAATGAATGTTTGTGATTTAGAGATTTGGAAGATAAAGAAACAACTTCAGCAAGTCCTACAATGATTGAATCGTGAGAGTCACGTAGGACTTTTGGTGAATTTAATTAATCAAGTTTTGGTTCATACTTTTAAAAAAGGTTTTGTTAATGTGTGTAGCACAGATTAAAAAAAAAATAAAATATTAAATAAAATTTAAAAATATTTAATATTTAAAAAATTTAAAACAAATTAAAATAATTAAATAAAAGATAATAAATATTTTTTATTGGTTAACATGTGACCTAAGAGTACAGATTAAAGATATGTATAAATTAAAAAAAATTAAAAAAAAATATTTCAATTAAATAAATAAAAATAAAAAATATTGCATTTAAAATAATTTTATTATTTAAAGATTTAATTTTAATTGACTCTCGTTCTAAAACTTTTTTACACTTATAATCTTATATGCCTAGTTTTTGGTAGAATATAATCTTATGTATATAAGATTTTATTAAATAATTTTTTTTTCAAACGCTTAATTTAAAAACGAAGATGAAAATTTGGTTTTGAATCAACTATAGAAGTTTATATATTTTATTGATTACTAGCATATTGATAGAACATTATTGTATCTCTTAATTTATATTTTTTTATTTATATATATAAATATTTTTTAAATAATTAATTATAATTTTATTACAATTATAATTCAGTTAGTTAAATAAAATATTTTTATTAAAAGATAAATATATTTAAAGTTAGTTAAAATAATGTAAGTTAAAAAATAACTTTTTATATTTAAAATTAGTTTTAACTATAAAATATAATATTGTATTATTATTTTACTTTTTTTAATTTGTGTTCATTAAATTTTTAATAAATTTGTATAAGAAATTAAAATTTGACATTAAGATATAGATTATCGATTTTAGTAGTGAATTTTAGAATACAATAAATATATATTTTAAAAAATATATTCATCATTAATTTTAAGTTATTAATATAATTTTTTTTTTACATTCACTGTTAAGTTTAAGTTATTAATATAAAATTTATATAAATTTTTTTAAAATTAATAATAAAGATATTTTCTGCATTAGCGTACAATAATTTCTCATTTCTCCCGGGGGTGGGCAGTGAGTCATACTTGGGGCTAGTTGTTCCCCAGCGATGTCACAGGGAGCTACAGATAAATATTGAAAACTGAAGCCTTGTTCACAGATAAAGATTGAACTGGGTTTGGTTTGTTTCTGGGGTTACCTACCTTGAAATTTCACTTTTTTTTTTGTTTTACTGTTTCAATTATTAAAAATCGCAACTTTCTTTCTTCTGTCTGTCTGACTAGTTTATGATATGATATCCTCTGTATAATTTTTGACCTGCACGCAACGAAACATTGCGGCCTTTTGAGCATTACGAGGATATTTGGATCTGCTGTATCTGTCTGTCATATTATCATTTTTTTTGGAACCCGAAGGAAGAGAGAGGCTTCTCAACAAGATATGGGTTCCATCGAGGATGATACATCGCTCGTGGAAGAGGCTCTTCTTCAGGTTCCCATCTATGAACTTGTGAAGTTAAATGGTTTTTTTTTTTTTTTTTTTCTAAATTCTTGTGATAATAACTCGATTGAATTGAATCAATGAGCTTTCAAGGAAACATTTTGACTTGACCCAGATTCTCAAAAACCGCAATTTCTTATTGAAGGGAGTTTGTGAATGCAGAAGGGTAAATTATGAACCATCTTTGCTTTTGGTTATTGGGATAATGTTTGGTCAAACATCAGATTTGGCTTTGCAGAAAAAATCTCTTCCGTGCCTTTTTTTTATATTAGCGTTCATTTTCATTGGTGGGATGTTGACCTGCCCTCCAGAGAAGGCTTTTAAGTTTGGTAGTATATGAAGATGAGATGAGACGCCTCTAAAGTTCTGCATCAATCAATCGTTAGCCCTAAGGTTTTTGGCTTCCAATTGTTGTATATGGTTTTGAAGGGATAGGTTTCTTGTAGATTTTTCTTATTGTTGATTTGGCCGAAACCAGAAGAGATATATCCGATCCAATCAAAAGAAACCAAACATTGAACTTAAGACCCGACACAGAGAGGGGGGGATGGAAATTTTTACCTATGAAGAGAAGGAAACTGGGTATCAGTTTTCAGCAGTATAATTTTGTTTTCATTTATAACAAATGTGCATACTCATGATTGGGTTCTATGTTGCCATCAGTTAGGAAGAAACTACTTAGTTTGAACTTGCAATCGCACCAGGTTGCTGCTATTTTGATGAATGGGTATGCATATAGAAAGAAAAATTCTATATTGTTGTGATGCTAGTTGTATGCAAGCCATAGAGCATAAAGAACTCATAATAGTACTAAATTGGACAAAGTTCAACGATATTTAATCTAAAATTCCAAATATTCACGTTTGTTATGTGGGTAAGGATTATTAGCAAAAATTGAAGGTAGTGGTTCATTTTATCTGCAATTTGATAGTATCCGAATCAGTACTTCAGTCACTATTTCTCCAAATCATAATTGTTTGGAAACGTAGAATAAAAATAAGCAGAAGATGAATTCTTTAAAGACACTTTTTCAACTGTGATAATGAAGAGATAAACTGGGCTGTAAGGGGGTGAATTTAAACTTTTCTTGTAGAGGTAATATAGTAAAATGGTGTGAAAGGTTTTTCCAGTAATTTGTGCATGTAAATAATTGCTATACCTTTCAATTTATTCCAATACACTTGATTTGAAAGCTGTAGTCAATTTTCATAGAATGTTTATGAGGTGATTGTAATTTTAAGTCAAACAAATTGAAGTCTCTGTGCTCACTGATGATTTCATTGATTTTTCAATATTGTTTTTATATTGCCTTATTTCTGAAACCTAATGATCTGTTGGTCATATGTTTTATTCTATTTAACATTCTCTTATAGGCAGTCAACTATCTGTTTTATGAAGTTTTTAATTAAACATGAGAATGAATTTATTTAATTTTTTGTGGTTACTTTATTGTATTGTTTTGGCCTAAAATTTTGTTACTTGATTTGGGTAAAAAAAATCACTCACAACCGAAGCTCGACCTAATAGCAATATCAACTACAGTACTTTGACATTCAAATCTATTATTTAGTCAATTGTCCATCACCCTGTTTTCCCCTTTTCCTATACCCCTTGATAGTTAAATATTGAATGTTGATATGCAAGATTTAATTTGTGGTTTTCTCATAATCCGCAAAATAAATTTTCCCTTACTATCAATATTAGAGAAAAAAAAAAAGCAACAAAATGTTTCCAATTGTCAGGGCAGAGCCTTTCTTGATTCTTCCCATTTTGAATCCTTTGAAAAAAAAAAAAAATGGTATTCTGCTCTGTGATATGATTGTTTATTGTTTATTTTACATCTGAAGAATGAGAAGACCAGACAATACACAGGAGATGGCTCAGTTGACTTTAAAGGGAGGCCTGTTCTTAAGGAGAATACTGGCAATTGGAGAGCTTGTCCATTTATCCTAGGTAAGCTTTTGCATTGCCGTAATGTATCAAACAATAAATTTTGTTTTTAACATTTTTATGTAATATGAATCACAGGCAACGAGTGTTGCGAACGTTTGGCTTACTATGGCATTGCAACAAATCTTGTTTCCTATCTTACCAGTAAACTACATGAAGGAAACGTCTCTGCTGCAAGAAATGTCACCACCTGGCAAGGCACTTGTTATCTTACACCTCTCATTGGAGCTGTCCTAGCAGATGCTTACTGGGGACGATACTGGACAATTGCTCTTTTCTCCACAATTTATTTCATTGTAATTATAAACTAAGATAGCTTTGTTCTCCTAGTCAAATATTTTTCCACACACATCTCTCTCTTGACAATCACTATAAAAAGTAGCTCATATCTTTGGTTAGGATTCTTTTTCATCCAGTAGTACGTGAATCATGAGAGATGATGAACATTGGTCTGTTGTTCTTGCCTGCACAACTTCTTAGAGAGCTAAAGCAAAATACAAACTTGCACCATGCAAAGGTTTCATTTTTGCTAAAGATTTGTGAGCGCATTCAAGGCATATGCATTATACAGTATTTTGCATTGGATCATTTCTAAGTTCTATTTGTATGTGGAATATGAATTCTTTTAGACATGTCATTGTAAATGATTAGAAAAAGGTGAAGGATATGGAAGAAAAGCAAATATTATGATGTCAAAAAAATTTTGAAAAAGGAAAATCAGAAGATCAATTTTGAGTGTACTATGATCCAAACTTCTTCCCTCCATAGCACTGCTTTGACTCCAAATTTAAGTTTCTTTCCATGGAAGAACATTTCTTTGATCCCAATTTAGAATTAAGGAATTCCAATTTCAGCACTGAATATAATTCCCAAATGCATTCTCGCTTTTGAAAAGTTGTAGGTTCAATTTTAGGAACAATTGGTGTTTTTATTAGCATGTTATGTTGGTATTTTTTTCATCATTTTGTTTTCCGTGCATCCTTTGCTTCTATATGCTTTGTTGTTTAATTGTCTTTACATGTTGTAATATGTGCTATGGCTGTTTCATGCAGGGCATGTGTACATTGACTCTTTCTGCATCTGTTCCAGCATTGCAGCCTGCTGAATGTTTGGGTTCTGTATGCCCTTCGGCTACTCCTGCACAATATGCTGTGTTCTTCATTGGTCTCTACCTGATTGCGCTTGGGACTGGTGGTATAAAACCATGTGTGTCATCTTTTGGGGCAGATCAGTTTGATGATACTGATCCCAAGGAAAGGATTAAGAAGGGATCCTTTTTCAACTGGTTTTACTTTTCTATCAACATAGGTGCCCTTGTATCAAGCACTTTTATTGTGTATATTCAAGACAATGCAGGCTGGGGTCTTGGATTTAGCATTCCTGCTTTATTTATGGGATTAGCTATTGTAAGCTTCTTTTTAGGTACACCCCTCTACAGGTTTCAAAAACCAGGGGGAAGCCCTGTTACAAGAATGTGCCAGGTTGTGGTAGCATCTATCCGGAAGCGGAATCTGGTTGTCCCTGAGGATAGTAGTCTCCTGTATGAGACACCAGACAAGAGCTCTGCAATTAAAGGAAGTCGGAAATTGGAGCATAGTGATGAACTAAGGTAATTGTCTTCTTACTTTTTGAGTTTGCTGTTGTAGTGTTATATTAGCTTCTTTCTTTGTCACAGTGTAGGAAAAGGAGTATGTTATCATACATGTTATCTTTTTTTTTTCCCCCTAATATTCTTGAAATATAAGCCCTGCTCTAATGTTCCAGAAGTTGTATATGTTAGGGTCTGACTGGCCAGTTACAGCTCAGATAGACCTTTAGGCCTTGTTCAGCACACCAGATAAGGCTTGATAGGATCGGAAAACTAATATTATCCAGCTTTATACAGTGTTTGGAGCGCATAACGGATAGCAGAACACTATCCAATCCCCTACTTTTATCTGGTGATTTTGGTATGACACTATTGATGCAGTACAGAGAGGGGATCAATTACAATTATATTTTGCTTTGATAATTTTACTGTTATTTTTGTATGAATTATTTTTATGGATTTTATATACATATTTATGTAAACTAAGGTAATTACATTAGAATTAGAGTCCTGGTAGGATATTATATGGATCAAGATTATCGTTTATATTACTATGTTATCTCTTGTGTTTATTTGAAGTGGCAGCCAATGATGTTGCTCTCAGTCATGTGACTAGCATGTGACCTTTTAATGAACTTGGATGGAGGACTATGGTTTCCTTAAGGCATATGTAACGGTTAGGATGCCGGTTTATTAGAAGTTTTCTATAAAATAAAATGAGATAAAATAAAAACTTAGGAACTATCATAATCAGTTTTTGCTGTCAAATTAAGTGAAGACTTCAATCTGAAGCTCTCTCTAGGGTTTGGCCTAGAATTCCATTGTTCAACTTTGATCTTCTAACCTTTTGGCTATTCACCTACTGTTCTTCCTCCATTACTACTTCTGTTGGGTCAACTATCCCCAAATAATAGCGGATATGAAAAATTGAGATATGCCATCCCTACTCTACCCCTTGTTGCACCTCTATTTCTGCTTTAGGATTCTCACCTTTGTCACCCATAAGCTGCCATCCCCTCATTAGAAACCACAACTGTCTGCAATCATTCCCTTTATGCCTGTAGTGGATTTACGCATATTTTCCAATTTTTTATGCACAAGATTTCGAACTAACATAAACCATTATCTTTGAATTATCCAGCATACACCAGCGAGACCCAACTGGGTTTGAGAATGTCACTTGTGAATGGTCTCCACCATGGTGATTTTCTTTCTTTGATCCCCAGATTAAAAGACTATCTTTTTCTTCCTCTCTTTCTCCCCTTTCCTTCTCTTCTTTTCTCTATTCCTCTCTTTAATTTCCTTTCCCACATCTCTCAAGTTCTAAAGTTGAAATTTATTCTCAGGTGTTCCTTCCCAACATTTGAGCTAATATTATTTTTGTGTAATAATAAAAGAAGACAGATTAATTTAGTTTAAATTTAGTATTATTTTGATATATAAGGGTATTTGTGTCCAAACAATTAAAAAATATCATATTCAATTTTATTTAGACATTAACAAGCACATTGATAGTATAAATCCTTATTAGGTGGATTGCTTATCCTATCCTATCCAATCCAATGATTCTTATCCTATTCGGCATGCCAAAGGAGGCCTTAAAACCAAAGTTATGAAAATCGAACTGGTCACTGAATCGGTTGAGGTACTGATTCAAGGATTAATGGTCGAACCGTGGTCGAACCGGAATATAATTAAATATATATATATATATATATAATTATTTATATACTAATAAATAAAATAAAAATTATAAAAATTAATATAAATCAATAATTATATTAAATTATATTTTTTATAATTAAAATTATTTAATAACTTTATTATTGTGCAAAAACAAAAGATAAATAGACAGAGGAGCAGTACACTTAAAAAAAGTAAAAAAACTAATTAATACTACTCTATTAAAAAAAAAAAAAGGAATCTCAGTAATGTCCAGATACTCTAAAATATTTTAAATTTTTTTAATATTATAAATGTACCATTATATACGGAGGTGCTAAACATATCAAGATAAACTAGGACTTGGATTTTGTTGTCCAGCCAATATCTGCCAATGGAGCTTCAGTCTTCAGCGTTGCTGCTGATTTTCCTAACAACCCTACTCTGGTTCTTAGCCCCAAAGTTATCTCCAAGACCCACTAACACACCACCCTCTTCTGCAGTTCTGCCACCACCACCACCGTTCCCAGAGCTTACCCCATAATTGGTTCTGTTTTCTCCATCTCTGCCAACAAGCACCACCGCATCCACTGGATCTCCGACATACTCCGCAACTGCCCCTCCTCCACCTTCGTGCTCCACCGCTCCATCGGCTCCGGCCAAGTCTTCACCGCCAACCCCGCCGTCGTATAGCATATTCTCAAGACCCACTTCCCCGTCTACCACAAAGGCTACACCTTACATTGAGCGCTCGGCGATTTCCTCGGCAACGGCATCTTCAACGCCGATGGCGATTCCTGGAAGTTCCAGAGACAAGTTTCCAGTCAAGAATTCAACACCTGCTCTCTTCCTGTGGTGCGGAATGGAAGCTGCTACTGAGGGTTTTCAACCGCCTCCTGTACGACACCATCGCAATTTGTTTTTTTTGTAAAATATGAAACAAAATGACGTCGTTTCAATTAAGCGGTTCAAAAAAAAAAAGAGATAAGAACCGGAAATCGTAACCGGGTTGACCGGTTCACCAGTTTTTGACCCCACCGGTTCTGGGAGGTCGCTCAAACAGGTGAGGGAACCGGTTCCCGGTCCGACCGGTTGAATTGGCCGGTCCGGTCAGGTTTTCAGAACATTGCTTAAAACAGAAGGGAGGAAAAATGGCCTCGTAAACTAATAGGAATCTGCTCTTCTATTATAGAAAGCTGGGAATCAAACCCAGAATTACAGAGATAGAAACGGAAAATTACAGAAAACTAGGCTAGCTCTTCGAAGGGTTAGCTTTCTCCCAAAACACCTGTCTTCTCTACTCAGTTCTTTTTTACCTCTTTCCTTCCCCCCTTCCCCTATTTATTCTAACAAACTTGCTTTCTTCCCTCCCCCACACCTGCCATGTTGGCGGGTTGTTACAAGGTTCATCCCCTTTTCACATTTTTTACCTTTCCACATTTCCCACACAGTCCTAAACAATTCTCTGCTACCCCTTCCTATTTCCTAGCATGCACCCGTGTGAGGGGGTTACCTATCATATCTCTAACATATACCATAAAATTATTAATGTTTAATTGAATGGTAGTTTATGTATGAATTACAGTGGTTTTGACATTTATATGCATAGGGAAAAAATTTTCTGCTTTTTATTTCACTTTGCCTGTAAGTTTATGTTGCAGTGTAATTGTTGATGTGAGAGCATATATTTTTATGCTGAAGACTGATCACCAGTTGCGTATCAAGTTATTGTGTCCTCATTTTGTTGCCCAATTAGTCATGATAGACATTTATGTGTGAATATTTTAGATTTAAGTTCATGACTCAACTTTGCACATAATTGTCTCCTATTCTGGATTGTGCGAAGCAACTGTATATGATTTATTTGCTTGTCTAACATACAAATAATCAAGGTCGAACTTGCTGTATTTAATCATTTTCTATTCCAATAAGCATGTGCAGCTCTTTTTAGGGTTTCTCTTCCTAGTAGGCTAATGGCAGATTCATTGTTTTCTTGTTTCTCCTTTCCCCTTTTGTAAGAATATTGTCGTCTTGGACAGGTTTGTAGGATAGATTGCATGTAAATATTTTTCTTTTAGAAAGTCTTTAGTAAGTATAGAAATCTTGTGCTAAACTTTTAACTTTTTTTAGTTTTTTTTCCTAATAATAATCTGTTCTATTGATAATGGCTAAAGTATCCTTACCTGCTTCTGAAGATTTAACATGCTTTTTTTTTCTTTTTCATATGTCAACTACGAACAGAGCTTCCTACTCAGAACCTTCTAAAACTCCTTTTCTTTTTTGTTCCAATGAAGGTGTCTTGATAGAGCTGCTGTAGTTTCTGATGCTGAGAGCACAAGTGATGACTACACCAACCCATGGAGACTTTGCACTGTGACACAGGTGGAGGAATTGAAAATTTTGATCCGAATGTTTCCAATTTGGGCTACTGGAATAGTTTTTTCTCTGCTGTTTATGCCCAGATGTCAACAATGTTTGTGGAACAAGGAATGATGATGGACACACGTATTGGTTCCTTCAACATTCCTCCAGCTTCCCTCTCATCTTTTGACGTGATAAGTGTTATTTTCTGGGTCCCCATCTACGACAGGATAATTGTTCCCATAGCAAGGAAATTTACAGGCAAGGAAAGGGGCTTTTCAGAGTTGCAGAGAATGGGCATTGGCCTCTTTATTTCAGTCCTATGCATGTCAGCAGCTGCTGTTGTGGAGATTACACGTCTGCAGCTTGCAAGAGAGCTTGACCTTGTCGATAAACCTGTCGCCGTGCCCCTTAATATATTATGGCAAATTCCTCAATATTTCTTATTGGGTGCAGCAGAGGTTTTCACATTCGTTGGGCAACTTGAGTTCTTCTATGACCAGTCTCCAGATGCTATGCGGAGTTTATGTAGTGCACTGTCACTGCTGACTACTTCATTGGGAAATTACTTGAGCTCGTTCATTCTTACTTTGGTAACTTACTTGACAACACAAGGTGGAAGCTCTGGATGGATTACAGATAACCTGAATGAAGGTCATCTTGATTACTTTTTCTGGCTTTTGGCTGGACTTAGCTTCTTAAATATGTTGGTGTACATAGTCTGTGCCGGAAGGTACAAGCAGAAGAAGGCCTCATAAGATTTTCCAGGCAATTGTTAGTAGTGGTAGCATGTTCTGATATTTTCCTTCTGTCATTATTGTGATTGTTCTGTATGTGAATTAAAGATGCTCCAAAACTTATGTACTCTTCCTCCACGTACAATGGAAAATCTGTGTTATGCCTGGTTCAACACAGGCCCTGCCCCCTCTAATGAAGCCTAATAGTGACAGAGTATTTAGGTTTTAATAGAAAGCCTCTGATCAGTGTTTGATTAACGAGAACAAAAAGCAAGGAGAATGAACTTCCGGGACAAAAGTAGCTCATCAGCAGAGCTGAAATAATCAAACATATACACTGGTAATATTCTGAAGGTCAATGGATAACATATGAATGCAAATTGCCAGAAGAACCAATTTGCCATGTTTCTAGCATTGATGTCCGTGACTAATGAACAACACATTCATCAAGGTCTTATATGCATGGTTCTTAATAGGCCCTAAGAAAATACTGAACAAAATTTAGAATTGTGGGCTAGTGCTAGTGAAGGGTTTGAGTAATTTGCGTTGTAAATAAAAAAAAATATAGATTCAATATCTGGGAGCCTTCTTTTCTATGCTTTGGTATTTGCCTCACTATACAGTTTAAAACAAGTTTTTCTATAGCGTGGTAAGTTTTTCATACGACGATTCAATTAGTAGCTATGCTAATTTTCAGGGATCACTGATAAGCTTGAAATGGCTGGATAGATATTTATGCATACTAATTAGCTCCTGGAATGAGCAAGCTTTGTGTAACTAGTTAAACAAAGGGACACCCAATGGTCTTCTATATTGTTAAACAAACCTCCGGTGACCTCAATTATTGATTCTCCTAATTTGAGGACAATAACTACAAGCATGAATGACTCTGACATCGATTGCAGAATTAACATCTGAAACATTTTGAGGCCACATATGTGAAGTGAACAAGTACTCTCAACCCATTTTCAAAGTCACCAAAGAGATTCAGAATGGGGGTCTCAACTTCTGACCTACAATTCTTTCTGAGTATTATGGTTATAAAAATAGAATGCTGATAATGACGGGCTCTCCTGGGACATCACAAATGCCCCACAATCGACTATTAGTCTGCTCTTACATATCTTTTTCTGTTGGGACAGCAGAGAACAGAAACGGAATATTTATAGGAACCCAGACGCTTTTGGAAGATGGTCTTGTGCAGGTTCCAGCTTAGCTTATGTGCCTATGTCATCTGTATATTCACATAACCCCTTGATCTTCATGTACTAAAATGTTTCAAAAAGATGTTCAGGAAAAGCTAGCACATATATAGTATTCTCCTCCTCAAATGTGACATGCGTGCATATAATGTCAAAAATAGAAGTCAGAAGCCTTGGTTTCTAGCAACTAATTTCACTTTTAATCTTCTAAGTAAAAAACTGGTAGTACCTCAACACTTTTATTCTTTCAGTAGGAAGTTGCAGTTGGCATCATACCCCACAAAACTTTTATGAAGTTTTACACTTGTTAGTAGTTACCGGAAGCACAGAAGGACTTCAGTGCTTACCGTATATGACAATGGTCGTGGAAGATTAAGTTCAAATCACATTTTAATCAATGTCTTTTAGACAGTAAACCACAAATTTGTAAAATTCAGCTTCTGTTGTTACATGCCTCTGGTTCTTTTTCCTTTCCTTCAGCTGTAGAATTTTTTTTAACTCACTTTAGTTATCACTTTTAGAGTAGGTTCCTGTGTTACCCATTTCAGATTTTTGATATATTTTTGCAGCATGAAGACTGTCTTCACACAGGCGGTAGGTCAGTTGACATCAAGGGAGAACTTGCTGTCAAGAGGAAAACAGGGAGGTGGAAAGCATGCTCCTTTATTCTAGGTGATTAGCTGTTCCCTGTGTTGCTCTCTTGTGATGCATCCAACAGTATATTCTGAATTTGACAAATCTATGCGATACATTACAGGTACTTTCATTGGTGAAAGATTGGCCTATTGGCCTATTATGGGATTGCCAGTAATCTTGTCATATCTCACCAAGAAACTACATGAAGGACATGTTTCTGCTGCAAGAAATGTTACCACTTTTCAAGGAACTTGCTATCTTACACCCCTCATTGGAGCCTTCATTGCTGATGCCTTCTGGGGAAGATATTGGACAATTGCTGTGCACTACGGAATTTATCTCATCGGAAACTCAACTGAAACTATGATTCATGATTTTCTCATATTGAAGGCCGTTTAGATTTGGTAGGTACAGTTTTACTTTTACTCTCAGGTTTCGCTTAATAAGAGAGAAAGAACAGAAATAGAATGAAAATAAAAAAAATTTATATTTTAAATTTAGAGATTTTATATATTTCATTCAATTTCATTCCATTCTTTTTCTTTTTATCATACTAAATATGCACTTAGTGTTTTAGTTCAAGTCCAATATCCTTCTTCTCTTTCAATGAATTTGAATAAGATGGATTGGAGAACGTGCTAATCCTTCTTCTACATCTGATTGTGTCTTTGGTGCCTGCAACTATGCATACGGAGATTAGCTTTATGTTTTTGGAACAAAACTACAAAAACAAAGGAAGGTTTGTCATGGGACTGTAAGTAGAATTCTTAGGCTTTTTCTTTTCTTTTTTTTTTTCCCCTAGGTGGTGTAGAGTGTATCCAAATCAAAAGTTTGCATCTTTCTAGTGTTCTACACCATATGGTTTGCAATAAGAATACAATAACCTTAACTTTTGATTCACCAAAGAACAGCAAACTCTCTTTTATCTCTCTCCCTCTCTCTGTGCTGTGTTCTCTATTCTGTTTTGTTTTTTTAATTCTTTTACATGTATCAGAATCAGTTTCTACGTACATAATATAAATGCAGAAACTGACTATAACTTCTCATATGACCACAACTACAAATATTCCCTTAATGAGTAAATTGGGTAATAGATCTTGGAGTAGGTTAACCTATCACTAGTGCCATTAATCTAATATCAAAGTATCAATATATTGGCATGCAAGTACTGGCCTTTTTAATCTTTTCATTGCCAACAACCCAATAATGGTAAGGGCAGGTGCTACAGTAGGGGATTCGTCCAAAACTTCCAGACATAATAGAACAGTCAGTGCTCAAAATGAATAAAAATAAAATAAAATTGATTTAGTAATGATGAATTTATGTGAAAAAATAAAAAAAAATACAGCAAATAAGAATTTATTAAATGTATTCACCAACAATCTTTTTCTTATTTAAATAATTAAATGCAAAGAACTACTCTTAGTAAAAAAATTTATTTGGTCCAACTCTTAGTATAGTTTTAAGTGCTAATAGTTTCTTTCAATATAATTTCAACACTTAAATCTCAACCCAGAATTACATGAATAATTGCTTGCACAATTTTAACACAGACAGAAAAAAAAAATAACGGACAACCCAGAAGAGTAATTCATCTTAGTCGGGTAACTCACGATGGGGTAGACGGAAGATTTTTGAAGTGTTTGTGACCATAGGCGGCTTGGATCCAACTAACCAAACCTTACCAATGAACCTAGAACAGGTTCATGGAGCCTAAACTGGAAAGTAGTTAGCATTTGTGCCTTGAAATGCTTATTGCATTGAAAATGTATATCATTACTTAATTAAACATATTTAGATGAATCGATCAAGATCACTTCTTACAAGGAGTTATGTAACTCTTGTAACTGTGCCGAGTCTTACACAAGGATACACAATGGGAAGAATTTGAAAGGAATTTTCAAAACTCATAGATGTTATTACAACATAAACAAAAATGGATCATTTCAAGCATGAAATTATCGTACAAATTGCATTTTAACAATAGAAGAGCTTTGCAACCACGTCAGCAGGACAGTAATACTATGTGAAAAATTAAAGGCTAACTTCTATGATCCACAGCTAATAAAACCAAAAACTCCAGACCTAAATTTTGATATTGAAATAATCCGGGTCGAAATGATGCAAACGTACATAACCATCTTCACCTCCACTTGAAAAACTACAAAACAAATAGAACATGCAAGACAGTTCGACAGTAATTCAGGACCCTGTATCACTACACAGATATAAAGGTACTAAAAGTTTTGTTCTCAGACATGGTTAAGACAAAAATATTAAATAATTCAATATAAACATAGTAATAAAAAATAGACTACTACCAACCAATGTATGATGTCTTATAAATCAAATGGAGTGCTACATATGATTTGAAATCATAATTCAATCACAAGTTCACAACAAATGTGTCAGTTTACTACATTGAATGAACTCCACTCAGATAATGTTGGAATACATTCAAAGAATATTGCATCCACAAATTCCTATCCATGATAATTATATGATTCATACAACTAATGCCCAGCCATAAATTATTTATATAATATGTTTAACATAAATTTCAGTCTAATTTGAGGGATAATATAAATTAGCATATGATAATATTTTTAGGCAAGTGAGAATTAATAATTTCATCTGTTTAGGATCAATCAGAATCAGGATTTGTTATATTATTAAGCATTCTTTCTAATGGTACCATCTTCAATACTACAATAGGGGTCTAGATTCCAGAGGTTATAACGTTGATCTACACTACCAAATGTTGAAACTTATATATTATACATGCTAGAATAAAAGCTGATACCAACAAGAATATTAAACCGCATATTGCTAAATGTTGAGATTTTTAACCAATATGCAAAAGAAATTGTGCTTAGCACCAACGCAATAAATGGTAGATTTCCAACAATAAATTGTGCTTATACATTATACATAGTCAAAGGTTAATATAATCATGGTCATCAATTTCTTCAATGAAGGAACCACTAATTAGCACCAACACAATAAATGGTAGATTTTCAACAATAAAAATATGCCATGACAAATCATGAAAGGGGAGAGGTGAAGAACGAAGAATATACCTTTTTCCATCAGGGTTAAAGGCCAATGCATTAATTGGTCCAAAATGCCCTTTGACACCCCCAATTTCTTCTTGAAGAATCTAAACAAATGAAAAATAGCAAATATCAAATGAATACGCTGAATAATCATGCATGCCGCATCGTTAAAGAGCTCGAAATGGTAAAGGAAACAGAAACAACTAAATTTACCTTGTCAAAGAATTTGGCTTCAAATTTCCCAGCACGATGATCAGTAGTTGTAACAGCAGATGCATCCTGACCACCTCCAAGTACCACCTTTGAAAAACCAAAAACAAAAAAAAAATGAAATTCAGAAGACTATACAAGGAATGGAATAATACATGACCAGAAAAATGGAGTAGTGAATAATTACAATATGTAAAAAGGTATTGATAGTTTAGAGGGGATAAAATTGGTAATTTTGTATTAAAAAAAGAAATGGGTTAGGTATATTTTAACCAGCTTACTAAAACTACATTACACCTTTCTGCACGATCAACACAACAATCAAGTAAACTAAAGACAAATTCACTTGCATCAACAAAACACTATAATATGAATATCATAACACAAGTGAAATAATTTACAATGCATGAATACATACATGATCAAGAAGAGGTGACATTGCAACTGCATTAACAGGGCGTTCCGTCACATATGTCTTGATAAGAGTCAATGTTCTGGCATCCCAAAGCTAATTAATTGCCAGAAGAGGAGAAAAAACTAGTTAGGTGAAAATAATATAATCTCAAGTTAAGGAAAAAGAAATTCAGCACTAACAGAAACAAAACTAAAGAATCAAAATGTTAATACCCTAGCAGACTTGTCCAGGGAGCCAGTAAGGAAATGTGAACCATCTGCAGATTTTGCAAGTGATGTTATTGTCTTTTTGTGGCCAGATTCCTTATCTGACTCTTTAAGTAATTTTCCAGTCTGCAAGTTCCAAAAACAAGTCAAGTACAATTAACTAGTTTTCCTGTTAGCAAATTCCAAAAGCAAGTCCGACACAAGTAAATCACAAATAAAATCGGGATAATAACAGAAAAACACTGCATACAAGTCTGAAGGTCTATTTTCTCTTAAAACTCAAAAGAAAAGCAAAGAAAAAGATTCAACCACAATCAACCATATAATTATTATTGCCACTTACCTCAGAATCCCAAATACGAATTACTGCATCTTCTCCCCCACTAATAACGGTTTTGTTTAGGGGTCCCCAAATAGCTCTGTTTATTCTTCCCTGAGGGCCCTTGAGGATAAGCACAGATTCCCCGATCTCTGAAAAATGGATCATTAACCATTATCAACTGGTCTAAGAATCCTTATCTAAATTAAATACATTGATAATACACCAAATGCACATAAACTGTGAGCAATAAATCGATTAGAGCATCAAATACTAATATATGAATGTTTGCAGGATCACAACATATATAGGAACAAGGGAAGAAATATTATCAATAGGATTGACATGAGAACCCAAAATACAAACAATTAGTCCCCAGGCGATTCCTGTGCTTGTGTTAATACATATCTCACAAGACCAAAGAATCTATTTCTTCCCTACAATAGCCCAGTAAGTATAACAGTACACTGACATGCTTTAAAACATTTCCGTTACAAAGTCCAACCAAGGATAGAAAATAACACCCACTAAAACACCATGCTCTTTTCTAGCAAGTGTCCAATCTTGCACGCACTTGTTAAACAAACAGAACAAAATAATTTGCTTTAAATTCATATCCCCAATTCTAAACATCAGAGAAGAACCAAAGCTACACACTTTTCCAACAAACATCCTTTTTCCAACGAAGTTTCAGTCACTTGAACTACAACTAGAGTGGATCGTTAGAGGCAACGGTGAAAATAAACCCGACCCATTAAAGCAAATTTGAGAAAACTACAGAGTCATTGAGCTTACGGTCACTGGGGTCTCTGGCAATGCGCTTGACATGGAGTGCAGAAGGCAACTCCATAAAGGGGTCAGTTGTAATAACCGCGAGCTTATCCCCCACAGAAAAATCCACAGACCTAGCCGGGGAATCAAAATTGAACGAGAACAACTGCTGCCCAGTTTGCACGTTCCACAGCTTCGCCGTCTGATCCGCACTACCCGTGATGAGCCGCAACGAATCTCCTGCACCATCGCACACAAGAACGAAGAATCCGAGTAAGGGAAACGAAAAGGAAGGAAATAGAGAAAGGGAAGAAGAGGAGAGAATAGGGACTTGCTCGAGACATCGCAGCACCAAACGGCGCCGTTGTGGCCACGATAGGTGCCGAGGCGCTCGCCGTTGTCGGCGAACCAGAGGGTGGGGTTGTGATCCTTGGCACACGAGAAGAGGAGATCGCCGTCCCTGTTGTACTTGAGGAACGTCAATGGCCTTTCGTGGCCTTTCATCAGAATAGGCCTCATGGTTCCGGCGAAAGCAGAGTTCTGGGAGGCTGAGGTTTCTGGTTCTGGCTTCTGGCTATGGAGGGGGAAATTAGGGTTCAACAAAACCGGCAATTGTTGCTCTTCGCTGCAGATGATTATTCTTATTGGACCTTGGGCCCGACCAACATCACCTCATAACATGGGCCAACTCACGACATACCTTTCACGCCCACAACATAATTAGCAATGGATAATATTTCGGCACCTAACCTTTTTTTTTAATATTTTAATAAATTATCAAATATTTATTAGTTATTAATTTTATTATAAAAATAAAATGCGAAAATTTTAACTATTAGATCATGTATATGTGATTAGAATAAAAATATAAATTATTAAATATTTTAATATTTTAATAACCTTTTTTTAATATTTTAATAAATTATTAAATATTTATTAGTTATTAATTTTATTATAAAAATGAGATACTTAAATTTTGACTATTGAATCATATATATGTGATTAGAATAAAAATATAAAATTATATGACTTTTGAATAATTTTTAATTATGAGCATCTAAGTTAAATCTAATAATCATAATTTATTCTTATATATATATATATATATATATATATATGGACATATCAAGCTAGATAAGTGATTTATTATAAGATATGAGGTGAATGAATCCTGATAATTAAATCTTATATAAATAATTAACATTAAAAATTACTTAAGAGTTACATTATTACTTTAAAAAGTTATATAACTTTATATTTTTTTTTTCATTTGTTGTGCAGTAAGTGTATTATGAAATCAACTTCCACATTAATTGAGACTAAATCCCTCACTCACAATTTTAAGAGCACAAACCATTATTCTTCTAGTGCATTCAGGGAAATTAATTCCCCTAAATGTGAACCCAAGATTTGAATCTAAATATTTAAAATAGTTAGCACACTTTCTTAATCATTAAACCAACTCCTTAAAATACATAACTTTATATTCTAATATTAATATTAATTATTCACATAAAATCTAATAATCAAAATTAATTTTGTCAATATTTCCCCCATATAAACATATTCAATTTTATTTCCATCCATCTACCTTTCCTTGAGTCCTTTTATGTAGTTTCCATCTCTTCACTCTCTTTCACTTCCCAAATTAATTACTTTATAAAAAGAATACATTTATAATATCTAAAAAACTCAAAGTTTAACAATATTTTAATATTAAATTTTTACAATCTAACCCAAATGGTAAGTTAATCAAAGAGGGTTTTTTTTTTTCTCTGAAATTTCCTAGTCTATATTTGTAGCAGTGAGTTTTGGATTTTGGTCATGGCAGTAGTGATTTTTTTTTTCGGTCGTCTGGCAGTAGTGAGTTAGAGATGAAGAAAACGAGCCGCGAGCCCAATTATTTGGGCCTGGACATAAAAAAGGGCAGATATTCAGGTAGTCCAAAAAGTAAGGAGTCTAACCTGCGAGCGCTTGCATTGCAGGTTTGCAACATCAAGTTCTTCGGCAGCACTGCAACAGAGACGAACCACGGAGCCTCTCAAATCCACCTTCATTTGAGTGCCTTCCAAGTTCCAAGAATTTCAACTTTGAAGCGTTATCAGAAAATTGGGGTTCTGATGAAAATTTCAGAATCGTGCTGTTCTGTGTGAGGTGACTGGTGAGTGAATGTTTGACTGCGTTCCAACTGCTTGTTGAATTGGGTGACAGAAAAGGTATCCCAGTACTTCTTCCATGACCCTTTGGCTCTTCAATAATCAATAGCGTAGCGTTACGCGCTAGAAGTGTCTCCATGTTTTGATCTGCAATTTCATTTGTCAGGACTTGAAGCCTTAAACTACTGTGTATTCATTTTATCTTGTTTAACTGTGCAGGCCAGTGTAGAGCTGCCGTGGCTGTTGTTTCTTGAAGAATAAGGAAGCTCGAAGATTGTCAATATTGTAACAGGTAAGAATGAATAGCAGATTCCTCTTCGCTGTTGCACATTGGGCATCACACCCACCTCCACTTTCCTTTTAAAATGAGTCAAACATGCCTAAGAAGAATGTCATTAGGGAGCTTCCACACGAAAAATTTTGACCTTGTGAGGAATCTCTAATTTTCCTCCTTGGAGTTGGTAGAGGTTGCACTATTTGCAAAGCCTGTTTGTATCCCAATTTCACGGAATAAATTCCCTTCCTAGAGCATTCCCAAAGCAGTTTGTCATGGCCCTGCCAATGCAATCGACAGTTGAATGATTTTTGATGCTGTGTGACCATAAAAACAAGGGTTACGTTCCAACCAAGTTGGTGCTGATCAAACAATTGAGAAATCCAAAAATCTACTCTTTCTTCTTGGGGAACATGTGGCGGTTTGATATGTGGGAGATCAGGAATCCAATGGTTATCATTTATACTAATTTGAGATTATGATCCAACTTTCCAACTGACATTATTTTCCAATATTTTCCTCCCTTGAACCATATTGTGCCAAGCCCACAAACTATTTTTAGGCGTTGAGGCCACTTGAAAAGATGAGTGGGGAAAATAGATACCCTTGAATAAATGACAGAATAAGGACCCATTTGGCTGGAATTGTTGCCAACATTCTCTGGCTAATATGGCTAGATTAAAGGCAGCCAAATCCTTAAGCCCCACCACTCCATCCTCTTTGTCCATGCATCAATGTGGATAACCATTGAGTTATTCTGTCGTGATTATTTAAACCAAACCAAAAACCATTGCATACACCCATGAATGTCATTTCATCACAGAGAGAGGAAGGCAATTTGAAACAGATTTGAGAAGTGCCTCTTTCGCTGCAGCTGATAGTAATTCTTCCTTCCAACCTGCTATTTGCTCCTCCACATTTTGCTTTACAGCTGCAACATTAGACCTCTTTTTTTTTTTTTTTTTTTTCAAGGAAGAAAAACAATGGATGGCAAACCAGGGCATTTGTCTTTTGCCCCAGTGTTACAAATATTCATTTTGGCAGCTAGAGAAGCCTTCACATTTTGGCCCCTCGGAGTTGGAGGATACATATTCATGGTCACTAAGTGATAGAAATGGAGTACTAGAATTCTTATGATGTTAAGTTTGTCCAGAATAAAATTATACCTGACTCTGCAACTACTTGAAACTTATCCACTTAGAAGGGTATCAATAGAGAAGAATTCTCTTGTTATACTTGGCTAAAATAAAATGTTAATTGATTCTATTGTCATGACCAAATGCACCGTTGTGATTTTGGCAGGTCTACTTCCAAATCCACATATGACCTCTTCAGTAATCAGCTGTAGGCTTTTTTAACGTGGTCTACTGATTCAAATCGGGTTGTCTGAATTATTTGCACTTTTTACCCTCTTTGGGCTCTTTTATTGAAAAGAAAAGGCAAACTTAAGAAATGTACTTGTCTATGTTATTGTATATAATACCATATTGCTTTCATAAGATAAGACTGACAACTCACTGTAGAATCCTTGCCTTTTTTTTTCCTTGCAGCTATTTTGACTTCTTTGAACTATTCAAAGAACAGGGAAAATGAGTGCTGTTGTATAGCATGTACAAAACCTGAAAGGCTAATTTGTTCAATCTGCCTTGGAATCTTGGTAATGTCCAGTTAAGAAAATATACTAAAGTTGAAACACTTATTGGTGTCAAAAATTCTGTAGAAAGAGGTGTAGCCTCCCCAAGGATATTTATTTTTGGGAATCAATGATTGGAAGATACTTACAAATGTCATTGGCCACTCCAAGCTCCCTTTTGAAGGTGGAGGAGATACAAGGAAGAGGGAGGGGAATGGTTGCATCTCAGCCTCTTAAAGCTGGCCAAATTGTCCTGAGAGACTCTCCTATCTTGCTCTATTCTGCCTTGCCCTTGATCACACAATCTTTGTCGTCGTCCTCCTCTACCTCAGCTTCCTGCTTCTGTGACCACTGCTTCAGAACATTGCCACCATCTTTACCAGGAGCTTCTTCATCTTCCACAGTTTTGTTCCCTTCATGTTGCCGTCACCGCTTTTGCAGCCCCAGTTGTCTCTCGGTGGCACTGAAAACCTCCCATTCTTCTTGGGTATGTCAAGCATTATCTCATCTCCAAGCCAATCCTGTACTGCTTGAACAGCCCCTTGAGCGCCAAGTCCAAGCTCGTTTTCTCATTGCTGCCTACAATCTTGCCAATGTCTCCCCTTCAGACTTTCAAATTATGCTTTCTCTTCAGGGTTCTCCTGATGATGCCACCATTGCTGCAGCTCAGTTCTTACACTCCCTTATTTCTTCCCTCTGCCCACTCGCTCTCATTGGCGCTCAGGATGCATTTTCTTTGGAACTCACTTCTGCACTTCTGGCCAAGGACAAGCTCAATGCCTTTGGCTTGATGCAGCCCTACTCTGTAGATGATGACCAGAGGTCTGTCCGAGCTTATGGTATTTACCCCTATGCCTCCTTTTTTAACCATGACTGCCTTCCCAATGCCTGCAGATTTGATTATGTGGACACTAGTCCATCTGGTGATAGCCATAATACTGACATTATTATTAGGATGATTCATGATGTTCCCCAAGGTAGGGAGATCTGTTTGAGCTATTTCCCTGTGAATGAAAACTATACTAGTAGGCAGAAGAGATTGACGGAAGACTATGGCTTCACCTGTAACTGTGATCGGTGTAATGTCGAATCAAATTGGTCAGATAATGACAGTGTTGAAGATGACGCAGAGGATGAAGAAGAGGTGATGGATGAGGACCAATATGAAACTATGGCAGCCTCAGACACTGACAATAATCCCGAAGGAGATAATAATGATTTCCCACATGCATATTTCTTTTTAAAATACATGTGTGATAGAAAGAATTGCTGGGGTACTTTAGCTCCTCTACCCCCACAGGGTGATACTCCATCTAATGTCATGGAATGTAATGTCTGTGGCACATTGAAGAGCGACAATGACTTTGATACTGATAGAGGACAAGATGGAGTTCCCATGGAGGACTGAGCAGCTAGGATGCCATGTTTGTAAGTATTTCTGAGTTCCTCTAAAATTTTAGGTTATTTTTATTCAATTTGTTCTTTTGGCCCCATCTTTTCATTGTAGGTATACCTGCATTCCTCTAAATGTTTAGGTTATTTTTATTCAATTTGTTCTTTTGGAACCATCTTTTGTTGCTTCTTCTACTCTGTATTTGCATGAGTTCGTTGATTTTAATGCCCCACAATTTCCATGTATATATTAGCATGGTCAGAAACATTATCATTATGTTGTCAAACGAGTAATTGTTAGTTTTCTTGTAGAAAACATCATTGAACTGTTGCAACTGTAGCACTTATTTTAGGAGACTGAAACCTGTTCTTCAAGTCCTAACACCATCTCCATGCAACTTTTGATGCATGATTTTGTTAGTAGATGAAAAATTAACTTGATTAGTTATTTCATCTATGAAGTAATTGGTTAACAAGGAAAAAGATTGACTAGTCTTTCTGGTCATAAGGATACTTTAACTGAAAATCTTCTTTCTTCTATAATTTTTTTATAGATGGATGATTTATTTAGACTGTGATGACAATTCCTTTCTGGTTTGACCAAATATGTGTTGATGATGTTATTGAAAGACTACCAAACTAATAGTCTTGAGTCTGTGTTACTTCAAGTTGAGTCTTAAGTGAAAGAGGTTACATTTGAGAATGAACAATGCTTAATAACAGTTGCAAGCGAAGTAATGAAGAGTAGGATGAGCTTTTAATCTATGGGATGACCTAGAATTTGATTACATGCCATGCTAAACAATTTGTAGACCTTATGTTAAATGGCTTAGTGAGTGTTTAATAGTCAATAAAAATTCAAAGTTGCCAGTTTTCTTTTTTCTTTTATTTCCCCCTTCTTGAATGCAGCTTACTCATCTTTATTATTTGTTTATTATTAGTAGTACTTTCTTCTGGTTCCATGAATTTGGATTACTGTACCATTATTTGTTTCCGTCCAATTATAAATGAAAGTTTCAGCACTTTTCCTAATTTGATTATGGGGTTATTTGCAAGATTACATCATTGTAGGGATTGTCGCATTTGGATGGAGGGAATTCTTCCTAGACTTTGCGCAAACAGCACTCAGTACAAGCCGAGACCAATTCTTACAACTCAGGAATAAAATGGGACTTTTTTGTGTTGGTTTTAAGAGTGTAATAGTATGTTTTATGATATGGCTTGTTGCTTTATTTGAAATTCTGCTTTACAAATTGCCGGCAACATATTAGCATCTCTTTTTTTTTAATGTGCTTTTTAGTAACGAATATTTCTTGCATGAGCACAATGCTTTTTCTTTCCTAAATCATAGTTTATTGTTAACGAGCTTGTAGCTCAACTGATAATGGTTTCAGTCTCTAAGACTAAAGGTTTGATGATGTTCAAAGTTCGATCTTCTATGAGGTCACTTATTCTTTTCTTTACTCAGATGTTTGCACTTCCTTTATAGTTAAAAAAAATTAAAATCATCCTTATAATTTCAGAAAATGCAGCAAGCTTTCTAATTCAATATTGAGGCCCTAAACTAGATCAAATCCCGAACTTAAGTTTAGAAAACAGCTTGTCTTCCTGAACTTTCAGGTAAAATATTGAAATGTCCACATATTGGTTGTCCTTTTTGGAAAAAGATCCTTTAGCACGATGCATTTTAGAGTATAAACTGCTTGGTTGGTAATTGTTAATGAAAAAAAGTTAACAATTCAATTTTTTATACAATATTGTCGGAAGTTAAACCTATTATCCTCTTTTTAACCAGGTCTAGACAATCTTTGTAACAAAAGAAAAAAAAATAATTTGTGAAGATTTACTCTTAATTTTCTCATTAGGGGCTATTACCTATACTGAGCTAGAAAGTCACAAGTCCATTACTTCAACAGTTACTAATTTTACAAATCATCTATCTAGTCAGAGGAAGGCGTTTAGCAGAGATTTGCTCACTTGCAATCTGTTTACTGATGAAACTTTGCCTACATTGGGCAAAAAAATAAAAAATCTTTAAGGCAATCCTCATGGTTTATGCTTTTTTGATTATGTTTTAATCATGTAAAATAAAATGCTAAAAAACATGTAAAGTTTTTTTTTTAAAATGCACATATTGAAGACTCACTAGCAACCAACCCACAGAAATGCAAAGTCAAATCTTACACACCTCATAGTCTTATAATGGTGTCGGACACAAATTGAACAGGTCTTAAACCACATTTTCTATCCTTTGGGTGTATTAAATGTATCAAGTAATTAAACCTCAATTTTAGTTCAATCAACATCATTTGGGGACAGAAACAATTTGGGGGCAATAAATAAACTCAACCCAACTTTTACAAAAGCCTTGAGGGAAATCTCCATCAATGCTACCTGCTACAAGGAAAACAGCCAACTCCTACTACCAACCTGACACTTGCATTTGAATCCCCTATTAGTTGATTTGATTGCTTGGTGGAATCTCCAAATGAATATAAAATAACTTGTGAGATATATATATAGATATATTAATTTAAAGGAGTTGATTGCTAAAAATTTTTAAACTTGAGGATTAGGAGTACCTACTTGTCTTTTTTTTTCCCCATTGGAGTAGCTATTTGTCATGGCCCTGGCATTGGATGTAGTTCTGTTCATTTCTTTTTCTATGTTAATCTGAATGAGAGCATAATTAATGATAACAATACCATATAAGGAATTTCTTTAAAAGAAGTGTATTAAGAGAATTTTGAAGGAAATCTTGGGACAAAATTAAATAGAAAAAGAAACTTTTAAGATTAAATTATCCAATTTTAAATATTTATATATGGTTAAAATTGACATAGAAACACGGTTTATAAGAGAATAATTCTAAATTCTTGCACTTAGGTATAAGATCTTTTTAGCATGTAACATGTTTATGTTAAAATATTTGCATCAAATATATAGACCAGCAAATCTTCACTAATGTATGGTTGATCCCACAAATATACAAACATATCAAGAGATGCCACATTACACACACACATATATATTGTGATATACTTTGTTATGAGTTATATATACAATTGTAAAGTATAAGTTTGTGTATTTGGCAATTGCCACTAATGAGAAGAGACTTTATATTAAGCTCTATATAAATATGACTAGATTTACGATCTAAATATTATTGGCTTAGTCAATTAGGTTGAGTAGTCTTATTTGGTGGTCATTTTTTTTGGAGGAGATTCTTTGGCATCCAGTGACTAATTAATTAGTTTCCTTTTAAGAGGGAAAAAAAATTCTTGAAGGTAATGCTCTAAATTGACTTCTACCTGTCTCTGTTAGAATATATATTTCGAACACGTTACTGACACCCTAATCAGTGATATTAGAGTAACATATGTTTACTATTATTTTGTAAAAATAATAAATAATACATATTATTGGCTTATCTTATTGAAAGTCGTCTCAGCTTTGAAATGAAAAAAGAATGGTTATTAGAAGTCATCAATCTTCATTTCTAGATCTATGAATGTTTAAATTAATCCTAGTTTTGAAACTAATGTGTGAATAAATTGACTTATGATCCAATATATCACTTTCACTAAGGAGGAGTGTATCTATAAAACTTGATTGACCACCTTTGGAATTCAATTATAGCTAAATCCCATTCCCATGAATACCTGAAGAAATAAATTTTTTCGACATCATAATTGTTTGCCCTTTTTATCTAATGCTCAAGTTGATATAGTACTCAGAAATTTTGTTGCCTGGGAATGTAAATGGAAATTGAGCTTTAATTTTTTAAACTTAAATGAATTCAAATTTCCTTGATCTTTAGCTTTAATTTTTTATTTTTTACACAGACATAAACATCTATCTATCTTGCACCACCAATCCAACTATTCACGGGCTAAGTATAGGTTTTTATGATGTTTCTGCTTGAACTCCAGTTTCATAGTTAAACTCTGAATTCAATGATGAGCAATCCTAAGCCATTTCCATCTTCCTGGGTATTGGTATGAAGCTTGTCTTTTGTGCAAAATATATATATATATACACACACACACACATTGTACGTAAGAATAACACTAATATTAAGTATGTATTTAATAATAAAAAGTAATACACTAAAAAAGTGTGTGAATACAAACACTTTTTTTATACAAAGAACCAATCACACAGACACCTTGGCTGCCGTTAGATTGTCCATCAATCAATATCCACACAAACTACAATGTCTGTGACAAACAAAATTCCACATAATTGAACCATTCAAACCCTAGGATAAAAAAAAATAAAAAGGTGGTCCCAAACACCAAACCCATGATTTCTTTCTTCTTCGTCTTCTACTACTCATCTTTTCACCTGGGCCCCTCAACAGCATGCCCTCTGGTGGGGCCCTTTGCTATATGACACCCACCCATGAAAACCCACTAAGATGATTTTCCATGTGGTGGAGGATATTACTGATATGACCCCCCACAGTGGGTGAGAGACTGTGCAAGAAGGAAAAAAAATAAAGCTCCCAAAAGAGAAGCGGTTGGTAACCATGCCATACCAGGGTCCAGGGAAGAAAAACACAAAAGGAAAAGCTGAAATTTGAATTATGTCTCTTTGGGGGCATGTCTTTTCCTCAGACCTGCTTTACGTTCAAGAGCAGAAGCACAATATGATAACCTTTGCAATTATTTAGTTCCCCACATATATAACCAAGGAAATAAATTTAAAAAAAAAAAGAAAACAAAAAACTAAAGTGATGAAACATTTTCAGAATCCCAAGAAACTTCCACTTTTCTTCTTCCCTGCGTTGACTGACTACTACTCCGCTGAAACTCATCCAAGTCACCATGCTTTTCTGTCTTGTATTTTCTTTCACAGCTTCTACATAAATAGACCCATGTTCCCCGTCATGTTGTAGGCACCAAGGCACACTGTACACCCTATTACAAAGATTAATGAGCCTCATTCCCTAGCTTACACTAGCAGCCTCCACGGCTCTTCCCTAGGTTGGGATCTTCATCACAGTCTCGGAGTTCTCAACGCGGACAAAATGTCTTTAAGTAGTACACCTTTCTTTCTCTTTATATATTTCTTTTCCCTGTTTTCATCTGTATCTATAATGCTCCTTGGACAACGTAATGCTTACATGGCTTACGGGTGTTGCAATGATTGTTGATACTCAATATGCAGCCATGGATCATGGAAGTGCACCATCTTTCTCACCTCATCAGGAGTCTGATTTCTCAACTGGGTATCTAGAAGATGCTTTGATTGAATTCGGCGAGCGTTCCAAACGTCGACGCTTGCTGCCATACACTGATGAACCGCCAAGCAAGAGTTTCATTGATCTTGAAAAGGTAGAACTTTCAGTTTGAAATTATAATATTCTTGTTCTTGGAGAATGAGACTGAATACTATACCTGCAGAGCTTCTGGAATTTCAACCCCATATGGCACCAACCAGCAGAGAACTTCTACTGCATGGACCATATAGAAACGATTTGTGGATTTTCAGGTATTTTATTGTGAACTTCAATCAATTAACTGCATTGTATATGTTAATTTTGTCCTCCTTGTCTAATGATCAATTATGTTCAAAATATTGTTTTTGCAATCAAAACATAAGAAAGTGTACAGTTACGGTGGTAATTAATTATTGAAGGAAAAACATCAATGACTATTGTTGGTTTAAGCTGCTACTACCCCATGTGATACTTATTAATTGTTGCGCTGATTTGCTAATTATGATAATTCAGATGAGCATATAAGCACTTCTAGGAGCAGAATCAGCAAGGAGCCAAACATTCTTCTTGCAGCAACTAAAACACCAGAAGGGACAATAATATCAGCCTCTGAATCGCCAGATTCATCCTCATCTTCCTACAAACAACCGGTTACACCCAAAACCTCAGACGATTACTCACTCTCCATAGACCCCGCAGCTACCTCAGCTGGTACCGTTTCTCTTTCTCTCTCTCTCTCTCTCTATCTCTATCTCTCTCTCTCTCTCCAGATCCCGTGTGTCTTTGTATAATGTAAAAACAATGACCATAACAACGCATAATTCTTCTTCTCTGATCTTATAAAATGAACAGGAAGTGATGAGAGAAAGATCAAGAAGAAGGTGATAACAAGGGTGGTGTATCCATTTGCATTGGTGAAGCCAGGGGGCACAGAAGGTGATGTGACTCTGAATGACATCAACGAGAGGATCTTAATGCCTCCCACGAAGCCAGTGAGGCACCCAGTCGGGGACTTTGCGTGTCGGCCATGCGTGTCCGCAGACGGTCCAGGCCTTTCAGGGAAAGCAGTGGTGGCCCTCACCAGAATTCACACGCAAGGAAGAGGCACAATCACTATTATCAGAACCAAAGGTTGAGCAGTGTTTATGTTATTATGTGGCTAGCTTTTGCTCGAAGCAGCTTTTTGGGGCCTGATTTGCTTTGTTTTCAGTCCTTCTTCGAATTGTATAGATGGAAAGCGATATATATATATATATGTATGTATGTATGTGCATTACACATAATATCAAATAGTTGAATCTTATGTGATAAAGCTGTTGTTTTCAGAGATTGCAGTCCAACATGAACGAACAATTATTTGAGCTGAACTGATGTGAGTGTTGTCTGTGTAGTCGAAACTTGAAAGAGAAAAATATGGGAAAGGAAAAGCTAGAGAAGAAGGAAAGAAGGGAAAAAAAATAAAGCAACATTCAAAAGATAGCACTCTAGAATTAACGTTTTCTTCTCTGCACTGTGTAGGACTTTTGGTCCTTGACAAAGACACACCAGTAGCTGGCATTGTTTCTGCAACCCCACTTATTTTCGAAAGATATTATATATATTGTACGGTTAAATTGAAGTGGGTTAGTACAAATGAAATGCTTTTACGTCTTACAACACGTAAAATAGTTTAAAATTAGCTGTACCAAAAATATGAATGCTTTCTTGGTCACTGGTTGTGGAGTGATAATTAAGAACTGAACACATCATAACTAAATCTGAGTGATTAATTAAGGTTATAATTTCTGTGTTAAACATCACATGCATGCTTGTCTTCAGAACTGTTGCGGTCACTATGGCTAGTTGGGCAAAATCATCTTCTGACTCATCATCCTCAAGGTTTACATTTACAAGGGGCAGAACTGAAGATTCTGTTCCTCTTGCAACTGTATCAGGAGTTCCTTTTACAATATCATCATGTCTACGAAGTACACGCTGAAGGCTGTCATTCAGTGCCAATCCCTGACCTAAAAGCTGCTCATCCCTGAAAGTGAAGCAACCGTTACAGCCATTCTTCTCTCAATTACACACAAAAAAATCCAAGTCATTTTGAACAATTTTCTTACGCAGTATCGTTCACAAGAAGCATGACACGCTGTTGATAAGAACGGCACTGGTCAACAAGGTCAACAATCACTTCCTGATTAACACCCTGCCATATTTTGTCCAGAATATTAGGAAACAATTGAATATTGACAACTTGCCATGACTGCTTTGTGCTGTTCAATAAAGTTAATATCATAGCAAGAAAAAGCAATAAGTTTAAAATATATCTTTGTCCTGCACTTGCAAGGAACTTTTTCATAGATCCCCTCTAGTTCTGGATACTACCGACCCAAATATTTCAAGGTTAGTTACTCTCAAACCTAAGCTCAATACAATGTCTATCCAGAGGTCAGGAATTGCTAAAAAACGCTTTATTCTTTAGGATTATTAGAAAATTGATGCTGGCTTATTATAATTTTGTAAACCAAAATCTTCATATGATGACTTGATTATAAGTAACTCAATGTTGAGCTTACTAGAGTTTTGTACAGCATGATCTTCATAGGGACTGCAAGTATGAATCAAGGTGGCCAAGATTACCAAGAAAGAAATTACTAGAGAAAACCTTGGAGTCACACTGAAACTTATAGAAGTCTCACCTAAAAGACATTTTACAGGAATGCCAGCGTAAAAAAGAAGCAAATTTCTTAAACTCTTATTAATCAGAATCTGGCAAATTCTCATAAAAACCACTTGATTATTTCAATTTTCTACAACAATAACAGCAACAAAGCCTTATGCCAGTAGGTGGAGTCAATTACATGGAAAAATCAACGCCATTGGGCAGCTTATTTCAATTTGTTAAAGTGGGATAAATCCCAGATCCAAAAACTCCATAGTGCTACACACCAACTAGCAGAATATTAAAACATGCATTGAGAAAAATAAAGCGACATCAAAGTTCAACCATATATTTTTATAAACAAGCAAAACTGAACAGAGATTCCAGAATGGAGGTAGCAGAAAAGGGAAGACAGAAAAAATTAATATCACCTCAGGATTTTTTGGATCCAAGGCACTAAGCATTTCCATCAATACATCTGCTAGTCCTTGAGCATTCTGAATCTCTAGCAAACTGATTATAAACAAAATTAGTTAGAGAGGGATAAAGCTCAAACCAACAATTTTTTTTCCCATAAAAGAAGAATTTATTAAGAGAAAGCATAATAGTACACAAAAAAAAAAAGGATATACTCCTAGAACAACCAGAATAAACAGAACATCAAAAAACAAAAGAAGAGAACATTAGCTCAAAAAGAGCTCCACAATCCCCTTGTAAATTGTAAACCATCGGCACATGCATATCTTAAACAAATTAAACACCAACATGCCTTAGATGGCGAATCTTCATGTGGTTAGATCCTAACCAGCATTAATTATAATAAAACTTTGCAATCATGGTATCATTCTGAGATTAGACATGAGAAGTATTCAAAAAAGAAGAATCGCATATATGGAGGCAATGACACATTAACAACATAATCATTCAAATATAAAACAAAAGTAGACTTGTACAGAATTATGTGAAATTCCATTCTTTCTCATTAATTTTCAAACCAGAACAATGCTCCAGAATTAACCAGGTATGAAAACTTAAAACCAGCAAAGAAAAAAATTTAGCACTGGCATATAACTGTACAATAGGTTGGATGAAATTCTAAAGATGCAATTAACTTCTGTGTTTACAGCAGATAGGATAGGAAGGTGAACAAGTAAGCACTGAGGCATCTGCAACAACTCACAATGAACACAATTCTATTCATGAAAATAGAATTATAAATGACAGAATTACAAGCAAATGTAACAGAGGCAGTGATGTTCACATTATATAGAAAACATAGTCCAAAGGCCCAACTTAAATAGGATATCAGGGTAAAATCTAAACTTTCACCAGGAGACAACATAGACGCATTAACAGCACAACTGCTGGCCTTGCAGAATTATCATTAGCAGTGTGATGTCAGGTAGCTACACAATCAATTTTTTAAATAACTCAATCTATTTTCTTTTTCATTGTTTTTATTCTTTTTTCCCTGGCCTTCTAATTCGTTACAGTAGTATCAGACAGGTTTCTTACCAAAGGTGAACAACCTTAAAACATACATCCAAGTAACAGAAAACTACCAATAGAAAAGCAGGGAACTTAAGCAAAAACCTGTAAAACTGAAAATTTAAAAAAAAAAATGTTTATAGAATTCATTATTATGAGCATGCAAAAATATGTGTAGAATTTGTTGTACTTTTGTATATAATTGAAAGTATAAGATGAGAACAGTAACTACTCTGTCAATTTCTTACACAATGTGAAATGTCTAAAACAAACAACATTGTTAGCCACACACAACAAGTATAAGGATTAAAACATTAAGAAAATGTGCAGTTCAAAGAGCACCTAAGGCCAGATGCATCAGACTGAAGAGAAGCCTGAATAGCAGTATCATCATATTCTGCAGTAGGATAAACAACTGGCTGGGTTTGAGGAGCAGTGAAGAAAGGTACACTAGTCTCTTCCTGTGGCGGAAATTCAACTCCAGCAGACTGTAAATTATTAAAAATAATACATTACCGAAATAAAATATATCAATCTTTTTGCTCTGAGCCAAATAGCAGCAACTTAATGATATATAGTTTTGAACAGGTTTTGATATATATATGTGAGGTATGTGTGTGCATGTGCACATGGATATGTTTACCAAAAAGTCAAGAGCATGCAAATACACATTTGAATGAAGCTGGTGCAACAAAAACAGCTTATTAAAATTACCGGGGAATTTACCAAAAAAAAAAATTACGGGGAAAAAACATTGATGACATGTGGATTCTGATAATAAACTATGACACATCTTAATAAATTCCAGGCTAATTTGGTCCTGGATTAAAGCAACAACTACAAAAAATATGTTGCAGACAGGCAGAAATGTTAACATGACTCTAATAAGAAACATTAGCATTTATCACAGTACAAATGGACACCTAGAAATGTCAATGCATATCAGTTTACAGTAGAACTATTGCTTGCAAATAGATTAATGCTCAGAAAAAGTAATATCTAGATGCCACAAGAGCAATCACCTTTAATTCATTATATGCTGCATAGTATTGGGGATACCTTCCACTTGGTCCTCCAAAAAACTTCTTGCCACGTATCAATTAAAATCAGTATCTTTTCCTCACATTTAAGTCCGGCTGTACAATTAGATTAAAAGAATGCAGCACTTGATAAGCAAGTCTTCCACTTCCACATAAAGTTGCAGAAATGACATTGGTGAACTATAAGTCTATAAAAGAAATATCCAGTGTCAAAAGTCAATAATCACCTTCTTCTTCACTATCTTAACCATTTCATGTAAGATATCCCGCTCAATGATCTGCTGAAATACATTTTCACCACAATTTTTACTAAGGGTCTCCAGTGCCTACATCAAATATTCCAATACAAAGGATCCATGTCAGGTAATCACTACTTTGGACGTAATTTACACCCAATATCTTGGAAGCACAGCAGAATACCAAGTTACGAGGACTTTTACATAATAAACTCAAAAATTGTAGAAATATAGTCATAACACATAATTTAATGCATTATATCCAAGTGCATGAAACATTCAATAATTATCCACAAGTAAAAGAATAGAAATACTGACAAAAAGAGCCAGAAGTTGTATTTTGGGATTTTTGCTGCCCAAACGCTTTTTAAGTATCTTTAATGCATCCTTTGCTTGCCTGCAAATTTAAGTAGTTCAACAGATAAGATCACAAACAATTTAATTTAAGGAATCACCGTAAGAAAAATCAAAATAAGGATCCAAGCAATTACATACTTGAGATCCAAAACTAAAAGGCGAGATCAAAAGCAAAATAGGCTTAGTTTTCACTTTGGGCCCTATTTTCATCAAAGTTCGATTTTAGTTCCCCTATTTCCAACTGCAACAATGTTATCCCCACAGTTTTCAAATTTATGCAATTAAGTCGCTCATCCACTGTTGATGTGGCTCCATCTGTAATCAAGTGACACTCTTTCTGGTTGACTTTGATGATGTGGCACAATGTCATGTCATCAAAAAGTGTGCCACACCAACACACTGACAAGGAGACTTAATTGCATCAATTTAAAAACTATGGAGCAACATTGTTGCAACTGAAAGAATAAGGGGGCCAAAATCAACCTTCAGCAAAATTAAGGAGACCAAAAGTATAATTAAGCCTTCAAATTTTCAGAATCATGACAGTCTACCATTGTCTGCTATGTGATAAGAACTTTTATAGTTACCAACTTATCAATTCTCCAAGAATAAAAAATCTTCAGGCGTAAAAATATCAGTTACACTGATATTAGTAAGCTGTTAACAAGGCCTTACGAAGGGTAGATCCCCTGGCCTCCCTTTCAAAAATTTTGATGCAGCCCCTGAACACATGGTGTTCGATATCCCTAAATGGGAAAGAAAAGGGCTAACAGCAGTAAAGATTGCCATTTCATTAGCAAATAGTTCATCTCATTTAACATTCAACATAGCATGTAAAAATTTAAGAAACTAATAAATAATGAGGTGAGTGAATATTATATAGACGCACAGTAAAGGTGGCTTTGTGAAATATGATGGACAAAACAGTTTGATTGTTCAAACAATCTAAACAACACAGAACTCTTTCCAACAAAGAAAGACAAATCTTACCTACCAACCTCCCACCACAGTAGGGTAAAAGAAGTACCACAGAAGTAGTTATTTTCTGAAACAGTAACTTAAAGCTTTTACATCCTTGGGGTGGCAAATCACAAACGAACTTAATAAAACATAGTCCCAAGCACTTTTAGTATAATACATGTCCAAATAGGCAACTAGTTTCCAGTCCAGTCCATAGTTGATTGAAGAAATAATATTCATAAAGCAAATTCTCAAACCATTAGAGACTCATCCCAATCACAGGAGTGAGTTAGTGACAAATTGAAGGCAAAGAATTTGGCAATCCATCCATGGGTGACAGAAATAAGGCAGAAGAATGATACCTAGAGTCCATATTAATGATATCACATAACTCTATGTTAATTGCCCAGTCTGGACCAATCAGCATGTCACTAGTTGCCCTCTCAGCACAGGCTGCTGCATTGTTAGCCATTTCTCTCCGTCTCCAGTCAAGTCTTCACTTTCAATCTTCTACAAAGCCAAAGCCAAATCCAAACCCAAAATAATACTATCAATAGCACAACCCACGCCCAAGATTAAGCTAAAGCAACGTCATAAAGCAACATACACCATAAAAACTGTAGACTGCCCCATTTGAAATAATAGCATTAATCTGATCAGTGGTTTAACAATCTAGACTTTAAAAGTTCAGAGTGAAAAAGAAAAGAATGCAGCAGAAGGGAAACGCCCAATTAGTCAAAATTCCAATTGACACCAGAAAAACTCAATCTTTGAATTCAGCCCCAAAAAAAAAAAAAACAAAGTAAAAGTAAGAAATAACAAAATCAAGAAATGTTAAACCCCGATAAAACAAGATAATGTTGTCAGCAGAAAACAAATATCAAATTCTCAGTCCCTTTGTTGTCAACGCGGATCGATGATCGATCATATTAAAGATCAGCAGGAAATTTGCATATTAAAAAAAAGAAAAAGAAAATCGAAGTTGCAACCCAGCCAGTAATGATGAAGGAAATTATGAAGGAATAAGCAGAATAAGGAAACTCTGATTGTGGCGACAAGAATCTAGAAGCGCATGAGGTTAGTTGAGAAGGTTGAAGTGAGAAAGCATGACGACGGAGGGGACCTTACCTGTCGAAAACCGCAGAATAGAATTGAATTGGAACGAGTGGGGGATTTGGATATGCGAAGAGAAATTGAGGAAAAGGCGATTTGGGATTGGGGACCGACTTTGAGTTTTTTGTTGGTGTCACTGTCGGGAGGCCGGCCTCTCTTTCCCTCTCTGCTCCTCTTTCTCTTGGTTACCCTTTCATGTTGGACTTTCCTTTTATCAAATTCTCTCTCTCCGCCTTTTATTTTTTTCGAGTAATGTTAACGTCACGGCATGTTGCACGAACAAAAAAAAAACCGGCCAAAGAAAGCAGTTGAATTTTGGACCTGTGGCTCGTTGCCATTTTACCATTTTTGTCTTTGAAGATCACGATGAAATAGGATTATTTTGATTTTTTTTCCTTCATTTTTATTTATAAATTATTTTTATTTTAAAATATTTATTATTTAAAAAATAATTTAAATTTAATGTATTATTAGTGTAAATTTTTTTTAATACTGTCATTTAATTATATATGATCATATTATTAAAATTATTTAATTTTTTTAGTAATTATTATTGTAATCAAACTTATTTATTAATTTAATAATATATAATTGATTGATAGTATAAAACTTTTTATACTGATAATAAATTAAAATAAAATTCTTTAAAAATATTAAAAAAATATTAATTATTTTTTTTAATGTTACTCTTATATTTTAATGAAAAGAGAGTTAATAGAGTAAGGAAAATTAAAAAATAGATAAAATATTAATAAAATAAAAAAATAATAATTACTTTAAACGAAAAATAAAAATAGACAGAGGAAACATATTCTTTTTAAATATTAGTGTCCAAACTTATTTATATAACACTCATCAATTATAAATTTTACTTCTTAAACTTCAAATATTTATTATAATATTATAATTAATAAATATTTCACAAATCATCTTAAATATTAATAATTTAAAAAAATCAATGTATCATAACATCAAAAGATGAAGTGTCTTTGTAATATGTTATAAGAGATTCTTTAATGCCATTAAGAGGTGACTATTGGTAAAGGGTAGGAGTGTTTATTGGTTTGGTTAATTTATAAACTTATGAATTTTAACTCATAATTCATGGGTTGAATTGAATTTATAAGTTAAGTTGAGTTTAAAAATTCTTAACTTGATAATGGGTTGAGTTATAAGTTGAAAAAATTCTAACTTACATAATTCAACTCAACCCAACCTAACTTTTAAAAAAATGATATCAGTTTTTGATATTCAGCATATTAAATTTAATATTTCTTCTTTTTTTTTCTCTTTCAAATCTTATGTGATTTATTGTATTTCACTTTTGAGACTTGTGTTAATATTTGTTATGTTATATTTATAATTTGTAGCTTATTGTATTAACTTTCAATTTATTTGAGATTTTGTATGTCATCTTTTATTGAGACTTATTAATTTTTAATTTTGTATTAGTTTGGAATTTATTTTAGTAGATTATTTTTTTAATATATGTTAAACTCATGAGTTTAATCCAACCCAACTTATTCATGTACAGATTGAGTGCAAAAATACTCTAAACGTAACCCAACCCAACCCATTTGATACCCCTCAAAGGTTTTGTTAGTTTTTAGGATATCATGAGTTTAAACTTTTATAACTTTTTTTGTTCTTAATTTTAGCAATTAATAGTTAATATTTAGTTATGTCTCTCACTTAATTATAATATAATGATAATAAATTATTTCTCTCAAATATTAACAAGTATTCTCATAAAAATAAAAGATATCAAAGAAACCTCCTCTATTATAACTAAATAAAATATTAAAATTTTTTTTATCTAAATTTTTGACAGAGTAATTTGAAATGATTGTTAACTGTTGAATAGATAAGCGATTTCTATCACTTTATTTTACCTAATAACTATCATTAATTCTAATTAAATTCAATAAAAAATTCTAACTAATTTTTCTGATTGTGTAACATTACTCTATAACTAATTAACAAACATTTCAAAGAAAAAAAAATGAAAAGTGTATAGATATTAGTTTTAGTTAAATTCTATAAAAAAATTTAACTAAATTTTTTGACTATATAACATTACACTTTGACTAATTATCAAAGATTTCAAAGAGAAAAAAATGAAAAGTGTATAAATATTTATTTAAAAATATCATGCATTGAAAAAAAGTATATGAGTTTTTTTTGGACCGCCGAATCGAACTGCAATCTTCATACTTAAGGGTATAGCTCACTTCCACTACATTAGCACCTCTTAAGTGAATTAATTAATCTAAACACACACTAAATATCTTTTCGAATCAACATCCAAAATGAACTTGTCAATTATCATCTTCCATTTCTAATAAATTTTTTTACAAATAAACTTGATTTGTGTAGTTTTTTTTCATGTGCATGATTATTGTGTTCGGTGACTTTGTGGTGAGAATCTTTATAATGAATCTTTCTCAATTCATGTACATACTTACAACAGAAAAATTTGAAGAAACTCAAAAACCGTGGGCGGAGGGAATATAATAGGGTTGACGAGAAGCCACGATCACTTAACCCTAAAATCTCTTCTTCTTTTCTTTTTAGTAGATTTTAAAAAAATTTCATATAATTTTACATTTAATCATTTACTCTTTTGAGATAATATTCTTTACTCTATCCTGTCCAAAACATCCTTCACACACATTTTAAGATGTATTGTTTCGTTCATAAGTCTCTCATACACACATAAATACAAATATATAGTTCCCACTGATCCAATTTTTAAAAATATCTTTACATAAAAAAATATAAATTTCAGTACTTTTCTTTTGAAATCGAGTCTATAACTAGTTCGGATTAGATAGCAAAGCTAACGATTCTTAAAATGATACATGTATAAATATTAATATTTCGGGTATGATCTTAGTTTGACTTCGTTTGGTGGGTAGAAAAGTCACCCAAAGCCTTAAGCGTGTTATTTAATTATGAGTACTAAAGTATTTTAGTATTTTTTTTGTATTGTTTCTATTTTCGATTTGAGAAATTTTTTAGATACATTTATTATAAAATAAATTCTCTTATATTATATTATTAACTTAATTATTATTTGTGTATAAATAGTAATAGACAATGATGACTCACAAAATTAATGTAGCATATATTTAATGAATAATTATAAATCTTTATAATTTATTATCTTAATAATTTTTTTAATTATTAAATAAAGTAAGTATTAATTATTTTTTATGTTTCTAATATATTAAATTTTTTACTTTTTCATGTAATATTTATTTTATTAAATATTAAAAAAATTGTTAAAAGAAAATTTTTAAAAATACATATAGCCAAACTCGTATTGAATAGTACAGGGTAAGAAACGCTATGTGTACCTGAATTTTTCTTTTCATTTTAGCGTTTGAACGCCGGCCGGGAGCGTGGGAAAGGACGGTATTGGCTGAATCATGAGATTGAGATCACGGGGTGCAATCGAAAGTCAAACATTCATGACTTGGAAAGTTGGAATCCCAAACTTCTCCTACATGGGATATATCATATATGCCAATTCTATACTAACTTGGATATTGTCTACTCTAATGTATCTCGCTTGAGATTTCAAAACTTTAAAGTGTTTTTAACTAATTACAGTGTGTTTGTATTACATTTATACAACTGTGTCTCAGTGTTTAAGGTAACAAAAAAGACCTTTTAACAATCGTAACTTGACTCCACCTTCTCCTAAATGCACATTTGCGTTGAAAAAAAGATGAAACAAACAAATGCTTAATCAATAGGATTTTTTTTTGTTATTAGTTTTATTAATTAATATTTGAGAATTATATTTTATAGTTGGAAGTTTGATTTTTTTAAATATAAAAATAGTAATTGGGTAATAACAAGAAAATTGCATGTGTCACAAGTTGAGCAGATAAGTAGGGATGGGGATGATGATGAAAATCTCTATCCAGCGTGGGATGTTAATTGATTTTTTTTTTATTACAAGTGATGAGAATGGGAACAATTAGACACTCAACTCTACCCATATATCCCTAAGTCCTTAAGTCATGCTTTTTATGCTGGAAAGAAAAAAAATGAAATGAAATGGAACATACAAAATCTCTAATATCAAAATATAAAAAACTTCTCATTCTCATTTCATTCTTTTCATTTCCCTCTTACCAAACGAGTGCTTATGATTTGTGTTGGAAATCGACTAATTAACTACATAGTCAAATTAATGAATTTTTTCTAATGGTTTTTCTTTTACGTGTTTTTTTAATGGCTAAGATAATAATGTTTGCTACATTATATAAAATAGGCTAAAATGTACAAAACACCCTGAATTATGGGTCAGTTTTTAAAAAAACCCCTGTGGTTTAAAAGTCTACAATACGAGTTCTTTGGACACTAGATCCATGTAAATAACCTTTTTTGTTAGGCTTCCATCCATGACACTAACGGAAAGAAGTTACATGACTGCACGTGGTCTTTTTAATCCTAAAAATCTCTAATTTTTCCATTCATCCCCTTCTTTCCTAAACTAGAGCACAATGAAAAACTAGGGATTCTATAGCAAAACCAGATAGCACTGTTCTCTTCTTGATCTAAGTTTTTGTATTGCTGGATCGATGGTTTCATCTCATTCATTTTCTTCTTCATCTCAATCTAGCAACAATGGTGGCAGCATTGTGCGGGTAGCATTGTACGAGTAGCATTGTGTAGGTGTGCTAGTGTGGAGAGATTGCTCCGATGAGAACATCGTCGACAAAAAATAACCTAGGAAGAAGATTTTTTGGTTGCCCAAACTTCGGTTAGTCCAGGGGTTGCAACTACTTCAATTGGTTTGACCCACCATTGAACAACCGTGGATTATCAGTGATAAATGGCTTGTTAAGGAAGAAGGAAACTCTGTCGAGAAAGCTAAAAAGATGAAGAAGATGAGAAAATTTATTCATTGGATTGTTGATGCTAAGTTGGGTGATATTTGATTTGATATGGTGGAACCAAAAGGAAACTATTGGCATAGGGTTATGCAAAGAGATGGGTTATTAATGTAGCTATTCTGGATGTCAAAAGGGACATTTTGTAATGGGTAAAATATGTTGGGTAGGCCTAAAGTTAGGATAGGTGATGATTTGGTCATTATCATGCTTGCAATGTCACATTTTTGTAATTGTAGTGGCATGACTAAGGAGAATATGTAATTTGGATTATATAATTATATGTAATTTTCATTATGTAATTATATGTAAGTTTTCAATGACCATTGCTGCCTTAATGGTGTACTGTAAATAATCCTCTAATGAAACCAACAACAAGTAACAATAACAAATTATGCAACAACCAATAAAACTACAACCAATATGCAGTACCTAAACCAATCAAACCATCCCTTTCTCCCCCAAATAACCATTATGTAGTAAACCTCTTAACCAATAAACCAAAACCATAAAACCATAAGTCATTATGCAATCAAAACCAATACACCATAACTAGACCATCAAGAAGCAACCAAAACCACAAAACCAATTTAGCATAACTATACCACTAGAAAACCAATATAGCATAAGCATACCACCAAAAACCAAAAGAACAAAAGTAATAAACCAGAACTAGAAAACAGACCACCATAAATGTGCTGACCAGAAAACCACAAAACCATAAACTCAAAACCAATATACCCCCTGCCATAACTAGGAAACCAGAATATACTCATAACCAATGTAACTAGAACACAATGCCGGGTGATATACCCCTTGTAACACAAAACTAGAAACCCAATATAACCAGAACAAATAAAATCAGAACCAATATAACTAGTCCCATAATGCAACAAATATACCCCTAGCAACACAGAATCAGAAAACTAATATAACCATAGCAATTAAAACTAGAACCAGAAAACCAATTAAAAATAGAACCAAACTGTATAGCATTAAACCAAACTGCATTTCACTGCAATCTAAATATCATATTACACCAAATATGTCATTCTACCTACATTTTAGACCCAAAAAAGTGATTACATCACAACCATGTAATTACATCATAAAAAGTCATTACATCCAAAAAAAAGTTGTTAATTACTTCAAAACAGTCAACAAAACATGATAGATGCTTCAGATTGGCTTCCTAGCAGTAAAAGTGTTGTTTGGCTTCACTTTGAATGTTGATTAATAAAACCTTTGCAATTTCTGACATTGTGTCCACTACCACCACAATTGCTACACTTCATTGTTTGACCTTTTCTACTAATTCTGAAAGGGTTTACTAGTTCATCTACATCTCTTTTTTTAGCCTTTTTAGGCTTGCCAGGTACACTTGTGTATGCTGGAGGTTTAATGGGAAGGCCTTCTGTTTCTGATCAGTCTTCCTCTCCAGGTACTAGACAAACAATTGGAGCATAAGCCTCTATAAATGTGCTGGTTCAGCAGTAACTATTGACATAGTTTTCATAAATCTCATTTATTTTATATATACTGGCCACTGCATGTTCACATGGGATTCCACTCAAGTCCCATGTCCTACATCCACATGTGTGATTATTCATATCAACTACCCTTATAGGGCCATGTGAACCTTCAACTTCAAACCTCCCATTTCCAACCATATAACAAATTAGCCTAACTTGCTTCTGTTTGGATTTCTTTAGCTTAAGCTGGATCCTTGGATAGATTGGGCCCTTGTACTTGGTCATGCCTTCTTTCTTTGCAACATATCTCTTCATGAGCATCCTTCTTATTATCTCACACATAGTCAAGATTGGCTTATTTCTAGCCTCTAGGATGAAAGAGTTATATGTCTCAGCTATATTATTCTATAGTATATCACACTCGTGCAATGGACTGAAAGCATGCTCACTCCATTGAGATGGGTGAAATTTCTTCAACCATGTAGCTACAAATGAATCTAGCTTTTCTATTTGCTGCATGTGATGCTTAAATTCACTTTCAGTGGGGGCCCTAGCTGCATTCCAAAACTGGTCCTTCAAACTCTTTCCTTTAAAAACTTAAGTTTGAAATTGGCATATAAACGCCTTATACAGAATTTGTTTTCACAGCCCAAAGATCTTAATGTTTCTGTCAAGCCCTAATACAGTTATAGAATGAAATCTGTTAATAAAACTTAAAAGAACTTAAAAGACATAAAGTGATTGAATAACATTAAAAGTAAGAATATTTAGTTCTACATTCAGTTGGCCAGACATTATTACCCATCCTTTCTCTTCATTAGAGCTTATGTCATTAAACAACAAATTTATGAACGAGTCCCAACTACCCCTATTCTCTACTTTAACAATAGCATAAGTTATGGGATACATGTTGTCATTTGCATCATTTCTAACTGTACATAGAAGTTATCCCCCAAATTGTCCTTTTAGGAAACACCCATCCACACAAATCACAGGTCTACAGGTAGCTAAAACCCCTTCTTGCATGCATCCAAGCAAACATACAACCTTTGAAATAAGGAAGCTTCCAATCTCAACTTCATTGTGTTTCCAAGATTATGCTATCTGATGGCAGCACAGTAGTCCCATAACTTCTCAAATTATTCTGAATGCTTCTCATCAATCGCATCCCTAGCCATTCTTTGGGCTCTATAAATATGATATTTGGAAACCTTAATGCTATAATCCCTCTTCACTTGATTTGCAAATGTTATTGGCTTCCAATCAGGTTGGCCCCTAATTGAATCTATATATTTCTTTGCCAACCACCTTGTACTCACCTTTATGTTCTCCCTTGCCCATCCACAATTGTGCTAAGGGTGATGGAATGATTTTATTTGAAAAACAATCACATCTAGGGTATTTGATACAAGAATCCTCTAACCACAATTTTTCTTACACTTAACTATTATCCTTGTAGACTCGTTTTTGATATCATCAAAATCAATGTCATTCTCAATGGTATATTGCTTAAGTGCCTCTCTATAGACCCTAAAGTAAGCAAACTTTAAATTAACCACTAAGCTAATTTTTCTTTGCATGTCAGTTTTCTCATTGAACTTAGGGAACCTTGGTCTTCATATCTTCATCAGAATCATCCAAACTAACTAACTCATCACTGTCAGCATAGTCTGAATGATAGTCACCATCCTATTTCTCCCCATCTGCAGCATCTTTACTTCTACTAGGTTGACCACTTGCTTGTATCCTTCTTGAGGTTGACCTCGTAGCTCTTGTTCTTGCATTCTTTTTCTTTGTAGGCTTTTTTTTTGTCTTCTTTGAAATTTTTTTCCCCTAATAGGAGCACTCGGCTGGGTCATTGTTTCAGTGGGTGTGGGTGCTTCCTCTTTTGTTACTGGGTCTGGTCTGGGGGTGCTGGGATTGGTGAGTCTAGTCATTCTGATTTGTACCTTCTTGTGTCTACCCACTTTCCTTCTCATTCAACCAGTTGTTTTCCAAGTTACTATCTTCAAAATTACATCTCTTCAAATTCAATTCATCATATTCCTCCTCCTCAACATTATGGTAGTCAACAGCTGGCTCCACTATTTCAACCTCTGTCTCAACTACATGATGAGCATAGTGTTGAAGCAAGTTAACCTTCCATTTTGCAAATCTCTCAATTATTAATCTCACATCTGCATTAGTTCGAAAAAGTTTGATTTAAGCCATACTTTCATCTTCAAATTTATACCAAAATTCAAACTCACTCAAATATCCCTTACTCTTCACATAATTGGTGAAATGGGGTACTGATATCAGGTCAATGTCAAAGTCCTCATAAGAATACATTTCCCACTTTCATACTGCAAACCTCGAATATTCCCTCTAATATAAAAATCTATATTGATTTTTATTGTGTCTATTTTAGACACCTTTTAGACACCTAAAAGAAAAATAAATCAATAAATAATTTGAAAAAATGGACCAAAAGCCCTCTGTGCAAAGGACACATACTATCACAAAGATCCACTGGACCACAAAGCAATAACACAGAACAAAGCAATAGAAAACATATGCATGATTTTTCAAAGATTCCCACTAGACCCAACCAAAAAGCAATACAAAACACAAACAAGCACTGGACCCACATCCACCTTCATTTGACGGCATATTACAGTGAACAAACGAATCAAATGAATAGAGAAAAGGGACAGAGCTTACCTTTAAGAATTCATCATAAGCCCTAAGTTGTCCTCTCTTGCCTCAATCTTCGTACTGTGTCTAAATGTGAGAAATCAAGGTTTGGGTTTGATTTTGGAGGTTCGGGTTTCAAATGACTGAATTAGGTTGAATATAATGAATTCAAGGACAACGTGCAGTCACATGACTCCTTTCTATTAGTGTCATGGACAGAAGCCTAATAGAAGGGGTTATTTACATGGATTTGGTCTCCCAAAGAGTCGTATTGTAAACTTTTAAACCATAAGGGGTTTTTTAAAACTGACCCATAGTTTAGGGGGGGTTTTGTGCATTTTAGGCTATAAAATAACTATATATAGACATCTTAGGTAATGTTTGGTTTCGAAATGAGAGAAAAGTATATTTGGTAGCAATTATAAAAAGGAAATGGCCATTCGTTGAAAAATATCATTCTTTAGAAATGAGCCCTTCAAACTGGAAGAAATAATCATTCATTTCATATAATTATAATTTCACACTTCAACATTACCTTGATTCTGCCGAAGCCATTCCTTGAAAAATATCATTATTTCTAAATGAGCCCTTCAAATTGGAAGAAATAATCATTCATTTCATATAATTGTAATTTTAGATTTCAACATTACCTCGATTCTGCCAAAAAATTGTTTGGGTGTCAGAATAAGGCTCGATGGAAACAATTTTCGACGGCCAACCTGTTGAAAATTGTATTGGGAATCTACTTGACCATTGAGTGTTTCCTCCAGGGATAAAGTTGCCGGAAATTGAAATTTCTCATAGTTTGAATGCTAGAAATTAAAATAATAGTAAATATTTCCAACGGTCTAACCAGGCTTGAAGCTACCAAAAATCCTCATTTCTATAGTAGTGTCAATTAGCATTATACCTTATATATTTTCTAAAATAAAAACATCTTTTATTACCATTGTCAATGTCACAACTGTCCCTAAAAGAGAGTCATAACAAAAACGACAGGACGAAATTGAAAAAAAAATAAAGTTGTTACCAATAATTATGTGGTGGTAAAATTATTAGAAAAATCATTTTATTAACAAAAAAAAATGGTATGCGCAATTAGGTCAAGTTTGAAAATTTGATTATATGTAGAAAAAGGCATGAACTTATCTTATTATACTATTGATATATCTGTTTTAAGATAATTACACTAAACTACCGTACCGTACAAATTATTAATAACCTTAAAATATTTAAAATACTAAATGAGATCAAATGAAATGAAAATTAAATGATGAGAAGAAAAATTAAATGAAAATATTTATAATTCTATCATGTTCGAAGTGCTTATATATCCTTGAAGTAGGAATTAAAGTTTCATAATTTATCTAAAAAATAATTATAAATTGATTTATTTTAATTAAGGATTTTGCAAGATATTAAAAAAAATATTTTTTTATTTGGATAAAAAATATTTGATTTAAGTAAGGAGAACCCTAAATGGGATCAATCATGGCACTAAGACACAAAACAACCCCAGAGTATGTAAATCTTAAGTGGGACCAAACATATCATTAGACCACAAAGTAATCCCTTATTAGCATATGTGATTCCATAAGGTCATTAAAAAATATAACCTATGAAGGATTGGATATAGCGCTAGGCCACAAAGCAATTTCTAAACAGTCGAGAGAATACATGACACTTTAGACCTATTACATGAACGGATTAGTATTCATTTATTAAAATATGTCATAAATATATTAGATAGTTTTAATAATTTTTTAATAAATATTAAATAAATTATTAATTTATTTTTTATCGATGCATTTATTATCTAATTCAAAATTCATCTAATCTATTTATTTGCTATACTAAGATAGAAACCAAACTAAAAGAGCTAACACTACCTCGACGACAACGATGGTAGTGGTCAAAGATGCTGGTGGATTAAGAAAGGTAACTAAGACAAGTTTTAATTATGAAATTTTTTTACTAAATTACTCAACTAATAGCAATAAATTATCTCATACCAATATTTCATATTATCTTATTATTATCTTACTTACTTCATTAAGTATTATAGACTCTTGTCACAAGGGTAGAGTTAAAAAAAAAATTAATATTATTTTGATATTTGAGAAAGACAATTAATACGGGTAGAGAAATTTTTACTAAAAAGACACTTATTCTAAATTGGAGGAAGTAATTTTCATGTGGACAATTTCATGTAACATAATATGCAATTAGACTGATAGGATGTGGTTTAAGTGATAAGTAATCTTAAATTAAATGGTTGAAGAGACTTTTATAATATGAGACACTCAAAGCCCTTGGAAAAAACACTGCTCAGCCTCAATACCTCCAACAAAAATAATGTCACACCCAAAAGAAAAAAAGAATATGCAGTCGGAGCAGCAAAGAGTTGTGAAACTTTTTTTTGTGGTCAGGGGTGGGGGGAGGAGGTGGGTTATTTCACATTCGGAATCGAACTCGGGGCGGGGAGTTTTCATAGCTATTAACAATACCACTTTGGCCAGGCCAAATCAAGTTATGAAACTGAAAAACTCTATTTTTGACATAAGATTGCCAACAGTACATAGACAACATTCAATGGCCTCCCTTTCTTGTCAATCTTCTGCAGTGTTCTGAAAACTGGACCGGACCGGACCGGCCGGTTCAACCGGTCGGACCTGGAACCGGTTCCCTCATCGGTTCGGGTGGCTTCCCAGAACTGGTGAGGTCAAAAACCAGTCAAAAACCGATGAACCGATCCCAAACAGGGTGAATCGGTCAAACCGGTACTGGTCCGTACGGTTATCGGTTCTGAACTTTTTTTTTAAACCAATACTAAGAAAACGACATCGTTTCGGTCGGGTTTTTACAAAAAAAAAAAAAGAACACGGCTTTGCGGCCTGAAAGTCGTGCCAGAAACAGTAATGCATCACGCGAATCTAAGAGGGAGGGAGAAGATATGGTGGCGCGACAATGCAAGTATGGGGGAAAAGCCGAAAGGGCACAGGTGTATGGTCATAAAAGAACAGAGCTCGGTGTGTTTTTGTCCAATAGTGCAGGGCCTTCACGTCCTTACCAAAGGCCATGTGTCCCTTTTGTGTCCGCTCCTCACGTGATTTCAGTTTATAAATTGTTGCATTTTTCTTTGTATCATATTGTATTTTTGTTTATTTATGTTTTAATGTTTTAATATTAAATAATTATAAAACATATTTTTAATATAATTTTTTTAATAAGTATATCATATATCATTAATTAAATTGTGAATTATGTAAATTATATTTATTTTGATTAATTCACATGCTATATTACTATATAAATTAATATTGTATTATTTATGTGAATGCAATATTTTTTATTTTATGACTTTATTTTTTTTATGTTTCAAATAATTTTATTATTCATTTGTATTATATTTTTATTTATTTTATTAGTATATAAATAATTTATTTATATATAAATATAAATATATATTTAATTATATTTCGGTTTGACCATGGTTCGACCACGATTCGACCATTGAATCTTGAATCAGTATCTCGACCGGTTCAGTGACCAGTTCAATTTTCAGAACCTTGATCTTCTGTCCTATAATGAGATAAACTGATGGGCCTAACTGTAATTGCATATCATTTGGCCCGATTGAATGTTAAAGGACGTACTTACATTTCATTACTATCAGCCGCTTAACCTACATTGCAAAAATGACCACACGTGCTTATAATAGAATAGAATGTACCCTGCCACAACACAAACAAAATACATTCAATTACTAGGAGTCACAACATTCGGTCAAGGCCAATTAGCACAAAATAAAAGTAACAATGCTCTCATAAACACATTCTCAAATTGGTTGATGTTCTCTTAGTTCGTTTGAAGCATAGTTCAAGCGAGAAAAAGAAAGGTGTTAGGCATTTGACTACATGACAATGTTGTCTCTGATGAACTACATCAAGAAGTAGGTAGAATCTCCCTTTAATTTATTTATATTATATTTGCAAGTTGAACTTAACATAGTTTATCAGTTAAGAAATCTGTTTCAACTTCTGTGTTTCATAATTTATTAGGAGGAAATCATCCAACAATGATAATCAATATACTTTTATCATTTTAATATTGTAGAACACTCTAAATATACGTTAAAAAAAAAAGTTAATGACTACATATATGATCCTCATTGATCTTCAAATTATGTTATTATCAATCCTGCATCAAGAATTTATGTGTAATGGAACAAGACTTCTCATGAGATTTGCTCACAATGATTCTTAGTATATGTTTAGTATATTTATAAAAATAAGAATAAATTTTTTATAAATGAGATTTGTATATAAAATTATATCTAAAAAAATTTTATTTTATTTTATTTTATTTTTACCTCAATACCAAACATACACCTAGCTGGTAGTATTACGTGTGAAAAAAAAAAGGTGTATTGATGAAGGATTATTATTCTTTTCTTTTTTTTGGGGTTAAAGATGAAGGATTATTCGAAAAAGGGTAAAACAAAGCAGAAGAGGAACTGGGTCGATGGTCTAAAATGTGGAGACTATGCTGGATAGGATTCGAAGGCAAACTGGATATTTGTTTTTCCTATTGGGCCAATGGGTCTTGAACTGATAGTTGGTTAAAGGGATAAAATTTGAAAATTGGGCTAGGTAGAGCATGGGTTTAGCCACTAGACTCTTTATTTATTGTAATATAATACTTTGTTTGTAAATTTTATTTTATTATTATTATTATTATTATTATAAACACTCTATTTTTCTTCAAATGAAAAATTCAAAAAATATAATTAAAAAATTAATTAAAAAATTAAAAATAAGCATGAAAAATTTCAAAAGTAAAAAAAATAAAAGGAGAAAAGATGCCTAACCCATTTTATATTGGTCCAAACCATTTTCATCCTTATCCGCTTAACCCATTTGACCCATACACTGAGCCCAAACCCAAATCCTACTTACATTTATGATCCAAAATCCATGATTTGAAACCCTGACCCAAGACCTATTTCACCAAAGTTCCTTATCTTCGGCTCTCTTTGTAGGAACCGTTGGACCCATCCTTTGCCTACATTTTCTCTCTTTTAACTCTGCGGATCTGGAAGCAACAACTATATATATAGAGTGCTGATGTATTGCGGTTCAGGACAGAATTAAAATGGTAAAGTTGATCCTTTGAAGGCACGGCACTCGGAATCGAATGCAGAAAAAATAACTTTAGAGGAGCGAATGGTGAAATGATTGATCTATTAATAAGCTGGCCTGGGTACTTGTTGCAAGCTCTTAGCTTGGTTATTCTTTTTCTCACGGTTTGGGAGTCATCTTGGTTTCAGTTGGTTTGGGTCTGAATCAGGTGCGGATGTTTAAAGTTAAGGATATATTTGGATTGGAAGAAATGGTTGGAAAATGGAATATTTTTAAGGATTAGTCCGTAAAACATTTCAGCAGTTTTTATCATTCAAGTTAATTTTAAAATATTTAAAAAATTAATCATATTAATTTTTAAATAAAAATAAATTTAAATAATAAAATAATTTATTAAAAATTACGATAATATTAAATTTTTTTAAAAATTAATATAAAATCAGTAAAATATTCTCAAAACTAATTTTATAATTTAATCAAATTTAAGTTTAAAATATTTAAATAAGTCTTTTTCCCTTTCTTCTCCTTAATCTCAACATAGTAAAGGATCTTGGTTTAGGAGGATCATAAAAAATGAGGTTATGTGATAGCATGTTAATGGGTAAGTTTTATGTGATTTTTGTAATTTCCATCTTTGGGTAAAGCATTTAAAAAGGGTAATGTAATTTTTAACAGAATTTAAAGTGTCATTTCCAAGAATATCTTGTTTGGATAAAAAACGAAAGAATTTTAAGATTATACAAAAATTTTTAATCGAGGAATTTCATTCGTTAAAACGGGATTTGAAAATTACGCCCAATGAGGTAGAATTTGAGAAATTCCTCTATATACCACCGCTCGTCACCGACGAGTCGTAACTATGGATTGAAGGAGTCAAGATTGATGTTGCGTGCTGGTCGTCGAAGAAGCCATGACTTTGGTGGTCGATAGGCATCAAACTCTGAACTTGCGAAGGGGATTGTGTCTGCAATTTCTTGGACCCTCTCGGAGATTATCAATTTGCCAGAACAAAACGGGAATTGGGAATATTGAACTGTAATTTGGGTGTTGATGGGTTTGACGTTGGAGCAAATGCCATGGATGGGAATTGGACAAGGATACGGCTTTGAAGTTTATGAGAGAATGGTCTGATAGATGTCCTCCGCCATTTTCTTCAAAGCTGTCGCTTCCCTTCTATTCAGCTTCTTCCCTGTCATCCTCCGCATCTTCTCCGCCAAGTTGCTCGACGCCTCTCTCTCCTTCTGGAGCAGGTCTGCTTTGCTTTTCTTTCTATCTCTCCCTCCCTATTTTGACAATGGGTTCAAATCCCAATTCAATTGCAACGGCAACTCTGGAACACAGTGAAAAGTGAATAACAGAGAGAGTTCTCTTCGAGCAAGAGAGAAGGGAAAGTAGAATTTCCAGTTTAATATCCAAACAGCAAATTTTACAAATGAATGGAATTTAATTGCTGTAATTGAATTTTTTTATATTTTAAATTCTTTAAAATTTTAAAATACTTTACTCAAACATAATATTAAAGTATGTTTGAAATTATAAATTTTAAGAATTAATTTTATTTATAAATAAAATGATTTGTTTAAAAGTTATAAAATAAGAATAAAATTAATTTTATAATAATTTTAAGTATAAAATAATTTTTAAATTAAATTAAATTATTTTAACTGAAATCAAATCAAATTAATCATTTTAACTGCAAACATTGTATTACGGTATCCAGGCCCTAATTGAACTTTGAATCATGTAACAAATTGGTTAGCATGTTTCGTTGTCTGCGCTTTGACCCACTGCACATCTTCTGATTATTTGCGACTTAAGAGTGGCACCGCTTGAGTTTGGGTTCTGTTTCTGCTGCTATCCTAATCCTCCCATGTGAATTCGGTCCTAGCTTCACCCAAATTTCTGCTGCAGCGCCTATCGGGAAAAGTTGTGGCAATTATTATTATTACTATTATTAATAGTAAATTATGAGGTATTAATGTATTTTTTAATTTATATTTTTTATTTTGATAATTTAAAATAATTTATTACATAATAATTTTATATTTTAATTTATTTTATATAGATATATTTAAATTTTAAAAATAATTATAACTATTTTATTATTTTATTATTTTTAAAATATGTTTAAATATAAAGATAGTTAAAATTATTTTACAATTTTAGTTTTTAAAAATATAATTTATACTATTATAAAAGAGATTTTTTTCTTTGGTCAATACTATTATTAAATTAAATTAAATTATTTTTAATATGTTAATTATGGTTTCATCTTTTGTCTTTATTATCTTTTTGTACTAATTTTCTTATTAATGTGGGCTCTTCCGTCACATTATTTTTATTATAAAATATTAGTAAGTATAATATATATATTTCATTTGCAGCATATTTTTTTAATGAAATCTTTGAAGAAAATGAAGAGAAAAGAGAGAAAAGAGGATAAAGCTTTATTAATTTTATAGACCTTCTTTAAAGACTAATAAAAATTAGAAACCAAACTTTCCACTCTCCAATATTCCCAATCCTCATTTTTTATTTTAGCATTTTAAATAAAATCTATTGTATAATAATTTTATATTTTAATTTTTTTATAAATTAAGATATATTCAAATTAAGACTATAATAAAATGGGAATTGAAATTTATTACATATTTTGATAAGATAGGATAAAATACCAAATATATTTATGAAATCATTAATAAAATTTCCTTCACATAAAGTCATTAATTAGTCCAAAATAATTTTATTAAACCGACAAAAAAAAAAAATAGAAGGGAGAGAATGAAGCACCTGAGATAAATTCTTCCAGTTGCAGCATGATCTTCCCCTTTAAACGGCATGTATATATATATTACCAACTTGAGCAAACAAGAAAAAGGGTGTTAAATGATTTAACAAATAATTTTTTTTTTTTCAAGAAAGAAACGTGTGCTGAAGAATAGAAGAAGATACAGCATGTGAATAGCCAAGTTATCACAATATTCAAGCTCTGAATTTCCCAAACTTACTCGATTTGCTCTGCTCCTGAAATAAATGTTCCTAAAAATCCTGATCTGATCACAATATTCAAGAGTAATGTTGACCCAGAGCTCGGTTGATTCCCCTCAAATTACCCACTGTCAGAGCCAACCCTCTGAAATCAATGTACTAAATACAGCAAACAAAAACACAGAACAAATGGTTGGAAGAAATGACAATAACACTGACAATAATTTACCCTGGCATGGCGTGGGCATAACTTCCAGCAATCTCCATGTCTTGACATCAAATGATTGTTCCGTACCCTTCTATACACTCGCTGTCACTGCGCTTAGACCATGGAGGTGCCTCCACCCAGTCCACTTTACCATCATCATTCATCAATCCACTTTATTCCAAATAGGATAAGATCATGAATTCTGTAACAGAACCTAAATTATTGTTTAACAGATAGACTTGTTTTAAAAATATTTTCAATGAAGTATTTAAGACTTGAAACTAAATACGTCAAATTGTTATAGTTATGAGTTATCAATACGAAAAAATCCTTCAAATTACAATGGTTATCCTACATTGTTTGGCAAATAACAAAAAGTAAAATCCAGTTTTTCCTTCACAACATCAGAAAACAATGACTGATCCGCTCAAAAAAATAAGGAAAGACTGAAGAAAGGAAAGAAGAGGAAAAAAAGGTACCAGTGAGAGTTTTTGATTGAAGAAGTTTATCAATCAGACTTCGTATTTGTTACTAAACAGCAGAACACGTGTTCTTCACCAATCGAAATCAAAGAACGTTTCCTTGCTGGGTTCTGAATTCACTTGTAGCAGCTATGCCTATGAGAGAGTGAAAGAAGTTTTTGAGATTGAGGTAACGGTTACATGGATGACAGTGTCAGTGAGAAATTGTAAAGGAAAAAACTGCAACGTGATAAAGATTAAAAAAAAAAGTAGATATTTACAATTTTATCCATTTTACGAAACTTATTTTACAAAATAGTAATGGTAAAATGGGAAAGTAAAAGTGGATACTAAAAGAGAGAATCCTCTTTATATTATTATTATTATTATTATTATTTTGTTTTTAATTTTGATTTTATTACTCTCACAAAAATAGGATGTTTATAATCATAGTTATTGTCATCACTTACTTATGAGGTGTTGGTATAGTAAAAATAAATTATATCTTTAAATATGAATACTGCGGTTCAAACTCCTAAAAGTCGCATTTGAGGGAAAGGGTCAGACGGTGTTTGGAAATAATTTTTTTAGGAAAAAAACAGTCTTTTTTTTATGAAAAAAGCTTTTTTTATTTATAATATAGTTGGTATTAACTTTTTACAATTGATTATAATTTGTTATTATTTTGATTACATTGAAAATTGATTATAATTTTAAGCTGAAATTTGAGCATTATGATTATAATTCAACTTTGATTATTTTGGTTGTGGCTACAAATTTATCAAGTCACCTAGTACAATTTTACTATATTTAATCTAAACAAATCATTTCATACCTTTTTTTTTAGTAATTTATTATATAAAAGTAATTTTTTTTATACAATCCAAACAAAAAATATTATTTTAAAATCACTTTTTTGTTAACACATTCAAATATAAAATTGATTTTATCATAATTAATTTTAAAGAAAATTGATTATACATATTATCGATTATTGAAATAATCATTGTTTTTACAGCTAATCCAAACACATACTTATTATGCAAGATTATTACTGTTATTAGGTTTTTTTCTTTATTCTTGTCTAAATTCTAAATATATAAGAATGGAATGGAATGATGATATCAATCTTGATACTATTAAATATAGTAAGATGAGTGATGATTTCAATTCATTTTCATTCTCCCTAAAATGATTTTAGTGAACCAAACATTACACATGCTTACAAACAAGGAAGTGGCTTAATTGTAAGCAAACTAAAGCTCAAGAAGAGTTAGCGTTACTTACAATGTCAGAAATTTAATTATACTAAAAAACAATTTGTGAAGAAAACTTTTATATCTTAAACAATGATTAGTCATACACCCAAAAAGGGTGAGGACACCATGGAAAAAAAAAAAAACATAATGGAGAGAGAAATGCTATATGAACTGAAAGTTTCGAGCCATCATGTATGCCATACCCAATTAATCCAAAAAATTATTTTATATTTATTTAAAATATATAAAAATATGAACTATTTAATTAAATTTATATTTATTTTTAGTTTTTTTAAAATGACACAAATGATCAGCGTAATAGATAATAAAAGACTGGTTAGTAGTTAATACCAAAAAAAAAAAAAAGACTAGCTAGTAGTTGGTGTTGAAACAAAGAAGCCTATCAATTGAAGAATAAGTTTATTTTCATTGAGAAAATATTTTTTCCTTTTTATGTTCTATTTCATTTTCTAAAAATTATTTTTATTTTCAAAATTTAATAAACAAGTTTGATTAATATAATTTTTATTATAATTACAAAGTTAACATTGCACTTTTAGTTTCCTCTTGGGTCCCATTTTAAAAAATGCTTCTTAGAAAATATTTTTAGTAAAACACAACCAAACGTGTTTTCAAACTCATTTTTGTTTTTAGTAAAAATGAAGATAAAAAATAGGCAAATCAAACATGCTCTAAATTAACTAACGGGTGTTGTTCAAAATGGAAGGGGTTTAAATTTCTTTAAGGATCAACTTCTATGATAAATGTTTAACTTTGTATGGAACAAACATCTTTAGAAGGTCGCCAATTCGGCGCCTCACTGTACCCCACCTAGTAGGTAAAAATATACTCTAGAAAATAAAATAAAAAAACTCTAAATTAAACATTCGTTTATTTGTTTTTGTCAATCCTTAACATAAGTAACTACAATATTTTTATTTCTAGATTTCATCAAACTCATAATGCTCCAATTCATAATTTAGTTGAATTTTCATTTTCTTTCGTAGAAAAATCTGTAGGATAAAATTTTCAAACAAGGATACATCTATATCAATGTACTAAAGAACTTGTAGGAATCTTTAAGATTTAAAGTCATGCTTATAATGTCCAGCCTTTGTGTATGTTACTTCTTTAATATATCAAATCCTTGCCTCCTAATATTTTCAATGTAAGGACAGTGATAAGATAAAAACTAAAGAAATTTATTTCTATTTAATTTTAAGAGTAGATGAAGTTGTACCTTTGAAATTACTAAATCCAAAAAAAAAAAATGCTCTTTAACAAATCCATCCCTATTAATAAATCTAACAACTTCCCTTCTAAATTAATCTTTTGTGTAAAATTTTGGACCTTATGTGGAATAAAGCTCTCACAGCAGGAGTTTTTTTTTCATTCATAAAGTTCGAACCCGAGATCTTGTTTAAGGAAAATAAGCTTATCACTACTTGAACTAACTACCCATTGGTAGATGTATATCTTGCATTTGGTAGAGCATTTACATGATAACTTTTGCCTTCTCATTATAAGAAATACATTAACATTTAATTCTAAATTTTTCTTTTAACATAATGGCAGAGGATTATCTAATTTAACATAGAAAGAATAAGAATATGAATTAAATGAAAAAGATATAGTAGTGAGATCTTTATTTAATGAAGATATAAAAATTAATTTCATTCATTAAAATTATTTCTTTATAAAATTATAAAAATAAATATTTTTCAATAAAAATTATTTAATTTGTCAATAAAATATTAATGATCTAGTAATATATTTTAATAATAATATTTAAAATATTTTTGTTATTATGAGTTCTTAAAATTTGTAATACTGAATAATTAGATTATACAAATAAAGAATACGTACATCAAAAATTAAATGTGTATAATGTATAGATTTCTATATTGTAATTTTAAAAAAAATGGGTTTTCACAATAAATTTTATAAATAATTAAAATTTTGATAGAAATATTAAACAGTAGATAGAATTGAAAAAACTTGAATTAGTAGATATTCTAAATTAATAAAATGATACATATTAATAATTTTATGAAAAGAATATATAAATTTTTTATTAAAAATATTTTTATTATTGTATAAAAGCAATGAATTTTAGTAAATAAAGTCAAATAATCTATCTTCTTTAAATATAGATTCATTATTCTCCCTGTTCATTTAATTAAGATTGTTTTTATCTTTTTTCATTAAATTAAGTTATTTTTTATCATTAGATTGAAATTGAATTAAGAGTTAGATGTTGGTGTAAGAATAAAATTGATCCTTCCACACACACATACACACAAATGATGGATATCACGAAAAGTTTTTCGTGAAATATTTCATGAAACACGAAAACCTTCACAGCAAGAAATAAGTTCTTTTTAACTTTTAATATTTAATAATTGAATTTCAAATGATGGACGGATTTGATTTCTGCCACATCATTCGTTAAAGTTTTGTAGAGTTTAAGTTCGTAAGAAATAGCAATACTGATATATAAAATATAAGAGACATGTCAAGTGAAAAGATTATTTACTATAAGAGTAAGAGGAGTAAATATTTCTCATTAAATTTTGTATGAATAGTCAAGATTAATACATTAAATTATGTGACTTTTTTTTAATTACATACTTATATGACCTTTAAGTAAGATATAATCTTAATTATTTATATATAATTTAATATTTAGAATTTACTCCTCTCATTTCTCATAATAAAAAATATTCTTACTTGATACATCCCTTATATATATGTACACACACATTAAGTTGATGCAATAATTAAGAAAAAAAAAAGAGAAAAAGTAGGCTCATGTTAACTATAGTTTTGTTAACTGATGATGGTTTATGTTCTCTTAATTTTAGATCAGTGCAAAAGTTTTGTTTAGCCTGAAATATATAACAAGTTTGTGAAGTCAGGAGAATAACTCGCGTACGTAACTGTCCAAATAATATATAGATTCTGTGATAATCTATCTATATCTAAGTAAAATTGCATTGAAAAGTAACGAATACTGATATTAAATGTTATCTTTTAAAAACAATAATAGTCTTTAATGTATATAAAATGTTAAAAAAATCTATATATATAAGTAAACTGCTATCTTAAAAAACAATAATATTCTAAATATATATAGAATGTTAAAAAAATATATATATAAGGAAAATTGTCTTAAAGTAAAATTGTCTTGAAAAGTAATAAATACTGCAATTAATTGCTACTTTTAAAAACAATAATATTCTTAAATATATATAAAATGTTAAAAAAATCTATATATAAGTAAAATGTTATTTTTAAAAATAATAATATTCTAAATATATATAGAATGTTAAAAAAATCTATATATATATATATAAGTGAAATTAACTTAAAAATAATTAATAATGTTATTAAATGCAATTTTTGAAAATACATCCTTTTCACCTTCCGCATCATAGTTATCGTTCTTAAAAGAAAATAAAAAAAAATCAAATTGAAAAAATTATATATATATTGTTCACTTCTCAAGATAGATATCTAGTCATCTTACCTATACTGTTGTTGTAGTAAATTCTCAAGCATTTACAAAGGACAGCCAGTCCATATTGTGAGGCATCCTTTCATATATCCACTTTAGAAAGAGAATCTAGAGAAAGAGTCAACTATATGAGATTTCTTGTAAGCTTTCTTTCTCAAATCTTTTAATAAACACTTCATTTCTCATCTCTCTTCTCCTTCACCGGTCCAGTGTAGACTACTATTGCTTCGGTTTATTTCTTTTCTTTATTTTAATTTTTCTACATATAGTTTATTTTATGTAGGCAGTCTGTCTACTTTTCCACTTTTCTTTGTTCTCTTCTTTTCCTATCTTCCTTTTCACCTCTTTTGACCCCCTACTTGGTATCAGAGCCTGATGGAGAAGTAGGAATATATAGTTGGATTTAAATTATTTGATATCTGTCTGAACTATATGTTAATATTTTAATATTGTAATCATGCCTAATCTAGTACACACATAAAATTGGATCCTATCTTAACTGGACAGCACGAAAGGTTAGAGATTTAAAATATCTTATGAAGTTATAGCAGTAAGTCCTGGTTGATGCAATAAGTCTAATTCGATAATACTTTTATAATATATGAAAAGTCAAATATAAATCAGTGGCTAAGGTTAAGGCAGAAATAAATCAAAATTAGAATCTTAATATCAAGTTTAGTATATATAATTTAATTTAGATCTACTATGTATATCTACATAATCAAAGGATAGTAATGATACCATAGGGAAAAGGAAATTTATATTTCATTATTTATAATGTTGCGTTCTCTTTCCTCTCATCTTTCTTTTCGATCTTCTCAACCATCTTCATCATTGCTCACTGAGCATCAAACACAAACTTCTTCAAACAATATCTTTACAGAAAAAATTTGTTTTGAAGATATCAACTAAGAAATAGATAACTGAGAAATCCCTAGAATCCCAAACAAAGAACTACACAAACCAAAGGGAAAATTTTTCCAAAGCTCTGATTATGTTATCAGAATTGTAGAAAAAAATATCCCAATCAACTCAGACAACGAAGAATTTTGCCTTCTCTCTCTAGAAACACTAAAAGGTCAAAAACAAAAATATAAATTCTTGCATATAGGATGTGTGCAAGTACCAATCAAACCTCTTATCAGAGAAGGATTAAACGCTTCAATTCTTCTTTGTTTAAGAGATACTAGACATAATCAGTTCCATAATTTTATTTTGGGAACTGTAGAAACTAGTTTAAGCGGTGGCCTAATCAATTTTAACTGTTACCTAAACATTACAATCAATCTCATGGATAAAAACATTTTAGATGGATTGCTTCTAAATATCAAATTTTGTGGCTTAGATATAAATCTTGGATCATTCCTTGCAGCCCTTCTTTATAGACTTCAATACAAGGTTATGAATTCTTCCTACTCTGGGGTTCTCAAAACAAAGAAATTAGGAGAAACAACTCTTTCTCTCACTAATATAACCAAGGCCAATGTAACTGTGGCTAAGACAATCCTCTGGAGTAATGTAGTCTTACCAGAGGAATAGACTCTTGAAAAGACAACACCATCCTTACCTAGAGCAACACCTGAATTTTAGAAAATCAAACAATTTGATTCAGGAAAAGTAGAACTGATCTTTGACAGAAGAAAATCTTTTAACTCTTTTAGATCTATATCCAGATCTAAAAGTATAGTTGATTACAGGTCTGAAGATTTTAGATTTGTAGCCTCTAGGAGATCTTTTTCTACCCAATCACCAGTTCAATCTACTATCCATACAACCTACTCCTCTATGAATGAACCTTATGATGTTATCTGAGTTCATTATAGATAAAGAACCCTTTAAAAAAGAATTCAACAATGAGGAATGGACTCTTCACTGAAAGTGATTCTTTAAGAATTATTAGGGAACAAACCAAAAAAATATCCAAGAGGAATTTTATAAATTCCTAAGAAAAGTAAAAATCAACATCCCATTTTTTGACTGGTTTCATGCATATATAGTAAACAATAACATAGATTATCCCTTCCAAACCAAACACATTGGAAACAGATCAACAAATGTAATAATTGTTTGGCATCTTAAAAATGGTGAGTTAGTTAAGTTTGAATTACCTCCAACTAGTCAGTTTCAACTTCCAACTACAAGAGACGAAAAACATTATAACCCAGTTATGGCTTCTCCCTTTAAGACAAAGGATGAAAAAGAGTCAATAACATCCAAAGACATTAAAAATCTTATGGAACAATCAAATTATACCAATAAATACCTCCAAACCTTAGGAGAAAAAATAACCAAAAAAAACAAAAGATGAATCATCATCATCCTCTACTAAAACTGAAATAAGATTAAAAAAGCCTTTATTCAAACCATTCAAAATGACAAAAAAACTCAAATAAGATTTGGAAAGACTTAGTACTAGGTCCAAAGGCAAAAGAGAAGTACAATTAACTTCACCCCAAAATGAACTTCTTAACAAAATAAATGAACAATTAACATTATTAGCTACAACTGTTCTAGAAACACCACAACAATCCCAAGAAAAACTAAAGACTAGACAATCCCCTAAAGGATTAACCAACACCCTAAACAAAACAAACTCTTTTAAAAGATTATTCAGAATCAGAATCTGAAACTAATTCAGTAATTAAAGTTAATCTAGTAATTAGCCAAACTCTTAATTTGAAAAATTCAACCAAACTTTATTATCAAAAAGCCACGGCACCAGATCTACTAACTGAAGAATGAGATCCCAATTTTAAAAGTTTTAGTGCTAACAATATCTATGAATGGAACATAGATGGTCTAACTAAGTATAACATTCTTAATACTCTTCAACATATGACAATGGTGGCAACAACATATCAAACAAGCCATGATTGGTCTGAAGAAACCATTGTTAATATATTAGTGACATGATTTTTTGGTCAACTCAAAGGATGATAGGATAATTATATCACTGAAGAAGAAAAGACTAAAATCCTCTCCGCAATCAAAATCGAACTAGATGAAACTCTAATCACTAATAATGGAATGCCAATCCTGGATGTTATTAACACATTAATCTTTACAATAGCCCAACATTTTATAGGAGACCCATCTTTGTGGAAAGATAGATTTGCAAAACTCGTCTCAAACCTTAAGTATAAAACCCTAGCTGACTTAGGTGGTATAAAGATACCTTCCTAACAAGAGTCTACACTGGAGAAAATTGCCAACAACCATTCTAGAAAGAAAAATTCTTAGCTGGTCTTCCAAAGTCCTTAGGTGATAAGGTCAGAGAAAAGATTAGAAGTCAAAAAACAAATGGAGAAATTCTGTATGAGCAATTAGGTTATGGACAATTAGTTGCTTATATCCAAAAAGTAGCCTTAAAAATTTGTCAAGATGATAAAATCCAATATCAACTTGTCAAATAAAAGGCCTAAACCATAAAAGACCTAGGAACTTTCTGTGAGCAGTTTGGCTTACCCTGCATTAGAAAGAACAAAGAAAAATCCAAGAACAAAGAAATTAAGAAAACTAACCATAAAACCAATATTACAAATATAAATTAGAAGCTCCTCCTAGGTAGCTTAAACAAGAAATAAAATCAAAACCCCTAATAGACATGAAAATACCAAAGAAACCGGTAATCTGTCACAACTGTTATAAACCAGGTCATATTAGTAAATATTGCAGGTTGAAAAGAAAGATATAATCTTTAAATCTAGAACAATCTATAGAAGATTAAATTAATAACCTTTTAGGTGAAACATCTGGGGAAGAAGCTGATAAAGAATCTTCTAAAGATTTAAATCAAGTCCAAAATGATGACTTAACTTCAGAAGAAGAATCACATTCTTCTAGTGAGGTTAATGTCTTAACAAAAGAACAAGATCTTTTATTTGAAGTAATTAATTCTATTTTGGATTCACAAGATAGAAAGAATTACTTAACAAAACTAAAGTCAACCTTAGAAGCAAGTTCTTCTAAATCAAAAGATTTGTTAGTAAGAAATAAATTCAATTTAAAAGATACACTTAAAAAATTAGAAAAGACATCTACCAAACCTGTAACAATCCAAGGCCTCCAACATAAAATTCATCTACTTAAGATGGAAGTCAAAAATATCAAAGATCAATAGGAAATACACCAAAGTATTCTTACTCGACTACAAACAGATTCAGAAGCTAAGATTGTCCAACCAAAAGGTGAAGATCTTGATCAACAAACTAATCAACAAGAAGATGAATTTCTATGATTAATAAATCAATTAAAAAATCCAAAAATTCTATATTAAAATCAAAATTATAGTTGGAGAATTTATTCTTGAAATAGTAACACTTTTCGACACAGGTGCAAATTCAAACTGTATTCAAGAAGGATTAATTCTAACTAAATATTTTGAGAAAACATCGGAACAACTTAGTACTACTAATGGTTCTAAATTGAAAAATAGTTTTGAACTTTCTGAAGCAATGTAGAAAACCAAGGTTTTGAGATTAGAACATCTTTTCTTTTAGTAAAAAATATAAAAAATGAGGTAATTTTAGGAAAACCATTCATTAAAATACTTTTCCCCTTGACAATCTCAGATGAAGGTATTACTACTTAACATCTAGGCAAACCAATTCTTTAGATTCCTTTGGAAACTAGTAATTAGGAATCTTAATTCAATCCAATACAAACAAAATAAAATCAATTTTCTTAAAGAAGAAATTTTCTTTAAGAATATTGATTTTCAACTTTGATAGCCAAATGTCCAAAACAAAATCTAATCTTTGTTAAAACAAATCGGGTCATCAATCTGTTCAGACCTTCCAAATGCTTTTTGGGAAAGGAAGAAACACATAGTTGATCTTCCTTATGAAAAAGATTTCAATGAACGACAACTTCCTACAAAAGTTAGACCAATCCAAATGAATGATCAACTTTTAGTTTATTTCCAGCAAGAGATTACTGATCTCTTAGCTAAAGGTTTAACCTGCAAGAACAAAAGCCCATGGTCATGTTCTACTTTTTATGTTAATAAATAAGCAGAAATTAAAAGAGAAACTCCTCGACTAGTAATCAATTACAAACCCCTCAACCAAGCTTTACAATGGATAAGGTATCCTATTCCAAACAAAAAAGACCTTCTTAATAGGCTCTATTCAGTCAGTATGTTTTCAAAATTTGATATGAAGTCAGGATACTGGAAAATTCAAATCAAAGAAAGTGATTGATATAAAACAACTTTCACTGTCCCATTTAGGCAATATATGGAATGTAATGCCCTTCAGACTAAAAAATGCTCCTTCAAAATTCCAGATAATTATGAACGAAATATTCAATCTCTATTCCAATTTTTCCATTGTCTACATTGATGATGTTTTAATATTTTCTCAATCAATAGATTAACATTTCAACATTTTTATAGGAATTATTAAGAGAAATGGTCTGGCTTTTTCCAAATCAAAGGTTAACCTTTTTCAAACCAAAATTAGGTTTCTTGGGCATAATATCCACCAATCATTCCGATCCATAGAGCCATTGAGTCCGCAAACAAGTTTTCGAATCAAATTATTGATAAAACCAAGTTACAGAGATTTTTAGGTTGTTTAAATTATGTAGCTAATTTCTTTCCTCAACTTAGTAATTTAATCAAACCGTCACATGATCATCTAAAGAAGGACTCTCCTCCTTGAACAGATATTCATACAAACATTATCAAACAAATCAAGTTGCAGGTAAAGGATCTTCCATGCCTTTATCTTCCAAACCCTCAAGCTTTCAAAATTATTGAAACAGATGCCTCTGACATAGGTTATGGTGGCATTCTCAGATAGAAAACGGCAGACAAAGAGCAAATTATTGCATTTACTTCAAAACACTGGAATCATGCACAACAAAAGTATTCTACTGTCTAAAAAGAAGTTTTGACAATTGTGCTTTGCATTTCAAAATTCCAATCATATTTATTAAACTAAATTTTTTTAGTAAAAGTTGATTGCAAATCTGCAAAAGATATCTTATAAAAAGATGTTAAAAATTTAGCATCAAAACAAAATTTTGCCAAATGGCAAGCAATTTTAAGTATTTTCGATTTTGACCTAGAGTATCTCAAAGGTACGACAAACTCTCCACTTGACTATCTTACTCGTGAATTTCTACAGGGAAAATAAATAAGCAAATATGCCAAAATCGACAAAATCGACCTCTTCCAAAGGGAGAGGAACAGGTAAAGGTAACTAGTCCTGGTAAGGATAATCAAGCAATATGAGTCATCTACCCAGAAACAAACCAATCAGAGTGGGTCATCTGCTTAGAACCCAAAACAAGAAACTTTGACTTCCTAAACAGGCACATCCAAATAGACTATAGCAGATTATGCTATCCTGATTGAAACATTTCAAACCCTTGCAGACCAAGACCTATCTCATCTACTCAGAAAAATCTTGGGCAGATATTGCCTCGGAAGAAGATGAAGATCAGTCCCTAGCACTCCTCATTCAAAACTTGAAAAATAAACCTCTAAAAGTTAATTCCCCGAAAATGGAATTAATTGCAAAACGAACCCCGAGTTCTGTAAAAAAACCATGCTCCTAAACAAAATATATTTCAAAAAATAAATTCCAAGAGGTAATCTAAAAGGAACTAGAATTTTGGGATAAAAACCCAAACAATATTCCTTCAAAAATTTCTCCAAAAGGTTTTCATTTTCAACCAATTACTACACTATCGATAAAATACTATCGTGACCCAAAAAACTAAACCAAAATTACCCATTCAACCATCCAGATTCTTAAGGTTATAGCACCTTTGGAATACTGAATAACTCCAACAAAATTACAAAGTTATCCCAGAATTTCGAACTGATTGGTTACAACTACTGAGATTACTTGCAAGCTTGGACCAATGTATTTCAGCATCAAAACAAGAATAACCGCCATTCCTGGTTAATCTATTTCAAACAAAATGTCCACTACAATTTCCTTTGATGGTTTATTCAATGGTGTGATTTCTTTGGACCAATCATTGACATCCTTCCCCTCATAGTATGAGAAGGATTTACAATCTTTACAAAAAAGATCAACTTGGTTCAGGACCCCTTCCCAGTTGATCTCCATTTTTTCTCAAAACTTTCCCTGGCATGGATATTTTCTTGGCAATATAAATTTGAAAAACATGATAATAAAAACTTTTTGAAAACCCTCCAAAGGAAATCGTTTGTCAAGTGGTGGACAGAATTTGATACATCCCGTGCCAGTTTAGACAGCGTCAAATAGTAGTTCAAGAAGAATCCAAAGATGCTCATAGTAGCAGATCTAGAAACTTGCAAGTTTCTCAACCAAAGGGCTCACATCACAGCGGCCCTAGTAGCGTCAACAACTAAAGAAAGTTTTGCACAAAACTTGCAAAACATTCTCAAACTCATCCAAGAAGAAGAGGCAGAATCTTCAGCAAAGCAAGAACTTCCTTCTTTTTCATCATCAGCAGGATTTTACCAAAATGAAGATGATTGTTACGGTATCAACCTAGGAGAAGACTGATGATCACAATCAGACAAACAACTTTTGGCAAGTTACTGTAGCAGAATTTTTGTAGCAATTACTATAGCCTTGTGGCATGTTTACTGTTGTAATAGTTTTGGTCATGTTACATGTACTGTTGTAATAGTAAATTCTTAAGTCTTTATAAAGGGTAGGCAGTCCATGTTGTAAGGATCCCTTTCAGATATCCACTTTAGAAAGAGAATCTAGAGAGAGAGTTCAGTATTTGAGATCTCTTGTAAGCTTTCTTTCTCAAATCTTTTAATAAACACTTCATTTCTCATCTCTCTTCTCCCTCACAGGTCCAGTGTGGATTACCGCCACTCCGGTTTCTTTCTTTCTTTTCTTTATTTTAATTTTTCTACATATAGTTTATTTCATGTAGGCAATCCATCTGCTTTCTTACTTTCCTTTGTCCCATTCTTTTCCTATCTTCCTTTCTACCTCTTCCAACCCCCTACTTGCTTTGTTCTTTCTAGTGCAATGTAAACCAAACTGCTCACAGAAAGTTCCTAGGTCTTTTCTGGTTTGGGCCTTTTCTTTGGTAAGCTGATGTTGGATTTTATCATCTTGACAAATTTTTAAGGCTACTTTTTGGATATAGGCAACTAATTGCCATACTTTAATTGCTCATACGAAATTTCTTCATTTGTTGTTTGACTTCTGATCTTATCACCTAAGGACTTTGGAAGACCAGTTAAGAATTTTTCTTTCTAGAATAGTTGTTGGCAATCTTCTGTAGTGTAGACTCTTGTTTGGAAGGTATCTCTATACCACCTAAAGTCAGCTAGGGTTCTACACTTAAGGTTTAAAAGGAGTTCTGTAGATCTATCTTTCCACAAAGATGGATCTCCTATAAAATGTTAGGCTATTGTAAAGATTAATTTGTTAACAGCATCTGGGATTGACATTCCATTATTGGTGATTGGAGTTTCATCTGCTTCAGTTTTGATTACGAAAAGGATTCTAGTCTTTTCTTCTTCAGTGATATAATTATCCCACTATCCTTTGAGTTGATCAGAAAATCCTACCACTAATATATTAACAATGGTTTCTTCAGAGCAATCATGGCTCATTTAATAGGCTGTTGCCACCATTGTCATATGTTGAAGAGTATTAAGAATGTTATTCTCGGTTTGACCATCTATGTTCCATTCATAGATATTGTTAGCACTAAAACTTTTAAAATTGGGATCTCGCTTTTTCCAATTAAGAGTTTGGCTAATTACTGGATTAACTTTAATTACTAAATTAGTTTTAGATTCTGATTCTGAATAATCTTTTAAAGAGTTTGTTTTGTTCAGAGTGTTGATTGTTAATCCTTTAGAGCATTGTCTAGTCTTTAGTTTTTCTTGGGATTGTTTTGGTGTTTCTAGAATGGTTGTAGCTAATAATGTTAATTGTTCATTTATTTTGTTGAGAAGTTCATTTTGGGGTGAAGTTAATCATACTTCTTTTTTGCCTTTGGACCTGGTATTAAGTCTTTCCAAATCTTGCTTGAGTTCTTTTGTCATTTTGAATGGTTTGAATAAAGGCTTTTCTAATCTTATTTCAGTTTGGGCAAAGGATGATGATGGTTCATCTTTTTCTTTTATGTCTTGGATGTTATTGGCTCTTCTTCATCCTTTTCCTTAAAGGGAGAAGCCATGACTGGGTTATGATGTTTTTTGTCTCTTATATTTGGAAGTTAAAACTGACTGGTTGGAGGTAGGTCAGACTTAACTAACTCACCATCTTTAAGATGCCAAACAGTTATTACATTTGTTGATCTGTTTCCTATGAGTTCGGTTTAGAAGGGATAATTTATGTTATTTTTGACTGCGTATGCATGAAACCAATCAAAAAATGGGATGGTGATTTTTACTTTTCTTAGGAATTTATAAAATTCATCTGGGATTATTTTTTGGTTTGTTCCCCAATAATTCTTAAAGAATCACTCTCGGTGAAGAGTCCATATCTCAGAGTTGAATTCTTTTCTAAGGGATTCTTTATCTATAATAAACTTAGATAACATCATAAGGTTTATTCATAGAGGAGTAGGTTGGAGATTGGATTGATTTTTAGTCATCTTCTTCCTCCCTTTGGCATAAGGGTCTTGGAAGATTTGATGAAATATCTAGTCCTTGAAGATGGATAGTAGATTGAACTGATGATTGTGTAGAAAAAGATCTCCTAGAGGCTGCAGATCTAAAATTTCAGACCTGTAATCATCTATTTTTTCATATCTGGGTGTAGATCTAAAAGTGCTAAAAGATTTTCTTCTATCAAAGATCAATTCTACTTTTCATGAATCAAATTCTTTGATTTCTTGAAATTCAGGTGTTGTTCTAGGTAAGGTTGGTGTTGCTTTTTCAAGAGTCCATTTCTCTGGTAAGACTACATTACTTCAAGTGATTGTCTTAGGCACAATTACATTGGCCTTGGTTATATCAATGAGAAATAGAGTCGTTTCTCCTGATTTCTTTGTTTTGAGAACCCTAAAGTAGGAATAATTCATAACCTTGTATTGAATTCTATAGATGAGGGCTACAAGGATTGATCCAGGCTTTATATCTAAGCCTCTAAATTTGATATTTAGAAGCAATGCATCTAAAATGTTTTTATCCATGAGACTGATTGTACTGTTTGGGTAACAATTAAAATAGATTGGGCCACTGCTTAAACTAGTTTCAACGGTTCCCAAAATGGAATCATGAAACTGATTTTGCCTAGTATCTCTTAAACAAAGAAGAATTGAAGCATTTAATCCTTCTCCGATAAGAGGTTTGATTGCTACTTGCACACATCCTATATGCAAGAATTTGTATTTTTGTTTTTGACCTTTCAGTGTTTCTTGAGAGAGAAGGTGAAATTCTTCGTTGTCTTGGTTGATTAGGATATTTTACTCTACAATTCTGATAACATAATCAGAGCTTTGAAAAAAATTTCCCTCTGGTTTGTATAGTTCTTTGTTTCGGATTCTAGGGACTTCCCAATTATTTATTTCTTGGTTGATATCTTCAAAACAAATTTCTTCTGTGAAGATATTGTTTGAAGAAGTTTGTCTTTGATGCTCAGTGAGCGACGATGAAGATGGTTGAGAAGATTGAAAAGCAAGACGAGAGGAAAGAGAATGCAGCATTATAAACAATAAAATATAAATTTCCTTTTCCTTATATTATCATTACCATCCTTTGGTTATGTGGATATACATAACAGATCTAAATTAAATTATATCTACTAAACTGGATATTAAGATTCTAATTCTGATTTATTTTTGCCTCATCTTAACCACCACCTTTATCTTCCAATCTTAACCTTAGCCATCAATTTATATTCAATTTTCCATATCTTATGAAAGCATCATCGAATTAGACTTACTGCCTCAACCAGGACTTACTGCCACAACTTCATAAGATATTTTAAATCTCTAACCCTTCATGTTGTCCAGTTAAGATAGGATCCAATTTTATGTGTGTACCAGATCAGGCATGGTAACAGTATTAAAATATTAACATATAGTTCAGACAAATATCAAATAATTTAGATTCAACCATATATTCCTCCTTGCCTATCAGACTCTGATACCAAGTAGGAATATATGGTTGAAATAGTACCTTACAACCACACACACACACACACACACACACACATATATATTAGAAAAATTGTCTTAAGAAATAATTAATAGTGTTATTAAATGCTATTTTAAAAACAATAATATTCTTAAATATATATAAACTTTTGAAAGAAAATTATAAAATAGTAAGATTGAAAAAGATATTAATATTAACATATAAATATTGATAACTTAAAAATTATTTAAATAAATATTGGTGATAGCATATAGAAAAATATTAGGGTGTAAGTGTTAATAAAATAGTAAAATTAAAAAATAAAAAATAATTATGTAAGTAATGGTGGTATCATATGGAAACATATTAGGAAGTTAATATTAATCAAATAGTGAAATAAAAAAAAATTATTCAAGTAATAATGATACTGTACAAAAAATTATCAAAAAGTTAATGTTAATGAAATAGTGAAATTAAAAAATGAAACAATATTAGGATATAAATATTGATAAAAAATTATTTATTTAATTGTGATAACATATAGAAAAAATATTATAGTATAAGTGATATGACTCAAACCCACAAAGATAGCCTATCGATCTCAAAAGAATAGCCTATTAGGTGGAAAGGATCATGACTTAAGTGTCATCTCATATTTAGATGGTTACCTAGCGTGAGACATATGAAGGCATATATACTCATTCAAAATCTAAATTAGTAATGTCCGTAACAAAAAAAAATAACATTTTTAAAATTATAATTATATATACACAAATTATTTATTATACATATAACCTCTTAAAAAATAACAAAATAGTCAAATTAGAAAAGAAGTTAATATTATAAGATAAAAATTATTTAACAAATGGTGATAATATATAAAAAAATATTAGGATGTTAGTGTTAATGAAATAGTAAAATAAAAATTATTCAAGTAATAGTAATAGCATATAAAAAAATATTATGAAGTAAGTGTTAATAAAATGGTGAAATTAAAAAAGAAAATAACTATTCAAGTAAAGGTGACACTATATAGAAAAAATATTAGGAATTAAGTGTTAATGAAATAATGAAATTTAAAAAGAAAATAATATTAGGATATAAATGTTGATAAAAAAAATTATTTAAATAATGGTAATAGCATATAACAAAAATATTATTTTATAAATGATTTGGCTCAAACCTACAAAGATAACACATCCCAAAAGACAAACCTATTAGTGAAAAAGTATATGAGTATATACTCCTTGAAGAGCTTATGTCCTTAAAAAAAATAAATAATATTTTTAAAATTATAATTATATAATTACAAATTATTCTTAATAAAAATAATAAAAATAAAATATGAAATAACCTACGCACAGATCAAATAACTTGTATGTCTGAAACCGAGCTTGCAATAAATTACGTTACTCTTACTCTTATTATCCCATTATGGCATTATTTAACAAACATCGACAAAATTAATTAGATGCAGTTTGATCTAATTGTGTCTATCATTAATTAATTGATTCCCTTCACGTCGTGTTTGGATCAACCATCCTATTTCTTCTAATAAGCTTGTCTAAAAAATTAATATTATAGTGGTCCCATTCGAGGATGAATCATAAAGGAATAGAGCTTTCGCTATCTTCTGAACAAATTAAATTAGTACGATGTTTTTATGTTTTTAGAGTTTCGGAAAGAACAAATCATTGCAAAAATTAAAAAATAGAGATGCAAAGAAGGCCTAATGATAAGAAGTTGTCGTCGTGGCTAACTCGTTTCATTATGCAGCTCTATTTAGTCACGCAACTGCTGCTGTGAATGGTTGATCATTAATCTCTAATTATTTTTTCTTGTTATATATGCTACTGGACAAGAGTACGAAATTCCCATAATGGCATAATGTTGGTGACGAAATCAACATTTTGATTTTTATTGCTAAGTTAGAATAGGCTTTCGACAAAACCAATCAAGGGTTTTTGACAGGAGCCAAGTAGGAACAGTGTCGTCAAACCACAGGATGAGTCCTATTCGACAAGGAAGTTTATAGTTGACATGTCAAAAGAACGTTCTACACTGACAAGATGAAGGTGGCAATGCTACTAAATAAGGGAAGCTGCCTAATGATATTTGTAGAACAAGAGACAATAAGGAGTTTTTGACACAAACACTTAGCATATTCTTTAAAAAGTTAGTTTCAAAGCTTCGACACAAGGGAGGCAGTTGCAAGACTCTGTCAAAGACAATTATCTCGAAGATATTCAAAATTCATGTTTGAAATCGTACCGAAGAGCCAGCTATAGGAAATTTAAATATTTGAAATAAACATGGTCTGCATGCATGACACCTGTTTGACAAGTGGTGTAATCTTAGGATATAGGCAGCTACTTTTGTTTGCTTATAAATACTAGTTTTTCATATGTACTAAAAGTTAGATTCTTGAAAATATATCCTACACATCCTAAGTCCTACAGACATTCACGGATAACAGGATCAATTCAAGTATGCCTTCCATTTTTTCATTTCATATATTCTGAGTTCAATATTGCACATTTACTTTTATTGGCAAGTTACTTTTCATTGTCTATTTACTTTCATTGTCATTTTATTTTCACTGTCAATTTACATTCATCATCAATTTACTTTATCTTGCATTTTGTCAATCACATGTTTGTCGAATTTGTATCTGCACTTGAATATCTATCTTTGACAAGTTCTTTAACTTGAGAATCCACTTTCGAGGAGATTTCCCTTTAAGAGTAAGAACTGAAATTAGAATCTTGTCATCTTTAACAAGTCAAGAGGATTTATTTGTCAAATTGTGTTTGCCTTGAGAAACTAGTGACAAATTTCTCTGTAAAGAATTTCTTACGACAGGTCAATCCTCTCTCGTATCTCGAATATCATTCTTGCAACTCTAATGTTAGAGTCCCAATGGTTGTCTTGAGGGCCGGGCTTCAATCTCTAGAGCTAAACAAGTCTCACAATTAAGTTGAAGTGGATGAAGTAAGAGTGGCAGTGTTCATGCCCAGATCGTATATGCATTCCTTTTTGTTGATGCTTTCAATAACATCCAAGTATATGTTGTTGTTGGAGTGACAACTAGAGTACTCCTCACTTGGTTGCATTAGGGCTGTGAAAATCGGCCGAACCCATTGGACCGGCCTATTTAACCAGTACAAAAATGTGAGTTGGGTTTCTATAATTATGATCCGTATAAACACGTGACTTTTTAGAGTTGGGTTTCATGACTTAAATCATCTCATATTTTAATTACAAACTAATATGAGATATATGAGTATATACTCCTTTAAAAGCTTACGCCCTTAACAAAATAAATAACATTTTTAAAATTATAATTATATATACACAAATTATTCTTAATAAAAATAATAAAAATAAAAATATGAAATAACCTATGCAACGCACAGATCAAATAACTTGTATGTATGAAACCGAGCTTGCAATAATGTTACTCTTACTCTTATTATCCCATTATGGCATTATTTAACAAACGTTGACAAAATTAATTAGGTACAGTTTGATCTAATTGTATCTATCATTAATTAATTGATTCCCTTCATGTCGTGTTTGTATCCACCATCCTATTTCTTCTAATTAGCTTGTCTAAAAAAATTAATATTATAGTGGTCCCATTCGAGGATGGATCATAAAGGAATAGAGCTTTCGCTATCTTTTGAACAAATTAAATTAGCACGATGTTTTTATGTTTTTAGAACTTCAGAAAGAACAAAGCATTGCAAAAATTAAAAAATAGAGATACAAAGAGGGCCTAATGATAAGAAGTTGTCGTCGTGGCTAACTCGTTTCATCATGCACCTCTACTCAGTCACGCAACTGCTGTTATGAATGGTTGATCATTAATCTCCAATTTTCTTTTCCTGTTATATATGCTATTGGACAAGAATACGAAATTCCCAGAATGGCATAATGTTGGTGGTGAACATTTTAATTTTTATTGCTAAGTTAGGATAGGCTTTCGACAGAACTCATCATAAAAGGGCTTTCGACAAAAACCAAGTAGGGACAGTGTTTGACAAACTAGAGGATGAGCCTTATTCGACAAGGAAGTTTATAGTTGACATGTCAGAAGAATGTTTGACACTGACAAGATGAATAAGGCAATGCTACTTAATAAGGGAAGCTGTCTAATGACATTTGTAGAACAAGAGACAATAAGGGATTTTTGACGCAAACACTTAGCATATTCTTCAGAAAGTTAGTTTGGAAGCTTCAACACAAGGGAGGCAATTGCAATACTTAGTCAAAGATAGTTATCTTGAAGATATTCAAAATTGAAGTTTGAAATCGAATTGAAGAGTCAACTACAAGAAGTTTAAATATTTGAAATAAGCATTGTCTGCATGCATGGCACCTGTTTGACAGGTGGTATAATCTTAGGACATAGGTAGTTACTTTTGTTTTCCTATAAATACTAATTTTTTCATATATAATAAAGGTTAGATTCTTGAAAATACATCTTACACAACTTAAGTCCCAGAGACGCTCATGGATAACAAGATCAATTCAAGTATGCCTTTCACTTTTTCATTTCATGTGTTCTAAATTCAACACAATTTATTTTTTATTGCATATTTAATTTTATTGTCAAGTTACTTTCCATTATCAGTTTACTTTCATTGTCAGTTTATTTCCACTGTCAGTTTACATTCATTGTCAATTTGCTTTATCTTCCATTCTATCAATGCACATGTCTGTTGAATCTGTCTCTGCACTTAAATATCCATTTTTGACAAGTTTTTTAACTTGAGAATCCACTTTGAAGGAGATTTCCCTTCAAGAGTAAGAACTGAAATCAGAATCTTGTCATCTTTGACAAGTCAAGAGGATTTGTTCGTCAATTTGTGTTTCCCTCATCGAAACTAGTGACAAATTCAATCCTTTCTCGCATCTCGAATATCATTTTTGCAACGCTAATATTAGAGTCCCAATAGTTGTCTTGAGGGCACAGCTTTAATCTCTAGAGTTAAACAAGTCTTGTAGTTAAGTAGAAGTGGATGGAATAAGAGTGGCAGTGTTCACGCCCAGACCATATATACATCCCGTTTTGTTAATGCCTTTAATAACATTCAAGTATATGCTGTTGTTGGACTGACGACTAGAGTACCCCTCGATTGGTTGCATTAGGACTGTGAAAATGGGCCGAACCCGTTGGGCCGGCCTATTTAACTAATATAAAAATACAAGTCAGATTTCTATAATTATGATCTGTTTAAACGCGCGAATTTTTTGATCATTTTGTTTTACTCGTGGGCCCCGCCTAGTGTTTTAGTGAATTTTTTTTAATACATAGTCACACTCATAAAACACACCATATGGCCTACTTCTCCAAGACACATTCGCATGGCAATGAACCAGTTTTCTATTATTGTACTTGTCAATTTGTTTTAGATTTTGGATAATATGTAAATTATGTTATGTATTTGTGGAGATGGTTTGGACAATATTTAAAATATGTATTTAATTTGACAATTTCCATTAATGATTAAGTAGGTTTAATTTTTTTAAAACTTTTTACCAAATAAAATATGAAAATTTTAAAAAAAATTATGCAAGTTAGCACATTTAGGCATGCGAGGCGAATTGAGCTAATTTTTTTTTAAGCTCGTTTAAATGCAAGTAAGTTTGACTTGACCCGTTTAACCCGTGACCTGTCGTTGACAAGCTTAAACGAGGCGGGCCAACTTATTTGACAGCCATAGGTGGCATCTATTAGTTCCTCTCTTCCACGCGTCTTATAATCCTATTACAAAAAGAAGTTAAATTTGTTTACTTTCAAAATAATCTAATTAGATAACATTCCTTAGTTATATTCAAACTTAGCAAAGTATGTTAGTGATTCTCATTATTTCTTTCATCACATGTCAAATAAAAAAAAAGAGTAAATTATACTTTACTATCTTGAGGTTTGTTAAAATAACAAAAAACTCCAAACTTGTCAATAAATTACACTCCATTCCTTTTTTACCTTCAACTAATTGTTGACTTAATACCGTTAACTATTTCAAATGAAAAAAAAAATATAACCTCACTTATTATTAATTATTAGTATGTTCTATATTATAACAAAAAAAATTTTAAGTTTAATCTTATGACATCAATGACTTGAGAGAAAAATTAATATTCCTCGCTCAGAGTATGAAGATCCTTCGATAGTTAACTTTTCAACAACAGAAGCAGTTGGACTAGACATTCCAAACAAACTGCATAGTAAATTAAAATGAGAAACTTCGTCTAGAATTTCCCCAGCTCAATGTGCTAGCTAATTTGATTAGCTCCTTATCAATGACAACCAAATATGCAATTTCAGCTGCATAAGTAGCTTTTAGATCATCATGATGTTATAGTTACTAGAAAAGCTAGCTCACAATATTGATAATGAAAGTCAAGTTTTGGGAACAACCCATCAACATCAACCATTTTTCCTAACTGCTGTAGTAAGAGCCATGTTGAAAATAATATACATATAGACAATCTTGAAGAAATAAAACGTATAATCAATTCTAGTCTTCGTGTAAGTTACTTCCTCTATATATCATATCCTTGACCCCCAAATTTTCAATGTAAGGACTATGATAAGATAAAAGCACTTTAACAAATCCATCCCTATTAATAAATCTAACAACTTCCCTTCTAAATTAATCTTTTGCGTAAAATTTTCTTTTGAATACTAGGACTGTAGTAGATGTATATTTTGCATTTGGTAGAGCATTTCCAGGATAAGTTTTACCTTCTCATTATAAGAAGCTAAAAGTTTTATTATCTAAAGGTGTACACCTAGACTGTTTTACAGTAAGCTTTCATCATTTCCTTTAAAAGAAAAGGTTACTCATTTAACAAAATTCACATAAATTTTAATTTAAGGCACAACCTATTACTCAAAACTTGTTGCAAAGTTTGTTTATAAATGTGTCTTGGTTTCGATCTGATGTATGATTGATTCTACGAAGTTTCGTGACGTCTGGCAGCTAGCCAAGTTAAGAGATGAATGAGGACCGGCTCCTAGATAAGAAAAATCACCATCTTTTCCCTTTTTGGCTTCTCTCTAGTTTTGAAATAGAGTGAATGCATCTGACCCATTTATATAACAAGCACTTTATTTTAATTGGGTTAAAGTTTGTCTTCAATAATTTGTTACATTTATAGGGTATTGTTCTAATTGTTTATTAAGAAAGTTTGTGTTTGAGCAAATTTTGATCTTTTTCTAATACCAGATAAAAACACATTACAATGGCCCGTATAATAAGATTAAGCAGATTTAGCAGAAAAACTTATTGAGTGTACGCATGTCTTCTTTAGAAAAAAACCATCAAAATTCGTTTAATTTTGGATCTAGAATTTGAAAATATAAGTAGAAGAGAAATGTTTATAGAAGATGAGAAGATTTCAAATTTCAGTTTTGTTTTGATCGTGCTCCAGAACGATTTTATTTAATTATCTCCGACTAAAATGCTTACATAGATCACTTATTCATAAATTTTTAAAAAGTGAGTTTGAAATTATAAGTGTAAATTACACTCTATTCTTTTAGATTTGTCAATATGACACTAAATTCAATACTTGCCTAAAACTTACACTCCGTTCCATTTGACCAAATTAGAATCTAACTTTCTTAAATGAATATTATATTCTATCTACCTTTAAAACCAAACATAGTTAAAATTATAAATTAATTCTATTATCACAGTAATTTATCTTATATTTTATTTTACAACATTTTTTATCCCATCAACTATTCTACTCATGGATACAAACTTCATGTTGTCCCTGACAATTCATAGTATTTTTTAAATAGACTTATAATTTTCACTGAGAAAATATATAAATAAGCAATTGAAAAAAGGGAATCAAGTAAAAAGTAGAACTATAAAGAGAAACAGGCAGGAGAAGAGAAGAATAAGTGTGTGTTTTGAATTGGTTGTGAAAAAAATTATTTCAATAATCGATTATATGTATAATCGATTTTTTTTAAAATCGATTATAATAAAATCAATTTTATGTTTAGATATGTTAACTAAAAAGAGATATTTTAAGATAATATGTTTTATTTAGATTGTTTAAAAAAATTGTTTTTGTGTAATAAATTATTAAAAAGGGTATGAAATAATTTGTTTAGATTAATATAATATTTGATGAGTTAGTAAATATGGTAAATTTAGGCCAAAATAGATTATAATCAAATGGATTATAACCAAAATGCTCAAAAATGAGCTTAAAAAAAAGCTGCTTTCAATGTATCCAAAATAGACAAAGATTATAATCTATTTTATATAAGTAATGCCAAACATGTTTTTTTTAAAAAAACTTTTTTTCATAAAAAAAGTTGTTTTACGCCAAAAAAATCTTTCCCAAACACACTCTAATTAAAATTGAAGAATCACCACTTGTCAATACAATTGTTCCTTTGGGGTAAGAAACTAATCCGGTTTAAATTATTGAGACTGTCTTTCTTAATAGTATGTTTTTGCAAGTTTGAACCTTTGACATTGTAGAAATTCTTAACCCCTTAAATAATACATTTTTTTGTTTTCATTTATTATTTTCAATTTATTAAAATTATTTTTTATTTTTAAATTTTCAAATTTTAGAAAATACATTGGCAGGTAATAATAATAATTATTATAATTATAAAGTTGCCACCCCATTTTCGACTTTCTATTTTTGAAAATGATGGAAATGACTATTTGTTGTTCTTAGATTTAATACCATTTCAAAAAATTAATAAAACACAACCAAATATATTTTTAAACTTGTTTTATGTTTTTTAATTATTAAAAATAAAAACAGGAAATACTAAAACCAAACAGGCTCTAAAGTTACAATATTCAATTTGGGATTAGATACTTTTTTTTCTTTTTTGTGAACTCTTACAGATGCTCTTATAATGAACTAAACTTTTGGTCCTCACACAATTCATACTTGGACCATACGATACCTATTAGGCCTAAGCTTATAGACTCGTATTTAGTCCATCTTTACCAATCATAGGGGCCTCACTCTTTTATATATATTTACTAGAGAGTCCACCAAGTATGTTCTCTTTACTTAAATCTCTAGCCACCATTTCGTTCTCATACTAACTTAATCGTCGAAGTGCTTTTGCAAGTACCTTTACTGTCACGCTCGATTGACATGAAGCTCTCCAGCGTGTCAAGGATTAAGGCGAGCACCACCTCATTGGAAACAAGCAAGAACAACACCTATGCTTATTTATAGGTGGATATATATAAATACCACAAGTTCATGCATCTTCACATACATTAGCTAGAGGTAAGTGAATCCTTCTCTCTAGCTCTCTCTCTTTCTCTCTAGTCTCTCTCACTTCACAACAACAAAAAAAGTATATTATGATAGTTTTTTGTGCAGATTATGACAGTTTGTAACCGTAATTTTTTGCACCAACGACGGTTTCCCAAATCGTTGAAATTGCATTCGTCATTCGGTATATTACGACAGTTCAAAACTGTTATAATTTACAAATTACATCAGATTATGTGACTGATTACGGTAATTTACAATATAATACGGCAGTTTAGTAGCGTCATAATGTACAATATAATATGACAGTTTAGCACCGCCGTAATGTACAATATAATATGGTGGTTTTCGACCACTATAATTTACATTCATGGCTGATTGACTATTTCATTATTACGGTCGTTAGAAACCCCCATAAATTCTCATGCAAATTTGTAATTTTAAATTGTTTTTAATTACAATGTTTCTTAATTCCTGATTTGATATTTCACCTGTATAATGAATATTTATATATAATAATTTTACTCTAAACTTAATTAGGTCTGAAAAAAAATTCTCATAAATTTAACTAAATAAAATAATGATTGTAAATAATGTTAATCATGAGTACATTGTTCTAATACCAAAATTACATAACAATCAAAGTGTTGTGAAATAATATCTTAAATCTCATTTAAGGACAAATAATAAACTAAACACTAAGGAGTTGTGTGATCTGCTGATTGATTAACGTTACTTCCAACAGATGATTTTCTAAGCTCATTAGGCGTCGCGGGCCCATTGCCTACATCTGGTGGCTGCAATAAAGACAAGATCAATGTCAAACAAATGCATTCAATTAATTTCAAACAACCAACACCCGTTAATAATGATCTTTAAACTCAGGCATAACAATATATCAAATTCAAACATCAATCAAGTTATGGCAAGTATGTGTATATAAAATTTAATTGTTATACTTGTGGTATAGGATTAGGAAAGAAGCTAGCTAACTGTTCGAGAATCCCTCCTTCCTTCATATTGATGTATGCATATAATGCTTGTATCTGTGACTCCATTTTTGCCATCTTTTATTGTATATGTTTGGAGAAGATGTGATAGCATTAACAAGACCCAAGTTCATTCCACCAAGTCATGTCCTAGTATGCCTGAAGGCAATGGAAGGAACCACATCCATGCCTAAGACTCAAATACGGCTAGGGTGATCTGTTCCAAATACTGCACCTACAACATCATTTGGAGAAATTTCAAAAGATGTTTTCAAACTTTGGCTCATTTGTTACTGAATCTTCTCCTGTATATGAAAGACCAAAAAGGAGTATAAAAGCTGACAAAGGAAGTCTATTATTTGACTACAACACAATAAAAAATGCCAACAACTATCATAATATTACCCCAATATCCCTAGCCTCATCAAATACATTGCTCCCGTCTTTCCTCTTGTGAGTCACTTTCCACATTGTGCCTCGACCAATAGTCCTCCCAGTCTCTAGCTTCTGAAATTTTTAACATATAATGTAATTAGTAATTAACTAAATATGTACTTTAGTAAAGAATAGATTCGTTAAGAAAAGAAAAATAAAACTACCAAATCATACCTTCTCCTAGCTACGCTCTTAGCACCACCAGCGTGAGGAACGGTTTGTTTTCTTCGAATGTCTTGATTTCTCTTGCAAAGCTCCTACAAGTAAAAATAAATTAATTTTTATGATATTATTATTATTTTCAATTAACTATTCAATATATATTAACAGAGTACCATTGATGGCATCAATATCACTCAGTTCTTTCGCTAGATTTAAATAGTACAATTACCCAAATGCAAATTTACTTTAACTTATTAAAAATGAAGTTACCTACAGTCGTCTTCCTCCTTTGTCATGCCTGTCTTTCAAAGCCTATATAATTGCCTCCTTACTCGATCAATATTTCAGTTAGTTTCTTCCAAATGTTACCCACAGTTGCAACTTGCATAAGGATACAACTACATAATTTTCAGTCCTCGGTCCTCCTTTGCTTCTGCACATTATTAATTGTCATATTCTCTTAGAAAGAGTGAAAAAAAGATATATACAAGATATGCTTAATTGTCTAACCTTTTTTTTTTCTAAAATTATTTCTGATTGCTCATTGGACTATTATTCAACATGGGGAGTTTCCTAGTGAATAAGAAAGAGACCATAAATTCTTTGTTTTTGGTCTATATACAAACAAAGTAATTTTATATGAATTTAATTTTGATTCATTGTTAGTTTATAAAATTTTTACGTATTATCATCTAATCATGTATAGACAATTAACAATTGCTTGAAAAGTCAAAGTCTGCCGGCAAAGGTGAGCCAAGTTTGAAGCCATTCTTATTTATTGTTCTCTTTTACATGACATTGTTATCTATTATTTTGTTAATTTGAGCAATTGGTTATTAGTTTATAATTGATCCATACATTTTATATATGCCTATTATTATAAGCATCGATCAATAGCTTGCATCTTTCTACCGACTTGCTCTGCTTCTTCGCCTAGAATGTTTTAAAAAGTCTGCTTACGAAAGACAAACTAGAGTTTGGTGGTGAATTATCTGCGATGTCACGATACTCTAATTTGTTTTTCAAGAGATTAATGTATTGGACCATTTGTATAATTAATAAATATTTGATAAATTATTTTAGCTTAAGAAAAATAATACCGGAATAATTTCTATATTTTCTCTTTGATCTGTTGATAAAAATAATGGGAGATCAATTATCAAACACTCACAGCAGAAGTTGCGTTATTGACTTGAGTTGATGATGTTAGCATAACGAGCCAGCCATGACGACTACTTGTTACGGTAATCATTACGTACCCTTTGGATGCCCAATTTTAAATTCTTTTACAATGCAATGCTTTTGTTTTCTTTTAAATAAAATATTATTACAATCAAAATTTTTCAGACACTAATTTTATATATTTATTAATTCTTAAATAAATAAGTAATTTTTATTATTTTATTTTATTTAATAATTATTTTTAATTTTAATTAAATTGTGTAAAAAATTATTATTAATGTTTCTAGCTACATAGCATTACCTTTTCTTTTTTTTAATACATAATGCTCTTGTTCTTTTCTAAGTTCTAAAATATGGTTCTAATTATTTAATTTGGTCAAAAGATAGTTCTAAAATATGGTTCTAATTATTTAATTTGTTCAAAAGACAGTGAAAGCGCGCATGAGACCACTATTATGAGACAAGTTGGAAGAAATGGGATGGATGAGCCAAACATGACATGAAGGTAATTAATTAATTAATGAGGAGAGACACAATTTGATTAAACTGAACCTCATTTGTTACATAAAGGGATAATAAGGCTAAGAGTAATATTATTAATTACAAGCTTGGTTTCATACATATTGTCACAGCATCTATGTGTGGTCAGCTACGTACATGAATTAATTGATAGATTTTAAAGTTGAATTTAGGTGAAATCAAATATTTAGTCCATACGATTTACACTTGTTTTTAATTTGATCCCAAATTTTTTTCTTTTTGAAAAGGTCTTCATAATTCTAAATGAGTTCAATTTAGTCTCTTTTTATTAAGTTGTGCATATGTAAAACAATAGATAATGCTAATGCGATCAAACTATTCGTTCGTAATATAGGCACAAGTTGATGGCATCATAATATTAAATAATAAAAGAGAAGAATTAAATTAAAAATATTTAGAATTATTAGAATTTGTTTGAAAAAGAAAAAAATTATATGAATCAAATTAAAAATAAATGTAAATTATAGAAACCCAATATATAATTTAATTACCTAAGTTTTAATGACTTATTTTCCTGACTTCAATTATAGATAACTTTTTATATATTTCAAGATCATCAACAAGGAATTTATTATCAATTAATGCAAAAAGTTAACTCAAAGATATTAATACCATACAACAAAAGACAAATCTAAACTGCCAACCAGGATGACCACTCTTAGTTAACCTTCTACTCACGATTACTGTATAATTTGGGTTCGAATCCAAGGGTTCTGTCGGTAGATGATCTATAATTATATTATAAATTTTTAATGAAATTTGTAGTTTGTTATGGCTTTGAAATGACAAAAGCCTTTCCTCACCCTAAACTTTTAATTATTCAAAAAAAAAAGAAAATCTAAACAAAACTTTTGTTACTGATCTAAAATTTAAAAACAAATAAGCCATTATCGATCAGTTAACAAAACTAGTTAATATAAGCAGACTTTTTCTTTGATTTTTTTAAAAATTATTCCTTCAACTTGATGCATATTTATAAATCTTAATACGTTTAATGCAGTCCGATTTATGGAAATTAAGTTATTTTCTATACTTGTAAAGGTGTTGTTTTCGATCTTATTCTCCTGTAGCAGTTTTGTGCGGCCATATACAAGATCTTATTCTTTTGCAATGTCATGTGAAAGAAAACAATAAATAGCAATGACTTCAAACTTGTCTCACCTTTGTGAGATTAGTCTCTTCCACCTTCGGGTGCGTGGGAGGGAGTGTGATTGGTGTTAGGAGGCTTACAGGAGATAGAGGACGATCTTGATTATTAATATAATAACTTAATTTGATATATTATATATTAATATAAATATTATTATCTAACTATATGTTATCATATTATTAAGAGTTTGATTATAATAACAATTACTTAAAAAGTCAAACACTTTTAATAATATAACAATATATAAATAAATGATAGTATAAGAATTTTTTACATTACAATGAGTCAAAACTAAACTCTTTCTTTTATTTATTTTTCTCACTATCTTTATTGAAGAAATAGATTAAAAATCGGAAAATGGTATTGTGATGAACCTATATTGATTATATATAATTACTTTTGGCATTTTTCATTTTCAGTAAATGCTTTTGAATCTAATTAATTATACATGTGAAGTATGTTAATAAATTATAATGCTAGAGATATGTTTTGTTCATGGAGATTTTCTTTTATCATATTTTTTTTCCTTATAATTGCAATAGGAAGGTTTGAATCAAAGACTTTCTATTAATTACCCAAATTCTTCACCACTAACTTACTCCTAATGTTTATTGAAAGAAGAATTTTAATTAACTCTGACACCAATATACCAATAACAATTTATATTTTATGACAAAATACTGTACATTTAATTAATGTGATGACAATGATTCAATTTATATACGAAATGTTATTATGTGTTGATGGGATGGATGTATTATTTGGCTTTTTTTTTTTAATCTTACACTTTTCAATTTCCTTAGCACTTTAATGTTTGGATAGAGGAGAGAAAATGTAAAGAAAGAAAATGAAAAGAAAATTCTATTTTCTCTCTTAATGTTTGAATGAAGAGAAAAATAAGAGAAAGAAAATGAGGATTAATCTTTTCTCTTATTTGGTTGTGTAGAAAATGGAAAGAAAAGAAAATATAATTATGCAAAATGGCATACATAACCTTATTATATTTGTTAAGTATATATTAATTTTCATTTTAATTTATAATATATAAATATATAAATAAATTTTATATGAAATATTAATGTAAAAAATAAGTTATTGACATTCAAATTATAAATCTTAATTTAATTTTTAATTATTTATTCAAATTTCTTAATTAGAAACTCAGAAATGAAAAATAAAATTTTAAAAATATTTTTAAAAATATTGTTTAATATTAACACATACCAAATGCATAATAGAAGGAAGTGGCATAGCACTGAAAATTAAAACCAAAAAAAAAAAAGAATGAGTGGCCGATTGTAAACTTGAGACTTGGGAGAGAAAAATAAATTAAATGGATAAAATGATAAATTTGCAAGAAAATCTCTTCTTTTTCCCATTTTCTTCACACTAAAGGAGAAAACTATAGTCCTTCTTTTCTTTCTCTCCTATATTCTCTTCCAATCAAATGGGGAGAAAATGAAAAAATTCACCTATTTTTTGTTGTAGCATTTTTTTTTCTCAACTTCCCTTGATCCAAAGATCCAAACATAGGAGACATAAAGGAAAGAGCTGATCAATTTCGTATTACTTGTGCACAGTAATTTCAATTGAATTTAACGACCCACCTAACCTTAGTTTGTCCTTTTTTAATGAACAATATAAAACATGTACATGAATCACGTATTATGAAATTAAAAATAGTAAAAGATTTGTTATACGATGAGAAGTAGATATATTATATCCAGTACCAAGTGGCCAAGTTGGCCATATAATAATGAACTAAACTTTGGGTCTTCACACGATTTACATCACACATACCCACGCTTATTTATAGGTGGACAGAATACCACAAGTTCATGCATCTTCACATACATTAGCTACAGCTAATTGAAGCCTTCTCTCTCTCTCTCTCTCTCTCTCTCTCTCTCTCTCTTACTTTGTGATGGCTGAAATAACATCATTACCAGCTCAATTACGCCTTTCCAAACCTAAATTCAACGTTGTCCCAGTTCACGCCAATGCTTCCCCTCAGGTGTTAGTGGCAGGTCATGATGCTGATCCTTATTTAGCTTCTGATGATGAAATACCCTCAATTGATTACTCTCTGCTATTCTCTGATGACCCTCATCAGCGATTCCTGGCCCTTGATTACCTACGCCAAGCATGCCAGGAATATGGCTTTTTCTATGTATGTAACTCTCTCTCGAACTCCATGCATGTATATAAATGAATGTTTTTACTTTTCAGAATAATTACACTTCAATTACTTTTGATTATGATCATTACTTGGTATGCATGCAGCTGGTAAACCATACCATCCCAGACAAGGTATTTGACAATATTTTGAAGGTAGTTTCTGATTACTTTGATCCAACAACGATGGATAAGAGAAGGATGTATACCAAAAGGGGACCCATGGACAAAATAAGATGGGGCGTAAACTCTTCTTCTGGGGAAAATAGGGAATATATGAAGGTCATCGCACATCCCCAGTGCCATGTTCCTTCCAACTCATCAGGCTTCAGGTATATATATATCTATGAATATTAGCTTTGATATTATACATTTATCTTTATTATATGATATTTCATTTTATTTTGTTTTTGGTTGTTACGTTCATCAGCAAAAGCGTAGAAGAATATTGCAAAGAAATGAGAAAAGTAGAAATTGGATTAGCGAGGAGTGTGTCTAAGACCTTAGGGTTTGAAGAAGACTACATAGAGAAGGCCTTCAACTGAAAGTCAGGGTTTGATGTATGGCCATGAAACCTTATCCACCCAATTCCAATTCAAGGGCCCTGTTGGTTTGCCTGAACACACTGACCCTGGCTTTGTGGTTACACTCCTGCAAGATGTAAATGGTGGCCTCCAAATCCTATCCCACAAGGGAAAGTGGATTAATTCTTATATCCCCCATCATGCCATACTTGTCCAGCTTGGCGATCATCTTGAGGTGCTTTTAATTAATTGAATTTCCTTCACATGTGATTAATATATATATATATATATATATACAATTATCACCAAAGAGTGTATCAAGTGGCAAGTAGGAGGGTTCGTAACTGATCCTTGCCCCGATAACTTGTCTCCTTATAGTGGATTATCTGTAAATTCCTTGTAAGTGTCTATTAAGCTTAAAGATAGGGCCCTCTCGTCCAGCTTGGCAATCATCTTGAGGTGCTTTTAATTAATTGATATATATATATATGTGTGTGTGTGTGTGTGTGTGTGTGTGTGTGTATAAACAATTATCACCAAAGAGTGGGTCAAGTAGTAAGTAGGCGGGTTCGCAACTGATTCTTGCCCCGACTACTTATCTCTTAATAGTGGGTTATCTGTAAATTTATTGTAAGTCCTTACTAAGCCTGAAGATGAGGCCTTTTCAACCTAAATATGTAAGTCTCTTATAAGTGATTACTGAGCCCAGTGACATGGCGCCCTCCTCTCGACTTAAGTTTTTTTGTTTAAAAAAATTATTTACGTACAGCTTTTATGTTTTTTAATGTATAATTAACGTTCTTTTTTATCCTTAATTAATTGTAGATCTTAACCAATGGGAAGTATAAGAGTCATATCCATCGAGTAATTGTTGGCCACAATAAGGTGCAAAGGATCTCTGTGGTCACCCTTCATGGACCGTCGTTGGACAACTTCATCAGCCCAGCCACGGAGTTTGTCAATGAAGGACGCCCACAGCAATACCGTGGAATGACCTATAAAGAATCCTTGGAAGCAAATGGCAGTGATGAGATCGATATGCAATCGTCTCTAGAACAACTTAGACTTGCTACGTTTTAATTAATATACATCTTGTGCTAGCTGATAAGATATGCTTTTACTTCATATGTTACAATAAAGTATCAGTTTTCTTCTCTTATATTTTGTATTTATTATGGATTTAATTTATTATCTAAACTTACACAAAACGTTTTTATATATTAAAAAAAATGCTACAACTACCTTCAAAATTTGCTAGGTCTAGACAAATTCATCAACTATATGCATTAACTTATAAATGTTTTTTCCTCAAATGTCATTTATACATTTGTTCAGTCTTATGTAATGAGGAAAGAGAAAGTATACATTTATTTGGTGTAACTAAACAGAAAGTTCATTTCAATTCTCAACCATTTGAGTTGACGTTTTAGTTACACTAAATAAATGCATTTTTTTTTTTTTTTGCTTTTTCAACTTATGAGATTGAGTAAAAGTACATATGACATTTGACTATAAATTATTTATAAGTTAATGTCTACAGATGAATCTATTGGACTTGATAGCATTTTGAATTATGTTGTATCATTTTTTTTATATAAATATACGACAGTTTTGTGTAAGTTTTCATAATAGAAAATGAGTTAGTATAATAAATGCAAAATACATAAGATTTGAAAATAATTTGCCCAAAATTAATTATTTGATTTTAGTAGCTAATATGTATTGGGTAATAAAAGATATTAATGATTAATGAATGAGTGAGATAGTAAATGGAGTTATTGACCTTTGTGTATGAATAATAATAAGGGTTATGGTATACCGAAAAAAAAAAAAAAGGCTATTGAATTTCTCCTTTTCTATCCAATTTTGTTAATAAGTTGTGGTCATGATGTGCGGCGACTTTTTTGTTATGGGGGTAAGAGTTTTTCACAGCGACTCTATATTTTTATAGTAATAACAAATGTCACTGGAAAAAACCTTATACCTTGTAGTGGATGTTGAAGTTATATATATATATTTTTTTCATTTTTCTCACCAACCTTCCTCTTCAAACAAGCATAAATTGTTTTATTTTTAATCATTATCTTTTACAAGAAAAATTTATCACCTATTTGCCTTTAAAATAACTTGAAATTTTTGTATATAGTTCAGATAAATATTAATTTTAAAGTACAATATTGTACAAATTATAATTAATGCATACAAGTCAAATACAAAATAGTAAACCCCCATGTTGATTCTCAAAAGAAACTAGTGTTATCAATTTGATCATTCAAAGATTTTTGTTATCAATTTAGTCCCTAAATTTAAAAAGTATCATCAAAATTGTCCTTTTTATGTATAGACAGAGATTAAATTGAGAAAATTTCAATGATTGAGAGACTAAATTGATAACAATTTTGTATAATTAAGGGACTAAATTGATAATATTTTTCAATCATTAAATGACTAAATTAGCATTAATATCTTTGAAGAAGTAAAATAATGACACTTTTTAAATTCAAAGATTAAATTAATGACAAAAAACTTTAGAGAACTAAAGTGATAACACTTATATCTTTAAAAGATCAAAATGGGAGTTTACTCAATATAAAATTATTCTATAAAAAAAAAAGAAAGAAGCAAATAAGACATACAAAGCAAAAATAAATCTAACAGTCTAACAGAGGCTAAAATAAAAGTAACAAAGGCTATGGAGTTGAATGAGAAAACTAACCAATCTTGTAGCATTTATCTTGAGTAAAAACAAGAAGACTATATGTTGCTATATCCTCTCCAACTGTCCAATTTAATATGTCCATAATATGTTCAATTCAAAACCAAATAGAATAAAGAACAAACACTATTCTCTTCTATGGACCACGTTAAACAATGAAAGAACATATACATGCAAATTGCAACTCTTTCATGGTTCCACTTTCACGTTCGCTCAAAGACAAATGATGGATGGCAGAGACACAAAAGCTGGCTAAAAGGGGGAGATTGAGTAAAAGTAAAAACGTGCGCTAGCCTCCAAGAGAAAGAGAAAGGACCGGAGCATTTATGATTGAGAATTTGAGAAGAAAGAGGAATCACAGGAAAGGTAAGTAACAAAGGATGTTACCCATTTGCCACATATTTGGGGGTTGACTCTTTTATTTGTTTTAACATGAACCTAAAAAAAAAAATTTAAAGAAGTTTTAAAAAGTTTGGAAGAGCCCTGTCATTACAAAGCTCCGCCCCTGGAAGTTTGAATCACAGATATTTTATTAACTACCCAAAACTCTTCACTAACTTATTCTTAATTGCTTATTTAAGACAAATTTTAATTAATTCTGACATCAATATACCAATAACAAATTATATTTTATGATAAAATACTATAAACTTAATTAATGGGATGACATAGATTCAATTTATATACGAAATGCTATGTATTGATTGGATGGATCGATGTATTATTTCTCCTTGTTCATGTGTGTTAACTTAATTAATTGGTTTTTATGTTTTTCAAAATATTACATTTTTCAATTTCCTATTAGTTAACCTTAGCACTCTAAATGACATAAAAGAAAGAGCTTATCAATTTCGTATTACTTTGTGCACAGTAATTTGAATTGATTTTAACCCCCACCAAACTTAAGTTTGTCCTTTTCTTATGTACAATATAAAACATGCATATGAATCACGTATTATGAAATTAAAAATAGTAAGATATTTGTTATACGAAGAGAAAAATAGTAAGATATTTGTTATACGAAGATATTTGTTATTATCATTGTATAAAGAAAGGTATAAAATTGAAGTTTAGAAATAGATATTTTGAATAATTACTGAAATAAACGTTGGGTCTTATCAGGGTTCACATCAAACTTACGCAAACTTATTTATGGGTGGTCCATCCCACCAGTTCATGTACCTTCACATACATTAGCCACAGCTAATTGAAGTTTCACATGATTCACATGACACGTGCCCACGCTTATTTATAGGTGGACAGAATACCACAAGTTCATGTATCTTCACATACATTAGCTACAGCTAATTGAAGCCTTCTACCTCTCTCTCTCGCTCTCTCGCTCTGTGATGGCTGAAATAACATCATTACCAGCTCAGTTACACCTTTCCAAACCTAAATTCAATATTGTCCCAGTTCACTCCAATGCTTCCTCTCAGGAGGTAGTGGCAGGTAATGATGCTGATCCTTATTCAGCTTCTGATGATGAAATACCCACAATTGATTACTCTCTGCTATTCTCTGATGATCCTCATCAGCATTCCTGGCCCTTGAATACCTACGCCAAGCATGCCAGGAATATGGCTTCTTCTATGTATGTAACTCTCTCTTTGACTCCATGCATGTACGAATGTTTTCACTTTTTAAAATTACTATACTTTAACTGCATTTATATTTAAACATGGTTTCAAGCATGGTTCTAAAATAAAGACCGCATCATCCTGTAATTGCGGGATGATTTGGAATCACACTGTAGCGTCGCATCGGAACAGCATTGCGGCCGCAATGTAATAGGCCGCAACATTGTTTTTACAGTACCACACATCAGATTCAGAAAAAATAGACCCTCACCTTCGCTCCTCTCAGCCACATCAGATCAAATCTCTGGCCACAAGCCCATAACTTTTCATCTTCTTGCTTGTAGAGGAAGAGAGGGAAAAGGGATGACGGGCGCCGTCAGGCCGTGCTGTGTCGGAGGAGAGAAGAGGCCGATCTGAGTGAAGTGAGGGAGAGAGGAAGAACGGAATAAGGAAAGAGCGGGGAGAGGGAGAAATAGATCTCTGAACTGACGAAGACGAGAAATCGAATGGACAAAGAGGAAAGAGAGAAAGAGATGGGGATGTACGTGATGGGGTGGGTGCTGCCGTGTATGGGATTAGGATATTTTGTTTTTTAATACTTGGTTTTTTTTTTACATGAATATTTGGTTAAATTGAAATTGAAATTGAAATTGAGGGAAAATTTTAAGAAAAAGGGAGGAAAATTTTGAAAAAAGAGGGAAGAGAAATTTTGGAGAGAGTTTAAAATATTAGAGTGTGAGAAAATTAGGGAAATTTTGAGATAATAAAGTAGAGAAAAAAATTAAAAGCTTAGAATATTAAATTTTTTGTAATTTAAAATTTACAAAATAATATTTGTTTTTGGAAGTGAAAAAATTGAAAAATTTTAGAAATTAAATTTAAATTAATTATTAGTTACCTTCTTAAGTAATATATTTTAGAAATTAAGTTAATTAATTAATTGTTTACACTTAATTAATAAAGTAGAATTAATTTTTTTAGACAAAAAAATTAGTAGTCTATTTAAATTTAAAGTTATAAATTTTGATTGATAATTGTTATAATTTATTTGTATAACCATTGTTACAATAATTATGATATGTTTTTATTATAAATCTAATTTTAAATTATTTATTAAGGTAATACAAAATCTTATAGAATGAATAAAAATCTATACAAGATTATAAATAAAGATATATTAAAAGTTAAACTAATTAAAAGATTTTTTTTACATTTTATGCAAACATAAACAAATTTCATGCTGCAGCAGCCGCAATCCACATTACAGCAACCGCAATGCCTGCAATTTCAGTAACTATAACCGCAATTTAAAACTTTGGTTTCAAGTATAATTTTGATTATGATCATTAGTTCTTATGCATGCAGCTGGTAAACCATACCATCCCAGACAAAGTGTTTGACAATATTTTGAAGGGAGCTTCTGATTTCTTTGATCCAACAACGTTGGATGAGAGAAGGATGTATACCAAAAACGGCCCATTGAACAAGATAAGATGGAGCGTAAACTCTTCTTCTGGGGAAAACAGGGAATATATGAAGGTCATCGTACATCCCCAGTGCCATGTTCCTTCCAACTCATCAGGCTTCAGATATATCTATGAATATTAGCTTTGTTTTATCCTTAATTAGAGTTTTGATATTATATATTTATCTTTATTCTGATATTTTCATCTCATTTTGTTTTTGTTTATTGCGTTGGCCAGCAAAAGCGTAGAAGAATATTGCAAAGAAATGAGAAAGGTGGAACTTGGATTAGCGAGGGCAGTGTCTAAGACCTTAGGGTTTGAAGAAGACTACATAGAGAAGGCCTTCAACTTGAAGTCAGGGTTTGATGTATTGGCCATGAACCTTTATCCACCCAGTTCCAATTCCAAGGGGCCTGTTGGTTTGCCTGAACACACTGACCCTGGCTTTGTGGTTACACTCCTGCAAGATGTAAATGGTGGCCTCCAAATCCTATCCCACGAGGGAAAGTGGATTAATGCTTATATCCCCCATCATGCCATACTCATCCAGCTTGGCGATCATCTTGAGGTACTTTTATTTAATTGAATTTCCTTCACATGTGATTCACTAAGAATCATATATATCTAGTTATTTAAAAAATTACTATCAAATGGTGAGTCAAGTGATAAGTGAACAGGTTGGCAACTTGACAATTGCAAGTTTGATCCCTATTCTAACTACTTGTCTCTCGAAGGTAGGTTATCCTGTAAGTCCTTGTAAGTGTCCACTAAGCCCGAGATAGAGTGCCCTCCTCTCAACATAAATATGTAAATCCTTTATAAGTACTTATTGAGCCTAGAGATGGGGCATCCTACTCTACTTAAATTTTTTGTAATAAAAAAATTGTTTAAACAGTTTTTATGGTTTTTAATCTATAGTTAACTTGTTCTTTTTTATCCTTAATTAATTGTAGATCTTAACCAACGGGAAGTACAAGAGTCATATCCATCGAGTAATTGTTGGCCACAATAAGGTGCAAAGGATCTCTGGTCACCCTTCATGGACCATCGTTGGACAAATTCATCAGCCCAGCTGCGGAGTTCGTCAACAAAGAACAACCACAGCAATACCGTGGGATGACCTATAAAGAATCGTTGGAAGCAAATGGGAGTGATGAGATCGATGTGCAATCATCACTTGAACAAATTAGACTTGTTTCGTTTTAATTAATATACATCTTATGCTAGTTGATAAGATATCATGCTTTACTTCATATGTAACAATAAAGTATGAGTAAATTACTTTTTCTTCACTTATATTTTGTATTTGTTATGTATTTATGATCTAAACTTACACAAAACCTTTCTATAGTTATAAGGAAAATATTAAAACAACCTTCAAAATATTGTCACGTACCTAAACAAATTCGTCAACTATGCATTAACTTATAAAATATCATTTATACATTTGTTCAGTCTTATGTAATGAGAAAAGAGAAACTGAGAAAGTATACAATATTCATTTGGTGTGACTAAATTGAAAGTTCATTTCAATTCTCAACCATTTGAATTGAAGTTTTAGTTACACTAAAAGAATGAAATTTTTTTCACTTTCTCAACTTGTGAGATTGAGTAAAAGTATACATGACATTTGCTATAAATTATTTGTATGTTAATGACTACAGATAAATCAGTTAGACTTTTGGTAGCATTTTGAATTATGTTGCATCAATTTTTATAAATATATGGGAGTTTTGTGTAAGTTTTCATAATAGAAATGAGTTGGTATAATAAATGCAAAATACATAAGATTTTGAAAGTAATTTAGTCAAAAATTATGAGTTTAGTTGCTAATATGTATTGTGTTATAAAAGATACTGATTAATGAATAAGTCAGTTAGTATATGGAGTCGTTGACCTTTGTGTATGACAAAAAATAAGGGCTATTGAATTTCTCCATTTCTATTCAATTGGTTGATATATTGTGTTCCGGGTTCCTTCTTCGGTGAAGAATTTCAGGTTCATAATTTTCCTTTCGTCTGGTTAGAATTAACATTATTTTCACAATAAAACTTCTTCAACATTTGCTCAACTCAACATAAATATTTCATCATGATGTTTCAAACAGACCAAGGCTGTAAAGCAATATGAAACTTTCACGGAGTCATAATCCCATGATCCCATCAAAAGGTTATAGACTCTTGCCAAAATCCCTAATTATATTTAGCTCTCTCTTAAAATAAATAAACCATTCTCATCAAGATCGAGATAATCTAGTAGCAACATGATAATTGCAATTATACAGATGGCAAATTAAAGGGCCATAATATAGAGTAAACGAAAAAAAGGATGCATATGATTTCATTCTTCTTAAGAACATTGTTTTCTTGTAAAACAAAATATATATTGGTATAAAAATTATTGAATCGCACAAGTAATAACGAGTCCTTTCACAAAGAAATTTGTGTATTTTCCTCGATAACATGACATTGTCTTGTTACTAAGAAAAAAGAGATCGAGAATTCAAATAGGAAAAAGGTAAAAGGACTAAAGATGGAATTTATGCCGATCGTAACTAATAATCCTCTTATGCGATGAGATATTCATGTTAGGAGAGAAGAAAAAAATCTGTTTTTGTCTTTTTCTTTTGTTTCATACATTTTTTTTCTAACTGTTTGAGAATCTAAATTCCCTTTTCTTGTAGAGTCTGACATACGATTGTGATATCACTGATTTTTTTTTTTTACCCAGATTTAAGTATAATTAAAAAAATATTAGCCTAGATTTTTTTTTCGTTTTAACGAGGTGTAATCTCACTTGATCAAGGTATTGAGATTATCTCTCTTCACAAAGTATTTCTAATAGGATTTAAATATCTGACATTTTATGTAAAGGTTTTTTTATTGGAGTGTGTTTTTAACAAGATTTAAATTTCTAACATTATATATAAAACTTATTCTAATAGAGTTGCAATTTACTTACCGCTAAATCATACTCTCGCGGACATTCTTCTTCATTTGACTTTTCTTCAAAGTACAGAATTTTCTTATCAAAAACATATACCTAAAATTATTTATTTTTGTTAGAGATTCAAATATAGAAATTTATATACATTCATATGAACATGTACAATCTACACTTCAAACTAAAAAGCCATTACAAATACATAAAGTATTAGAGAGGCTAAAACAAGGTCATTTTTATACTTTAAATCATTTAAAACTTTAAGCTTTAAGGATGTCGGTTTTTTCTTTTTCAAATAGTCATTTTCTTTTAATATAAATACAAACTTTCACTTATTTTCCTTATCCATCTCTCCTGTTGAAGTGTCAGTTTACAAAGCACCAGTAGCTGAAAGGGATTGGAGACCGGAAAATAATATTGGGACGAGCTTAAGTATTTGATGCTATTCAACTTTCTTTTCCAAAAACTGTAAAGGTTTTGTTTGCAGATAATTGAAAAAGATGAAATACAAAGTCTTGTATATGGCCGGACAAAACTGCTACAGGAGAGTAATGTTGAAAACAATATTTAGGATGGAAAAAATTCCCGCATTCACGAGAATTATCTACAATAAGACGAGAAATAAGTACACATTTAATAAATAAAAATGAGGTCAAAAATCATAATATCTGTCCTGCAAATATTCACGATACTGGTGAAATTTTTTTTAACATTTTACATATATTATAATTTTTTCTTTTGGAATGATATGAGAATTAATTATATTTTTTTGTTATTTTACAATGAATTTTTTTTATTGAATAAATTCATAATAATAAAAATTGTTGAAAAAATTTATATCATTCAAATAATAAGAATTTATGTACCAAAAAAATAATAAGTATTTATGTTCTTTGACTTGTACAAAATATAAATAAATTTGATATGTTATTTGTGATATATTATTTTAACTTTATAAATATTTAATTTGTTAAAAAAATTATTAATAATATATGATATTAAATTTAATTTTTAAAAATTTTATTTTAAATTATTAAATACTTGAATATGTCACTTCTCAGCACTTCCACAGCCATGGGACCCTGTTGTCAACACCATCACAAGTATAGAAAAAAAATTTGACTGCCATAAATCGTACTGCATTTGTAGTATTAGCCTTGTATATATGCATCAAGTTTGAAGGAATAATTTAACAAAAAAATCAAAGAAAAGGTCTGCTCATATTAACTAGTTTTGTGAACTAAACGATAATGGTTTTATGTTTTTGAATTTTAGATCAGTAACAAAAGTTTTGTTTAAATTTGCTTTCTTCTTTTTTTAATTGAAGATTTAGGGTAATGAGAAGCTCTCTTCATTTTAATATTAGAATTAACTACCAATTTCAATAAAACTTTATAAAAGAATTATGGATCGCTTACTAATAGGAGGCCCTTGCATTTAAATTCAAATAGTTATTATAAACGTAAAAGGTCAATCAAGTGAATAAACTCTTGTTGGCAATTTAGATTTGTTTTTGTTGTACAATGAAAATATCTTTGAGTTAACTCTTGCATTAATAGATAATAAATTTTAGTGGACGATGTTGAAATATATAAAAAGTTGTCTATTATTAGCACCAAGTTTGTCAATGAAGAACACCCACAGCAATATCGTGGGATGTCCTATAAGGAATCATTGGAAGGGAATGATGAGATCGATGTGCAATCATCACATGAACAACTTAGACTTGCTTCGGTTTAATTAATGTTCATCTTATGCTAGCTGATAAGATATCATGCTTTTACTTCGTATGTTACAATAAAGTATGAGTACATTACTTTTTCTTCTCTTAGATTTTGTATTTATTATGCATTTAATTTATTATCTAAATTTACACAAAACTTTTTTATATATATAAAAAAAGTTAAAATAAACAATTAATTCTTCTAATTTCATTCGATTTGAATTTTAGTCTTATAAATTTTTTCTTTAGATATCAGTCCTTATAATTTTACTTATTTGAATTTTAGTTTTCTAAGAATTAATATTTTAATAATTAAAAATTATAAAGACCAATCTTTTATAAAAAAATAAAGATCAATACCTTAATGAACAGAAATTATAAGTACTAAAATTTAAATAAATAAAAAATATAAGGATCAATACCTTAATGATAAGGATTAAAATTTAAATAAGTAAAATTATGGAGATCAATATCTAAATAAAAAAATTATAAGGACTAAAATCTAAATTAGATGAAACTATAGGGATTAATTATATATTTTAACCTTAAAAAAATGCTACAACTACCTTCAAAATATTGTTAGGTCTAGACAAATTCATCAACTATATAGATTAACTTATCAATGTTTTTTCCTCAAATGTCATTTATACATTTCTTCAGGCTTATGTAATGAGAAAAGAGAAAGTATACATTTGGTGTAACTAAATTGAAAGTTCATTTCAATTCTCAACCATTTGAGTTGAATTTTTAGTTACACTAAACAAATGCATATTTTTTTTTTACTTTCTCAACTTATGAGATTGAGTAAAAGTATATATGACATTTGACTATAAATTATTTATAAGTTAATGACTACAGATGAATCTATTGGACTTGATAGCATCTATAATCTATATACATATATATATATATATATAAAGTTCTTCCACTGCAGATAGTCTTACGTGTCACCTTCTCCACAAGCTGCCACAATCATTCCCCTTCCCGTTAAATTAAACATCTCTTTTCAACTTTTGGCTATCCTTTCTTCCGTTTCAGTTACCTCTTCCTTTTCCTTTATTACCAAATTATTCAATTCAATACCCAACCCTTCAACATCTTCTCTTCAGTTGAAGATGCTAATTGTTGTTATCAAGAAGCCATCATTATTTCTTTCAGTTAATGATATTAATTACTGTTAATTGCTATTGTGAAGAGGTAGAGGGTTTCACGTATACCTTGGCATCCTTGGACTCATGTAATCTATCCCAATGAAGTTAAAAATTTGAATGCCTGGGTAAGGTGCTGTCAGTTGTTTGAGAAAATTGAGATATATTTTATATTATAAGAGTTCCAATTATAAATAATATTTGGATACTTTGTTTTTCTTAACTGAACGTCAATTTCGTAATAATGTTATTATCCACCTCCTCATTTTGGGCTGTTGGGTATTGGAAAGTTAAATTATACCAATTAGGATTCATCTTTGCGATATAGTATATGATTACCATATTATCTTTATCATACAGAAATTAATATCCTAACTAACTAGCTAATAATTATTAGGAGAATCAAATTAATCGCTAATAGTATATATATAGAATCACGAATTGCCGATCATTTAATCTAATTAATTATGTTATTTGTTATATGCTTTGGTTGAGCTTCACTGTTTTTTTTTTCTAGAACATGTTAGCAAAAATTCTTGATCTTAGATGGTAAATTTTGTACAAGTTTATATTAGACTAAATGGGGACCAGATACTATAGTTTTCTAATATCTTATAAAGATTAAAATTCCGGAATTAGAAAATAATATCCTATTTACTTTTAAAGCTTATTACATTTGTTTAAACTTTAACGTCAATGTTATTAGTAAGTACTTAATAATAATATTTATAATTGAAGTTATTGACTATGTATTTTCTTTGTATTTTTTATTTTATTGAGGCTTAACATAATTTCATTTATTATTATTATTATTATTATGGCAAGAAATTTTTTTATTATTTTAGTGTAACATGTGTCATGCTTTGTTAGTGAACTAAATAAAGGATTTCAAAACAAATAAAAGCACAACAAAAGGTAATGTAGACCCCCTTATAAAAAAGAAAAGAAAAGAAATGTAGATACCAACATTTTGAGCGCAGTATCCTCCGATGCTTCAGTGTCATTGTGTTAAAAAGTATAAGCTCAAGTTATCTTAAATTTTTGTAGATATTACTTAATTCCAAAATTAAATAGCACAATTGCACTATAAACAATCTATGACAAATGGCAACGATATGCAGAATATTACCGTGCAATGTACGGGAACAGGGCTAGTCTTGAATTATGTCGAATTATTTTTTTTTTAATAAATATAGGAGACGTTTGTGTAAGTTTTCATAATAGAAATTAAATGAGTTAGTGTAAATGCAAAATACATAAGATTTGAAAGTAATTTTCTCAAAATTATTTGAGTTTAGTTGCTAATATATATTGTGTAATAAAAGATATTAATTAATGATTAATGAATGAGTCAGTTAGTAGTTATTGACCTTTGTGTACAGTATGAATAATAATAATAAGGGTTATTGTTGTTGGTTCGAGTGGAAGGATTTAGATTCTCTTAAGGATCGATTTCAATAATAAAGGTTTGATTTCACATAGACCAAATATCATTGAAAAAAGTTCCCATTTCGACACTTGACAGTACTTTAAAAGATTAATCTCTCACCCCGTAAATAAGAGGATACTTTAGAAAACAAATAATAATAATAAGGGTTATTGTATACCAAAAAAAAAAGGTTATTGAATTTCTCCTTTTGTGTCCAATTTGTTGATAAGTTGTGTTCCCGATTCCTTCTTCGGTGAAGAATTTCAGGTTCTTAAATTTTCCTCTCGTCTGGTTAGAAGTTACATTATTTGCCCATTAAACTTCTTCAGCATTTGCTCAACTAAATAAAAAAATTTCATCTTGATGTTTCAAACAGAACAAGGCTGTAAAGCAATATGAAACTTTCCTGGTGTCATAGCCCCATGATCCCATCAAAAGGTTATGGACTCTTGCCAATATCCCTAATTCTATTTCTCTTTCTCTTAAATAAAGAAACCGCCTTCATCAAGATCGAGATAATCTAGTAGCAACATGATAGTTGGAATTATATAGATGCCAAATTAAAGGGCCATAATAGAATTTGTAGCCGATTGTACCCAGTGATTCTCTTTTGCAATAAGATATTCATGTTAAGATAGAGAAAAAAAACATCTTTTGTCCTTTTCTTATGTTGGTATACATTTTTCCTTCTGTGTGAGAATCTGAATTCCCTTTTGTTTAAGGTAGACACTGATTTTTTTAATCCTTATTCAAGTATAATTAATCAAATATTAATCTACTTCCTTAACCCTTCGTCCTTTTTTGGTTGTCTTTCATAACTTTTCCTTAATCTAAGGTTTTATTTGATTTTACATGTTAATAATTGTATTCTTTAAGGTGGATGTTTTTTTAAAAAAAAAGGTACAATCTTACTAGACCACACCTTCATGAGCATTCTTCTAGGCATATTTAATTAAAAGAATATGTACAAGAAATGCTTATTTTTTTACTCTTTTTTTTTCTTCTTCAATTATGGCTAATTACTCATTTGATTTTTCTTCAAAATACGGGATTTTCTTGTTGAGAGATATACCTTAAATTATTTGTTTTCGTTAGAGATACAAATAAAGCAATTTATATACATTCATTTAACAATATAAACTTTTAAAATTATTAATTTGTAATAGAAGCCTTTTTAACGCTTTATTTTGAACATGTACTATCTATACTTCAAACTAAAAAGCAATTGCAAATACATAAAGCATTAGAGAGACTAAAACAAGGTCATTTTTATACTTTAAATCATTTAAAACTTGTACACCAAAAAAAAAAAAGCCATTTAAAACTTTAAGCTTTTAAGGAAGTCGGTTTTTTTCTAATAGTTATGTTCTTTTAATACAAATAAAAAAATTTTCTAAAAAGCCTCCAAACTATAATTTAAGTAAAAAAATTTCTCTTATTACTTTTTTCTAAATTATAGTTTTAAGATTTTAAAATTTAATCCAAACATATTAAAAGTCTTGAATATATATGGCCGGACAAAACTGCTCCAGGAGAACAAGATCGACAACAACACCCTCACAACTCACAAGTATAGAAAGTAACTTTATATCCATAAATCGTACCGCATTCAAGGTATTAGGCTCATAATATATATATATATATATATATACTACTCATATTAACTAGTTTTGTTAACTGATCGATAATGGTTTATAATTTTGAATTAGATCAATAACAAAGTTTTGTTTAGATTTTTTCTTTTGGTAATTGAAATTTTAGGGTGAAGAAAGCTCTTTCCATTTCAAAATTAGAATAAATCATTAATCTTAACGAGAATTTATAATGATATTATATGTCACTTATTGGCCAATAAAAGATCATTGAATTCGAATTTAAATCATACAGTTATCATGAAGGAAAAATGAATCAAATAAACCAAACACCATTGACATTTTAAATTTGTTTTTGTTGTAGAATAAACTTTTGTGTTAATTGATACTCAATTTTTCAACGAAGATCTTGAAATATATAAAAAGTTGTAAGTCAAGAGAATATGTCATTAATAAATAAATACTTCAAAATCTATCAATTCATGTACGTAGCTGTTCATACATATATAGATTCTGCATATTATGTAGCTTGCAATTAATAATTAGTGTATGTTTTGATTAATTTATTTTATAATTAAAATAATTTATAATTAAAATTTTACATAAAAAGCTTTTTAAAAAATTTAAAAAGTAATCAATCCCAAAAATACATGTATTTAATATGTATTTATATTAATTTATTTTATATTTGAAAAATGCTATTTCACACGAAAATTTATAACAAAATTTTTTTACAAAGGTTCAGTTACTTTTTCTTTGTCTCAGTCATGTCACAATTTAAAAAAAAAAAAAACTAAACATCAGCCAAAACGAAGCAAGTTTCACGGTTAGTTTCATGGTTCGTATGTTATTTCACGAAACAAGTTTCATGACAAATAGAATTTTTTATATTTAAAATAATTTATAAATAAAATTTTATTAAAAAATTTTAAAAAAAAATGTTAAAAATAACTGATTACCAAGTATATATTTTTTATTATCCCTTTATTTAACAAATGAGGTTCAGTTTCATTAAATTGTGTGTCTATCATTAATTAATTAATTACCTTCATGTCATGATGTCCATCCCATTTCTTCCAAGCTCTAACTTCTCTCATAATAGTAGTCGCATGCGAGGAGGATGGATTATAAAGGAATAGATAGAGCTTTCACTGACTTTTGAACAAATTAAATTAGAACCATATTTTATAACTTAGAAAAGAACAAGAGCATTGCATTGTGATTCGCGAACGAAATAAAATAAGGTATATAAAGGAGAAATTATTGACAATCTCAGTGTAATACATTTATTTAATAGTCACGTAATAAATGGCATTTTATAATTAGTTAATTATTAAATTAAATATATAATTTTAAATAATAAAATTAAAATTAAATTAAAATTCATAAACATTTTTTTCAAAATATTACTCTTAAAGTTGGTAAGAAATTTTTCATAGAACTTAACATCATCATTATCGTAACAGGTACTCGTCCTGGCTGACTCGTACTGCTAACATTATCAACTGAGGTTAATCACGCAACTTCTGCTGTGAATGTTTTGATAATTGATCTCCCATTGTTTTGATAATTGATCTCCCATTATTTTTACCCCCAGATTAGAGAGAAAATATATAAATTATCCCGGTATTATTTTTTAAAAGTGAAATAATTTATTAAATATTTATTAACTATACAAATCATCCGATATATTAATATTTAAAATAAATTTTAAGTACCATAACCAAGAAAATTCGTCACCAAACTTTTGTTTGTCGTTCGTAAATAATTTTTTTAAAACATTCGAGGCGAAGAAGCAGAGCAAGCCGGGTAGAGAGACGCAAGCCATTGATGGATGCTTATAATAATATGCGTATATAAAATGTACGGATCAATTATAAACTAATAACCAATTGCGTAAACTAACAAACAATCAAATAAATAACAATGTCATGCAAAAGAAAGCAATAAATAACAATGACTTTAAACTTAAATTTATTTTCTCTGAATTCATTTTAAAAGCTAAAGTTAAGATTTATAAACATTAATAAAAAAATTAATAATTGAAATCGTAATAATATATATATATATATATATATATAAATATAATTATTAAAATTTATTTTTTAATTTTTTTATTAATAATTAATATTTTTATTTTATTCTTTAAAATTAACTTTTCACTTCAGAAGAGAAAAATCCTATGAACTTTTGGTGTTTAAGGAAAGCCCATAAGTCTTTTTCAGCTTTAGATGATGAAATACCCAAAGCTAGCTGAATACTCTACGCTATTATCTAACGATCTTATCAAAGATGCCTTCCGTGAAATAGCTTGGCCAATTACGTTAATAAAACTGGGTTATTTATGAGAAATTTTAATAAATTACAGGATATCATAAACCTCTGTATATAAATTCAAAATTGTATATCATTACCCACAAAATTTTGAGTTGGAAATCTCTTCCATATTTTATAATTTCATAAAATAGAATATATATATATATATATATATATATATATATATATAGAGAGAGAGAGAGAGAGAGAGAGAGAGAGAGAGAGAGAGAGTCAGATCATATTAAGTGAGGGGAGTAGTTTACTATGAGAGTAAAAGGAGTAAATCTTGATCATTAGATTTTATATGAATGGTCAAAATTAAAATATAAAATTATGTGACTTTTTTAAGTAGTCATATGTAACATTTAAATAAAATCTAATCATAACCATTCATATATAGTTTAATGGTTGGGATTTACTCCTTTCACTTCTCACGATAAAAAATGCTCTCACTTGATACATGCCACGCGCGCACGCACACACACACACACACACACACACACACACACACACACAATATATATGTGTGTGTGTGGGGGGGGGCATGTATTAAGTGAGAGCATTTTTTATCGTGAGAAGTGAGAGGATTTAATATATATATGTTGTTTAAACCGACTAGTTGAATCAGATAATGTCATAAAAAAATTTCATATACAATAATATAAAATTTATGAAAACATGCATAGAATGTGAAAGAAATATCAAATTTCTTTTAAAAAAAATTAATAACAGGTCAGCTTAAGCAATTTTGATCGGTTTGAATTAGTTCAAAAATAGTTTGACTATAAATTTAATTATAAAGTTGAACTATAACCAGTCGAATATTTGATTCATAGTTAAACTGGTGAGACCATTCCATTTGGTTCAGTTCAGTTCTGACAACACTAATATATATATATATATATATATATATGCCATTTTTTATCTCATCTTAATGAGATAATTGTATTAAATAGGTTAGTAATAACTTCCACGGATCAGAATTTGATAAAAGACAAGTGTGTTACATCTTGATATATAATGTCACTTGTTAGAATTTCATATATTAAAACTCACTTTTTATATATTATATTGATGATTGCTTGTCTCTTAGTTCACATGTGGTTGGAGTATAACAAATTTAATGAAGTTTCTAGATTTTAATTATTGCTGTAATAAACTTTTTTTATAATGAACCCAGAAAAAAAAGAATAAATGAAGTATAATTTTTTTTATAATGTACCCAAAAAAATAATAAAGTACAAATTTTTATTATATAATGAACCAAAATAGAGTAATATACGTTTAAAGTTTTCCTTGTATCTTTGATATCGATTCCTTCTTCAGTGGAAAATTTCAATTTGTTTCCTCTCTATGTCCAATTACAATTTTGTAATAGGAAAATCGAATCCTGTTCAAAGTTTGTAGTGTAAGAAAAATAATGATAAAAATATTCTTTCAAAAATATTAAACATACTATGGAAGTTGGAAAATAGCATGTTTGATGTATGATCGATTCCTAACATATTAGAAGGTAATTTTATTAGAATGAAATGAAAAAAAATTCTTTTAAGAGTTTTGTTTTTTAATTAAAATAAATGGGATATAGTTTGGGTGACCAAAAAAAATTATTGAGTGACCGATCTTCAAATAGAGAAAGAAAAAAAGAAAATATTGAAAATAATATTTTCTAACAAACTATAAAATAATTGTCTTTAACTAAGAAAAAGGTTAAAATTAAGTTTGTCAACTAATAATAGCATAGCATAGTCATTAAGTATGTGTTTGAATTAAATTTTATAAATTAAATTTAATTTTAATTAAAAGTATATTTGAGTAAAATGAATTATATATGAAAAAAATCTTAAACGTAAAAATAAAAAATAATTACTGTGCATAATGATATACAAACTGTTTGTAGGTGAGGATTTCTTACTTTAGTTGAAATGGACTACAAAAAGTGAAAATGAAATAGAGAAAACTAAAAAAAGTAGAAATAAAAAGAGAACGAAGACAAGAAGGGAAAGCTACCGTCATAAGACTACGAAGCATAGGGACAAAAATCCTTTGTCTTCCCTCTCTATCCTATCAGTCAAAATTTACCAACAGAAATAAAAATAACACATCAACATGCAGTTTTACTGTCTTAAAAAAAAATATCGCCGAACATCGAACAATGAAATTTTTTCTCTCCCATTGTCACTTCAAGGTCTTGGACTGCTGTGCTAATTGGAAAAACATGGATCTTGTTGCTGTAAATATTCATAAATTATATTTAAATGAAATTACCTATAAATAATAATATGTAAGTGCTCGAGCATTGCGTAAGTTATTTGACTAGTTAATATATATGTTCTTAACCAAATAATTGTTGCATGGATTCATGATGAGTTACGGTTACATGGCATCATAGGAAAATTAATTCCAAGGTGGGTCATCTATGGTGATGGTAATGGTGGTGGGTACCTCTTCCTCTTTTTACCAGATCTCCTCTCCTTTATAGAAAAAGTTTCTCACCTCCAAAGATGATGTTACCCAGCACATGTTTGGCTGAAGAGGCTGTCCTCATTTCAAGGTTAGCGAAAACCACCAATATCAACGAAGATTTATAATTAAATTATAAATTAATTACTAATGAAAGGCCTTTACATTTAAATTCAAATAGTTATCATAAACAAAAAATCAATCAAATAAACCAACCAATGTTAGCAATTTAGATTTGTTTTTGTTGTATAGTGAGAATATCTTTGAGCTAACTCTTGTATTAATTGATACTAAATTACTCACAAACGGTCTTGAAATATATAAAAAGTTGTCTTTAATTGACATAAGGAGAAGAAGTCATTAATAAATTTTAGGTTAAATTATGTATTTCGTTCCTATAATGTATATTTATTTTTAATTTAGTTCTTATAATTTTTTTCTTTCCAAACAAATTCTTACAATTTTAAACGTTTTTAATTTAGCCTATCTTTATTACTTAGTATTATATGACATTGTCAACTTATGCATACGAAACAAACGAATAACTGATCACGTCAACATTCACATCAATATTTATTTTGTCTCATATATATGTATAATTTAAGACTAAATTGAAAACGTTTAGAATTATATACAAAGACCTTTGTGATAAAAAGGAAAAAAAGATTATAGAAACCAAATTAAAAATGACTGTAAACTATAAATATTAAGTATTTAATTTAACCTAAATTAAACTTCAAAATCTATCAATTCATATACGTAGCTGTCCGTACATAGATTCTGTGTATGAAGCCGAGCTTGCAATCAATAACATTACTCTTGGTCTTATTCTCCCTTTATTTAACAAATGAGGTTCAGTTTCATCAAATTGTGTCTCTCCTCAGTAGTTAATTAATTAGCTTCATATATGTCACGTTTGGCTCATCTATCCATCCCATTTCTTCCAACTTGTCTGAAAAAATAATAGTGGTCACATGCGAGCTTTCACTGTCTTCTGAACAAATTAAATAATTAGAACCACAGCTTAGAACTTGGAAAAGAACAAGAGCATCATGTACCAAAAAAGAATAACAAGAGCATTGCATTGTTAACGAATTAAAATAGGGCATACAAAGGGAACGTAAGGATTACTTTCATTGAACTTTGGAGCACTTCAAGTGACTAGCTCTAATATCATATTATGAATGAATTATTTTAAAAATTTAAATTATTAAGTAAAAATATATAAATAACTTTATATTTTTAAATTAAAGAGAAAATATGACAATGATTTTAAAGGTTCTAAAATAAAAATTGATATAATTTTATAAAAAAATTTTAAGTACAAAAATAATTTTTAAAAATTATATTAAATCATTTCAACTTACATCGAATTAAATATAGTCTATTTTTTGTAATGATTCCAAACATAATGTAAAAAAAAAATCGAATATCATAACAACACATAAAATTCTTCACCAAACTTTAATTTGTCGTTCGTAAGTAAACTTTTTAAAACGTCAAGACGCGGTGAAGCAGAGCAAGTCGGGTAGAGCCATTGATGGATGCTTATATTAAAATGCATATATGAAATGTACGGATCAATTGTAAACTAATAACCAATTGCCTTAATTAACAATAAATAAATAACAATGTCACGTAAAAGAAAACAATAAATAACAATGACTACAAACTTTGGGTGTTTAAGGAAAGCCAATGAGTCAGATTTAGATGATGAAATTACTCTACGCTATTCTGTAATGATCTTATCAATGATGCGTTCCCTATAATACCTTGGCCAATTTAGTTAAAAAAGTTTAATGACTTGAATTTTTTTTTTTGAATTAAGAATATCTTCACAGAATTTGGTTTATTTGAACTATCCCATAAGATTAATTTTTTCATACTAAAATAATATTGATATAGCTCTTCCTATAAAATATAACTATTTGAAATCGAACCATAGTTTTCATATCTAAGGGTATAATTCATTTCCACTATCCAAATACTTCGTGATTAGTAATGTGTTAAGAACAAAATTAGGACAAGTTTTTGGTCCGATTGTAGATTTTTCAAAAACTTATTATAGCATCTAGTATAGTATAATATAAATATGAAGTCGATCCACTTTAGTGTGAAATTTTAGGCAATCAAAAAATTATGTCAAACAAAAATAATCAGAACCAAAAAATATAAAAAAAAAATAATTGAAAACTGGAAACAATTAACACAACAAACAAAATTGGGACTTACTAAGATTCAAAATCTACCAAGAATAAATTTAACATTAATTTTTTTCCAATTATTATTTCTAGATAATTAATTTATCTCATGAAGGGGTAAATTATGTATTCACGAAAAATTTAAAAATTATGTCTTAAAAATCATTAATTATATAGTTTATTTTATTAAAGTTAAAATAAATAATTAGTTTGTATAATTTCACTGAATTTAGATTTTGATCTTTGTATTTTTTTGGGATATCAATTCTTATAATTTCACTCATTTAGATATTGATCCCTACCGTTAAGGTATCGATTATTATATTTTTCACTTATTTTAATTTTAGTTTCTATAATTTTTATTCATTACGTATTGGTCCCTATTTTTCATTAAGCATTGGTCCCTATAGTTTTTAATTATTAAAGTATTAATTTTTTAAGAATTAAAATTTAAATTAAGTGAAACTATAAGTACTAATTTTTTATTTTAACATTTTCTTAATTAAACATAAATTACCAATCGTCAATTGTATATTTTCTTGAAAATCACAATTGATATTTGATAAATGACCGCTCAAACAGCATATATAAATTCAAAGCATGCAAAAAAATGATTGATCTATCTAAAAATTTATTCAACGAACTGATAGGTAAATAATGTCAACAAACATTAAATCTCATAACCTAAATAATAGTAATATAACATAATTTATGTTAAAAATCATTGAGGTTTCATCATCCTTACAGTAAATAAATCTAATTAAACATGCAAAGTTTTAAAAATAACATCACACTTATCATTAATAAGTGTTGAGTGTAGTGATAAATAAATTATACTCTCAGAAAAAGGACCAAAGTTTCTTATTCGGTGAAAGCAGTGCTCGAGGAGTCAATCTTTTTTATCAAAGATGAAAAAAAACATCACGCTTATCTTTGTCTTCTTTTGGGCTCATTTGAATAAATTTTTTTAAAAAATATCTTTTTTATAATTTTTTTTGTAAAAAATATTTTTAAAAAAGTAAAAGATATTTTATGTTTAAATGTAATATTTGAAAAGTATTTTTTTTAAGTTTAAATATTTTTTTATGTTATAAAAATATATTTTTTATGAAAATATAGTTTCTAAAAAATATACTTTTTTAATGTTTCAACTTTTTTTAAAAAAAATAATCCAAACGTTTTAAAACATGAAAAAAGTACTTTCTAAAATTAAATTTTTTTTTTTATTAAAAGAAACACATCCAAACAAACTCTTCATAGTATCCTCTCACACTATCTTCTTGTTTTTTTTCTCCCGCAGCCCCATAAACTGCTTCTGTAGCTTCTCTATATTTATATTTCATCCTTTTTTTTTTCTGTGAATTGTTCATCCTTAGCTGCACCATTTCTCCCTCATCGTTTTTTTTTTTTACGTTTGGTTTCGGCCCAAGAAACTTTTCCAAAATAACTTGTAACCGTGGCCCATAGTGCTGCCCACTATACTTCTGTGCTCATTTTGCGCTTCTTTTACCATAAGGCCTTGCTTTCATTTTGCTTTTCTTTTTGCAGCTTTCAGATAATAGCACCCATTGTGGGTTAAGACTTGGATTAAGGGACAACTAAGTTTGTCTTAAAAATAATAGTACCCATTGAAATTCAGGCAGTGGTTGAACTAGCCAGTGTGTTAGTCTTGATAAAGGCATTAATTGCATGACAAGTTTGTCTGCCTTGATAACACTGTACAAGGGATTGATTCCTGTGTGAAATGAATCCCACCCCCTCTCCGCAAACCCCCACACTAAACAAAAGATAATAGCACTAATTGCTTCTCAATTTTGCTTCTGTTGACCGTGTCTCAGAAGTCATGCGCTTTATGTGGTACGCTTTCATAATACATGATGATGCAGTCACATGGTCCTAGTAGAACATGCCTACAAAAATAATTTTACAGATAATGAGAAGCAAAATAGATAAAATTAATGAAGTGTCAAACTGCAAAACTATGTTTGCAGAATTTTCAAATAGCACATTCAAAATTTCGTTAGGAGAGTAAGGTCTGCAAAACTTGAGCAGGCTCCTACACAAAAACCAGAAATCTAAATGTAGAGAAAGACTGATCAGTAGAGCTAACTCAAGATGACATTAGTTTACTCTGACGAAATCTAGAAAGTTAATATTTACAATCCAGTGAAGTTCCTCCACACTTAGACAAGGCTTACGAGGTGCTTGAAAAAGATGTTGCACCTTACCTAAGACACTCCAATGTCTCTTTGTAAGTGAAAATGAGGTACATCAACAGCTAGCAGCAAACAATGCTTTATAGAAATAATGTTGCACTCATCAAGTCACAACAAAATTAAATATATTTCAATAGAAAAAATAACAAGTCAACAACTTTATATAATATATGTAGTATATATATATAATATATAATATTACGTGTGAAATATATGTATATATACTCATAAAGTGTTGGTATAGTAAAATAAATTATACTTTTAAATATGAATATTACAGATCTTATGAAGAGAACTATATTATTGTCACTCCCCTCCTAGAGAGATTAAGTTTATAAGACAATTTAAATGAATCGAATTTTGTAAAGATACTTTTAATTCATACAAATAAAAATATATATATATAATATAAAATATCAGTGGGACAGCCTACATACTCAAACAAATACAAGAAAAAATATCAAAGGGATGGTTTTTTGTCTTTTATTTTTCTTTACAAAGAAGGTCTAAATCAGGTGTGGCCCGGAATGGAGGGTAGTGTGAATTCAATACCAGAATCAAGTAGCCTTGATTTTTGTTTTTGGTCAACGAATCAAGTAGCCTTGATGAGACAGATTTAAGTGCTACTTGAGATAAAACTCTTGGGCCCGACCGAAAAAAGAGATAAAACTCTTGGGCAGTGAGTGGGACACATCCTTTGAAAGTCGTTTGAAGGTGTTTCAGATAACCTGAACGGATATGACCAAATAATAATAATAATAATAATAATAATAATAATAACATCAACGGAGGGGTTGCTGGACCAACTTGGTGGGAGTTCATCACATTGGAGGTGATGTATAGGCATGGCAACGGGATAAGTGCGGTGGGTTTTCTCCCGTCTTGATCATGCTCTATACTTTTTATTTTTTTGTGAGAACTCGCCCCAACTTGCTCTTGTAATATTTAAATAAAAAAATCTGTACTCGTCCCGTAGTATAAACAGAGAGTTTGCATCCTACCCGTACTTATAATTATTTTAATTATAAATTTATAAAATAATCAATTAAAATATAAAAAATAGTTATAATATGATATAAATTAAAATATATGTTTCAAGAAAAATACAAACTCTAACAAGTTAAAAATTAAATAAGTTAATAATATAATCATTTCTTTTTAATATAATAACATGATCAATTCTAAATATAATAAAATCATATAAATTAAAATATTGGATATGAAATCAACAAAGAAAATAATGTTCAGCCCTTACTTTTGCATAACTCGCCATCATGTAATCAACTCTTTATTATTCTTGTTTTCCTCATCATTAATTGTAATATAATCTATGAAAATGAGAAAAAAGTAAAAAAAATTAAAATATTAAGAGTGCAGGGCAGGGCAAATTGTTTTAAATTCGAACCCGTTCCGTCCCACCCCGCAAGTGAAATACTCCTAACCCATCCCACCCTGCGTTAAAACTCTCCCCATGCAGGGGCAGGAGTGGGTTGGGTATCCGTAGATTAGGGTGTATTTACTATGCCTAGTGATGTAAAGTGGAACGAACACCAGAAGACCTATTACCCATGGTTGTTAAAATCGGACAGGACCAGTCAGTCCCACTGGTCCGACCATGAATTGTCCTTCATTTCAATTATGGTTTAATACCATAATTAGGTTTATGGTTAGACCGGATTGAGCCAGTCAAAACTAAATAATTTTTAATGTACAGGTCGATTATAATTTTCTTTTTAAAAAAATTCTTTAACTTTAAATCATTATATGTTTTTGATTTGAGAAAAATTATGAGACTCATAATATATCAATTGAAAGTTCTTTTTAAGTCTTTTACTGTGGCAACTCGAATTTATCAATTAGAGATGTTTTCAAGACTTAAAAAATTAGTCGCTTAAGCCTTTTTTGGGACTAATTTAGTCTTCTTGTTTCTATATTTTAATTATTTTCTTATTTAATCAAGATTATTATTAAGATTTCTAAGTAAAACCTTCTTCTGTATTTTGCTTTAATAATTTATTGTGTATTTTTATTATTAGTAATGTATGTTATAATTTTATAATTTATGTAAAAATAATTTGTTTGTGTGTGTGTATGTATATACCATAATTATTATATCATATGATTCAATCATCCAGCTTCTTTAGCAGTTCACAGTTCAAACAAGAAGGAGAAAGGAAAGGCAATGGATTTGGCAGGCCAAGGCCTTTCAAAGGCCCAGAGTGATCGATATAGTTTGTCACCTTTCGTTTTTCGTCACAAATTTGGATTGGTGGGGCCAAGGCATTGTCATCCTTTTGGCAAATAGACAAACAATAGGCCCAAGAAGACCCGCATAGTTTTGTCATTTGGTTCTTGACTTCTTTCCACATTGTGTACGAGATAGAAATCGTTATCCTCATCGAAAGTCGGGGAGCTTAGGTTGGTCTCTCGAGCCTACAAGGGTTTCAAGACCAAAAAAAAAAAAAAGAACCTATAAGTGTGCCTGACTCCAACCTCAAAATCTATCCTTTCTGAAAAGTTATCGTCATTCGTCCACCCTTGATTCATAATTGTCATATTTGCCTCATCAAAGTAGGAAAAAATTGGAGCTGATAGTCATATACTATTTTGGCTGTGTTATACTTATTCATAAATGAGAAAAGCTCTAAATTTTGAGGTTATGCACATATATATACCTAATCTCAGGACTCCAACCGTGGAGCTAAAGTCTTTTCACTCCACGTAGTAGTCAAGTTTTTAATCCAAATTCCATCATTGAGCATATTCAATCATGGTCATAAATTATTATCTCTAGAACTTTAAGTAACAACTATTTCACACCGTGCGATCCAACTCTTCACCAGAAAGTCATCGGATGCAGATTCATATTCATCTGAAAGTAGAAAGAACATAAATAATAAAAGGAAGATACACTGTTAAAATTTCTCTAGGAAAATATGCGCGCACACACACACACTCTTCAGCTATACATGCTTGGTTTTATCTGCCCCGTCATACATGTCTAAACATCAATAATTACATAAACAAGTGTATCATATAGTACGCTGGTTCATCAGAGGCATCACTTATTTCTGAGTTAGGCTTTCGGATCTGCGAATGAAAGGCCAGCAACTACCACCAGCACTCCTCTCATGCCTGCATTGCATCCAAAAATTAATTCTCAGTAACTGATGATGATGAGCACATGATATTTACACATTCCAGGGTCTGGAATTACTAGCTATCTTCTCACAAACAATTTGGTTATTATTCATAATTTGTTTGGCAATTTCCTGTCAGTCATACATAGAGTAACAATAATGTGCTTATTGCTTAATCAGATTAGCATTGGACAAAAAAAGTGCATCTAGCTAACAAACAAGGCCCTAGTTGTAGCTCTTTTTTCTTTGTCTATGAACGTGAACTGCAAGGCTTGGACATAAATCCTCTCTCTCTCTTCTTGGAATATGGGATTTGATTTAAAGTATCCTTTAAAAGAAACACCAGAAAAACTTTATCAATCAAAAGTTTAGAACAGTTTACAACAGCTGGTGCCTTCCCCACTTTTGGCAGTGCATAGAGCGTTAAAGTAACTAAGCAAGGCCAATCTACCCGACAACCTGTGCATGCTTTATTTTTAACTTCATTCTTTGACTTTGCCACTTACCAGACCCGAATGCTACAATGAAGGTTTCGAACACACATATTTGCCAAAAAACATAGTAATTTGAAAGATAAGCACCTCAATGTTCTGATTAGTGAAGAGTTATTCAATCTGCCATCTACTGTGTGAAGAGTGAATATGAGAATTGATTTGATTTATAAATGAAATATTTTGCACAAAAAATTATAAAATAGGAATTTATTGAATTTTATAATGAATTCTACGAATAATAATTAATTTCTAAATCAAATTAAACTAATTCAATTTAAATAAATTCAGATCAATTAAATGGTTTCAAACACATCCTTTAGAACTTTTCCATAGAATTCAGAAGTAATGATATGCAGAACTTTAAAAACTTGTTAGCTAATTTCCACTCTGCAATCAATTGCTACCTGAACTTTAAAAATCTGTTAGTTAGATCATCATTAAAAACAAAGCCATCCCCAGCTAAATTCAGACCATTTAGGAAGAGTATGCCATCAATTAGGTTTTTTTTTTCTTTTTTTAATCATTTCAACGAGCAAAATGCCATCAAAATATGTCTTTCTAGTTTCTACTGGTTTGAGGAGCATACCTGCTGTTACTTCTGCTGCTGCTGGTGCTACTGCTGCTACCAGAGCTTTTCATGCTTCCACTGTTGATACTGGATACACCACTGTCACTCTCTGCAGACACCGAATGGCTCCTCCTCCACCACTCCTTATCAACCCCCTTCGGTGAACCATCAGAAAGCGATGGCCTTGGGGAGACCCTTGAGCTGTTATTTCCCGAGGATTCGTCTTTCTTCTTCCTCTTAGATCCCAAAGAAGTAGGAAACACCATTTTGAGATAAAACCCTCCACTGTCAATGTTCCCAGTTCTCTTCACCTGTGCCTTCTTATCAACCTTTCTGCTGCTACCTTCCCTCTGATAGACATTTTTGCCGATCAGATTCCTCTCCCCCACCGTGTTTTCTTCTCGAGCATCAACCCTGGGGTGCTCCACGAGATCTTTCAGAGAAAGCTCGTAGCTCGACTCGGGCATATTCCGAACCATTTCCATGAGCTCCCTCTGGCCTCTGGCAATGGCTTGGGTTTTCGACGCAGGAGATAGACTTCGGTAATAGTTTTTGCGCTGCTGGGGGCTCCTGGGTGGGCTCGTCGTCCACAAAGGCGGCGAACAGATACCGGAATCATCCACCTCCTTCGATTCTGTGCCGAATTGCACTTCCATGTCGTTCCAGCTACGGCAATTCCTGTAGTTCTGAGCAGATTTTGAGGCCCAGAAACCAGAGTTCGCTGACTCCCAGGTGTCGTAGCCGTGAGTTCTGTGTCCGGTACCATCAGACAACTGAAAAGAAATTGTGGGCTGGTCTCTTCCCGTATGAAGTACGGTGTTTTTCTTCATTTCTGGTTCAATTTTCTCCGAGGGAAAAGGGGAAGAGAAAAATGCGTGTGCTTGTTTCTTAGTGTTGGAAAGCAGAGGAGGAGGATGGTGCTAGTCTAAGCCCCCAAACGTGAAGCTGCTTTAATTTCTTGGTCACTAAGATTTTAATGAGAATTGAATTGATTGGGGAATGAGAGGGTTGGGTTCCTAAAAGTCAAGGGATTTCTAGATGGGGTTGGGCGTGGGACCATTCCCTTCCTCATTTCTATTCTTTCATTTTTGTCTTTCAATGAGCTTTGCTTTTGTCTTGTGTTTTTCTCTTTATTTATGTGGAAGGGAAATTGCCTCCATGTCACCCTCCCACTCATTTTGTTTTCAACTTTGTTGAATGCCTACCAAATTACCCTCCTTTCCCCCGTGAAATGGGTATATGCAAAAATGTCATATATAATCGATATAAAAATTATCAAGAGTTAGCGTAATAAAAATAAATTATATTTTTTTGTATGAAAATTTCAGTTTAATTTTATAGAGTCGCATTTCATAAAAAATTTATACTATTATCACTTTTGACGTAAAAAGATTAGTCTTATTAAACGGTTTAAATGAGTCGAACTGCACGAAAATACTCTTAATTAAAAAAAAATATATGATACAAAAATTAAATCTACATTATTAAATTGATTGTAAAGCAAAACTTTTAAGTATAACACATTCAATATATCTAAAAGCCTCTCTACTCTAAGCATTGACATACAAATCTTATTATAACCCATTAAACATAAAATGAATCAAATTTAATAAGAAGATTGAAAACTAAAAAGCATACTAGATTAGAGGCTTTGTGCTCTTGTTTTTTTTTGGGTAGGGACTCTGTTCTGTACCTTCCACTCCTTTAGCTTTTTCATGTCTGCTCTGTTTTTTTTCTCACGAGCTGTTGACGAAGAAATTAGGGGAAAGCTCCCTCTATAAGGATCGAGTTCTTGGAATTATTTGTTTCTTCATTGCTTTATAAGTGACAGAAGCTTTAGATATTGGAGAGGGCCACAAAGAATTATTGCAGTGGCAATGGGGCATCAGAGCCCCCACATCAGGTGCTGCACCAAGATGTGGAGTGGATCATAAAGCTATCATCACAATCATATTGTCTTTCTTTCCTTCTTTCCAATGCCTTAATAGACAATAATGCTTGCTTTCCCTGTTGCGAATCTGTGTTCGTTTGGTCATTATCTTCTCATCATTTTGATAATAATAACAAATAATATTGAATATCCTCCAAGCAACGGGAGTAGCACACACCATCATGGAAGTGTAGGAGCAAAGAGAGATGGTTGTTCAGTTGGTATCTGTAAAAATCAGTTCTTGCAATCCAAGCGAGTGCCAATGAATTGAGAAATTCTTTAAGTATTTTTAGAGCGCTATACTAAGTCTACTAAAATTGTAATACATAGATAACATAATTATACATATCGTTAAATAATATAAAAATATTTATTATATATTATTATGAAACATCTTCTAATATTACATGGCAATCACATATTTTAATTTATTGTCAGTTTTTTCTGCTTAACTTTTTACACTTGAATAATTACTCTTTGACAACTAACTTGAGTAATTCTCATTCTAATGTCAAATGTCATGTGATCGTAATTACTTTTCATGTATTCTTTTGTTAAGTTGTTGACTATCTTTCTCATATAAAAAATATATGTAACAAAAAATTTTAATGATAAAAATAAATCTATGAATTTCAAGAAGGTATACACTAGTAATATAATAAAATTTAAATCAAATATTAACCATTGAATGTAATATTATGAAAATATTTAATAATTTTTCTAATAGAATTCTGTAACTCATACCATTGCTTGTAAAATAAAAAGAAAGTGATGATTATAAATTTATAATGCTCTAAGTTTCGAAATGAAAAATTTCTCTCAAGTCATTTCTTTTCAAATTTGTTTATTCAAACGTACTCTACTAAAGTTGTTTTAAGCTTTTAAAATACCGTTGGTTGCTAGTTAAAGTCTTGAAGCATATTAGCTAGCTAAATTTTACTAATAAGAATTTAAGGTATGCAATTATTTTTTGGGATAATGGTTGTCAAAGACATCCGCACTACGAGAAAATAGATAACAATGTTCCGTCAATAAAAAAACTGTTAGGGTGTTATTATCTGTATAATTACTTGTAACAAAAACAATCTATATGATTATTAAAATTGGATAACTTGATCAGAACCATTAAATAGTGTAACAGAATCACCTATAGAAGTTCTATGGGTCAAAACAAAAATACAAGGAGATGAGCAGCACCTCAAAAAAAAAAAAAAGAAAAGAAAAGAAGCAAGTGTTTGAATGGTTCTAAGAACCACTCCGAAGACCAAGTCTTCGGAAACGTTGGCCGGAACTCCGAAGACTAAGTCTTAAGGTGGTCCACGTTCTCCACGTCCGCATTTCGCGTTCATTCCTCGTTCAGAAACCGCCCACTTCGGTTACACGTCCGCAACTGCTTCTGTGATGGGCAGAAGCTATTTAAGAGGATGTGTGTTCATGGTTTCGGGTCCCCTGAGCTTGCTTTCGTATTCAGTCTGACATACACTATCAAAGTGACGAGAGTGAAAGCTTAGAAGCACCACTGAAACCAAAGTTCGGAGCTTCAAAATTACAGCAATGGCCGGAGGTATTTATGATCCTATTTTTCCGCATTTGATCTAATTGCTTTAAGAAGTGTGTTATAAGCATGATTAGATCATTTAGATTTTTTAACTAACATTTGGTATCAAAGCAGATATCAATACCTCTGCCTTGTCTTTTAGTTTTTGGCAATGTTCTATCATGAAACCTTTGATTTCGTGTTTGAAATTCAGATGTTTTTAATTGAAAGTCAGATAGGAAATCATTAGGTAATTGAAATTTCTATCGATTCTGTGCTTTCAAACGTATATTTTGGGTGTAAAAATGGGTTAGAAACCGTCGGGTTTCATTTCGGGTCGGAACCGGGTCGAAGCGACCCGACTGGAGGTTGAAGACGACATAAACGACAAGTCGTTTTTGGGTCTGCGATAAACGACAAGTCGTTTTGGGTCGCAGTATCTCTCTTCAACGACATAAACGACAAGTCGTTTGGACTCTGAGGTAAACGACAGGTCGTTTTGGTCCTCTGCTGTCGTTTTGATGCTGTCAAAAATAATAGCTCTCTGGTCCTGCTGGGTTTCGAACCCAGGACCTGGCAGACTGCACCTCCTCTGCCAGTTGTGCTGCGCCTACTTCTGGTATGAAATTGCAGCTTTATTTCATTTTAACCATTCTGAAACACGTTTTGTACGAAAAAAAAAAAATTGGGCATTTAATTTTATTGCTTATGGTTTATTACAATAATTTATGTCTGGAAATTAATTAATGTCTAGTGACCTATATAATTTAATTAATTAGAGATTAGCCACAACATCTTTAATTATTTAAATTATATATTAAGAATTTTTAGGTCACATAAGGTACATGACATTAATTGTAATTGATCATATGTGATATAATAAATTTTGTCCCACAGGAATTTTATTGTATTTTATTTGATTAATTAGGATAAAATATCAAGTTGTATTCTTAATTTACCCACAGGGAATTAAGAAATATAATTTGATAGTTTTATCATAAAGTTATATATGAATCTTATTGAATTAGAATTTTAGCCCACAGGCAAATTTTATGTCACTAGATTCATGATTTTTCAAGCATGATTTACATTGGTAAAACATGATATATGGTTTATTAGTCTCAAATTTTAAATTATAAGCATGTACGTTTATTATTTGCAGTCATGCAGCCTGTACGAATTTCTCTGATATGCAAATGTGAAATTCCCGAATTGAGGGGTGATAATTACAAGATTTGGAAGGAGAGAATTCTTCTTCAATTGGGTTGGATGGACATTGATTATGCTATAAGGAAAGATGAACCGCCACAGATTACTGAAAATAGTGAACCATATGATGTTGATCTTTATGAAAAATGGGAGCGATCTAATCGTCTCTCTGTCATGTTCATAAAGACTAAAATATCTGCTGGCATTCGGGGTTCAGTCGACCAGCATAGCAATGTCAGGGAACTTCTAAAGGCCATAGATGAGCAATTTGAGTCTTCGGACAAAGCTTTGGCAAGTACCCTGATTATGAAATTTTCATCCATAAAGCTCACTACTACAAGAGGTGTGCGTGAGCACATTATGCATATGCGAGATATAGCAGCTTAGTTGAAAAACCTTGAGGTGGATATATCTGATTCTTTCCTTGTGCACTTCATTCTGAAATACTCTCCCACCGCAATACAGTCCCTTCAAGATATCTTATAATACACATAAAGAAAAATGGTCTATTAATGAACTCTTGACCATGTGTGTTCAAGAAGAGGGGAGGTTGCAAATGGAACAGGGAGAGAGTTCCATGATGACGACTGAGAGGAAGGATCAGAGCCAAGTCAAAAAGAAGGGGAAAGGTAAAATACCACCCCAAGGTGGAATTAAGAAGGAATCCAAGTGTTTCTTCTGTAAAAAGAAGGGGCACATGAAGAAGGATTGTATTAAATTCCAACAATGGCTTGAGAAGAAAGGTATGTCAACCTCATTTGTTTGTTATGAATCTAATATGTTTGATGTTAATCATAACACATGGTGGATTGATTCTGGTTCTACAATCCATGTTTCAAATACCTTGCAGGGTATGCAAAACCTAAGGAAGCCAGTAGGAAGTGAACTTTACATCTATTCAGGAAGCAAGATGAGTTCACCTGTAGAGGCTATAGGGACCTGCAGCTTAGTTTTGAGTAGTGGCTTTAATTTGTATTTGGAAAAGACCTTTTATGTTCCTAGCTTTTCTAAAGAACTTAATTTCAGTTTCAAGACTTGTACCTTTTGGTTATTCCTTTTCATTTTATGAGACATCTTTCAGTTTGTTTTATAAATCTAAAGTTGTTGGGAATGGTACATTGTCTGATGGTCTTTTCTATATTAATTTGCGAAATGACACTACTTATGACGCTATGCATGTTAATGTTGGCATGAAACGATGTGTTATGAATGAAGATTCCTCTATGTTGTGGCATCGGAGATTAGGACATATCTCCATTCAGAGAATTAAGAGATTGGTAAATGATGGAGTACTTAGTACTTTAGATTTTACTGATTTTGAAACTTGTGTGAACTGCATTAAGGGAAAGCAGACAAACAAGTCAAAGAAAGGTGCCAAGAGGAGTACCGAACTGTTAGAAATCATACATACAGATATTTGTTGTCCAGACATGGATGCATATGGTCAAAAATACTTCATCTCTTTTATAGATGATTATTCACGATACATGTATCTCTACATGCTTAATAATAAGTATGAAGCATTAGATGCCTTCAAGGTATTTAAAAACTGAAGTAGAGAAACAATGCGGTAAGCAAATCAAGATCGTGAGATCAGATAGAGGTGGAGAATATTATGGTAGATACACTGGAGACGGACAAGCACCTGGTCCATTTGCGAGGTTTCTTGAACAGCATGGGATAGTTGCCCAATACACCATGCCTGGTTCTCCAAATCAGAACGGTGTAGCAGAAAGGAGAAACCGAACATTATTGGATATGGTGCGAAGTATGCTTAGTAACTCTAAGCTACCTAAGTCCTTATGGGTTGAAGCGCTGAAGACGGCAGTATACATATTAAACCGAGTTCCAACTAAGGCCGTCCCAAAGACGCCATTTGAGTTATTTAAGGGTTGGAAACCAAGTTTGCAACATGTACGCATTTGGGGATGTCCGTCTGAGGTTAGAATTTATAACCCGCAAGAGAAGAAACTGGACCTAAGGACCATTAGTGGGTATTTCATTGGATATGCTGAAAGGTCTAAGGGATACAGATTTTATTGTCCATCTCACACCACTAGGATTGTGGAATCTAGAAATGCCAAATTCCTAGAAAATGACTTGATCAGTGGGAGCGATCAATCTGGAGACTTTGTTTCTGAGAAAGATCATTCGGATGCTCAACCATCCACTTCAAGCATGAGATTGGTTGTTGTTCATAATACCCCTTTAGTTCAACCGGGTATTGTACAACCAGTTATTGAGAATCCACAATCAGATGCTGATATTGATATGGTGGATCAAGTTGCTGATGAGGAACAAGAAATTATTGTTCAACCAGTTGAACAACAAACTCCTCAAGAAGATCATGCAACATTAAGGAGATCTACTAGAATAAGGAGATCAGCGATACCCAGTGACTATATTGTGTATCTACAGGAATCTGACTATAATATTGGAGCCGAAAATGATCCTGAAACATTTTCACAAGCCATGAGTTGTAAAGAATCAAATTTATGGTACGATGCTATGAAGGATGAAGATGAATTCTATGGCATCTAATGGAGTCTGGGATCTTGTTCAGTTGCCTGATGGTACAAAAGCCATTGGATGTAAATGGGTCTTTAAGACAAAGAAGGACTCATTAGGCAACATTGAGAGAGATATAAAGCAAGACTCGTAGCCAAAGGATTTAATCAAAAGGAAGGAATCGACTACAAAGAGACATTTTCTCCTGTATCTAAGAAAGATTCTCTTCGTATCATTCTAGCATTAGTTGCATATTTTGACCTAGAGTTGCAACAAATGGATGTGAAAACTGCATTTCTCAATGGAGATCTAGAGGAAGAGGTTTACATGAAACAACCAGAAGGATTTTCCTCTAGTGATGGTGAGCATTTGGTGTGCAAGCTTAAGAAATCCATATATGGATTGAAACAAGCCTCCCGTCAATGGTATTTGAAATTTCATGATGTCATTTCTTCATTTGGTTTCGTGGAGAACATTATGGATCAATGTATATACCAGAAGGTTAGTGGGAGTAAGATTTGTTTCCTTATTCTATATGTGGATGATATTTTACTTGCAGCCAATGATAAAGGTTTACTATATGAGGTGAAACAATTCCTCTCTGAAAACTTTGACATGAAGGATATGGGTGATGCCTCTTATGTTATTGGCATCAAGATACATAGAGACAGATTTCAAGGTATTCTCGATTTGTCTCAAGAGACCTAATATCAACAAAGTTTTAGAGAGATTTCGGATGAAGGATTGTTCACCGAGTGTAGCTCCCATTGTAAAGGGTGACAGGTTCGATTTGAACCAATGCCCCAAAAATGATCTTGAGCGGGAACAAATAAAGAACATTCCCTATGCTTCAGTTGTTGGAAGCCTTATGTATGCTCAGGTTTGCACAAGACCTGACATTGCATTTGCTGTTGGGATATTAGGAAGATATCAGAGTAATCCAGGTTTAGACCACTGGAGAGCTGCAAAGAAAGTGTTGAGATACCTTCAAGGGACCAAGGACTACATGCTTATGTACAGACGAACCGATAATTTGGAAGTGACTGGCTACTCTGATTCAGACTACGCTGGCTGCATTGATTCACGAAAATCAACTTCAGGATATGTTTTTATGCTAGCTAGTGGAGCTGTGTCTTGGAGAAGTGCCAAGCAGACCTTGACTGCTACTTCCACTATGGAGGCTGAGTTCGTGTCTTGTTTTGAGGCTACCTCACATGGTGTATGGATGAGGAGTTTTATTTCTGGGCTTAGAGTTATGGATTCGATTTCTAAGCCATTGAGAATATATTGTGACAATTCAGCTGCTGTTTTTATGGCTAAGAAATAACAGAAGTGGTAGTCGAAGCAAGCATATCGACATTAAGTATCTAGCCATAAGAGAACGTGTTAAAGATAAAACAGTGGTTATTGAGCACATTAGCACTGAATTGATGATTGCTGATCCTTTAACTAAAGGCATGCCACCACTGAAATTTAAGGATCATGTAAATAGAATGGGATTTGGTTCCCTTATGTAGTTTTCGTTGTAAGAACGATATTATTTTAATGAAACTCTATTTGTGATGTTTTCTCATTTCAGTTTATGCGCATATTCATTTATTCATTTTGAGAAATATCAATAAAGTTTGGACCTAGAATAAACATTGGGTTTATTCATTAAGTTATATGGGCTTGAGAAATATGATACATTGTGATACATGGAAGATAATACTCACCTTTAGAGGACCTATCGCCATGATTCATGTATTTTATCTCTCACTGTAGTATATGATGGAATATGTGGACCAAGTGGGAGAATGTTTGAATGGTTCTAAGAACCACTCCGAAGACCAAGTCTTCGGAAACGTTGGCCGGAACTCCGAAGACTAAGTCTTAAGGTGGTCCACGTTCTCCACGTCCGCATTTCGCGTTCATTACTCGTTCAGAAACCGCCCACTTCGGTTACACGTCCGCAACTGCTTCTGTGATGGGCAGAAGCTATTTAAGAGGATGTGTGTTCATGGTTTCGGGTCCCCTGAGCTTGCTTTCGTATTCAGTCTGACATACACCATCAAAAGTGACGAGAGTGAAAGCTTAGAAGCACCACTGAAACCAAAGTTCGGAGCTTCAAAATTACAGCAATGGCCGGAGGTATTTATGATCCTATTTTTCCGCATTTGATCTAATTGCTTTAAGAAGTGTGTTATAAGCATGATTAGATCATTTAGATTTTTTAACTAACAGCAAGAGCATGTTTGATAAACTCAAACTATAGATAACTAAACATCAGAGTCAGTTTCAAATCTTTTTTTTTTTTATGTTTGTTATCTTTTTTGAAACTAACAACGCTAGTTTTTTTCTAAATCATTATTGATTATTTCAAAAGAAATTATTCCTGCAACTACTTTTTTTTTGGAATTAGTTTTGATCTTATCTCTTGTATTTTCTTTTAAACTTTTGTTTCCTTCTTTTATTATTCTCTCACATTGTTTTAAAATTTTTTTTTTTGGTAAAAGAAGCAATTTATTCAAACAAATCACAGATTTGCATTAGGAGATTTTTTTTTTTCTTTTTGGTGACATTCGGGGCACATGCCCAGGACAAAAGCAGAAAACGAAACAAAAGAAGAAAAATGAAACTAAACGGGCTAACATCCCTTACAAAGGAGACTCTTACTAAGTCATTTCTTAAGGTTATGTTTGGATTGAAGAGAATTAAATCATCCCTTAAAGTTATATTTGGATTAAAAGAGAATGGAGAAAAAAAGAAAAAAAAACTTATTTTAAACATTTTAAACTTAAAATTTTAAAATAAATTTTCTATTTCCTTCCGTTTCTCCCATAATCCTCTAATTCAAATATATCCTAAAAGACCTAAAACTTCTGCAGGAAGGGTATTCATTATTCAAAGATATTAAAACCAAGTCTTCATTGAGGGCAAGCTTAGCAAGGTTGTTTGCATTAGGAGATTTTGTTACAAAACCCTAATTTATGATGAACTATATACATTGCAATATGTTTATAAACTAAATTTCATATTGCGCATAGATTAATAATTTTGAATTATCTTAAATAAATAGATATGTTGCGGCGTATGAGGTCCGTCGTGAACCCGAATACATAATAACATGACTCAAAAAAGAGTAAAAACCAAAAGAAGCATATAGAAGCAACCTGGCCTAAATATGCACCTTTTAAACCTACGCAATAAAAATCAAGAAAATAATATCAAAACATTGGAATGAAAGGAACATACAAATTAAAAGTACCCAAAGCATACATATACTTCTCTGTTTCTTTTGGAATTTTTTTTTTAATTTTGCTACCATTCTTTTTTGTCAAGATTTTATTCAAATTAACTATTTGCTTACACAAAGAAAAGAAGAAGAAGAAGAAGAAGAAGCAAATACATATATGCAATCCTGCCCAAGCACATACATGATATATACATGTAAGATAAATCTAAGCATTAATCAATATGGAACATGAGTTTTGTTTTTTTGTTATTCGGTAAGGATACTCTTGGATTAGTTTTCATGTAAATCCAGACTAAGTCTCTTATTGAGCAATTTTAAAGGCGTACCTCATATATTGACATGGCAAATTTAGGAAATTAATTCTCATATGTGCCAATCCTATATTTGAACTTGAGAGTACTCAAGGCAGAAAAGCACACTTTCTTAACTACTAAGTCAACCCTCTTGGGTTATAAGATTAAAGAATGTACAAGTATAACTTCTTACTAATTTGATCAATTGGGAAATTTGGCAATGCTCAACCTACCATTAGCATAAGTTCAAAGTGCAAGTGAATACTAAGGTATTTTCCCTAAAATATCTTTTATAGGTGATTATTCCATGAAGTAAGTTAAACAACATAGACCCACAAGGGTGTTGCTTAGTGTTAAATAAGCATAAGTCCCAATAAAACGTGTTTTAATTACAATGTCAAGGGTTTAATTCCACTAAAGAATATAGGAAGGGAAGCAGCCTCAATACCTCAAAGGAAATTGATCTCACACCTAAAGGTGTAGGGATATCTCATAAAAACCAAAAAAAAATAAAAATAGACAACATAGTTCTTAGATATGGAATCTAGTCAATATACCACTAAACATGAAATAAAATAATTTTCAATAACAACATTTATATGACAACTAAATAAGTGATCATCGAATTTGTGAGGACTTTCAGAGGTTGTCACTAAATCTTGATGTCATTTACTTTTAGTACAATTAAGAAATATCATGACAATAAACTTATATTTTATTGATGACTCTAAAAAGTCGTCACAAAAAAGCTATCTTTTTAGTGATTTTATTGTCACTATAGAAGATCAAAAGTGTCACTAAATTTTAGGAGGGAAACTAAAAAAAGAAAGAGAAATGAAAATTAGATATACTAATTACTTTTCTAAGTCTGTCAATAGAAGAGATTTCTGTGACGAGAATAGAAGTTGTTTTTAGTGAATACTTCTATGTCGTCACATAAACCATTTTTGTGAATACTAGTTTTGGCGGTAACAAAAGGGCTATTTTTAAGAAAAAGATAAAAATGGATTGGAAATTCAACCATTTTGCCCTAATTGTGGGGATTCAACTACCTACTAGAAACTCAAGCCTAGGGGTAGTAATGAGCCGAATTGAGCCAAGCCCAACCTAGCTCAGGCTCAACTTGACAAGAATAGGCTCGACTCAAGTTGAAGCTTAACTCGATAAGAAAGTGAATCCTTTTCTTAGCTTGAGCTTGGCTCACTCTTAGCTCTTGAGTTGCTTGAGCACAATGAGTCAAGCTCAAATTCTATATATTTTGAGCTCAATGAGCTAGGCTATAAGCCAAGCTTAAATTTGTAACGGAAGAAAGTCTACTTTCATATTCTGATTAAACAAAGTATAGTGAGAATAAAAGTAAAATCAAAACATATATAAACTACTACTACTACTACTACTATTACTACTACTATTATTATTATTATTATTATTATTATTATTATTATTATTATTATTATTATATTGAGCCAATTCATGAGCTAACGAGCCTTACATATGAAACCTCAAGCTTGATTCATTTAACAAATGAACCAAAATTTTTAGCTCAAACTTAGCCTATTAACTTGTGAACCTAGTTCATTGGTTCATTAGTTTATAATACAGGGTGATTACTTTAATCAAAGAGTTAGTTTAAGTTAATTAACAATACTATTATATTAGTTGATATTAGTTGAGTAAGCTTGAACTAACTTAAACTAATTAACTTTGATTAAAGTAATCATCCTTTATCCTGTATTAAGCTATTAACGAATTGAACTGTGAGTGACTTGTGAACTAACTCGACTCATTACTAGCTCTAAGACCTTTGCTGAAAAAAAAAAATGTCGCAAAGAGAATGGGCGAAACTAGAATAATTGTTTTAGGGTCCTAAAGAGAAAAAAGAAGCACTTTTTTTGGAGGGGACCAAATTAAAAAGATTTTATTTTATAAAAAATACATATAAAAGTATCATTTTTTAAATAATTTTAGGCCTTAAATTATTGCCTTCGGCAGGGAGAAGAAAAACCATGATCGATCTCTTGGAGATGTTTGGTTTGCAAAATATTCTTTTTATTTTAGAGAATTCTTTCATAGGAATCAACATTTCCATGTTTGGAACAAGCTAGATTTCAAAAAAAACCAAGGTTCTGAAAATCGAATCGGTCATTAAATCGGTCGAGGTACTGATTCAAGGTTTAATAGTTCAACCGTAGTCGAATCGTAGTTGAACCGGAATATAATTAAATATATATTTATATTTATATATAAATATAAGTATATTTATATATATATATATATATTATTATATATATATATATATATTATTTATATATTAATAAAATAAATAAAAATTATAAAAATACAAATGACATTTATTCCCTCTGTTTGCCAAGCATAAACCATCAATTGTCAGGATGTCAAATAATTTTTTTCCCTTTGGGCCCACATAATGGGGTGAAGCAGCCATGATCAATCGTCCATGTCCTTATGCAGATAAGGCAGAGATAAGTTCCTTCTAATGCACACCCTGACTACACGCACCATCACAAATTTGCTTACACTAAAATATACATATATTTCTACTCGCTTTGTCCAGTCAGATAAGTCACTGCTCCCCTAAACCTGGTCACGGCCATCGCTGATGCCACGTCATACTTCTTCGGTGCCCGTCTCTGCAACTCAACCTCAAACCGCCGAAGATTCCATGCTTTGTTCAACTTTGGCACCAAGAAGGCACCGCCACAAAAGAAAAAAGAGGTTAAAGTAAAACCCGAGGTGGATCGACTAGTGTAGTTCCCGGGCACAAAACCACCCGAATGGCTTGACGGGACCATGATCGGAGACCGCAGGTTTGACCCATTTGGGTTCGGGAAGCCTGCCGAGTACCTACAGTTCGAACTGGACTCACTGAACCAGAATCTGGAGAAGAACGTGGCCGACGATGTCATTGACACCAAGGTGTTAGAAATGTGTCTCATGTTTAATGGGAACTAATGATGATTTAATTAAAACATATTAAAGGGCTAAAAGGTAAATTAGTTGTAAGGGAGGATAATTAAGTAATTGCTTGATGGGAGCAATTATCTGATGATTGTAGGATGTTATCCTAAGTGATAACTGATGGTTTTGAAATTCGAAAGAAACCGATAACTGATGATACTATCTTATGGGTTTGAATTTCAAATTAAACCCCTATATATTCAGTCTCTACCCATAAGGAAACACTAAGATTATCTTTCATCAGAAAGTGAAAGGTGTAAGCACGAAAGGGGAAAGGACCGATAAAGACTCAACAATTAAGAAGGCTTTCAGATCTGAAGATCATTCTGCATTATGGACAAAGGTCAGTATTCATATTTTGATTTAATTTTGATATATGTGAAAACTATGAATTCCAATATCCTAATTGTGTTATAGTATGATAGACCATAATGTAAAGGATACAAGTTTAAGTTTACATGTGGTATCAGAGCTAAGGTTTGGGAATTCATGTTTTTCCATGTATGATAAATGTTTAAATCATTAAACATGAAAGAGAAAGATCTGAAAACTCCAAAACTGAAAAAAAAAGTTCCTTTCGAAACCCCTCTGCCTTCCATCGAAGATTTCCGGCATCTCCTCCGTTTTCCGGCGACGGGCTCCGGCCGCTTCTTCCTGCCGCTTCTCTTCACGAACAGTCGCGCACCGCCTGTTCCTGCTCTTCTCCTCAACGATCGGCCACAGTTCCTCCAGATCCACCATCTACTCCCGTCGGAAAACAAGATCTGGCTGAAACCAGAAGGATCGGTTGAACGATGACTTGTACAGTAAACGGCGGAAGCAGTGGGATCTCGTCGAGGAGGAGCGAGCCCCATGTTTCTGAGGTCGTCGGGTTTGGGGTGAAACTTTTCTCGTCGAGCCGGCTGAGGTGCGGTGATTCAGAGGCGTTGCTGCTGCCCGAGAAGAAATCGGATCTGACACAGCTTCTGGGGTTTTGGATGGGAGTTGGGATCTGTATTGCGAGGGGTTCCATATGGGTCTTGGCCGGTGGTTGTTGCTTGGCTCGGAGGGGTTGACCGGACTATGAAGGTTCTAGCGCCGCCGGAGAAGACGACCGGACATGATGCTTCTGGCGCCGCCGAAGAGATGGACCGGACTGTGAAGGTTCTGGCGCAGCCGAAGAGATGGACCGGACTGTGAAGGTTTCTGGCGCCGCCGGAGAAGACGACCGGACATGAAGGCCGTCGGAGAAGAAGACCGGAGATGGTGGTTCGGTTGCTGATGAGATTCAAAAATTCAAAAAAAAAAAAAAAGGAAAGGAGGAAATTTGAATGTGAAATTTCAATCTAATAATTCTTTAGAAAATATTTTTATTTGGAATTAAGTATGGTGAATTTGTTAGTCACCAAAGTGGCCAAATTCTTATGAATTGTTTTTGATTTTGAACATTATGATTGTGTTTTCAATTACCCATAATTCTGATGCTATAAATAACATGAAAATTATTATTTTTATGGGTAAATTGAAGTTCCTTATTATAAGGCAGTTAAGGATCAACCCAAAGGTTGATTGTTCAGAGCATAAATGTTGATGATGTGAATATACTATTAGTTATATTTATATATCCAAAGATAATAAATATTTCTAGTTAGTATATATATCATTGTCAAATAATGTGAAATTTCTATTAGCATCTTTATGTTGAATGTTGTGTATTGATGGATTGCCCAAAGGTGAACATCAATATGCATTGTATGAAATGTATCTGAATCTGTGAAGCATGTTGATGAGTATATATGTATAACTCAAAGTATTAATGTTTTAAATTTTATTCCTTGCAATACCAGTTGCTACACATTCACTGTTCTCAACTGTTACAGTTTTTAATGGACTCAACTTCTCTGAATGGTGTGAGCAAATCCAATTTTACCTTGGGGTAATGGATCTGGATTTAGCTCTTCGAGAAGAGAAACCTAGTGCTATTACTGTTACAAGCACTCAAGAGAAAAGAGTCCATTATAAAAACTGGGAAAGATCCAACAGGTTGAGTCTAATGTATATACGAATGAGTATTGCTAGCAACATCAAGTCAGCTCTTCCACAAACTGAAAGTGCAAAAGAAATGATGAACCTTGTGGAAGAGCGCTCCCAAACTGCTGATAAGTCTCTTGCTGGGACACTAATGAGTACATTGACCACCATGAAATTTGATGGTCATCGTACAATGCATGAGCATGTTATTGAAATGACGAATATTGCAGCAAGACTGAAATCATTGGGGATGGATGTGCATGAAAATTTTCTGGTACAGTTCATCCTGAACTCATTACCGACTGAGTATGGTCCTTTCCAGATGACCTATAACACCATGAAGGATAAATGGAATGTGCATGAATTACACAGTATGTTGGTTCAGGAAGAAACCAGACTCGAGAACCAGGGAATTCATTTCCATCAATTATGTGAAAGGTCAAGGAGCTGAAAAGAAAAGTTTCAAGAAACATGAGAAGAAAGGAGGAGGACCTCTAAAGGTGAATGAGGCTTCTTCTTCTAAAATTCACAAGAAGGAACATAATGGAAACAAATGTTATTTCTATAGGAAGGCTGGGCACTTCCAAAAGGATTGCCCGAAACGTAAGGCTTGGTTCGAAAAGAAAGGTAAGTCCAGTTCTTATGTATGTTATGAATCAAACCTAACTAAAGTTCCTTATAACACTTGGTGGATTGATTCTGGATGTACTACTCATGTTTCTAATATGTTGCAGGGATTCCTTACAACCCAGGCCACAAAGCCAAATGAAAAGTTTATCTCATGGGCAATGGAATGAAAGCTCTAGTGGAAGCTGTCGAGACTTATCATTTAATCCTTGACATTGGATATCATTTAGATTTATTGAAAACTTTGTATGTACCTAGTATAACTAAGAATTTAGTTTCAATTTCTAAACTTGATAAGGCTGGATATTCCTTTAGATTTGGTAATGGTTGTTTTAGTTTGTACAAGCACAATCATTTGATTGGCAATGGTACCTTATGTGATGGATTATATAAATTATATCTTGATAATCTATATGCTGAAACACTTATGACCTTACATCATAACGTTAGCACTAAACGTGCCTTAATAAATGAATGTTTTGCTTACTTATGGCATAAACGTTTGGGACATATTTCCAAAGAAAGAATGGAAAGATTGGTAAGGAATGAAATCATTTTGGATTTAGATTTTACTGATCTGAATGTATGTGTGGATTGTATTAAAGGTAAACAAACAAAACACACAAAGAAAGGAGCCACAAGAAGCAATTAGCTTCTTGAAATTATACACACTGATGTATGTGGGCCCTTTGATGTTAACGCTTTCAATAAAGAAAGATACTTTATCACCTTCATTGATGATTATTCACGTTATGGTTATGTCTATTTGCTGCATGATAAATCCCAGGCTGTAAATGCCTTGGAGATTTACATTAATGAAGTTGAAAGGCAATTAGACAGAAAGGTAAAAATTGTCAGATCTGATAGGGGTGTAGAGTATTATGGAAGGTATGATGAAAGCGGATAACATCCGGGTCCATTTGCTAAATTCCTTGAAAAGAGAGGCATATGTGCTCAATACACAATGCCAGGTACACCACAACAAAATGGTGTGTCAGAAAAGCATAATAGAATCTTGTTAGATATGGTCAGGAGTATGTTAAGTAATTCATCTTTACCCATTTCGTTGTGGATTTATGCTCTTAAAATTGTCATGTATCTGTTGAATAGGGTTCCTAGTAAGGCAGTTCCAAAGATTCCTTTTGAATTGTGGACTGGAAGGAAACCTAGTCTAAGGCACCTGCATGTTTTGGGGTTGCCAAGCAGAAATTAGATATTATAATCCACAAGAAAGGAAACTGGATGCAAGAACAATTAGTGGATATTTCATTGGTTATCCAGAAAAATCAAAAGGGTATAGATTTTATTGTCCTAATCATACTACAAGGATTATTGAAACTGGAAATGCTAGGTTCATTGAGAATGGTGAAGTTAGTGGGAGTGAAACTTCACGTAAAGTGGAGATTCAAGAATTGAGAGTACAAGTTCCCTTGACTTGTGTCTCTAATAAAGTTGTTGTTCCTCATGTTGTTGTACCGATTAATAATAATGAAGAACAACAAATAAATGATCCCACTACTCACAATGAAATTATAGTAAATGAACCGAATGAGCCCATAGTAGAAGAATCACAACAAATAGCATTAAGAAGATCTCAAAGAGATAGGAGATCCGCAATTTCTAATGACTATGTGGTATATCTACAAGAGTCTGCATTTGACTTGGGAATGGAAGATGATCCAGTTACGTTTTCACAAGCCATGAATAGTAACAATGGTGAAAAGTGGTTAAACGCCATGAAAGAAGAGTTGAAATCTATGGAACAGAATGATGTTTGGGACCTTGTTGAGTTACCAGAAGGTTGTAAGAGAGTTGGATGTAAATGGGTCTTTAAGACCAAACGTGACTCTCATGGTAACTTAGAACGTTACAAGGCCAGACTAGTTGCAAAAGGTTTCACTCAGAAAGATGGCATCGACTATAAGGAGACCTTTTCACCGGTATCCAATAAAGATTCTTTAAGAATCATTATGACATTAGTGGCTCATTATGATTTAGAGTTACACCAGATGGATGTGAAAACTGCCTTTCTAAATGGGAATTTAGATGAAGATGTGTACATGGACCAACCATTGGGGTTCATAGAAATGGGAAAAGAGCACATGGTGTGCAAACTTAAGAAATCAATATACGGACTTAAACAAGCTTCACGACAATGGTACCTTAAGTTTAACGATACCGTTGTTTCCTTTGGATTTAAAGAAAACACCGTCGATCGGTGTATATATCTAAAGGTCAGTGGGAGTAAGTTTATATTTTTGATTCTGTATGTTGATGACATCTTGCTTGCAACTAATAATCTTGGTCTTTTGAGTGAGACTAAGATATTTCTCTCTAGTAACTTTGAAATGAAAGATATGGGTGAGGCAACCTATGTGATTGAAATAGAGATATTTCGTAACAGATCACAAGGATTGTTAGGCTTGTCTCAGAAAGCATATATTAATAAAGTTTTAGAGAGATTTGGGATGGAAAAGTGCTCATCATCTCCGGTTCCAATTCAGAAAGGAGACAAATTTAGTCTCATGCAATGTCCAAAGAATGATTTGGAACGGAAAGAAATGGAAGTAAGTCCATATGCATCGCTTGTTGGGAGCTTAATGTATGCTCAGACTTGTACGAGACCAGATATCAGTTTTGCAGTTGGAATGTTAGGGAGATACCAGAGTAATCCTGGTATGGATCATTGGAAAGCTGCAAAGAAAGTCCTGAGATATTTGCAAGGAACAAAGAATCATATGCTTACTTATAGGAAATCAAACAACCTTGAGGTTATTGGATATTCAGATTCAGACTTTGCCGGATATGTGGACACAAGAAAATCCACTTTTGGCTATTTGTATCTTTTAGCTGGAGGAGCTATATCATGGAAAAGTGCGAAGCAGTTTGTAATTGCTGCATCCACTATGGAAGCTGAATTTGTGGCATGCTTTGAGGCCATGGTTCAGGCTAAGTGGCTACGAAATTTTATTTCAGGGCTTGGATTGGTCGACAGCAATGATAGGCCGCTAAAAATTTATTGTGTCAATTCCGCAGCAGTCTTCTTTTCTAAAAACGACAAGTATTCCAAATGTGCTAAGCACATGGAGTTGAAATACTTTGCCGTTAAAGAAGAGGTTCAGAAACATAGAGTGTCTATAAAGCATGTTAGCACCTTGACGAAGGGATTACCGCCCAAAATATTTACTGGTCATTTGTATAGTATGGGCATTATGTTAGCTAATGATTGTTGATCATTATTGTAATTATTGACTATTGACACTCCGAGCTCATTAATATATAAGTTTATGAAATTTTCCTGTTTTTTTTTTAAATTTATGTATACATGCATGTATGAATGATGATGTTGAAATACAGGATTTGTCCCTAATGAAGACATTATTATTTGTTATTGGACATGATGTGTACTTCCATTAAAGTATCATATTAGGGAAAAGAGCTAATATAGTAGTACATGGAAGTAAACTATGCCGATTTGATAGTATAGAACCGCCATGACTCTTATTAGTTTTATTCCTAATTATAAATTATGATGCAACTAATGTATGAAACCTTTAGCCGAATTTATGCGCACTAAAGTTGATGTTTTATTAAATCATGAAATGACATTTACCACATGAGCCAAGTGGGAGAATGTCAGAAATGTGTCTCATGTTTGATGGGAACTAATGATGATTTAATTAAAACATATTAAAGGGCTAAAAGGTAAATTAGTTGTAAGAGAGGATAATTAAGTAATTGCTTGATGGGAGCAATTATCCGATGACTGTAGAATGTTATCCTAAGTGATAACTGAGGGTTTTGAAATTCGAAAGAAACCGATAACTGATGATACTATCTTATGGGTTTGAATTTCAAATTAAACCCCTATATATTCAGTCTCTACCCATAAGGATACACTAAGATTATCTTCCATCAGAAAGTGAAAGGTGTAAGCACGAAAGGGGAAGGGACCGATAAAGACTCAACAATTAAGAAGGCTTTCAGATCTGAAGATCATTCCGCATTATGGACAAAGGTCAGTATTCATATTTTTGATTTAATTTTGATGTATGTGAAAACCATGAATTTCAAGATCCTAATTGTGTTCTAGTATGATAGACCATAATGTAAAGGACACAAGTTTAAGTTTACACAGGATGGAGACCACAGAGGTGAAGTCGACGTCGTTCCAGCCGTACACGGAAGTGTTCGGGTTGCAGAGGTTCTATGAGTGCGAGCTGATCCACGGAAGGTGGGCAATGTTAGGGGCTTTCGGTGCCTTGGCAGTCGAAGGGCTCACTAGGGTCGCGTGACAAGACACTTGAAAGGTACCGTTGCGCTATTTTTTTAAAAAAAAAAATTCAGAACAAAACGACGTCATTTTTGCTAACAGAAGTTTAAAAAAAAAAGATTCAGAACCAGTAACCGTACAAACAGGTACCGGTTTGACCGGTTCAATCGATTTAGAACCGGTTCACCGGTTTTTTACCTCATCGGTTATAGAAGGCCGTCCGAACTAGTAAAAGAACCGATTCCTGGTCTAACCTGTTGAACCGGCCGGTCTGGTCTGATTTTTAGAATCATACAAAAAACATTCTCATGAATAAATAATACTCAAAAATCATTTTTGTCCAACATTCTCATACTTTCATTCTCATATAAAAATAATTTCTAGTAATTTTTTTCTCAAAACTTGAACCCTACATTCATTCCATTTAGATTTTTTGTAATAAAGAAGATTTCATTGCCACATGAAGTAGTAAAAATTGTCACTTAAGTTTTTAATGACAACTTTTTCTACTTTCAAAAATCATCACTGAAATTTTGTTTTTTTAGGCTTATCCTTCGATCACTAGTCGTTCTGGTTTACGTTATTTCACCCGACAAAACAAAAAGATGCTGAAATCACTATTTACATGAGTAAGCTTATATGCATCTCCAAAAGATGATATATTATCAACTCAACTTTTACAAATTTAAAACATTAATTTTCATTGACTATAGCAGCCACCAAATGACAGTAGAACATTAAATGAAATGAAAAAACAAACCAATACACCGGAATGCGTGCCTCTTTCCTTTTTTTTTCAATTTTCTATCCCCTCTACTTTTTTGTTATAATTTTAGTACTTTTACAAAAATAAATCACAGAATAATATTCGACATTAAATATTTAGTTAAAAATCAAATTTCGAAGAGTAACCTGATATGAATATAAACTAATTTAGATTCATAAATATTTTACAAAATCAATTGTATTTCGAAAAGTTTTAATCTTCTATTTGAATTTGCTGGACTCAATTTTTAACACAATATGTTTATACTCAACAAAAGTTGGAAACAATTTATGATACATATATAATTTTATTTATGTCGCTTTCTACCGATGCAATAAAATAATACTTATCTTGTAATCAACGAATGGGTGGCATTATTTTATGCTGCAAATTTGAAAATGAACTCAATAAAAGTTGGAAACCGTTGCTACATCTACATGCTGTTGTCACATGCAGAATAGAGAAGCTAGGAGTACATAGAAGGCATATCAATTTCATTCATCTTACGTATGTCATTGGCACCTTGCTTTTTGGTTGATAAACTTTTTCTTTTTGCCAATATGACCCTTCATTTGGTGGACGTTTGAATCTATAATTTTTTTTAAATTATAAATTTTTATTTAATATATTATATAAATAATAAATAATATAATATAATTAATACTATTTATATTTATATAATATTTAAATAAAATATTTAATTTTAATTATATAAAATTTTATAAAATATAATAATTTAATTTTTATTTATTATATAATTAAAATTAAATAAAATTATTTTAATTAAATATAATATTTTACCAACAAATACAATTTTAATGACCTTATAGGCTGATAAATTGTGTCCACTGGCAATTGCCCCGATTTATGGTACTCTACCTGAAAGCGAAAGACATGACATGTAACACCTTTCGCTTTGGTGGCGTGAGGTCTGGTTTCAAATAGACATATATATTCAATATTTTTGTGACATGACAAATATATTCAAAATTTGTTTCCTTTCTCTTTCTCATTACGTTCGTCACATTACATGTCATGCATTCCTCTCCTCAAAATTTTTGGACCAACTCAACTGCAAAATTTGACAATGACGTATTCCTCACTTAAGTTATCCTTTTTTGTTTTCTTTCATTTTCCTTTTTTTCTTTAATTTATCAAAAATTAAACTTAAATAATTATACATCACATCAATAATTTAATTGAGAAAGCAATAAAATAATATAATTTAAATATTAAATTATATATTTAATACTTATAATTTATATTTATTTTTAATTTAATCTTTATAATTTTTTTTAAACGAATTTTCATAATTTTTAATATTTTTAATTTAATTTTTTTATAATGCCATTAACTTGTGAATGCCTGATAAATGAAGAGTTAATCATATTAATATCTACATTAATATCTCTTTTGCTATATAAGCATAACTTAATTAATGAAAAAGTACAAAATTAAAAATATTTAAAATTATAAAATTTTATTTAAAAAAAGATTATAAAAATTAAATTAAAAATAAATATAAATTATAAAGACTAAATATTTAATTTAATCTAATTTAATCTAATTATTAGCTAAATTATGAAGCCAAATTAATTAATTAAACAAAAGGTATAAAGAATGAAAAGCGAAATAATTAATCAAGCTGTCAACTGCAAGGAATTAGTACGAAATTACCACAAATTGACCTTTAAATTTAAAGATACAGTGTAACTTATCTGCTGAGAATTGAGAAAAGGAGGTATAATAATTTTAAAGTCACAAAATCAACGATACGTGTACCATACAACTTTGCAGAAACGCGTGTGCAAACTGGAGTTGGACATTTTTTGTCGTAGAGAGAGCAAGTTTTCTTGTTTCTTGTCCAAAATAATTAATAAATTTAAGATGTAGATATGGATTAGAGTGGGCAAAAGTTGTCAACTTTCTTTTTCTCCTACATTATCTTGCTTTCTAGAAGTAATTACTGATTGTTCTCACTCATCACATTGTATTTTATACTGTGATAAACATAGCTTCATCTTCGTGGACTTTATGAAAGGAGATAATTATCTTACGTCTCAAGTGTAGATTAATAATAGCGTGCGGGAGATGGAGCAGACAACCAGAAAATATCAAAGAAATCTTACGTTGTTTGTGCCTGTTTTTAATCGTCAAATTCTTTGTAGAAAGCGTACAGAGACAGGCAACCCTAAACCAAACAGTTATCTAGAAATCTAAGTATCTTATACGCAATTAACGCAAGTGTTGTTCGAAGTAGTTAACATTCTATAATTTTATGAGTACGAATAAAATTTGAATACTATAATGATCATTTAAAGAAAAATTTTAACTATCATATTTTTTACCTAAAACAGCATGAGCTTCTTCTCCTTCTTTAAAAAATCATATACTAATAATACTAAATAAAACCTATAGAAATTAGAACTTAGGAATATATGCATCATCTGAGAAATGATGCACCGTACGTTAGTTACAATAATTTTTAAAAAAATATAAATTTTTAATTTTTAAATAAAATTATAAGTATTTTTAATGGAGTTTCAATATTTAAAAATAAAGTAACTTTTAAGTAATTTTAAATTTTTTAAGTAACTTTATTTTTAAAATGTAATAATTTTTTTTAAATGTTAATAACTTTTTTAAAAATTAAAATAACTTCATACTAAATTATTTTTTATTAAGTGACGCATTTAAGTGGCATTGAAATTATTGCAACTCGTCTAGAAGGGTGTGTACACCAAGTCAACAAAATCTTTGATTAGTAGATTTTTGTAAGTTTGAGGCACAAAGAGACACTTTATACACTCCACGCGTTGCACGAAGGCTTGCTGACAAATGACAAACAAGCTACATGTCAAAACACGTGGTTATGCGCAAAGCACAGCCAAGTAGTGTGGAAAAATAACACAAAATGATAGTTCCCATGGAAAGGTTTTCGTAAAAAATTCCAGTTATGAACATGTGAATTATTTTATTTTTATTTTAATTTGTTTATTAAATTTCAGACAATGAACGACCTGAATTCTGCCACATCCTCTCGTTAAGGATTTCGTAGAATTATCATTCCTAACAAATATCAATTCTCTTTATTTAACTTTTAGTTTTGGTTATTTTATTAAGAGAAATTGGAGAGAATTTAGACATTATCCTTTTTTTATTGGATGTTTGGTAAATGAAATGATTATTTCATTTTTATATTTTATAAAACTATAAAAATTATATTTTATTGAATTTATTAAAATTAAATATTTATGAACTTTAGTTTTTTTTTCATTTTAACAAACTTGTGATTTTTCATATTTTTATATATTCCTTTACCGATTGGTAACATATATTTTATTGTCCAAATAAATTGAAGATAGTAACAATAAATTTCTTTCTCATCTTATATCATAAAACACGAGTTTCATGTACTAAAAAGAAAAATGTTATAATGTTTGCTTTGTTTATTATATTATTTTGGCCGAGCAACAAAATTTATATTTATTATATATATCAAGTTGTAAAAAAATTAAATGTGAACATTACTCTTATGAATGTACAATCACATATATCACATATCTAATTTTTTTTTTTTTGTGATTTTATCAGGAGCATTAATATCATTTAAATAATTTTTATTTTTTTCACATTAATTATATGTACCAAACAATTAAATGACATAAGAAAGTCATTTTATACCTAAAACTACCAAACTCTATCAACATTCTGTTTACAAAGTGTGTCAATAGAGTAAAAGAGTGTTTGATGTTTGAAAGATACGAATTCTATCAATTTAATTCTGCAAAATTATTTATATTAACTGATCAAATCAATTTTTAAATTTGACTCAATCAAGTCCTTCTATAGACTAAGTTAATGTAAACTTAATCTTTGAAGGAGTAGATTTTCTTTTTAATTGAGTCAATTCTAAAGAATAACGTACTTAATTGAGTAAATAATTTTGAAAAAAAAAACAAAGCAATGTAAACTCAATCTTTCAAGGGTGAAATACTAAAAATATCAATCTCATTATTTTCAAATTTTGTTTTAAATTCTTTTCCTGAATGACCAACCATTGATGCGTTGGACTGATAAAGCCCAGTTATTAAATGGATCAAAACAAAAGGCTAGCCCAAGTGCACATATCATATTAGCAGCATAAATGGGTAGGCCACAGGTTTATTTTTTAATAATATGTATAGTCTTGGCTCAACCTAGTATAGATTTAGTTTTGATTAATTTTTTAAAAAAGTTACTTTTTTTTTCAAAAAAATTTTTAGTAAATTTTTTATTAAAAGCTGTTTTGAGTTAAAAAAAAAAACTAATTCAAATACATACCTAGTCAAGATCAGTTTTATAGTCTAATAAAAAATATATAGTTTCTATGTATACATCTACAACTAAACTTGTTTGGTTAAAATTCTATGTATTATATTTTATTTATGTGATATAAATATGTAAACAATATATGAAAACGAGTCGGGCTCTGACGTCGACTCTTATTTATTTATTAGTTATGGAGAAGGGAGGTCATACTTTGAGGTCACCTGAATCGAACTTGGAAATAACTCTTCAAAGTACGAATGGTATACAGATAGATTAGATAAATTTTAACTCATATTATAATGGATGTGTTAAAGATAAAACTATTGATTCATTTGAATTAAAAAATCATTGGTTCGTGATTCATTTAATGGATGGATGAACTCATTCATTTTTAAGCAAATTTTTTTCAAATAACTTTAATAAAAAAATTCTAATTGTATAGGGTTACATCTCTTATATGTATGTGTATATTATACTCTTTATTTTGTAATATATTTTATTATCATTAAAATGTTAAAATTTATTTTTTTAATTTTATATTAATTTTAACTGTGGGTAATATATATATATATATATATATATATATATATATATATATATATATATATATATATATATATATATATATATATATATATATATATATATATATATATATAAGTAACAATGAACTTTGGTTTCTGTTTATAACTATTCCTAAACTCTAAGAAGGAATCTCAGATTCAGAAATAGAAATCATAGGTAAACCTTCTACCTAGACAGACCAACCAGACGATGAATTTTTAGGATTAATCAATAAACTTAAGATCCATAAATTCTACATAAATATCAAAATCATAATAAAAGATTTTTTCCTTGAAACAGTCACCTTGTTCGATACAGGTGCAGATTCAAACTGTATTTAAGAATGATTAATTCCTACCAAATATTTTAAAAAAAACATCTGAACAACTTAGTACAACTAGTAGTTCAAGACTAAAATTCAACTTTAAACTTTCCGAAGCAATCATAGAAAACCAGAGTCTTCAAGTTAAGACATCATTTCTTTTGGTTAAAAATCTCAAAAATAAGATAATCTTAGGTACTCCTTTCATTAGATCACTCTTCCCTTTAGAGATTTCTGATGAAGGAATTTTCACCAAACATTTAGGTAAAACAATCAAATTTAAATTCCTTAAAAAACTAATCAGTAGGAATCTCAATCTTGTTGATTACAAATATAATCAAATCAATTTTCTTCAAGAAGAAATTTCTTTTAAGATCATTGATTCCCAACTCAACAAACCAGAAATCTAAAAAAGGATTCAAACCCTCCTTCAATCAATCCAAGAATCTATTTGTTCTGATCTTCCAAACACTTTTTGGAATAGGAAAAATCATATGGTCGATCTTCCACTTGAAAAGGATTTCCACGAAAGACAAATTCCAACAAAAGCACGACCAATCCAAATGAATGAGGAACTCCTTATTCATTGTCAAAAGGCTTGATCAGGAAAAGTAGAAGTTCATGGTCATGTTCTGCCTTTTATATCAACAAACAAACTGAAATTGAAAGAGGAACCCCTCGATTGGTTATCAACTACAAACCACTTAACCAAGCATTACAATGGATTAGGTATCCTATTCCAAACAAGAAAGATTTGCTCAATCGGCTGCATTCAGCTAAAATCTTTTCAAAATTCGACATGAAATCAAGATTTTGGCAAATCCAGATCAAAGAAAGTGATCGATACAAAAACATCCTTCACTGTTCCCTTTGGGCAATACAAATGGAACGTAATGCCCTTTGGACTCAAAAATGTTACCTCTGAATTCCAAAGAATTATGAATGAAATCTTCAATCCTTACTCAGAATATGTCATTGTTTACATTGATAATGTTCTGATATTTTCTCAATCTATTAGTCAACATTTCAAACATATCAATACCTTTTTTGCAGTAATTAGACGAAGTGGTCTTGTTCTGTCCAAAACAAAGATCAATCTTTTTCAAATAAAGATACAGTTTCTTGGTCACAATATCCATCAAGGAACTGTTACTCCAATTCATAGAACAATAGAATTTGCTGACAAATTTCCAAATCAAATTATTGATAAAAATCAATTACAAAGGTTTTTAGGTTGCTTAAACTATGTGGCCGAATTCTTCCCACAACTCAGCAATCTAATCAAACTACTCCATGATCGTCTGAAAAAGGATCCTCCTCCTTGGACAGATAATCATACAAATATTGTCAAACAGGTCACACTTCAGGTAAAGGATCTTTCATGCCTTTATCTCCCGAATCCTCAAGCCTTCAAAATAATCGAAACAGATATCTCTGACATTGGTTATGGTGGCATTCTCAAGCAAAGAGTCGCAGGTAAAGAGCATATCATTGCATACACTTCAAAACATTGGAATTATGCACAACAAAAGTATTCCACTGTTGAAAAAGAAGTTTTATCAATTGTTTTATGTATATCCAAATTTCAATCAGATTTATTAAACCAAAATTTTTTTATCAAAGTTGACTGTAAATCTGCAAAAGACATTTTGTAAAAAGATGTTAAAAATTTAGCATCCAAATAGATTTTTGCCAGATGACAAGCAATTTTAAGTATTTTTGATTTCGAAATTGAATATATCAAAGGCACTACAAATTCTCTCCCTAACTACCTCACTCGGGAATTCCTACAGGAACATTGACAACAAAATGCCAAGATCAACAACCTCTTCCAAAGGAAGAGGAAAAGATAAAGATAAAGGTAAACTGGTTCTTTCAGAACTAGTTAAACAAATTAGGTCATCTACCCAACAAATCGGGTCATCTACCCAATCTGAGTCATCCGCTCAGAAACAAACGAAACAAATTGGGTCATCCACCCAGACTCAAAATCTTGAAAAATCTTCTTCCAAACAGACCTCCAAACAAACCAAGGCTGATTATGCCATCCCTATCCAAACACTTCAAGCCTTACATGACCAAGGCCTAACCAAACTCCCTCGGAAATCTTAGGCAGAAATTGCCTTCGAAGAAGAATTAGATGAAGAAAACCAATCCTTGGCCATCCTCATAGAGAATATGAGAAACAAACAAATTAAACTACATTCTCCTAGAGAAATAGTCTCCCAATCTTCAAAAGAAATAATAGCCCAACCTATCCCAATCCAATCCAAGGCTACTAAAGCCCAAACCCAATATATTGCAAAAAATAAATTTGAAAATGTGATCTAAATGGAACCAGAATTCTGGGATACAAACCCAAATAAAATTCCCCAGAAAATCTTTCCAAAAGATTTTCATTTTCAACCAATTGTCCTAAACAAAAACCAACGGTTTTATGAATTCATTTTACTAGATTCTGACTCCGTATCAATCAAGCATTATAAAGACCCAAAAGACCAAAACCAAGTTACTCACTCAACCATCCAGATCCTTAAGGTGATGACACCAAAAGAATTTGGCCAAGATTTAAACAAAATCAAAAAAATTTCCCATATTTATGATCCAATTGGCTATAATTATTGGGACTTCATCCAAGCCTGGACTAATACATTTTAGTTCCAAAATAAACTCAATCGCCATTCATGGCTAATATATTTCAAACAAAATGTCCAATACAAATTTTCAAACTGGTTTTTCAAATGGTGGGATTTCTTCGGACCAATCATTGACATCCTTCTCTCGCCAGTATTGGAAGGACTAACAACCTTTGCTAACAAGATAGATATCGTCGGAGATCCATTCCCGACAGATCTACACTTTTATTTCAAACTATCACTAGCCTGGATTCTCAAATGGGAATATAAGTTCGGACCAAGACCATCAACTCCTCATGGTCACTTATTACCCATACTTAAAAAACAAGCTTTTGCCAAATGGTAGCCAGAATTTAATGGCTCCCGTGCAACAGCAGAAAGCGTCAAACTTTGGTTCAAAAAGAACCCGAAACTACTCAAACCAGTTGATCTAGAGATGTGCCAATTTCTTAATCATAGAGCACAGATTACGGTAGCATTGACAATATCAACCAACAAAGAACATTTTGTAGAAAATCTGTAAAATATTCTTCAACTCCTCAAGAAAAAAGAAGCAGATTAATCAAAGCAGAAGCTTCCTTCCTCCTTTTCTTCAGCAGCCTCTTCAAACGGATTCTACCAGAATGAAGACGATTGTTTCAGCATCAACCTAGATGAAGATTGCTGACATCTTGGTAATCGTCATCTGTCATTAGCAGTTACTATAGCAGAAGTCCTGTAGCAGTTACTGTAACAAATCTGTACTGTTTTAATAGTTCCAGTTATGTAACCTGTACTGTAGACACAGTAGAATCTGTGGTTATAAAAGAAGTCCCCTGCTCAGTTGTGAGGCACCCTTTTACATATTGATTTAGAGAGAGAGTCTAGAGAGAAGGACGAAGTGCCCTCTGTAAGCTTTCTTTCTTTCAATCTTAAATACAATCATCCTTTTCATCGTCTTCTGTTCTCCCTCTTTGCCATTCCTGTGGGAACTACCGCCGTTCCGGTTTCTTTTCTTTTCCTTTATTTAATTTATGCATTTATTTTCATGCATTTAATTATGTGAGCAGTCCGTCTGCTTTCCTACTTTCCTTCTGTTCCTTTTCTTTTATTCTTGCCCTTCCGCCTCCTTTCACCCCCCTTCTTGGTATCAGAGCCTGATGGGGAAGTAGGAATGCATGACTGGATCTAAATTTCTTTTTATCTTGTTGAATTATATGTTAATACTTTTATGCTAAATGTTATAACCTAATCTAGTATACACATAAAATTGTTAATATTTCTTAACTGGACAGTACAACTTTCCAGATCTAATAATCTTGTGGGGCTGTAGCAGTAAGTCTTGGTAGAGGCAGTAAGTCTAATTCGACGATGCTTCCACAAGATGGTGATGATCAAAGGTAAATCGGTGGCTAAAGTTAAGAAAAGTTAACAGAAAGTGGTGGTTAAGGTTAGGAAGTAACAGAATAAGCATTAAAGCGTTAAGATCTAATTCAAATGATAAAGTTAAGTTTAGATCTATCTATTTATATCTATGGAACCAAAGAATGGTAATGATATCATGGTAATAGGAATTCATTTATAATTTTTAATGTCTTTATTTAGATCTCTTTCTTCTCGCTTTTCTTTTCGATCTTCTGAACCCTCTTCTTCTTCGCTGACTGAGCAACAAACTCAACTTGTTTCAAACAACATCTTCGATGAAGAAATTCACTTTGAAGATATCGACTAAGAAATTGAAAGCCAGGAAATTCCCAGAATTCTAAAAAATGATTTATACAAACCTCAAGGAAAATTCTTTTTTAGTTCTAATTATATAATTAGAACAGTAAAAGAGAAAATTCCTCTTAAAGCAACAGAAGATAAAGAACTTCAACTTCTTTCCAAAACTTCAATCCTAAAGCACAAACAAAAATATAAATTCCTACATATAGAATGTGTCCAAGTTGCTATCAAACGTTTAATTACACAAATTAATGCCTCATTTCTACTCTATCTAAGAGATGCTAGGCATAACAAATTCGACGATTCCTTATTAGGAACCGTAGAAACAAGTGTAGCCCACGGGCCAATCTTTTTTAATAACTTTCCAAATCTTACAGTCAGCCTTATGGACAGAAACATTATGGATGTTCTACATCTAGATGTTCGATTCCATAACATAGACATGAAAACTGGGTCTTTATCAACTCTTTTTAATGTACAGAGTTCATTATAAGATAATGAATTCTTCCATGTCGGGAGTACTCAAACCAAACAACAAAAGAGAAGAAACTATACTGTTCCTCACAGATTTCTCCAAAGCTAATGTCACGATTTCGAAAATAATACCTTGGGATCAAGTCAAACTCCCAGAAAAATGGGCTCTAGATAAGGCAACACCTCCCTTACCTAGACCAACCCTTGATTTTAAAGAAATGAGACAATATCAATATGGAAAAGTAGAGCTAATATTTGATAGAACAAATTCTTTTAGCTCAGGTAGCTCAATCAAGTCCGATGACCTTAGATCTGATGATTTCAGATCAGCAATTTGAAGGAGATCTACCTCCACAATCCCGATATTAGTTTCTGATCTTAAACTTAAAGGATTAGATACTTCATCAAACTTACCCAGACCAACATATCAACCAGAGGTTGATGATGGCCAAAAGTCAATTCAATCTCCAACCTACTCTTCTATTAATGAATCTTATGATATCATCTGAATTCATTATAGATAAGGAAGCCCTTAGGAAAGACTTTTATTTCGAGTAATGGATCCTCAAAGGGAATGATTTTTCCGTCAATATCAAGGGACAAACAGAAAAAATATTCAAGAACAATTTTATTCATTTCTTAACAATGTTAAGATGAATATTTCATTTTTTGACTGGTTTCATGCATATACAGTCAAAAAAAACCTAGATTATCCTTGGCATACTAAGCTTATAGGAACTAGGTCAACAGAAACAGACATTAACACTGTCTGGCATCTAAAAGATGGAGAATTAGTTCAAACTGAACTTCCTCCGACAAAACAACAATTTCAACTCTCACACATTAGGGATGAGAAAAACAATCCAGTAATGGCTGCTCCATTCAAAGCAAAGAATGAAGATGAGCTCGTAACTTCCAAAGATATCAAAAGTCTTATGGAACAATCGAACTATACCAACAAATACCTTCAAACATTAGGTGAAAAAATCAAAACTACTACACAAAATGAAACTTCAACATCTAAACCAGTGATACAAAAACTTATTTTCAAACTTTACACAATGACGCCAAAACTCAAAGAAAATTTGGCCAAATTAAGACAATAATCTTATGGAGAAGATACACTTCTCACTAAAATTAATGAACAAATAAAATTGTTAAACATAATCATTTCAGAAACACTGCAATCACAACCTAAACCTCAGAAACTTAAGGGATTAGCAATTAATACCTTAAGACAAAAGGAATCTTCCAATTGTTCATCTTCATAAGCATCTTTTGATGAACAGCCAAGCGTTAATACTGAGATTAAGGTTAAACTAGTAATTAGTCAAACTTTAAATTGGAAAAATCCATCTAAACTTTATTATCAAAGAGCAACCGCTCCAGATTTACTAGTCGAAGAGCGTAATCCAAACTTTTAAAGTTTTAGTGCCAACAACATCCATGAATGGAACATAGATAGTCAAGCTGAGTATCAGATTCTGAATACTCTCCAATATATGACAATGGTAGCCACAGCTTACCAAACAACCTATAATTGTTCTAAAGAAACTATTGTGTCTATTTTAGTCGCAGAATTTTCAAGTTAATTAAAAGTATAGTGGGATAACTATCTCACTGAAGAAGACAGGCATAAGATTATAAATGCCATCAAAACTGAACCTGACGAAACACCAATTATAAACAATGGTGAAACTATTCCAGATGCCGTTAACACATTAATCTTTACAATCATCCAACATTTTATCAGAAATCCTTCCTTATGGAAAGATAAATCCGTAGAACTTCTGTCCAATCTTAAGTGTAAGACTTTAGCTGACTTTAGATGGTATAAGGATACATTCCTTACCAGAGTCTACACTAGAGAAGATAGCCAACAATCCTTCTGGAAAGAAAAATTCTTAACTGGTCTTCCAAAATCTTTAGGAGACAAAGTTAGGGATAAAATCAGAAGCAAACCACAGACAGAAAAATCCCGTATGAGCAATTAAGTTACGGTCAATTAATTACTTATATCCAAAAAGTAGCCTTAAAAATCTGTCAAGATGATAAAATCTAACATCAACTTGCTAGAGAAAATGCTCAAACTAAAAAAGATTTAGGATCTTTCTGTGAACAATTCAGTCTTCCATGGTTAAAGAAAAAATCTAGATCCAAACCCAAAGAATATCTAAAACGAAAATCAAAATACTACAAATATAAACCTAATACTCCTCCTAGGAAACTTAGGCAGGAAATCAAATCAAAACCTCCAATTGACAGGAAAATACCCAAAAAACCTGTTATTTGCTACAGATGTAATAAACCAGGACATATTAGCAAATATTGTAGGTTAAACGGAAAGATAAAATCTTTAAGCTTAGAACAATCTGTAAAAGAACATATTAACCATCTTTTAATTGAAATATTTGAAGAAGAATCTGAAAAAGAATCTTTTAAAGATTTAAACCAAATCTAAAACGATGACTTTACTTCTGATGAAGATTCAGGATCTTCAAACGAGGTCAATATCTTAACAAAAGAACATGATCTTCTGTTCGATGTCATAAACAAACTTCTTGATAATCAAGATAAAAAATAATATCTTGATAAGTTAAAAAAACGTCATTAGAAGCTAAGACTTCTCAAACTCCCTTTTCAACCAGTAAATATGATTTAAAAGAAATCATTAAAAGAGTTGAGAAAAAATCTCTAAAACTAATAACAATCCAAGATCTTCAGCATGAGATACATGATCTCAAAACAGAAGTCAAATTTTTAAAAGAACAACAAGAAATCCATACGGTAATTCTTGCCCAACTCCAAGAAGGAACATCAGATTCAGAAATAGAAATCATAGATAAACCTTCTACCTAGACAGACCAACCAAATCTGCACTTTTTTCTTGTACTTCCTTACTAGTTGTAATATATTATTTTGATTTTATAAATATTTTAAGTTATTAGATAAAATTATTGTATATGATATTAAATTTTATTCATTTATATTTTTTAATTTTTTAATTTATAAATTTTATTTTAAATTATTAGATACCTGTAAATATCAAAAGTATCTATCTCCACGTGAGGACTATAAATGAGTACATGCTACGAGGATGGGCCCATTGCCATTGCTAAATTGATCATTTGCCATGACAATGCAATCATATAAAGGGATACAAAAATTAGCGTAAGCTGCTCATTAGTTACAACATAGATATTAGCGTAAGCTGCTCATTAGTTACAGCATAGATATTGTGTGTGCTTCTAGAAAATCTTCAGTTGCGTAAGACATTGAATTTTCGCTCTTGGATCATTTAAATTTGAAGGTCCATGGATCAACTTGGCATAATTGAAAAGACATAAAATTTACTACATGTGCATGTTGGAACCAAACAACTACATCGGAAATATTATTATACCCGAAATTTTTTGTTCAACTAGTTGTTCGGGCAAGTCTCACTCAATGATGGATCCCACCTATGCGTCTATCCAGACAATTATTCTGGCAAGATGTTTCGAGTTATATAACAATGTTCTAACTACATATATTTAGCAACATGAACATTAATGTAAGGAAGAACAATGTGACATATACGAACCTGATTTTCTAATTAACTCTTGGCACCTGTATTTTTATGCAACGATACTGTCAACTTCATGTATAAACTTACTGTTATTAAGTAGCCACTCAACATATATGGCCTCAATCTAAAATTCTTGTTAAGCTCTAGTGAAGATCTCGGGAAGCTACAAGGATTTGAACCTTAGACTAGCAATAAGAAAAAATAATTCTCCTAAATTTACTATTAAATATGGAGTGTGCATTCTTAGGATCGTTCAAAAAAAGATTTAGTCTCAATTGAAGTACAAATAGGCCCAATGATATCTTTTAAGATTAGTTTGGCATGGAATAAAAATATAAATAAATTTTACATAAAAAACTCATTTTATAAAAATTTATTTCTATTTTTACTTTTATACTAAATATATACTAAACATAAAAGAAAATAAAGATCTAGTGAAGCTACATACAAAACAGAAATTGCAAGCAATTTTTTTTTCTTTTTTAGTCATAAAAATTGCAAGCAATTAAACACACAAATTTTTTTTTGGTCAACAACACACAAAATATTAAGAACAGAAAGCATAAGTAGGCCCTAATTTAAATTGACATTATATTTTGGGCTAATATTTCAATTTGGCCTTAAAATTTGAGGTCAATTTACCTTTTTTTATTTCAGTAGCTAGAGAAATGGTATTAAGAATAGTTTACTGCAATGCTATCTGTTATGGCGCTAATTGCATGTCTAGGATTCCAAAAGGGAAGTCAGAGGCCCACTTAGAGCATTATATATGTGGATTTTTTTTTCTTTAAAAAGAAGTTACTCAACTAAACTTTAATATTACAAGATTTTTCTAAAGAGAAAGTACCACCAAGCATGATTATTAGTCGAATGAGAGGATTTGAATTTTTGTATATGAAGAATGCATAGTCATCCTTTCAAATAAATTAAGTGAATTCAATCTTTTGGCCAATGGTTCTATGCTTGGCTTTTTAATCAATTTCTTTTAAAACACATTTAGTGAAGCTGATTTTTGAATGTTTTAAAAAATATATATTTTCAATTCGTTAGAAGTCACCTTTATCAAAGGCAACAATTGTAATCACTGACAGAACTTGACATAAGATTTTTAAAAGCAAATATATAAATTAAATTATTTCAAACATACTTATACAAATTTGTATAGAAAATTTGATTAATAAAAAAATATACTTACTCTTATATCAAACGTACACTTAATAAAAAAAATAATTGGTCTGCAATTCGGTTAAAGCACAAGATAAATCGGACGTGTTAAAATTATCTATATTTGTATAGAGGCCACTAATATAAAGATGCACATTACTTATGCGAAAGTCACTGACTCTGTGAGTTGCCCATTTTGCCACAGCAACCAAGAGTGTAGCAGTAAGGTAGGGAAGATTGAATAGTTTAATGCTGAAATATAAAATTTTATTTTATTTTATGTTATTTTAGCATTAAATTGGGATAGAATAATCAAGAATACACAGCCAAAAAAAAAATGGCCAAAGTGTTAAAAAAAACTCTCTTTAACTATACGTCATGTGTACCTTCACGTAGTTTAAAACTCTATAACTCAACTGCTTGACTTATCCTAAAAACTTGCACAGATCCAATACCCTAGCTAACGAAAAGTGACTCTCATGAGAGCACGTGAGCCCTAACACCCCCATTTGCATATGAAACAAATCCAAACTCCACCCTTCTCGTTTTCCCCCCAACCTAGAGTTTTCATTATCTTTTCATTCATATCATAACCTGGGGTCCTCCCGAAATCTATAGCTTCTTCTCATTCTTGTTCTCTCACATCACATTCTTTGTTTAGCAGAAAGAATAATGGTGGTAGCGTTATTCGGGTTTGTGAGTGTAACCAAATTGCTTGTGAGAATTTATAGATTGCCAACAACCAAGAAGAAAGGAAGGTTAACTTGGAGTCTTTAACAAAATTTTCGCGTGGTTGTACAAATTAAAGAAAAATTATTTTAAAGAAATCTTAGCCAAAATTATGAAAAATATTATATAATTAGAATTTTTGTATAAGAGTTTTTGATAGAATAATTTGATGTTTTCTTTTATTTTTAGATTGGTGAGTGATTCTCATCATTTAATTTCATCCAACAATCTTCATTTATTAGGTCTAAATTTTATAAAAAATTCTAACTATTTTTTCTGATTGTATAGTATTACTCTAAAATTATTTGTCTTGATTAGACTAATCGCATGGTTGTGCATTTTAAGAGAAAAGCTCACACTTTCAAATCTTAATCAATTGGGTATGAGCTTATGAGACTTTGGGTGAAATTAGGGATATGGAATTAGCTCAAATTTACAGTAAAATTAAAAATTAAATATTCATACAGACATACGAGAGGATGATACTATTAATAGATTGAATAAATAAAAGACGTGAAATGCATTGTTTTACACAATCATAGTGTTGGATTATAGAATCGTGTTTGGATTAGATTTTATAAATTTAATTTTAGATGAATTTAATTTTATAAATTTAATTTTAGTTAAAAGTAAACTTAGAATAAAATGATTTATATTTAAAAAATTTTATTTAAAAATTAATTTTAATAAAATAAATATTATTTACATAATATTATTAAAATTATTTTTAAATATATAATTACTAAAAGAGATACGAGAAAAAGACAAAGCTGTAAAAAAAATTATGGTTAAAAATATTTTTTTAAATATAAAAATAATAAAATTTTACTTTAACTAAAATTTTAATTTAAAATATAAATCAAAGTTAAAGGAATGAGAAACAATTCTATTTAACAGTTGTCAATCATTATAACACAAATTACAAGACAACTAAATGGACATTTGAATGCTCCAAAACTCTCCTAAACATACTATTAAAAGTTAAAGAAAATTTCTAAACATCATATATAGTTGAACAAGTTTCCTACATTTTAGGCAATATATATATATATATATATATATGTACGTATCGAATCTGGTATCTGAGGAAGCATGTCCGGGTGTGTACGTCTGAAGCTCCTCGTACTCTTCCCCGCTTTGCCACAGTCCAAGGCGGCAGGATTCACCATCAAGCTTGTCTCAGCAGAATATCCTCAAGCATATTACTCCTGGTATCCTCAGAATCTTCTCGGTCATCCAATGGCACCAAAGACAGAATGATGACTAGTGTTGTTGCGGACAGAGAAATTCGGATATGGGAAGAGGATGCTTCTGTCCTTGAATCATTGGACAATCGGTCTCAATCTTCAGTATCATGTTATGTTCTTTTCTACCCCACCCCATATCCCTTAAAAATTCAAGCTTTAACCTCCACCCTCATCCCCATCACATGGCATCCAAGAGATTGCAGCCAAAGATACGCGTATGATTTGAAATTGAAAGACCCACTTCTGGGTTTTGGTCAATTACGCGCATGGAGAGCCCTCCTACGACTCCTTACGTCATCGTTGCATTTGATGCCACCAAAGATCGCAGTGAGCACGATATCAAGCTCATCGTCGATCACGTTCGAAGCAAGAGTGGCATTCTCTCTGCAGGTGACAAGTTACTTGTGCTCGGCGTCTTGCATAAGGTGCCTCATCCCTGTAAGTGTTAGAAGATTTATCAGTATATATATATATAGATGGATTTGTGTCTCAAATGGGAGCATTGCAGATATTGTTAAATTCTTTCGTTGGTTTTACTTGTGTTGGTAGTTTGGTTCTTCGCCAAAAGGAAATGTAATGTCATGACTTTCTGCATGGTTACACTGAAGGAGTGTTTTTCCTAGAAATTTCTTGAAGGTTTCAAATTTCAAGGATACATGTTAGGTCTCATATAAGCTAATTTCAGTGTGTCACTGATTGAATGTCACTTGGTAGGTATAACCACGACTTTTTACTCTGTTTGAGCAGCAGATTTCAATTGAAGAGCTGTCAATGCGTTGAAAATTTTTGTCATTTTACTTATTCAGTAGTGATCTACATGAGTGTGTGTATAGAAGGGACATTACTATTATAGATTTTTCCTTCAATTTGCAGTTTTGTAGTTGTATGACTCTTCTGTTCAATCCATTGGATCAACAGTGGGGTACCAGACTCTAGCATGCCCTGAGTCTTTTGCTGGCACGAACTATCGTCCAATGGAGGAAGAAGTTGGCAAGAAACTTGATGCATATGCAAGTGTGCTTTTCCCGAGTCATGAAGATTGTGGAAACGAAGGGGTAATATTAATTTCTTAAAGATTTCTACAAATATACTATTCTCCTGATAAACAACACTGCATTCATAATTATGCAGATGACAAACATAGTAACTCAGCAACAGTTTTTGTATGACACAGTGCCATTGCATCATAGACATTTATTGTTTAGCAACTGTTTTTGTATGACACAGTGCCATTACATCATAGATTTTCATTGTTTAGCTATATATTATATGACATCGTTCTGGATAATGAAAAGCATCATAGTGCTACTTTCAAGGCTTTAAATGTCTGGATATAACCTTTACCAAAAGTATCGTTTATCTTTGAGAGTGAAAAGGAAACTCAATGAGTTACCATATTGATAAGTGGTCTCTGTCTTTCTTCTACGTTGGATATATAAGACCATTTATTTGCCTCTACCTAACAACTAAGCGTGAATAAGACAAGGTGACTCAATAGCAAAACAAGCACTGGATGAGGTCGAAAGTTGATAAAGGCCATGTGACTCACACCTTGTGCCGTGTTCTGGTTCTACACAAGAACATAATCATTAGTAAAAGTAATTGAGGAAACAAGAGCGTGAGTTAAATGGCTAATGGAAAGTAGATTAAATGGGGATCTAGGGACATAAATAATTGAGTTAACTGATAATGTAGGGAGAGGATTAGCTTTTCCAATTCCTCTGGCTGGAGTTTGTGACCCATCAGCTAAGGTAATAGTGGGGGGATAATCTTAACTAGATAGAGTTGAAAACATGTGTTTGTTACCGGAGATATGATCATAGGCACTGGAATGGAATTACCTATGGTCTAAGAAATTGAGACTAAAATATGCAAGCAATGGAATAACGTGTCCAGAGGATTGTCTAACTTCATATCATTTCAAAAAATCTTCAAAATCAGCTTAGGATGGTTGAGTAACAGATTGGTGACTGGAAGATTATGAAATATCAAGAGTGCTAGTTTGAGCAGCATTAGTGGTGTGTGCTGGTTTTTTACGCAAGAGCTAACAATGTTCAATGGTATGGTCATGCCACTTACAGTTATCACACATAGAACATGTGTGGTTTCCTATTTGTCCTCCTCCTTGATTATTTCCATTATGTCTACGATCATTAGTTTGTGCGATGAGAGCAGATGAATCAAATGCTTGAGAAGCATAGACTTCAGAGGACGATTGTGAGGTAGAGGGTCCAACTATCTTGAGCAGGCTGTACCATGTTTGGGAGAGTGTGGGGACTGTAGGGATTCCCAAGATCTGATAATGAATCAGAGTACGCAAATGGTAGACCGTAAAGAGCAAGGAGCATGATAAAGTGCTCATCTGTTCATATTCCTTCTCCGGAGTCCAGAGAACTGGCTCTAGCAGTTCATTAAAATATGATAATGCAGCTTGAATTTTCGTAAATAACTAGACATATGCCCTTCAAGTTTCCAAGGAGCAATTAGAGACAAAAGATCATAATAGCTGGCGTAGATGCGCTGCACATCATTAGTACAGAGTTCTTTTACTTGCTGCCACACTTTAGAGCAGGATATGTGAGGGTGGAAAATCTGCTTCAAGGAGGAATGGATGGTTTGCTTTATCAAACCACATAGTTGGGCATCAATCTTCTGCCATCTTGCTATCTCAACTTTTGGAGCATCTTCAACTTTTGTAGTTAAATGGTCAAAGTATGCTTGTCCTAAGAACCATAATTCAATATGCGAAGAACTTGAGATTTGGGGGGTTGATGTGAATCACAGCCCACAGAGGTCACCTCTGGTATTGACTCTTGATGGGTATAAAAGTGAAAGGCACCGCTAGCTGTAGGGCTAGCCGGTTGGACGCTAGGGTTTTCTTCCCCAAGCATTGGATACCATGAAAAACGGGAAGGAGAAAACCATAATGAGGAATGTGTGACTTTTGCAAGTCACCCCTGTTTCTATTTACTTTAAAGAATGAACTTGTTTTTCAAGTTTGTACGGCTGTACACAAATGTAGCTATTTAATAACGTAACTACTATTATGTATGTACCAGAAATTATGAAACTACATATTCACCCAAGGCTTGACTTAAATACCACACTTTTTTCCTAGCACCTATGATAACCACAATTTGAATGAATGTAAGTATTATTGAATATAATTGTGGCTTTCTAAATAAAATTGGAAAGTATCCAAAGTGGTAACTATAGTATATTTGCCTAGAACAGAGTGAGTTAAACTCTAGTGATTAATATGAAGAAAGTGTTTTGGGGGTAAGGATGGTAACTCCCTGCCAGAGAAGGTCACGTAGGTGTGTGATTTTGTATTTGAAAGTATGGAAGTTTAAGTGGTTAAGGAGATTCAAGCAGACTTGGGTACAGGTATGTAGGTAAAATTATTACTGAATTTAGATTAGGAAAGTGGGGGTAAAAAAGTTATCCTTGAGATCATACCTGGGATTGTAGTAGCTCCTTTACTGATACATTCTCTGAGATTGTTCTGAGATAATCTGAAACAAGTACTTAAATATAACTGAGCATTTTATACTGGGTACATAGATTTCCACGCATATAGTTATACTGCAGGAAATAATAAATGAATTTGGATCTACTAGTTCATACAACAAATATTGAAAAGTATATTAAACTAATCAAAATCCCATTGCTCAACAGGAGCCCATTTTAAGAAAGCTAAAGCATAACATATGGTGGCCTATTGAACCTTAAAGATTCTCCCTAAGCCATTTACCATTTTCTGCCTGCATCCAACATTCCACTCGCACCATGTGGTGCTTTGGTTTTTATGTGGCTGTAAATGCATCACTTCTAAAGTGAATGTTTTTAAGTATTATTTCTTTTGTTCATCATACTAATTATAAATTTATCTCCAGGTTAGCGTTGAAGTTAAAGTCACTGCAGGTTTTCCAATTAGACGGGTTATTTTACAAGAGATTACATTATTTAATGCATCTTGGGTTATACTTGATAGGTATTACTTTCTCTAAACTTGTAAATGACCGTTATCTCTTACATTTGACAGATGAGTTCTATGAGTTGTCTAATGAGGACATTACCAATTAATTTTGTATGATCATAATGTGGCAATAGGCACATCTAGCGCACAAATGTCTGTTTGATTTATATGGAAAATCTTACACCAATAACCTTGTTGATAATCAGAACAAAGCATGCATATCAACTATTACATGTTGTTAAGTTACCGTACAGTCTAAAAAAGCCCGTCCTTCTGCTCCTGATTCGTTCGCTTTTGTATAATTTTCACTTGTCAATCAAAACAAACCTCACCAATCAGAACTCTTCCTCTTATCTTCTTAGATTGCTTTATTTGATTTCTCTTGCAGGGAACTTTCATCTCTAAATTGCAGATGTCCAAAAATGTTTACATAATATGCTCCTTGATTTTATATTCTATTGGAGCTATTTTATTTTTGAGTGAAAATCTTCACTAGCTATCTATGATCTATCCTCCTAGAATTGAGCATATGGAACAGATGAAAGATATAGTTTCAAGGTATCCTGTGATGACAGGAACTCCCACATGTGCTTATTCATTTCAACCAGTGTTGGCAGGCTGAGGCAGCTGCCTCTTGAAGGTGAGGCAGCCAGATTAAAAAAAAACCTAGAACATAGAAATAACAAGAGTGTGTCTTGGCACTGTGATGGGAGAAAAACAAAGAGAAAGATAGAATCAATTAAAAATATGTGAGAAACCTACATGACAATGCCCTTTGGCACTGTCTGTCTGGGAAGGAGGAGCTGCTGCTTTGCTAAAACTAAAAGGCTCACAAGTTCAACCTCTTAAATGTCACAGATGGCAGCAACAAAACAATCAATTGAAGCCTAGGATTTTTTTTTTTTTGGGTCTTTATTTACCTCAGAAATGCTGGAATGTCCATATTACTCTCCTATAATTACATACCCAGTTGGATTGTAGTGTTTAAGTGAGGGTTTCATGGGAAATTTGACCGAAAATGCATGATGTGCTGCCTCAGCCCACCTCACGCTTCAGTCTGCCTCAAGGAATACCCTTATTAACTCCCTAGATGCCTTGAGCATTAGTTAGAACTCCTCATTCCTAGTGACCAAAAAAAAACAAAAAAACAAAAAAAACAAAAACAAAAGAACTTATTCCACCACCTCTTTAAGATTCTCCAAACATCCTTCAGTCACTTTAATGATGCATGCTATCATCTAATTAGCATTGAATCCATTTCCTGATGCAAGTCTTGCCAATATTCTGTAATTATTGCCTCTTCAGTCTTTAAATGCTTCCCCCTAAACAATTACAAGAATTTATATCCTCTGAACATTAAAAGTCTGTAACTTTTTTAACGAAGGTTGTAAGTGACCTACCAATACATCATTTTCTCAATGGCTTATTAATAGAAAAAGCCTATGTTGTTAACTCTCATTTAATATCACTTTGCAACAATTTCAACCGAACTCTGTGTTAAATATGAAATCTATATGACTGTCAAATCCTCTTTCAAAAGTTTTTCACACTCCACAATAATTTCCTTTTCCAAAATCTAGTGGATCATTTGATAAAGTATACAGATAGGTGACATATTTTATGTGTGAGAATATGCAGTCTAAATACTTAATCACATTTGCATCATCATATGTTGCTTCTGCTATATATTCCCTCTCTTCCTTTTAGGTTTTCCTGCTTGGTGATGCTTTGCACATTGGTTGTAGAAGTGGTTACTTGAATAGAATGTTTCTGTTGTAGGTTACATGTTGTAGGTTACAACAACTGGGATTCCTAATATGCCTTGTGTAATGCTTCTGATGAGGATGCCCTGATCTTATTTCTATTTTTTTGGGTAGAAACAGAAGGAACTATTGTAATGAGGGAAACAAGTCATAAGAAAGGAGATGGGCAAATCCCTAAAACAAACAGAAAAGGAATAAAAGATCAATGAGTATGTAAAGCAACCTGTGTCTACATAAGAATGGCATTCAATCTCTCTAAATATCTTAAACCATGAGCTTAACACCAAAATGACATAAATCCCATATTACGGAAAGATTTTAACCTTCCAAGGAGCCTCATACTTCAAGATTTAGTTAGCAAGGGGAAAACAATTAGACTGAACTCTGAAGGTTGTGAAAAGGAAAATTCAGAAGGATAGAAGGAACCTAAACTATCTTAAACAAGATCATATAAAAATTGAATGAATATTAGAATATGGTTAGTCTCTTGGTAGTTTCTCTTGCATCAAAGATTCAAACTTTTTGTGCATTGTCACTGCAATTGGTTTTGTCTTCATATTCCTTTTTGTTCTGCTCTTGTCCACATGCGGGTGCTTCCATTGTTTATGCTCTTCCTCTCTGCTTCCTCTCCTTTCTTGCTGTAGATATGTCTTCAATAAGGTTAGCACAAGTGTATAGCACCCCGTCTATTTCTATTGTGATGCTTGGTGAATTGTCTGCCTCACTGGTCAGGGATATGCCCATGATCTTCTGCATGATTTATTATATTCTTCTTAGAAGCGGAATCTACCTTAAAATGAGTCAAATAAAATCAAATTCTCCCTAAATGCTTTGCCAAATTATTTTTAAGAAATAAAGATACTCATAAAGGTATGCTTATCTTGTATTTATTTTATAAAAATGTCCAGTTCAATATTCCATATAAATAATGAGTGTAATTTCACTTTTCGTTAGGTTTTTTTTTTTATTTATTTTTCTCCTAATGGCTTTTAGTTGTAATGTGCTAATTTGAACAGGCACCTTCGTCGTGATATGAGATTCTACCTCGACAAGATACCATGTAAGGTTGCATTGATTAAAGATGACTCGTCTGTGGATGTCTGGAGATCTCATCATACGCGTGGAACAGATGTCAAAGATCACAAGCTTACCTACTCTTTTTCAAAGTATGTTTCACTATCAGATTGTCATAGCATTGGAGACATTGAGCAGTATATTATCTCTTTCGAAAGTTATCCCTCTTCCATGGCTTCTGATAGCTCTGGCACAAAGCATTCATATCCTAACAGGTCACGGGAGCATAGTTCTTCATTAGATTTTGGATCTTCTTCTAAGCAAGAAAGTTCAGGTAAGGAAACCTGTTTAAATTTTTTATACTTTATATACTCATTAAACATTTTCAATCTGTCGTATAAATCTTATGCTTTCTGCATGCAAGCATTTCTTTTAAAGACATTAGTTCATTGTGTTAGGAAGTAAGCATTTTTTACAGCCTTCTCCGAAAAAGATCAACATATGATATATTCCTTACATAAGTGTATTATGTTTACAAATCTCATTCATTGTTGTGCACTTCTATAATTATTTTATTTAGTTTCTCTGGGTAATTTGACATTAAATTTTGAGATTCCTTAGTGTTGAAACCTAGCAATTGGACGCACTACTCATTAATGGAATGCCATTTCTTTTTTGTGCTCTTTCCGGGCATAACTGAAAACTGTGGAAGGCAAAGTGATTAGACCTTGGGTGGAAACTGACTCAATTGCTGCATTTTATGTTTGAAGAGGCAATCCATCCAAGGTCCAATAGTCTGTGGGCACTGCAGTTGCCCCTTATTTTGTATTTGAATAAAGTGTTTTTTTTTTCTTTTTTGGGGCAATAAATAAGAGTTCTAACTGTCTTCCAGGCATAAGCATCAAAGGAGAATATAAGCATTCCATTACTTCTGAGATTTTCCAAAAGCAAAACAAATATGGATTTCTACCAAAATCTTCAGATGCACCAATTCTTTGTGCTGGTTGTGGGATAAGGACTGAGTTGCATACCAAGGAGTCAATGAGGTTCAGCTATTCTGACATACAGCTTGCAACAAATGATTTTTCAAATGATAACTTATTAGGTGAAGGTGGATATGGTCATGTATACAAGGGTGTGCTTAGAGATGGACAGCAAATTGCCGCAAAGGTAAGGAAAGAAGAAAGCTCACAAGGGTTTTCTGAGTTCCATTCTGAGGTTTACGTCTTAAGTTTTGCTCGACACAAGAATATAGTGATGCTGTTGGGTTACTGTTGCAAAGAAAGGCAAAATATTCTGGTATATGAATATATTTGAATATATTTGCAATAAGTCTCTTGAGTGGCATTTATTCGGTAAGTACCTGTAGTTTTTTTATTGTGTATATTAGTTTTATCTCATTTTTTTCGTCTCAAAAAGATTTTCTATACACTAAGCTTTAGATTTTGTGAATCTGGGGAACATTTTTGTAGAAAAAAATGCAGCAGTTCTTGAGTGGCACCAAAGATATGCTATTGCCATTGGGACTGCAAAGGGGTTGCGTTTTCTACATGAGGAATGCCGTGGAGGTCCTATTATTCATCGGGACATACGACCAAGCAATATACTACTCACTCATGATTTTGTTCCCATGGTAAAATAAAACAATATGCTTCATTCTCTCTTTTTTTTTTTTTTTAATTGATGAGGCTGTTATACCCTTTCCATATACTTCAGTAAATGAGTTCCTCAAGTGTCTGTCATTATGTTTAGTGATGAAATAAACTTGACAGTCCTACATCTGTTTCGTGTTGTCTTAGCCCTCTAATACAAAAGGTTCATGGATAGTGTATAAAACCTTTTTGGTTTGACATCATTAATGAGTCTCAGTATTCCCCGTTTTTGGTCATCTTTCTGAGGCTCCTTTTTGTATTCATATGTCCTTTGCACATGCAAACTGATGCTCTGACTGGCAGAATTTTCAACTGAGAAAAAAGATTTAGCATTTATGCTTCTTGATGTGTGTTATTATCATTTCAGCATTTTTATTAATTAAAAGAGGATTGGGTAGGAAGGAGGAGGGTAATCAGTTCATCAACAAGCTGATTCTTCCCTGGCATCTATCATAATTCTCGGCTATTTCTTCACTATGCCTATACATAAAATTTCAGTAACTGCACACATATTTTGCATGATGCTGGCTAGCTAGAATTTCCAATATATTGAACATATATTCACTTTTGAATGCACACTGTTCTGGAAAAAGGATATAGAATAGTAAATTAATCCAACAACTTACAAAATAGTATAGATAGAGTAGAAAAATCCTTCAGTTCTATATTATTTGAACCTCTCCTTTTATCATCGAAGTCTTTCACTTGTTCACATACAAACAATACTACATGCAGAATGTCTTTATCCTATTATATGGTAATTCCGACCATTTTCAATTTCTATTTATGTCACGTAGAAAATTATCTTGGTATTCTCTCTTCTGCCCCTGCTTATTTTGTGATATATTCTTCTACTCATGCTAGTCTCCAGCTCTTGCTGCCATGATTGCAGCACCACTGTTTTCCCAACCATATCTTCTCCCTTTGGTGAAATGGAAATGCACTACAGTTTGCCATAAATTTCATCAGCTCTCAAGTCTTTGTAAATTGGTACCATTTACCTTTCACCCTCTTAAACATTGTCCTGGAAGATTGATCTGCAGTCCACCACCTTGGAATTCTTGAAAGCCGAAATTAGATTAAAAATTTAAACTTCTCTATTTTCCTGCATTTATCACAATCATTAGGGCTCCAGGCTCAGCCAACTCTGCTACTGCCATCCGCCAACCAATCTGTATAATTCTTTTCATGAACCGTAAATAAACAGAAACACAAACTATTTTCTAAATTATTCATTAGATATGACTAATCTTAATTGCAAAATAATGGATAGTAGGTTTCATTCAAGAAACTAGAAGGTACACAATAAATGTGTACAAATAAATTAAAATGTTATTGAAAAATAAAAAGTGATAAGGAGAGAGAAAGTGAACGTATAGTTATCTAGAATAATTCTATATTTAATTATTCAATTATATTTATAATTTTATATATTTTATTAATTCATTTTACAAATATACAAATAAAATAAAGATTTTATAATATTTTGGGACAAAAAGTAAAGACTGAGATATGCCTCCCTGTTCTTTTTTATTTTATTTTATTTTACTTTTTGCGGTCCTTGTTCTCTTTATTAATAGTAGACCTAATGGCCACTTAAGCAATGGCTCAATGGTAGCTGACTTCCCACCAAAGGAAGGGAGCCATGTTTGATCCTCCTCTTCAGCAAGCAATATTTCCCTAAGACCGACAAAAAAAAAAAAGAGTAGATGCATGTTTGGTAATTGATTTTTTTAAGAAAAAAATTATTTTTTTTCAATAGTTTTTTCATTAAAATTTTGATTATAAATTATTTTAAAAGTAAAATAAGCTAATCCAAATACATACTGGACCTAATGGATAATAGAATAGTAGTTGATTCAGACCTGAACAACCCCCCCTCTCTGGTGCAGGTGTATGAAGGTCAAAAGCAGATTTACCAATTAATTTATTGCAACAAACTGACTTGACTTGTTGCTTGCAAACGTAAATGTCAGATAAATGGTGGTAACTTTGCCAGAAGTGGTTCAACTGTTTCCTTCCAATAAAATCAGGAGTTTTTATTGTAAAAAATATGATTACTTATCTGTAAAAATATTATCTTTTGTTGGTTGGCCTTCATTGTCTGATAAAATTTGTTTGTTATCCTTCCAAGCTGCTCTCCCCCTTCTAGATATTTGATCCATAACTTCGAGCCTATCCATGATGAATTTCCAATTGTAAATTACTCCCTATGGTTTATGCCACGGTAACCTCTGTTGAATGATTTGTAGTGGATATTTTGGTGCTATGAGGAAATACTTTCTAGCGAGTACTTGATCACAATAGAGGATGGGTTCTTTCAATTAAGTAACATCTTATAAATGCAGCTAGGTGACTTTGGCCTTGCCAAATGGAAGACTGGTGATGATACTATGCAAACAAGGATAATGGGCACATTAGGGTGAGGATTCGTTGAAGCTTTTTTATTACTAGCAAGCCAAATTATATTCATTCTAACTCCAAACTTATAAAATAGCAATAATAAACAACATTATTTTGTTTATGAAGATACCTTGCTCCTGAGTATGCTGAAGACGGTCTTGTTTCTGTGCGAACAGATGTCTATGCTTATGGCATTGTTCTGTTACAATTGATATCAGGACGCAAGGTGGTCAATTCTGATCATCCAGACCAACAACTGTCTCTCCGACAATGGGTACGTTCAGTAAGCATTGTTTTAGACTTGATCCAAAATTTTACACTATATTATGGAATAAATGTCTCAAGTCTCTAACCCTAATGTATGGCATGTATAACTACATAAATTACCTGGAAGATATGATGATGAATCCTTTCTTTACCTCGATATAAATCACCCAATGATAGGAAGATGACACCAAAAATTTGTTAGTTCTCTGCGCATGATTGAGGAGAGAAACCATTTCTATTATGTATTTGCTCTGTGTAGTCTCAATTGGGCAACTACACTACGTGATGGAAAGGAATAGGGCCTCTCCTTGTGTCTACAAGAAATGAGCTAACCTACCCATCATAGCAAGACCATACAAAAGGCCTACCACAATAACCACATGAAATAGAAGTGCTCAACAATAACAAGCGCAATGACATAAGTGATCACTATTTGGGCTAAACAACAATAATAATATGCTCCAAATATTTTTGAGTTTTGACGTTCAATTAATCTGTTTTATAAAGAAAATACTGATTATGCCAGTCCAAAGTCCAAATTATAACAATCTATCATGTTCTTCTATCATAAATGTCACTGGATATTTATAAAACTTTTCCATGTTCTTAGCTTACTAAAACTTTTTGTACCCATAGAAAGGAACAGTACGTTACTAGATTTCAACTTGTCTAACCTTTATAATATTGTATGTGGAAATCTTAGGCTGAGTCAATGATTGAGAAGTTGGCTTTTCCTGAACTCATTGACACTCGTCTTGGGGAATCATATAACATGAATGAGCTATACCTTATGGCAAAAGCAGCATACTTTTGTGTGCAAAGAAATCCTGCGAAGCGTCCATCAATGGGAGAGGTAATTGGACTTCATTACTGTGGCCTTCAATTTTGTAGAGTTTGGTGGTACCTGGTAGAATATGTTAACGTGGTTTATCAAATTCCTAACGACATGTTGAACATGAGTAGAGAGACCTTTCTTTAATTTTGAGGCTAATATAGACTTGATTTCCAAACATTTTTTATGAAATTACTTGGAAGTTGTTTACTATGTTGACATTTTATCATGGGTAGTAAATACCCAGGTATATCCTATGTTCAGGTCCGGTATGCTGTTATATTATATCATATTTAAATATGGGAATGAGAAATGTCTATGAAGCTTCAATTTTTCACATACTTATATGCTTTTCATAAAACATAGAAATCTAAGATTTTTGGATACCTAAATGAGAAATCTACAGTTAGATATTTGAGATTCTGTGTCATACTAAACATAGGCGTCATATCTTATTAGGAATCTTGAATAATTTTCAATTGTCTATGGCTTATTTTAATTGGCCTAATGAGATGGTGTCATATGTATACAAGGATAAAAGTGACGAGTCATAATTTTGTGCACTACTGTACTGAGTGAGTGACTGACTGTATATAAGTGGAGATACCTGGCAATTGTGACCACTTATGCAATTGCATATACATGACACCATCTTATTGGGCCAATTAAAAGGAGCACCAGTAGCCATCTATGCAATGGGTAATGTAGAGTTACCCTGTCTTAATAATATATTTACAAGTAAACATCTATGATATTGGAGGATTTATTTGGATACCCCATATCTGGCTTTAATTGTGTAGGATTCCATCTAGTTGAAAATTGCTAATATCAAAAATTGTGTTTTATTTAGACACTAAGGTCCTGTTTGCTATACTGTACATTGTATAAGCGATGGATAATATAATATAATTAATAATTTAATACTATCCATCTTTATATAATGTTTGGACAAAACAATGGATGGCATAATATTCGGTCAAAATAATTTTATTTAACCTTCATCTTATAACAGATAGGGATAAAATTATTTTATCTTATACAGTCTTATATAGTTAAAGCTAGATAAAATTATTTTGACTGGATAAAATGCTGTCTAATATCTTGTCCAAATATGAATAGTATTACTTATACAATACTATTCATCCTTTATACGGTGTACTAAACGGAGCCTAAATGCATGCATAGGGATTTATACATGGATAGATGCATAAACTATGATACTGCAAGGAGATATTCTCCTTTCTTGCTGCATCATTAGAAACTGCAGGCATTGTTGGTAATTTGTGTCCTATATCATCCATTTCTTTCCATCTAGTGCTAAGTCCAGTTAATAGCTTGTTATTTCAGGTTGTTCGCCTTATTGAGGGAAAAAATGACCACTTTCTCCGATTTTTGGACTCGGGAGATTTTGACAGGGTTTGAACATTGCATGTAGAAAAGCAGGGCAAACACATCAGTTTGCCTTTATAATGCCTCTTATCTATGTTGTAAAACTAACTTGTGACCTGGAAAATCTTTCTGCTTAAATCAGTCTCTCTGGAGTTGCAAGTAATGATGTTATAGGTAATTCAGAGGTGGACTTTTCAAGTGGGCTATATTTTGATATCTATGTTAGTGAATAATAATTTATTTAGCATTTATTTTGTGCAGTAAATAAACAATTCGGTGAATTGATATCTATCTATGTGTAAAATAAGAATGGCAAAAATTCTTGCACCTACAAGGACGACCTGTGATAGGGCCAGGGGTGGGTACCCATTTGATAAATGGAAACCGGGGCGACGGGACAGGGATCATGCTACTTGTCCCGTACCCAATTTTGTTATTTCAACATTTTACTTATATTATGATTTGTTCTTTTATATGATGAGATGATGTGAGAATTTATATTTTTTATATTATTTTATAATAAATCTTTTTTAGTTAATGGATTCATAATAATAAAAATTATTAAAAAAATTTATATCATTCGAATAATAAATATTTATTTAAATTAATTGTTACAAAATATAATTAAATTTAATATATTATTTTAATTTTATAAATATTTTAATTGTTAAATTAATTGTGATATATGATATTAAATTTTATTTATTTATATTTGTTTAATTTATAAATTTTAAAATTTTATTTTATATTATTAGATATTTATAAATATATGTGAATATTTACTATTATGCGAGAATTATAAATGAGTATTTGCGGTGGAGACGTAGATGGGAAAAGCACTTTCCACTCTTGTGTGGGATTGTTGACATTCCTAGTGTAAAGTCACCTCAATATAATTTGATCACGTATCATGCTTGGACTTATCACCGCATCAAGGGTGTTCATTGTCCATAGGTTCTGGTATAGAAGGTTGAACCCAAAGAAAAATTAGTATAGAAGAATGAGGAAATTTAGATGGAATCCGAAGACGGTGTTAGTAGAGAATAGTGGTAGGAGCAAAAAGGTGTCAAAAAGTAACGATGTTAAAAGTATTTGGGAATATTTTTGGTCAACTACGGTATTTATATTCCATCATTAACGTGGAACTCTTTGCAACGCCCATGAGCCTTGTGCATTGGTGGAAGATGCCACCGTACAAAGGCCAATCAGGTACTGAAGCATTGAAGTGAACCTAACTCTCTAGACTCTTTAAGAGATAAAGTTAATTGACGTATGCATAATTATCCAACATAAATCATGGGGTTAATATTTGTCTATATTAATTTTGATTTATTATTAATATAAAAATATTTTATATTATTATTTAATTATATCTTATTAAATTATTTAATAAATTTAATTATGATAATAATTACTTAAAATGTTAAATATTTATAATTATATGAAAATATATAATTAAATAATAATATAAAAAAATTTTATACAGTATATCAAAATTAAATTTTAATAGGAACTTAAATTAGTCTTATTACTTATAAAATTATTTTATATTTCTATACTTCATCCAGTTATTTGATGACTGACAATTAATATATATTATTATTCGAACAAATGAAAGATATTTATTATTTCTAGAAGATTACCGTGACAATTTGTTCACATTAGTTATGCTAATTATTTAAAATAAAAGTAATTTATCTTGTTTTATTCTTTTAATCACTGCAAAATGTAACGTTTTATTATGTGAATATATTATGTATAATGCTTAATTTTTTTTTATTATTACAATCACTTCAAATATAAACAATCAATTTTAGTAAGATAAATTAAAAATCTAAGCAGTTTTTAGAAGTGAGTATTTCGACTTTTTTGTAAAGTGAAAAAACAATTTTAACAACATAAATATTTACAATATTATCAATTGAAGGATAGTCCTCTGGTGACTGGGTTACTAAACTTCCTGAAGGAAGCATTAAAATGAATGTTGATGGTAGCTGTAAAACTTCTTCTAGGAGGTCTCGGTGTGGAGGTATAATTTGGGACTTCTCTGGTGACTGGGTTACTGGTTTCTGTGGCTTAGTTGGTGATCTAAGATATTCTTTTTGCGAAACTTGAAGCTATCAAGCATAGCCTTTTTATTGCCTGGATCTTAGTTATAAGTCGGTTAATTGTGAATCCGATTCTTTGGAAGCTTGTCGTCTGGTGCTTATGCGTTCCCCTCCAAAATTCCATGCTTATCTTTCAGTCATTGTTGATATTCAATTCTTGGTAGGCCGTGATTAGGATATTAATAATATTCATGTTTTTCAAAAAGCAAATTATTATACTGATTATCCGGCCAATTTGAGTGTTACTGGTAATGATAAACTCACTATTTGAAACTCTCTTGGGATCTTTTTCTATATATCTTTATTGCTTTGTTTTCTCTTTCTTTCCAATGTACCAAACAAAAAAAAATATTGAAGAACAATCTCCTCTCATCTGAACTTTACTCACCACAAAGTTGCTCGTTAACAAAAAATGTTATCTGTCACCTCATTTTTTTTGCATCATTATTTACAATTTTTTATTTGGAAAAAAAATAAAAGATGTATTAGAATATGTACTTTTCTTGTTTAATTAAAAAAAATGGTATAAAAATAGTGTAACTAAAACGGTGGGTAAATAACAATCATGCTCATTAATTAAGAAGTAATCATTACCAAGATTATTAAACTCTTGAGTAACTCTTAAAATCTTACAAGTTTATGATTCTAGGACTCAAAAACGAGTTTACTAGCATATAAACTCGCTTTTTGATAAACTCTTACGAGTTTAAGTAAATTCTAATAAAATTGGTAATCCCTCGATTTTATCAGCGAGTTTACAAGTTTATATTTACATAACTTTCATTGATTTTGGTGAACACTTAGACTGAGTTACCTGTATTCTGCAATATGTATTGAGCTTATGAAGCTAATTTTATGTTTTTATTTTTTCTTACAAAATACTATAAATGGTTAGGTTAAGTATAATATAACAGTAGGATCAGGTATGGAATTATGTTTTTACTTTATTACTTTTATTTCCTTTATTATAGAATTGAAATGTCATTGATTATGGATATGCTATTAAATTATATTTTAGTATTAGGATATGTATTTTATATATTATTTTTAAAGTATGTAAACTCTTACGAGTTTATGATTCAAGTTTACGAATATAGTTTAGAAGGACTCTTTGAGTTTATCTAAACTCTCGAGTTTGACAACCTTGATCGTTACGGTCTAATTTTGTCTTTCTCCAGGCATCAAAATCTACCCTGAAATTCATGATGTGAAGAAAGAAAGAGACGCACTTCGAATTTATGCCATGCCATGAACCTTCAAAAGTGTCTTGGCTTTTTTTGTCCCTTTGTCCCTCTTCTATGTTCTATCTAATAATCATTGAAAAATATATGATCCATACACGCCATTTTGCACCAAAAAACTCTACCTAATATTTGGCTTGGCTGAATCAATTATTCCATCAAGAGTTTGCATTTCTTGCTGATAATCATTTTTTGGTTTGAACAATATTTACTGTCATCCCAACAGCGAATTTTGCTTGATAATTCACTTCTTGATCAACACACTCTTTTGTTTGGGCTTTTAGGCTAGAAACCAAGAAGTAGAAGTAATCTCGAATCCTTAATTGCATGATAACAAAAAAAAAAATCAAATTTAATATCAAAGAGTTAATCCTGAAAATTAATGTTTAAATAATTGCATAACTATTGTTAACTACAATATGATTATTTTAAGGACAAATTACACTAATTTTCTTAGAGTATGTTTGGATTAGAAGATATAAGAAACGGAATGCTTAATTATTTTAAAATTTCAAATTTAAAATATTTAAAATAAACGTTTTTTTCCTTTATTTCCTTTGTTTATATTCTTCCTTATTCAAACATAACTTTAGAGGTTTAGTCTAATTACACACAATATTTTTTTTTTATCATTAGAATGTGCTCTTTTAGTAGAGGCTGGATAGAGTGATATTGTGTGTAATTAGACTAAATTTTCGAGGAAGGTGATGTAATTTGCTTTTATTTGAAGGATAATATGCTTCTCTAGGCTTTATCTTCTCAAGTATTCGTGTGTGAATTACAACCAATGACCAAGAAAGCACCAGCTAGTGGACTGGGAAGTATTCCCTAGAGTGGGGAGTATGCATTAGCAAATATTTGGGGAGAGCCACAGCCACAGGGAAAGGGACACGATTGCCTTATGTTATGTGGTTGCTTGGTTTGGGCCACAATTCAGCATTCAAAACCTGCACAACAGATGGCTGTACTAGTTGAAATTGGCTCGCGTACCTATTCTTGTCATTGTCATCAATATTCATCTCAGCACTGTTGTGTGAATCAATCAAGATCAATACAATTAAGACTAGCAAAGTCTCTTAAAAATGAGGCACTGTCTCTGTGGGTGAGATTTGTTATTCTTGGTGGAACTAATGATGCATATTATAATTTATAATTATAAGATGGAATCTTGTAGCGTGTTTGGAATAGTTTTATTATAGAAAAAAAGTATTTTTTAAAAACTCCTTTAAAAAAATTTTAATTATAAACTATTTTAATTATAAAATAAACTAATTTAAATAACGTTAATCTAAAAGACCAAAACCTTTAGCAGTGAGAAGTGAGAGGCATGTAGCAAGTACCAACTGAATACACATCATGATTGAAAAATAGTATGAAGCTAATGATTTATTCATAATTCATTCCATTTAATAGATATAAAAAAATAAATTATTTATGAATAAATTACTCTAACCTTCTTTCTATTTATCTGATTTTTTACAAATTTTTTCTATTTTCAAAACTTACACATTCTCTTAAGTATTTTAAAAAATCTATACATATCCTCTAAATATTTTACAAATTTTACTTATACCCTCTTTAAATACTTACAAAAACCTTTCTTATATTTTAAAACATACTATACATAATTCCCTTGAAAAGGGAGATTTATATAGGTTTTGAAAATAAAGAAATTTTTATAAAAAAGAAAATAAATAGAAAGAAGATTAGAGTAATTTACTTATTATTTACACGTTGTACAAGTGTGAAACAAAGTGAATTTTTATAGCCCAAGTCGTCAGATTTTTTCTTGAAGGACATCAAGTACCCATGGCCATAACAGACAATGAAGGGGAAGAAGAAGCAATGCAACATTGGAGTCGAAGTTGAAGACTACTGGGTAGGTTCAGTTTCAAATATCCTTAACAGACAATGAAGAGTAAAAAGAAGAAGCAAAGGAATTGGAGTTGAAGTTGAAGACTCTAGGTAGAGAGAGAGAGAGAGAGAGAGAGAGAGAGAGAGAGAGAGACATGGGTCCTGAGAAAGTGAGAATTGAGAATGTGTGGTGGAGTAGTGAGAATGATATCCACTTGCAAAGATGGATACGGAATCTTTAGACACTAGGGTTCTTGAAAGTGAGGTGCCTCCTTCTTCTCCCTGCTGGCGACAGGTAGATCGATGGGTGCTTGTTGGGAACACTACAATCCCCTTTTCACATGCTTCATAAATACTTATTAGAAAATATATCAAACAAAACAAATAAGGTTTACCCCTCTACCCCACAAGTTCTTACAGATATTTTTCTTTCATTCTCATTCCCATAATTTAAACGATACCATTCCCACACTCTCCACTCTCCTAATTGAATAAAAACTTTTAAGTTTTCTACTAGAAAATAAACATATTATAATACAATACAACTTACAATTGATGACAAACATTAATTATCAACAAGAAGAAGTTGGGTCAATCCCAACAATCTCCACCTTAATCTATATTTCATCTTGAATGAACTATTTTCAAATTATAAATTTCATGAGTTGATCCAAATTCTACCATTATGAGACAAACAATCTTCAAAATCTACATCTCCATACTTCTCTCCACCTTAAAAAATTTGCATAATTTATCACTCACTCGATCTCAGATCTCATCAAAACCGCAACAAACATACAATTGTCAAGCAAATCATCAAATCAAATCATCATGTGCTTGTATAGTCATTATCAATGAGACACGTAGTTTGAACTACTTCTATTGTGAAGAAGACTTTCAACACAAGAGATTATATCATAATTTGTACCACCATTTATCAATGGATCTTGTCACCTAACTTAAGAAAGACTTTCGACATAAGGGACCATATCTAAATTTGCATCGCCAAATCATCATGCATCCTTGAACTATCGGTTCTAATACTACTTGTTGATCAGTGTGTGATCAGTGAACTATCATGCATCATGTCTGATCAGTGAAGAGGTCAAGATCCAAGCTTTTGGGTGAGTTGCTTGCAAAGATAGAAAGATAAAATAAATCAAATATTAGGTCAAATTCAACACTCAAGTTGATATTATCGTCCAAATAAAAAAGGTGAAGCTTACTAAAAATCAATACACACACACACACACACACACACACACACACACACACACACACACACACACACACACACACACACACACACACACACACACACACACACACACACACACACATATGGGTTTACTTAAGGTGAAAATCCTTATTTGTAAATGCAGGATGTGAAGGCCTTTTATACTAATTGTTTTTTATAAGGAGAACACACAAAAGAAAGAGCTACTTTTGAAGGAGCCTACATGGCTGCAACCTTCAACCACTGCAAGTGCGTCTCTCAAAATGATTGAAAATTGCGAGAAATGAAGAGACAGAGCAAAATATTTAAAACAATTTTAAGAGGGATGGGCGGGGTTTCAAATTAAAACAAGTTATTTGACCTGTGCAACTCATACTTGATTTTTATTATTTTTTTTAAGAATAATTTATGCATATATGTAATTATAATTTTAAAAATATTATTTATTTTATTAAGGACGTAAATTCTTAAAGGATTATACATTCATATATTTCATATTAAGTTGTAATTAAAATATGAGATGATAATTAAGTAATAAAATCTTTCGACTAATAGGTTAATCTTTTGAGATATGTTATTCTTGTAAGTTTGAGTCAAATCACTTATATAATAATATTTTTATCATATGCTATCATTATTATATAAATATTTTTTTCTTATCAACATTTATATCCTACTATTATTTTCTTTTCCATGTAAGAAATATCGTGCTTCTATCATACATTAATTAATATATAAACGCGCATAAAGAAAACCAGATAAAAGGTAGTCTAATTTAATTACCGAAAATACTATAGGCCCGAAAAGGTGCTCTAGTTTTGCCTTTGAAAGCATGCCATTGCATTATCGATTATTTTATAGAAGATTCTAACGGGTCATTTTAGAAGAGGGAATAAATCACATAATATAATAAAAGTTTAATTTTGTGTAGAGTTTTTTTATAATATTATTTAATTATATATTAAAATATTATTAAAAAATTATTTTTATAATAATTTTTATTATAATCAAACTCTTTTAATAATATATTAATATATAATTAAATAATAATATAAAAAATTCTTAATAAATCAAAATTAATTTTTAAATTTTAATACTAAAGTGGTGTTATTCTGTAACTAAAAATTAAATATTAAATTATTATTTTAATTTTTTAAAAATTTAATTGACTTTAATTTAATTTTTTAAAGATATTTGACATCAATTTAATCATTTAAAAATATGTGATATCAAATTAGCCTTTTAAAAATTTAAAGTGACATCAAAAAAGTCTTTTTAAAAGATTATTTTAGAAGACTATTTTAAAGTTATTTTAAATCTTTAAAAAATTAATTTAATATCACGTATATTTTAAAAAATTATTTTAATATCACTTTAAATTTTTAAATGATTAATTTAATATTATATATATTTAAAAAATTAAATTAATATGAAATAAATTTTTGAAAGATCAAAAAACTAAACTTTAGACGACTGTCCAATAATTGTCAGGCCAGTTGCTTGTGAACTACAAAAGTTCTCAACGAGCGTAGTAGACTAGTCGCTGAAGCTTCCAAGCATGCCATCTAGATTCCTTCACAGAAAAAGTAGAAACTATAGCAAAAACCATGTTCAATTTCTTTTTTCTTAATTTTTTTTCTTTTACTGAAAAATATTTATTACAGGTGCGAATGAGATTCTCCCTTGACTCTCTTCGTATCAACAACAACTCAACGTGGTAATTTGAAATTAAATTATATTTTGAGAATATATATGAGTGATGAAAGGAGATTTTTCTCATATCTTTTTTTTTTCTCAGAGAGAATATAAATTTTAAATTTATATTTGATCATTTACCTAAATTACACCACAAAATAGAGCAAACATGATTGGTTTGTAAACTATTACGACTCATAACAAAACATTTTTCTAGGCCACATTGGTCAGGCCTATCTAATTTAAAATAACCACCATTCTAAAGAAAAACTAGGATGCTTTTTTTTTTTTTTGGGGCAGTGGCCACACGGTAATGTTAAATGCCATGAAATCTTCCCACTTTGGGTTCCAATCCGGATGTGGAATCCCCCAACCCCCTCCCCCTAACCAAAAAAAAAAAATAAAGAATGCTTTTTCCTAGACCTAGGAAAATACATTCCGGTTCAAAGCTTTTTCTAGAAGAAAAAAAGGCCAAGCAAGCCAGGCCAATCCAATTCAAAATAATTACCTTTTTTTTAAAGAAAACTAAAATGCATTTTCTAGGGCACATGAAAATACATTCAGTGATGGCATAAAATCTTTAAGTTTGGGGATGCTCGCGAGAACTACGCCATTTAAGAATTTTTTCTACGGGGATAAGAATAGGGGCGAAAATTCCTCCAAGGCCAATATTGGAACGGAGACCATATTTTCCACCCTGAAAGTCCTTGTCTCTATTAAATTACAAAAATAGTTTTTAGGATATATATATATATATATATTAGTAATCTTTGTTCTTTTTAGTAATTTTGCTCATTATTATTTATATTAATGTAAAATTAAAAAAATTAAAAAGCCCATCTGCCCTGTACCAAAACCCTAACTTCATCTTATTCTCATATGTTGACAGCTCTTGAGCCTTCTTCTACCTACAGCAGAGTCCACCCTAACTTCATCTCATTCTCATATGTTGATAGCTTTTGAGCCTTCTTCTTCCTAGAGCAGAGTCCCTTGTCGTGATGCTGTCCGTTTGTGCTGCTCATCGCGTCGTCGCCTGCCACCATCGCACACTAGTGCTGTCCAGCGTCCTGTTCGTTTGTGCCTAGTCCAGCCTTCAGTGCCTTGTTTGTTCGCAAGCCAACATTTATCCAGCATCGCCTGTCACTGTGAAGCTCGTCTAGCGTTCATCGAGTGTTCACCGTTTCTTGTCGTTTTGCCATTTTGATGACTACTATCAAGTATTGTGCGTTACTGTAGAAGCCCAATGGACCCAAGTTTCCGACTCCCCAAATCGTCTTTGGCTCAAGACAAGATCGAGATAGAGATTGCCTCTTTCATCATCGGTTCCACCTCAAAATTCTAGCTCTTCTATTACTCTGATGTCTGTTGTTGGTGGGTTCCATGAGCTTTCGGAGCTCAATTAGTTTGATTTTTGTTTGTTCTCTTCTTTTCTATACCTTAGATTTGTTTGGCCAGAAAGAAAATGAGGGCTTATGTTTTTGCTTTGTCGTTATCTCAGCATCCAGAAGTTTCAAGCTTCATGTGATTTGCTTTTTTTTTTTAAATATTTTGAGGCCCCCGTAGGGTCTGTGGGGACTCAGGATGATCGAGGACAAGAGGGAAAGCTCCCCTATGACAAGGATCGAGGACGGAGACGGGAGAGAGAATGAATGTTGGGGACGGGGTACTCCTTGGCCCCATCCTGCGCAAGTGCCATCGCTAATACATTTCGGTTCAAAACTTTCTCTAGGACTAGATTGTTCATCTCTGATAATGGAAATATGCCTCGACCCAAAACGTATTTTAGGACAGACAGGTCAAGCTAGTCCAATTAATACCAATAATCTTTTCACCTTTTCTGACTGAATAGGCTAATTCAACTCGACTTAGGCCAATAACCTTTTCAAGTTAAACCTAACTAATCTTTTCTAGGCCCATGAAAATGTGACTTGGGGTAAAATATTTTGGCAAAACAGGCCGAGGCCTACCCAATTCTTACCAACCACCTTCATGGACAAGATTGGACATTTTTTCTAAGTTATGAAAATGCTTTTCAGCTCAAAACTTTTTTGCCAATTCAAACTAAATTTAAAAAGAACCCGGCCTACTTTTTTTTTAAATTTAATGGATCATGTAATGGATCAGGTCTATTTTGACAGATCAAGTTATATAAATGTGTTGAATATTTATTTATTAAAATGAATTAATAGATGAAGTGAACATCTATTCATTGAATGAATTATGAATAGATTAAATTTTTTTAATAACATTTAGCAATTCTTAAATGAATTATTATTTTTATCAATTCATTATAATCTAATCTGAAATCCATACGACCCATTTCTTTCTTACCCTATCTATTTGAAAACAATTTCTGTAGCAGAACATTAAATCTATGGCTATGATTAAAGGTCTAATATTTAAACATAGAAAGTATATTAGTGTCAACATATCCTTCTATCTATTAGTTTCCATCTTAGGGACAATATGGTGGCCACCTAACCATAGTAAAGCATGCATTGGATAATCTATAGAGCAATGCATTACCCATTGTCATGGTGTCCATGCACCTCCAATCAAACATCCCAATGTGCAAACTCATAAGCTAGTGAGAAAGAGAGTGTTCACACCATTTATCAATATGATTCAAATTGTTTGTCCCCTCTCTCTTTGTCTCATCTTCTATCTTCACAATTAAATCTTGTTAACTAGTTAGGATGAACATAATTAATATAACCTTTTCTATAACATATATACAATTTTACTCTGGTTAGGTTAAGCTTAAACATTTAAGTGAATTTATACATTCCTTTCTCATCATCATCGTATTCGTGATTTTAGCGTAGTTTCCAAGTCTCCTAAACATTGATTTTTTTTAATTGTTTTTAATATTAATATGTAAGTAAGTGTTTTAGTTTAGTATTTGATTTGATGCATAAATACAAACACAAATGAATGAATTATTATTACCAAGTGTATTAACTACTATAATTCCTATCATACATAATATTTTTTTAAAAAATTATTATTCAAATATCTATTTTTCACAGCAAATCATATATAATCATACTTTATAACGTAATAATTATATTTTTTTTGTTGTAGTTATTTTGTTGCAAGTAGTGATTCTTCAAAAAAGAATCTTAAAGATATATAATTGATAATAATCTTGCTTCATCATCTTCATACGCAAATGACATTAGAATATGATACAAAGATTAGAAGGAATTTATGTGTATTTAGATTAATTTATTTTGTGGTCAAAATAACTTATAATTAAAATCTTTTTGAGAGAACTTAAAAAAAAAAAGCAATTTTCTCCTAAAAAGAAGCTTTCCCAAACATGAGCTTAATCATTTTCATAGAGATGATAGCTTTAATTATTTGATTTTGAAGTATACCAAAAATCTTCACTAAAATTATAGGGATCCAAATTGCACGTGAATTGCAGTTTAATTTTTTCAATATTTCATATCGTGAGAAGAGTTATATTCTTATTATTTCTGGCTAGAAGAGATTAGTCTATAAAGCGGTTTAAATAAACTGAACCGTATAAAAATATTTCTGATTCATATAAAAAAATTGTAAAATTTAATTTACAAATAATGTTATGCCCACAATACTTATAATGACACGTGGGAAGCATTTTGTACGTATGCAGGACTTTTGAATTCTCAAGTATCTTAGGTATTTATCCTTTTATCTAATAAAAATATTTTGGATATATTATTTATAAGATATAAACTGGTATAATATAAGATATATAAAGATTTAGTCTTAAAAACAAATCTCTCTTTATGTCTCTCCCAAATGGAGACCAGAACTCATCGGCAATAATTCAAGGCATTTGGATGATGGGTTCGGATTTGGGGCTGATTCCTCCTTTTCATCTTGATCAATCAGTTGTTGACCCAAAAAAAAAAAAATATTGATCAATTAGTTGCCTGCATCTCGATCTTTAAAAAATGATTTTAAGAAAAAAGGATAGAGTTCAAACTCAATCATAGTTCTCTCAATCATAAAATTAATTTGATTATATTTTTTAAAAAATGCCAATGGAATTGTGTTGATGCAAAGATTGAGTTTAATTTCTATTAGTGATTTTTTAATTGTAGTTTGTCTTAAATGTGGAGTAACATATCTACCTCTTAAATTTTTTAACACCATAATAAAAAAAAAAAGTTATAGTTTTCTAAAGTAGTTATATATTACAGGATTCAAATTTTTTGTTTTTTGTTTTGGTCTCAATCATGATTATTTAATTAAATACTAAAGAAATAAAAAAAAATTATTCTTAATTAATAATAACTTTTTCAAATTAATATATTTATTTAATGTTTTTAACACTTAATTGGAAAAATGAGAATTTGAATCCATATATCACTCTGCATTCTATCTAATTAAAAGCTCTAACTGATATAGTGATATGTGATATTGAATTGTTGTATAAGACACATTTGTTGTATTATATAAGTGATAGATAATATAATATAATTAATATTATTTATATTTAAATAAATTTACTTTTAGATAAGATATTGGATAATAATTTATTTAATTAAAATAATTTTATTTAATTTTGTATAAGATTATATAAGATAAAATAATTTGACTTTTATTTATTATAAAATTAAAATTAAATAAAATTATTTTTGATCAAATATTATAATATTTAATATATTATTTAAATATTATATAAAAATAAATATTATTAATTATATTATATTATTTATCATTTATAATGTATTTTAAATTAAAAAAAAGGTTGTTTTTACATGATTAGGGTGATCATTATCTAGCAGCCGCATTTCATACTTTGATGAATAAAATCCAACGGTGGATAACGACCGGAGGGCACAGCACAGCAAGAACATGTCATTTTTTCGACTAAATTTACGCACGTGTGTCTGTGACAGTGGTGTCATGTATTCCGCAAGGGTATGCTCGTCATTTCGTAGTTAAACCATAGTCTACTGTATGTAAGTATGTTACGTCCTCCCCAGGAATACGCAACGCAGAACGTATATCTGGGAGAGTTGCAACAGACAGGGAGAGTACAGATCCACGCACTTCGGCAATGCTTGTTCCACACATTAGTGTTAGCGAGAATGATATGATTTAGTTAGCGTACTTAGGAACTTAGATTCCGTTTGATAAAAGTAAAAAACAAATATATATATATATATATATATATAATCAATACTATTCATTTCACATAATGTTTAAATAAAATAATAAATATTAACTTTTTTAATTAAAATAATTTTATTTAAATTTTATAATATCAAATTATATAAAATAAAATAATTTAATTCTTATTTATTATGTAATTAATATTAAATAAAAGTATTTTAATTAAATATTATATTATTTAGAATTTTTTAAATATTATATAAAAATAAATAATATTAATTTAATTTTTTAAAATTTATGTCAATATTATTTTAATTTTTTAAAAAATATCAATTTCAATTTAATTTTTAAATTATATAAGGAACATCAAAATAATCCTTATGCATAGGTACGCTTGAAATCAATAATTTAAAAATTAAATTAATATCGATATTTTTTTAAAAATTAAAGTAATATTGACACAATCTTTAAAGTATGCTTAAAATCAATAATTTTAAGATTGATATCATTTGTAAATAAAATTTTTTATTTAAAAAATTATAAAATGTAAATTAATAAAATTTTGAAATCTTGAGAAATATCATGAATTTTAATTAATTAATTTCTGAAATTCTATTAAAAATGAAAAAATTTAAATGAATTTGAATAAAATTTATTTAAATTTATTCTTATATTTTTAATTATTTATTTAGAAATAGAAGATAAAGTTTATTAAAAATAATAAAAATGTAATTTTTTTAAATAAATTAATTCAATTTTTTTTATATTCTTAATATAAAATTTAATTTCTAAATCAATTCAAATTATAATTTTTATATTAAATTTAATACAAAAAAATTAATTTTTAATTTAATTTAAATTAAATTAATTTAACTTTAATTTTTATAATTTAAACATTTTTTAAAAAATTAAATTAAAAATTGAGTCTCATATTATCCTATTCATACTTTATTCAGTTAGCAAACGGGAAGAGTCCACTGTCTCACGCGCCTATGATTGCGACTGGGAACACCCTCAAACTCAATGAAAGGGAATGTTTGGTCGCCACGTCATTTTCAAATTATTAATTATTAAATAAATGCAATTTTATTGGCTATGTGATTAAACTGATATTATTATTAATATTTAATGGGTTCCTTCCTCCTGTCCACGCCATCCTCAAGGCTGTGTGTTTTTTTTACAGAGGGAGCAAGCGTTTGAGTGGTATTCCAACGTCGACAGCAGAACAGAGACACAAAGGTTTCTCCTAAAGTGGAGTGCTCTGTTCTCTCTCTATATATACATATATACATGTGACCCTGCAGCAGTTTCTGCAATGCCCTGTGCACGATGTGAGAAATTGAGAATTCTGAGTTTATTTTGACGTTGGAATCTTGGAGGAACTTTTCTCAAAATAAGGTATGTGCTTTTCTGCAACTCCCTTATGAATTGCTATTGACTAATTATAATAATGGGTTTTGCTGCTTTGCCCTGCAAATTGATCCATATTAACTAATTATACCACCTCTGCGCATTTTCACTTGAAGGGATACTCAAACTCTTCCAGAAAATCGACCTCCAATTCCAAAAAAGTGTTCTGCTTCGGAGGCCAAGTGCCAAGTGAGACAAATCTCGTCAAATTTCCAGAGTAGCAGCACCCAGAGAGATTGCGCTTGCGCAGCCATTTCAGTTTGGTAATTATTTCAGCAATTTTGAGGTGTGTGTGTGTGTCAGTGTTATCTTTTATTTATTCTTAGGAAAATGTTGAAAAGATATGTTAAACCAAATGAATTCTAAATTTCACAAAAGAAGGAATTAAATTTGAGTTTTTTAACTTTTAGAAAAGGGCGTTGGTCAAGTCAGCAGGTTGGATGGTGGTGACCTTTGTGGGTGTTGAAATAATTGTAGATATTATGTGATGGCAATTTGGCATGATGTACCTTGTGTGATGGTTAAATTCACAAAGAAAGATTGAAGTTGTAACCAAACCTTTATGTCACATTCAAGTCCTTTTTTGGTCTTTTTTTTTTTTTAGATTCTATTGTGTTAACCCACCCAAGTGTTTGATGCGTTTTTTTATGATTTACAACTTACAAGTGCGTGGCCAAGTTTCATTCATTCTCGTTATTTTGGGCGTGACGTGATATCACATGGGCTTAAGCTTGAGAATGTCTCTTCTTCGCCATGTGGAATTTTTTATTGTCGCTTGAAACTCCTTCCCAAAGTCACCTCCCCATTTTCTCTGTCTTCATGAAGAGCAATACTAAATATATTACCTTTTTATTATTTTACTCCTTTTTGTATTATTAAATAGCTAGATATTGTTTTTCTTGCACATCTATGAATCGTATACCGAGCATTACATGAACGGTGATGGTGGGATGGAGCCATGGAGGTGATTCCAGAAAGAAATCGATATATCAAATAATGTCCAGAGAATGATCACCATAATATGTACGACTGGAAACTCAGAAAAGTGAAATGATCAGCTTCAGCTCTCACCCAATTGAACCATCTTGCGTTTTCTGATCCAAACCAATTAATGGTGAACTTTGGTTATTTGTAAAGTATAATTCTGTGGAGCTCAAAACAAAGGGAAAAGGTAAAAGGCAGCTTTTCTATTTCTACCATGGCTATAATATACTCCTCTGGGTTGTTTAGTATACCCATCCAGCTTTGCACCCAAAAGGTCTCCTTTCAGTGATGCTATGATTCTCCTAGGAGCCTTTTTTAATTTTTATTCTTCTCTCTCTATGTGTGTGTCTCTCTACCCTCATTTGCCAATCCTCTGGTACCTTATTCCCAAAATCATGTTCGGAGGTCAAGAGAGGAAGCATGCGGATTCTGTGGTTAGGAGGAATGCTTGAAGTAGTGAGTGCTTAAAGCATTGCACTGACCACGTGCTCCTTCACACCACTGACACCCACAACATAAAAAATGACGGATAGAGACTCATAAAACTATTATGCACCACAACTTAAGCATCCATCTAATTGATGATGGGATCTCTGGAACTGTACAATTCACTAGTTTATTTACATATATTGTCTGCTTTGTTGAGATATGCACCGGTGGATCAGGATCTTTGACCAAAAGAAACAGAAAACATAGCTTGTGGGTCAAGATCCTTTGCTGTAGTTTTGGTAGTTGCTTGTGATCTGCTTTGCACACATTGATACTGTTATGTGAACACCTATCTATAATAATGCTGCTTACACTAGGCTACACAATTGTGCAGTAAGTGCTAAGTAGGGATTACTGGATTTGGGTGAACTTTGACTATGCTATTAAACCAAGTCATCCTTTAACGGTCTCCATTGTCTTTCTCACATGAACATTGATAGGATACTGATAAGCCTTTGATTGTTGATACACTCCTTTTTGAAACCTTATTCCAATCATATGGTAAAACTATGAAGTTTAAGAAACGTGCTAATAACCCACAAATTGTTGTTTCCTTCACTATGCTGTCCAGCTCTAAAAATGATTGCTTTTTTTTTTATTAATATGCTTTTTCCTCTATGTGCTTATTGTAGCTCAGCCCAGTACTCATGCAGTATGGAATCTGCAGATTAGGATCAGAAAGTAACGGTTTTGTTTACCCCTCTAACCATACAAGAGTTTTTCACTTTGATACAGGAAAAACTAGGCACATTGTTGACTGGAGAAGTTGATTAATGGCAACAGTTTGCTGGCCATATTTTGATCCAGAGTATGAGAACTTCAGCAATAAAATTAACCCTCCAAGGTTCTCTGTTGTTATCATCTCTTGAAGTACAATTTTCCTTTCTTGTTTTCAATGATATGCAAATTAAATAGCTAAAGGAAAAGGATTATTAAATATAATAATACCATTTAGTGTTGTCATCCATGGATATTTAAACATTTTCCTAAGGGTCACTTCACTGCTTTAATACAGCCTAAAAGGTAAAAAAAATAAAAAGATCAACAGAATATAAAATTAAAACCTGCTTTAATTCTTAACAAGCCCTTGTTATAAGGAAGAGGTCATCAGCTTAATCCCTAGCTGAGTCAGAGGTTAAACACCTTGTGAAATTGGGGTTTATTGTGGGAATTTCTATATACCCAGAAAGAAGTGACTCGTTGATGCTAACGCTGTTTGCATTTCGCAGGGTCTCTGTGGAAAATGCTAGTTGCCATGATTGTACACTGATCAAGGTACAATTTCTCAAAATAATAAATTATGATATTTTTCATGGCCTCATTGTGAGTCATGATTTGGCAAATTGAGCTTCGAAGGAAACATAGCCTGTGTGATTTTTTAAGTTAATATAGCTTATCTTTTTTCAAACTAAAATTTGTTAAACCTTAATCTTATATGACAAATGAGATTTTATCAGCCATCAGTGAATTCTGTGACCTAAAGTCAAAACTTCGGCCAAGCTTGATTTGACTTGAGAATTATGCTTAACCTACCCACCTATGATACCACTTTCCAGATTTCCTGTGATTAGTCTGCCATTGCAGAAACTTTAGCAATATTTTCTTTCATTTATACTTTTAAAGTCCATAGAGAGAAGTAGTTGCGAATTTGAATTGAAATGTTATTAAACAGATAGAAGTCCTGTTTAAACCTCATCCAGTCAATGCTAAAAGATTTCTTTATTCCTTGTAAGTTACGCACAGCATAAGGCTATCCAAACTGAATCATCAACAGATCATCTTTTTCCGTAGTTCTTGAAAGAATTACTAATATGGAGATTAGTGGATGCAGTATGCAGATATTGTAATCTTCTCTAATGGATTCTTATTTTTATCCCCCCCAAAAAAAAATGCAGGTTGATAGTGTTAACAAACCTGGAATTTTGCTGGAAGTCGTGCAAATCCTGACAGACCTTGACTTCATAATTGCCAAAGCTTACATATCTTCTGATGGTGGATGGTTTATGGATGGTATGCTTGGGACTGAATTGAAACTTCAATTGTTAATGCATTGACTACACAGATGTGTCCTTTTGATGCTTGTTATTAGCCTAATTAAAAGCTGATAATCATTGAGAACTTTTGTTGCTATCAAGTTGCTCTTACTTATTGTCATTTTTCTCTACACTATATGAATGTGTCCATGAAGTATTTGTGTCTTTGCTTCTTTGAGCCACAAAGATGGAAAGTTCATTGTTTATTAGATTAAGTACTTGGAAAGCAAAAAACTCACTTATAGTTCATATAGTTTCTCAAAAACTGTCATGGAAATGAATTTGACATAAGGTTTTAGCTAAACCCATATCTACATTCTCTCTCTCTCTCTCTCTCTCACAATTACACACACATTCAGGCTCAGATGTGCCTGAACACTCCCTATTTCTAACAAGTAGTTAACATGTTCAACTAATGGAATAAACAGTATTTCATGTCACGGATCAGCAAGGAAAGAAGATAACAGACAGCAAAACCATTGACTACATTGAAAAGGTATACATCTTCTTTCTCCTCTATATTTATCTGATATATTCTTATAGTAAGATATGATAGCAATCTAACCACCATGTAGAAAGATTCAAACGATTGGTTTAAAGAATTAAAATAGCACAACCACTTTATCACTTATTTTGAGGGAGGATTGTTTGAAGAATATGCTTTATCTGTGTCTTATAAAGGAAACAATACATGATTCAGAATTCCTATTATTTCCTTCCAGAAGTATTGATAGTAGTATAAACCAGATATATTCGCTAGATATGACCTGTACCCCACTCAAATTTGAGTCTCAAATGCACTTCCAAACTTTGGACAGAAATTATAAACTCACCTAGGCACTTCCACACTTACTAGGAAATCACCTTTTGATATTACTCATAAATCTAGAAGAAACCATTAATCGTGTTCATGCTAGTAGCCACCCTACCTTTTCCTTAATTACAAATGGCAGTATAACAACCTTGCACTGACATGCGTATATTAAGCACATCAAATACTGAAGGCTACTTGTTGACAGTTTTTCTTACAATAGGCTCTAGGACCAAAGGGCCAGAGCACGGAAGGGGTGAAGAGTTGGCGCAAACGGGTTGGGGTGCACTCTGTTGGTGATCATACAGCCATTGAGCTCATTGGCAGAGACCGCCCAGGTCTCTTGTCTGAGATCTCAGCTGTCCTTGCCAGCCTCCATTTTAATGTAGTTGCAGCTGAGGTTTGGACACATAACAGGCGAATAGCATGCGTCCTTTATGTTACTGATGCTACAAACCAAGCTGTGGATGACCCAAACAGATTATCTATTATGGAGGAGCAGCTCAACAATGTCCTACGTGGAAGTGAGGATGACAAGAAAGCGGCTAGGACCAGTTTCTCCATGGGTTTCACCCATATGGATCGGCGGCTCCACCAAATGTTGTTTGCTGATCGAGATTATGAAAGTGCAACAGACGTTGATTATCCTCTCTCTTTCAGGCCAAAAATCAGAATAGAACGTTGTCAGGAAAAAGGGTACTCAGTGGTTAGTGTGAGGTGCAAAGATCGGGCAAAACTGATGTTTGACATTGTTTGCACTCTCACTGACATGCAATATGTTGTTTTCCATGCCACAGTCTCATCAGATGGTCCTTATGCATCCCAGGTATATGTTAATATATAATCATGCTTAGGCTCACTTTATTATCAGTTAACTTTCTGGTTGGGTCTGCTAACCCCCAATATTTAGGGTGCAATTAGTTTGTAAGAAATTTTTTTAAGGTTTTTTTAGGAAGTTTTCTCAAAAATAGAAAACATGAAATTGTTTGTGTAGGGTTTGTGGCTTCAAATGGTCTAAGGAAGAAATTGAATTAATCATTTTAGACAAAACTAATATCTTGATCCTTGAAAAATACATCCTTTCTCTATTTCTGATTTTCTGGATTGGATCCTTGCATGTCTAAATTTGCTTCAATTTTATTGTTCCACAATGTTTAAACTTTGAAGCATGTAGGGTGCAAGAATTGAACTAGTTGAAACAAATTCAAACATACAAGGAATTACTTTAGATAATTAGAAGTAGAGAGACCCAATTGAGAAATGTGGACTAAAGAGTTGATGTGGTACTTTTAGGAGTACTTTATTCGGCACATGGATGGATGCACGCTTGATACTGAAGGAGAGAAAGAAAGGGTCACCAAATGCATTGAAGCTGCTATTCAAAGAAGAGTAAGCGAGGTAATTTGCAGTTTAAAATTGATTTCTATATGTTTCTTTAACACTTATAAGAAAAGAAGATGAGGACAAACTTCTGGTTCTCAGCTCTTAGTAAGTCTTCCATGCTCTGTTAAGGAACTTAGTTTCTTGAGATAGTTTTGAATAATATTTATTTTGACTATCTTATCTGGTGACTAAATTTTCTCTTGACATGAAGGCAGCCCCAGCTTCATGTTTTATTCCAACTTCACCAATCTATTGTACATTATTTTTGGGGGAAGTTTTCCTGTTATTCTACTTAGTATGTAGTGTATGCGATTCTACGGCAGAAAGTCTTCTGAATTTAACAGAATTAATACATTTTGCATATGCAGCTATCTACTTGTATTGTTGCAATGGTACGGCAGATACATGGGGCTAAGTTCCACTCGGATTGTATCTGACCATCGTATCCACTAATGAATCGGTGACAGTGATGGCCTTTTGCCTTCAATAGAGCTTAAGAATCTAGATGCTCCATGTAATATCATCTGCATCCCTATAATCTTAAAATAGAAAAATGCAGATAAAGGAAAAGTTCTGTTTTATCATATGCAAATTGAGTTTATGACAAATTGACTATCAGTAACATGCTGGGCCAGCAGATTATCATCTTCTATATGCAGCATTCTCTTCATAGTAATAATTAATTTTCATTTTTCAAGAATTAGAGAAGATCTTAGTCTTACCATTGATCCTCTGGATGATGAACACAGGGTGTGAGCCTTGAGCTGTGTGCAAAGGATAGAGTGGGCTTGCTGTCAGAAGTAACTAGGATTCTGCGAGAGAATGGCTTGACAGTTTGTAGGGCAGGTGTATCAACCAAAGGGGAGCAAGCAGTGAACGTCTTCTACGTGAGAGATGCATCTGGAAAACCAGTGGACATGAAGACCATCGAAGCACTTCGTAAAGAAATTGGCCAGACAATGATGGTCAATGTGAAGAGGGTACCAGTCAATGCCAAAGCACCAGAGACCCGAGGATGGGCTAAAACAAGCTTCTTCTTTGGGAACTTGTTGGAAAGGTTCTGGGCATGAGAGTTAACATTCATGCCGCTGGTTCTGGTTGCTTTGTGAAGGACACATGACAATATATAGCATAGAACAATGAAGGTGTTGTGTGTCAAACATGGACAGTGCTTGTACTTTGGCCCTTTTGTATCAGACACCAGTGCTGGTAACTTACTATATCCCTCTTCTCTACCACCTTGCCCATCTTTCATGCATCCTCTTTTAATTCTCTATTTCAACATTTTCCCGTCACCCTTTATTAGTCTCTTAGCATTATTCTTTTTTTATTTCCTGATCATGATGAGTGACAGAGGACTCAAATCTTCTGTCATCTCTCAGTCTCAGAATCCTGTGATCTCAATTAAATCCTATTACCAACTGAGGAAGTGGGGATAGGGCCATGCACACTAGAAAGGGGCCCACTTGCACTTCTTGTGAGCTAGAAAGTTTGCAAATCTTGGGCATCATTAGTAGCTCAATTACAAACGAAAGAATGAGAGAGAGACCTTAGCATCAGTAAGAATATGGTGTTACTAACGTTATTTCCATGCCCGTTTAAAATAATCTCTAAATTTTAATATTTGCTCTTATATTATTTCTTATGGTGATTAATATATTCATCTTCAACAAATTAAGACATAAAAAACGTACTTTCAACCTTGTGAAGGGATAAACTGAATCCTTATAGTTTGAAAAAATACGTGCATGCGATATCGATCTTGAATGCGTTTTCCTTTTTAAATTTTTAATAGAAAATTACATAAATGGCACCAAAAGGTTAAATTACAATATTACATCAAACCGACATTTCAATTTTTTTTGAATTTTTATATGGATACTATAAAAAAATTTAATTTTGATACACACACACACACACACACACACATACATGTGCAAAGAACATAGTTAAGGGAAAGTATTTCCTTTTTTTTTGTAAAAAAATTTTTTGGTCGTCAAGTATTTGCTTGTTTGAGCTTCAAATTCAATCCTTAATATATGAAAATGTTCATCCATAACATGTGAGATTACTTGCAACTGGATTTATGGCCAACAACAGTAGTGCTTTTAAACGCAAGCCATGACAGACTGGTAATACTAACCGGCGGCCATGTCAAACCCAATCAAAATTATATGCACTTCAAAAACTGGTCTTTCATGTCCCCAGGCACGAGCTATATTTCTAAGATGATAAAAACTCCTGTACCCACCAAGATTCACAGGGATTACTCACGATTTTGTTTTTTTAGTTTTACTAGTTGCTTGTGATATATACTCAAGGACCAGACTAATCATTAATTTAATGAAGAAATTGATTCATGGTTTAATAATTTAATCATAATTAAATCATAATCGAATCGAAATATAATTAAATATATATATTTTAATATATATATATATATAATTATATATAATTTTAAAAAGATATGTATACACAAAAATTATTAAATATACCAAAAATAAATTGAGTAACATTTGATTATTTTTTATCTCCATTTAAAATACTTGTAAGCACATAAAAAAATTGGACACTTGACAATAGCTAGTTAAACAATTGAGTTATATTGTTATTCTTAAATATTTAAGTTGAAGGATGTAATGGGCCTAAGAAATTTGAGAAAACAAATAGTTATTATAAGGATAAGGTGACTTTAACTATTTTTCTTCACCCATTTCCAAGCTTCATCTCTTCTCTTTTTCTTCCAGAGTTTGTTGCTCATTTTTCTTCCGTGATCCTTCTTCTTCCTTGCTTTCTCTTCTTTCTTCCATGAGTTCTTGCTCATTCTTTTTCCTTTCTTTCCTCAAGTTTGTCTTTCATGGCATTTCCTTCAGTAGTGCTTGGGGAAGAAACTTGGAGTTGCAACCTTTTTTTTTTTTTCTCACTTTCCTATCTCAAAACGAGGTTATGTTTTAAGAAAAGAAACCGGATAAAATTGTTACTGATTCTACTTGTTCACACGGTTCTTGACCGGTCCCCCGGTTCTTGATTAATTTTTTTGTTATATAACTTTGATATCTTGACTGGACCGGACAGATGACCGATCAGCCGGTCTAACCGTGGATCCGGTTCGATTTTTAGAATAATAAAAATAATGACAAGAAAAAAAAAGTCTTTGCTAATCACCCGAAGTCAACAGAAAATGAAGGGGCGCGAAACAGGTACCATAAGTACGACTGTGGTCGCAACTCCCCTTACGTTCACAACGAACAAACATAAACTATTGAACCATGTGCCACGCGGCATCTCATGCCCCACGGCGTGCACTGTGCGCCTACCCTCTCAACCAGAAAACAGCATTTTGAAGCTAATTTGCGCTCCTGCTTCCATGGCTTCCATGTATTTCTCCACTCTCTGCCTCTTTCACAAACCCACTTCTCTCAACCTCGGCTTCCTATCCTCGGACAAATTGAGGTTTGGTGCCTGTTCGGCGATCGGATTCGGAAGGATTCAGAAGAACCGGAAAGTTGGAATTCCCATTTGCAGAGCAGCTTCTGTTGCCTTCCGAGACCTCGACGCCGATGATTTTCGTCATCCTCTTGATAAACAGGTCTGGCTGATTTCGAATTTCTTCCTGGGTCCTTAACTACAGTGACCACCGGGCTTGGTGGTTTTGTTTCTGGGGAAAAAGTGGTCGTTTCGCGTGGCACTCACTCTTTTACAAATTTGAAGTTTCAAGTTTTGAACTTGTGAATTGAAGTAGTTTTGGTGTTGGCGTTTCTCTTCCACACTTGTTTTTCAAGCACTCATGCTTTGTCGTTTGGTTCCCTTTTCTATTTCCAGAATACGCTGATATTGCGAGCAATTCCAGGATTAAATGAGCTGGGAAAAGCTCTTCTAGGTAATAAAAATATGCCTCATTTCTTAAGTAGTGTAGTCGTTGGCCGTTGGATTGTACTGAAATACTTGAGCATTGATTTTGCGGACATATGCCTTTGTATATTACAAGTTGCTTCTCTTATAGTAGCTGATAGTGGAACTTATCCTTCATGAATTTTGTGTTGGGTTTGATCCAAATTTCTATTTTGGTAAGTATTGGTAGTTTTCTATTGTGAGTTGCATTGTTATTACAAGTTTATTTTATAATTGGAAACCAATAGTAAATCTCCTTATGTGATAAAGAGAGTTGCCAAGCAAATTCTTGTGGGATATAAATACTTATATGAAGAAATTGTTTAAATTATGGGAATGGGAATGAGAGAGAAAAGTTTGTGAGAGAGATTGAGGGGGATTTCATAGGGGTAAACCCTCACAAAGATTTTGGTAAAAAGATGTAGGGATATCCTGTAATCTTGTTTTGATAGTAGATTTGCTCTCTTCTCATCTGTGGTTGCAGTATGTCAGTCAAACCACCTTAAATCTAGTGTGTGATTGTATTTTCTAATAATTATTTATACAAAGTATGCGAAAAAGGGATTTAAGTTTCCCAACAAATTATTAGAGTTGATGGTTTAAGGATTGAAGGTGGTTCCTTGTGTCAAAAGTCTTCTCAACCATGGTGAGGTTAAGCGGCGTGTCTTGTGGATGAAAGGCGGCGTAAGCACGATGATTTGGCGATGATGCGGTCCTTTTTGTCAAAAGTCTTGCTAACAATTGTGAGTTCTTGCGATGTGAATAGGGGCAGAACTATGCTGTCTCCAAGGGGGGCGTGGCCAAACATTTTCTTTATCTTTTAATTTTACATGTACATTTAAAAAAAAAATAAAATATTTGAAGTTTGCTCTCTCTAAACATGTAATTTTTCTATTTGGCCCCCAGCCAATTTTGGCTAGCTCTGCCCCAGGGCATGACCCATTGATGAATATTGGTATAAGTGTGTTTCAAAAGTCTTCCTGACAGTGGATGTCAGGCGGCTTGTTCAATAGATAACGGTAGTACAAGCACATGATGAGTTGATTTGAAGATTTGCTTGGCCATTGTGTGTTCATGGTAGGCGGCGTATCGGATGGTGGTATAAGTGTGTTGAAAGTTTTCCTGACGGTATGGAGGTCAAATGGCTTGTCCCATTTATACATTTGTTATGGTTTGATGATATTTGTGATGAAGGTGGGGAGACTTTTATGGATGGCTCCCTATGATTGAGTGTGTGTCTAGTTGATGCAGATTTTGAAAATTGTTTGTAGATGATGGAAGTTGGATCAAGATGGAGATTGTTGGGTTTGATCCAAATTCCTATTTTGTATTGGTTGTTTCCTATTGTGAGTTGAATTATTATTAGAAGCTGTTTTGATAGGAAACTAATAGTAGATCTCTTTTTTCAATAAGGAAAGTGAGGGTGGTTGCTTGCTAAGCCAATTCTCGTGGGATTCAAATACTTTTAGTAGGAAATTGTTTGGGTTATAGGAATGAGAATGAGAGAGAAAAGTTTGAGAGAGATTGTGGGGTTTTCATAGAGGTAAACCTTCACTGGGGTTTTGTTAGAAAGATATAGGGATATCCTTTAATCTTGTTTAGTTGTTTTGATAGTGAATTTGTTCTCTTCTCGTCCGTAGATATAGGGATATAGGCTGAACCAAGTTAAGTTTCCCAACATTTTGGTTTTATTGATTATCAGAAAATCTAGCAAATATGAGTTTATGATGTTGAATATATGTGAAAATAATGGAGGGTTTCCCTTTAAGTTTTCATTAACTTTTTTAATAGAACGTGTAGTTTACATGATAACTTCTAGATGGAAATTTATTCTAGTTTGTACTTTTTGTGGAACCATTAAGAACAGATCATCTAGGCTTAGCTGAATTACTGGACAAAAACCAAAGGACTCCTCATGTGCTCATGATTTCATGTTCAAGGCTATGCTTTTTTTTTTTGTCCTATATAAATGGTGAATTTTGTAGGCTTCGACACAATCATTTATGTCCAACAGGACATATGAGGCACAAAGCACCACCACCTTATGCTGCACTAATTTTGAATTTACCTACTTATCCGCATACCTTTAGATACATAGCTTTTGTTTTCAGTTATAAAAGTGCTTTATGTTCACTGATGTGATTGAATAATCTTGCAATGTAAACTGGTGAGGTTACTTTATGACATGGTTCCTTTAAAATGAAGCGCAGGAACTGTGGCAGAGCAGGTTATGCTTCTTGAGAATATAGGGACATCTGTCCTTGTTTCTAAAAATCAGGTATCCACAACACTTACTAAAGAAAAATGTTCTTCAAGGAGTACTCATAAAGAGCACTATAAGCAGATATGTAATATAATAGATAAAATATACCTGAACTGAAAAGTCCGCACCTCTTCGTGGAAGTGCTAGGTTTTGTTGTAATCCTCTGTTAGTCTGTTAATACATGCAAAAGGACAAACATACAGTCATGACACAAATGTGTGTGTATTCACATATATACACAAGTTCACATATGTCCTTGTATATGCTTAAAAAAAAAAACACATGCATGTTGGCAAAGCTCTGACGTAATTTGCATTAACTCCACTTTCTTTTTATTTTCTTTTATCACTAATGAAGAATCAGTTTTCATGCCATTGCTTGTGTACTTCTATAGATGAATTTGCATATGCACCTGTGTAACCATTCTTGAATGAGAAGTAAATAAACTTGACCCTCTAGTTATTATCAACTTAGCAATGGTTGTTCTGATTAAATAGGTGACAGACATGAAGTATCTGCATTTTTCATCTCACACTTTTGCCATTTCCAATCAGTTGAGCTCTATGACAAATTCATCTTTCAAACATATGTAGTTCAGTCAATTTTCCTGTATGCAAGTCAACAATGTTAATGTGAAGTTAAGTTCTATTGTATGCAACTTGAATCAACAAGTAATCTAATTATGTTGACTGCTGAGCTTTTGTCATCTAATATCACTTCAGATGAGTAGTTAACTTTTTCTCTCGTTGTGTTAGCTTTCTGATCTTCACCACTTAATGGTCGAAGCTGCAGAAATACTAAATGTTGAAGCCCCTGATCTATATGTTCGTCAAAGTCCTGTGCCAAATGCATATACATTAGCTATAAGTGGTAAACGGCCATTCGTTGTCATTCATACTAGCCTTGTGGAGCTCCTGACAAGAGAAGAGTTGCAGGTTCTAATTTATTTCATTTTTACATTTTTTTAGATTTTCAACCCATCTTTTTCACTAGTTTAGCATTCAGGAAGTTTCCCCCTTATTCTGCATGGTCTACAAGTAATACGATTTTGGAAGTAGACTTTGAGGTGCATGGGTTATGGATACACAAATGGGAACCATTACATGATATATATGTTCTTCTCTTCCAATATGCCTGATCAATTTGTTAGTCAAACCATATTTTTCTGTCTTATCCATTGTTCTGTTTCCTAAATGCTATTAACTTGCCATCATTTTACTTTAACAGGCTGTTTTGGCTCATGAGTTGGGTCACCTAAAATGTGATCATGGTGTGTGGCTTACATATGCAAATATTCTAACTATTGGAGCCTATACTGTACCAGGTAGGTGACGTGGAGCAATTTTTATTTTTTTTTCTAATAATGTGTGTATGCGCGCACAGGCATACGTGTTATGATTTATACTTTATAGCATTTGTCTTCTGATTCGTAGAATATATATTAAAAGAAGTGAAATTAATAGGGGAATTTGGATTGTAGACCCAACATTTTTAAGTTTCTCTGCCCAAAATATTTTATTTTTATGCATTATGGTGGAGTAGTTAACTATGTCGGATTATCAAAGTTGGAGAAACGTTATTTGCCAGACTGCTATGAACCGAACTAGGGATCAAACCCATGTCACTGTTACCACTAATTGAGTATAGCAACAATGAAGCATTGTCTATGGTGCCATATTTTCAACCTTTTTCTTTCACCCTTGAAAATGTAGCTTCTATGGATAATGGAGATTTATCTAGCTCTAGCTGTAGCAGTCTTACTTTAACGTTAAAGAGAACAAGCAGTTTTTTCGTACTTGGGTCTGCTGAATTATTCTTTCATAACTAGCCCCATTTATTGTAGGCATTGGCGGTATGATAGCTCGGACTTTGGAAGAGCAGTTATTCCGCTGGCTTCGATCAGCTGAGTTGACTTGTGATCGTGCAGCTCTTCTTGTTGCTCAAGACCCTAAGGTATGCTGATGTCAAAATTCATAATATATATGATTAAATAACTTCTGTATTGCACATTGGTTTAATTATTAAATTTTCATTTCCCAATCCTACAAGAGGTTGTCATCTCTGTCCTCATGAAATTAGCTGGGGGATGCCCATCTATGGCTGATCAACTAAATGTGGATGCATTCTTGGAGCAAGCTCGCTCTTATGAAAAGGCTTCTTCCAGCCCAGTTGGATGGTATATAAGGTTTGTACCCACCTGTGTAGGGCACTAGAAAGTTGACTTGCAACTTTCTCATTTGGAAGCTAAACTTTTTCTGTTGATTAGGAATGCTCAAACAAGGCAACTGTCACATCCTCTGCCTGTTCTACGTGCTAGTGAAATTGATGAATGGTCAAGAAGTGTAGCTTATAGATCTCTTTTGAAACGCGGAATACAGATTAGATCACCACAGCAAAATGCCTAGCACTGCCCGCATGTACTTTGTTCAAAATGCATAACTGCTCAAAGTTCATCTCGTGGTTAGTTTCATAAAACTGTGCAATATCCTTTTAGACTTTTCAGGGCTTCATTACTCAGTACTCACCTCTATGTATGACAGTATGAGTCATAGGTTAAGCGTACTACATATTTGTAATTTGTAGATATTTGATAGATATCAAAGGTAAATGACTGTATTAACACTGGAGAGGACCTGCTATCAGATCTGGAAAAGGATTACAAATCAAAAGAAAGAATAAAATACGAGATAGAAATGAAAGAAAACACAGATCTTCGAGGGTGTGCACCTCCCAGCTAAAAGGCCCCAAACCTTTTCCCACTAATTTTCCTAATACCCTCCTCTCTTCTCTTCTCTCTTCTTATTCTATTCCTACTACCAATTCTGCCCTCTGTCCCCACCTGCCACATAAGCAGGTTGTTACAAAACTAACCCACAATATGCTGATTATACCTTACCCACATGCCCACACGTCCCCCCCCCCCCTCTGCTGCTATTCCCTTTTTCCCCTACTGTATATATTAGTTATGGGAGGGTACCTATCAATATTGCATATGTTTTATGGTGGATTACATATAGTGGTAAAAAAAAAAAATGACTACATTCCTATCCGTTGAAGTAATATTACAGTTTCCTTCTTCCTTGGTTCAGGGAATGCTGAGTATGTTGGTCTTAGCATTTGACCAGCCATAACTCATACTTATCCTTGCACATAACACACTGTTTATTTGTTTTGATATCAATTATTAGGAATACTTGGTAGCAATTTCATTATCTCACTATATTTTGTTTTTCTTTTAGGTACAGTTAGTGCAACTTGGCGGATGGCCAAAAGTTGTCAGGATGCAGTAGGATTTATTATGGATCTACAACTGCTGTAAACTCTTATACTGTAAATTTACAAATTTATATTTACTGTGATTGTTATACTAGTCAACCTGTAAGTAGGATTTTGATGACAAGAAGGATTATCTCATACAAGTAGTGGCCTGTGGGAAGGAAAGAATTGCTTGTATAATTCTAGTTGATAAATTTTCTCCAACAAGTTAGAAACTAGTGTCAAAAACTTTTAAATGAGTGCTGTAGTCTATATACACTTTGTATGAATAATACTTAACACACAAAAGTACACAAATACTTTTGTGTGTGCAGAATTTTTAAATTATATGTAAATATATGCAAAAAAGTATTATCTTATCTCGATTTAGTAGAAACTTCACAAAAGCAAGTGTTTATTTTAAGATTGTAAGTTGTGCTTGAAAGGGGAAAAACAAAAGGAACGAATGGAAAGAAAGGAGAGGATGTTGATTGTTTGTATTGACATGATAAGACCGTCTTTGATGATGTGTGTGTATATTTGAAGAATTAGTTTGAATCATTTGAAAATAAAATAATGTAAAAACATAAAAGAGAAACAGGTAAAAGAAAAATAAAATTGAGTATACCTAATATGAATTTTTTATGATGGATAGGAAATTATAAATTATATTATATATTTAGTCTCTATAATTTATATATATTTTTAATTTGGTTTTATTTTTTTATTTTCAAATGATTTTTCTTGATTTTAAACATTTTTAATTGAGTATCTTTTCATTACTTATGTGGCAATGAAGAATTGGTTACACTGACGTTTATATCAATATTTGTTTTGTCATATATATATAATTTAATAAAAAAAAATTAAATTAAATATTTATAACGATAAGAACTTATTTAAAAAGAAAAAAATTATAAAATAATATAAATTATAAAGACTAAATATTTAATTTAATTAAAATTATAATAATTTTTAATTGATGAGTAAGCGTGCATAGCTGATAACTGATGTGGATGCACCGATGAACATTTAAATGTCGGTGTTTTATAATGTTACTATTTCATTTTTTTTTTGGTACAATGTTACTATTTTATTTTAATTCTTAGTTTTGAAATTTCACTAACAACGAAAAGTATTTGATATACGTTTTGAGTGAGCAGGAAAGATAAATAATATATATAAAATTTTCAATCATATTTTTTATTTCATTATCTCAAAAGATGAAAATCAGAAACAACAAAGTGAATCACACACACAAAAGCAGTCAGGCACAAGGTTGTTGGTCTTTTGCAAAGTAAAAAAAAAAAAGACTGAACAAAAAAGAAGCAATAGAAAACAACCATAACCAATGCTAACGAAATATAGTGCTTGCTGCTTAGCAGAAATGGCCAAGTTGCCAACGCAATATGAGAGTGACACGTCAGCAGAACCCAAATGGTCCACGTGGGCGTATCCCGCGCAGCCTTAAGTCACCGTCACATCTTGATAGTGAAAAATGAGACCCACCACCTCCACCAGCAACCATGGCGGATGTTACAAATGGCGAGTGTTTGAAAGGAAGTTGCAGTCATTCCTGTTTCTGAGACTTTGAGAGAAGAATGGCAGGACTCACAGGCCCTTCAGATTATTCCACAGAACCTCCTCGTCTCCCATCTCTGTGTATTAACTCCAAGGCAACTTTTTTCCTCTTCGTTTCTGTTGCTCTCTTATGAATAATTAATCATGATACCATATTGCATTTGATTCTTTCTTCTTCTTTTTTTCTAATTTTCTTATCTCATTTCCTTTACGTTTTCTTCCCATCAATTTCTCAGCATCATTTTATGTCGATGCCAAATTCTTTCAAGTGTTTTAGTCCATCTAATTTCTAGGGAAAAAGTGAATTGAACATATACAGAATTTACCTATGGAACCTACTGAACTAGAGCATCGATTGATCTGGATCCTGTCCTTTTCCTTGAGAACAGGAGGGTCCTGTTATGCAGAAATTATTTTATAGATTATACTAACAAACAAACACATCATTTTATATTAAATAATTGCATACATTTATGTGCTAGACAGCTACTTTACATTTAAAAATGATAAAGTATCAGTTGTTTATTAACTTTGTCAAACATAAGAATCTCTATATGTTAAAATAGAAAGATACAAATTGAATTTGTATAAAACTGTGAACCCTTGCACAAGGAATATTGGGTCCCTTCACATATGTTTTTCTCTTTCATGACAAGGTCCTTTCATGTTCTTAAGAAAAATGAGAGAGAATCCAAATCCCTAAGCATAGGCACATATGTTATGCAGCATAAAAGATGAAGAGAAAAACAATAGCATTACAAATTTACAATTAACGGCAGGGAGACAATAATTTTTTTTTTTAGTATAGAATGCATCTTGAATGAAGAATTTGCACTTTGAAATTCATATGTATGTATTTAGACATACATACAAACACACATCAGCTTGATTCAGTTTCAATGGTTATTTCTGGAAGCTGTAACGTGACCATATCAGAGAATATTTCTTTGGAACCACACCAAATCAACCCAAACCTTGAAAGGAACTGAATTTGATGAACAGCACTGTCTAATTTCATTGATAAGTTGCATATTTTGCCAACATATGTTTTCAATTATCTTCTTCTCAAGTCCAATCTGTTGTACTCCGCAGGAACCTTTCAATGCTGAGCCACCACGTTCTGCCTTGATTTCCTCATATTTGACTCCTGCAGATTTCTTTTACAAGAGAAATCATGGCCCAGTACCGATAGTTGATGACATAGAAAGGTAAAGGTCATATGTTGATCTTGTGTGATTCTTTCTCTTCGTCTGTCAAGGTTGTTCACAATAGTGGAATTTGACTTATTTTATGACATGTTTGGCGGAGCAGATATTATGTGTCAATATCTGGTTTGGTAGGAAATCCCAAACAGCTTTTTATGAAAGATATCAGGTTAGTGCTGGTTTGGGGATCTTAACTTTTATGAATTGTTAACCAATGGTATAATGATTATCACTTCATCAGGCCCTTGGGATGCCATGTCTCCGATTCATTTGCTATATATGTCTCCAATAAATTGTTTCTCAAACAGGGAACTGACCTTGTTATTTGATAACAGGATGCTTCCCAAGTACAATGTCACTGCCACACTACAGGTTGGTTAGATAAAAGTTCATAATTCATTTGTCAGTCGGTTTTTTTTTTTTGGCTAAACTTGCATGGAAGAACCAAATTGTGTTGGTTTGCTGTTGACTACATCCTGCAAATGAATTTGATATTTTGATTTCCCTCTGTGGGTTTCTCAGTGTGCAGGTAACAGAAGGACTGCTATGAGCAAGACCAAAACAGTGAAAGGAGAGTTGGTTGGGATGTTTCTGCTATAGGAAATGGTTAATATTAACAATTTTGGAATACTTTTTTTAATTCTCATAACAGCCTGTGAATGCGAGAATTATTTCCATGAAGTGTCATAATGACATGGACATGCAACCCTGATTTAATTTGAAATATTCATTACTCTGGGAAAAATGCTTTTTTCATCAATTTTTTTTTTTCAAAAAAGTATTTCCATCAGTTTGTATAGATTAAATTGTTTTCATATTTCTCTTTCGTGCTTTGAAAAATTTGAGGTAAGATGCTAATATCCTCCTCAGTGTCTTAATAATTTGTTGATAAAATTCACATTTGATACAAACTTGAGGAAATTGAAGCTAGAACATCAAGTGAGCCAAATACATCATGTGGAAACTATAAGACAAGATACTGTAGACATGGTAGGACTGGTTGACTCTGATATATTACTTTTGGAAGATCTACCTGGAAATGATACCTTTATTCAAGATGGCCACTATAATTATTTGGCATACAAGAGAATGGTTTTGATTTGGGCGAGGATGAACAGATGTTGATGTGGTGTTTTTTGGAATGTTGTTATGAGTCCATGTTAATTTCTCCATCACATATTTACCAGTTTGAATTAATGCTTTTAATTTTTTTTTCAATAAAACCCTTTTTTTAAGAAAGAAAAGTAAATTTCACTTTTGATGACTTCTATCTTATTGTTTAACATGTTTCCTTGATAGAAAGTAAAGAATTCTTAATTGAAGTGACCCTTTCCCTTCATGATACGTAGCTTTTGATAGGTTAACATTTATTGGCTGGATGCCATTGTGTACTTCTTTTTGCAATCACATGATGTCCGAATGGCACAACTGTTCTTTCTAGTGGCATAATTTCATTTTTTATTTGAGAAACTTACAAATAAGAGCCAACCTTCGAAGATATTTATGCATAATGACGAAATTACAACTCTCTGGTTATTTGGTCCTTCTGCTAAATAACTATTCAGGTTGGTCCTTATATGTAAGTTTCCCTTTTTATTTCTTACATTGAGATGGAAGTGCTCAAGCGTTGAAGAAGCTTCTGTTATTTACATTATGCTTAAAGTCTATATAGAAGCCTATTATTATAGATATGTACTTCTCCATTATTCATCTGGTTTTTCTTTCCTTGGTTAGCTAGCATCTAAGATGTTTCATCTAATATGTCTTAAATTCTAATCATTGTTTAATTATATTTTTCTCTCTCAGCTGTTTGGGGTGGTGGTGCCAAATTGACTGATGTTGTCGAACTTGTTGGAATATCAAAGTTGACAAGAATCTCTCAATTTGGTGGAAAACATGTTGAATTTGTAAGCGTCGACAAGTGTAAGGTAATTACAATGACTTGTAAATTTACTCCAGAGATGGTGGATTCTTTCTTGTTATTTATCACAGTTCTAAAAACCGGACTGGGCAGGCCAGTCGGACCAGTTCAATCGGGAACCGGACTATTGGCCGATCCGGTCAAGCCTGTGATCAGTGTGCTGAAAACCGGCTACAGAACCGTCGAACCAGATGTAAACCGCCCAAACCGAACAAATCGGCCACGGTTTGATTGCTTGCTTGTTCAGCACTTCACTTCCCAATTGAATAAAAAGTTCCTTGGCTTGGTTTGAACCTGGGTTGTGGGATTGAGAAGCAAGTCATTCTGTCATTGCACCAAGTGGAATTTCACTACTAAAGGTGCCTTAGTATATATTTAATATGAAGCAGAGACATGGTTCTAACTTTCAACAAAAGGTCCTTGGTTTAAATATTATATTTAAAATATGAATATAATTTTAAATTAGTATAAATATTATATTTTAAAATATCAATACATATTTAATTATATACTGGTTCGACGACGGTTCAACTACGGTTGAACCATTAAACCATAAATCAGTCCTCTCACCGGTTTAATGACCGGTTCGGTTTCAGAAACTTGTTATTTATTGCATTCATTCATGGAATGTATTATGTAAATCTTAAAAAAAAAAAAAAAAAAAAACTAGAGGAGGAAAATGGAGGCCTTTACAAGGCATCAATTCCACTCAGTCAGGCCACATATCCAGTAGCAGATGTTCTACTTGCTTATGAAATGAATGGCGAAGTAAGTGAATTTGGCTTCTTGTTGTTTGCTATCTCCTTGCAACAATGTAGTTTTCGAGGTTCATTTATCTTGGTTTTCATTACTATCTAAAAGAAACCCATAATAAAAATCATACTCTATGATTCATGCCACACTACTAATTTCTCAAAATTTTACAAGATGAGCTGCAGATATTATCACTCAAGTCGGCAAAAAAAAAAAAAAACCAATATAATGCATGTTTATTACATGAGTGTTTCTTTTCCTTTTGGTTTCTTTTGCTCATTGTTTTCTAGTTTTTATATTTACACAGTTTCCCCTTGGTTGGAAATTGGAACCTAATTATTCATAATGTGTCCTCAACTGTCATACATGCGTTGCCTATAAAATGATCTATCAGAAAATATGTTCCCAAAGCGTTATGACTGAACTTTGACATATAAATGGTAGATAATATGACAGATACCTTTCTTTAAAAAGAATTTCTGTAAGTATGCAGTTGTAACTTCCAAATCAGCATCCTTAAAACTGTTTTTAGAATTGAGTATAATATTCCAAATGATTGAAGGCATTTTCTGTTGGACCAACTTCTTATGAATAAAGACTGTTTTTACAAGAATAATTCATTAAGAGAAAGTAGAGCAGTGCGAACAAGGAGGATAAGATATCCTCCGAGAACAACCAGAAGAGAGAAAACAAGACAAAGGTGAAAAAGTACATAAGCTCGAAAGATCTCTCCAATCCCTTTATAGATCCATAATAGAAAGCCCTCTAAATAAACTATGTGGAGACACCCACAAGGATGTGAAGAAGACATCTCTTTCCCACAAAAAATGAGAGTGAAGAAACTTGTTATTAAAAATTCTGGCATATCCATAAACACCACAATCCCCACATAAAGGTCTCAATACCAAAAAAATTTTCTCGCGGCCTTCTCAATAAGGCCTCTAAAATGAGTAGACAGAAATTGGTCCAAGGATTCTGGACAAACCCATTGCTCTAAAAAATGCCAAAAATCCATTTGAAAGCTGCTATGTGACTTCATGATGCAAAAAAAATATGGTTATTTGCCTTTGAACTCCGAAAGCACATAACACAAATATCAGGAAAAAATGGCCTTGTGAGGCCTACGAGTTCACCACTGATAATTTGCATTAATTCTATTAAGTACCACAATCTAGACAAAAGTTTTAACAGAGAGCTATAAACTTTCAAGGAACTTGAATATGAAAAAGTTTAAACAGCTGGCTTTTGAATCAGAAATTGGAAGAAAAGTTTACAAGTATAAGAACCAAAAGGATCTATGGAGCACAATGTTTTGTCTGGCAAAGTAGAGTAGCAAAAAGAATTAGGAGTGCCCAATAATAATGCAAGGCCTGCAACCTCTCCATCATTAAGGTCCCTACTAAAGTGAAAATTCCAAGAAGGATATAGGAACCTTGAACAGTATAAAAATCAGAAATAGGGGTTAATGCAAAGTGGAAAGACAATAAAGATGAGGGAAAAGGTTAGAGAAACAAGACAACGCTATCCAATGGTTCACTTGAAATTGAAAACGAGAACCATCCCCAAGACTTTTAAGTAAGCAAAGGAGAAAAGAAAGGATACACCTGAGAGATTAACTTCCAGGGACTTGCAGAAGTAGTATTGATCGCAGCTTTGACATCCCAAACATAAATACTTTTAACCTTCGTCTTTCCTTAGTGAAAAATTATCCATTATACTTTCAGCATTAATTCAACAGTTTGCAGGGTTCTTTTGCTTCATTTGTTGTTTTGGTTTTTTTGTTTTTTATTCTTTTGGCAATTGGGGGTGTGGTGACTTACTACGATGTTATATTAATTTCATCTCATTTAAATATGTTGTCGCCTTCCTCCAGCCTCTTACCAGGGATCATGGATATCCATTACGGGTGGTTGTTCCTGGTCTCATTGGAGCCCGGTCTGTTAAATGGCTGGAAGCTATCAATATCATCGCAGAAGAATGCCAGGTCTGATATGTGATGTGAAATTATTATGAAATAACAAAAATTTCCCTTTCAGAATGTCCTAGAATTTGGCATTATCATGTGTCAGGGTTTCTTCATGCAAAAGGACTACAAAATGTTTCCACCATCAGTGAATTGGGAAAACATTAATTGGTCGAGCAGGAGACCCCAAATGGATTTCCCTGTTCAGGTATTCTGATTATTCTACTCATTTTGGATTACCTAACTTAATTTTGGATTAAAGAATATAAAATGCTTAATATCTTCAAAGCATGTTACACACATTTAATTTGTTACAAACTGAATAATCTGGCGCTGATGAACTAAACACCACAAGTCTATGCATTTTTCAATTAAAACTTTTGTAACTAAGACTTATGATTTCACTGTGGCAGTGTGTTATATGTTCTCTAGAAGATGTGAGCACAATAAAGCCTGGCAAGGTTAGTTTATAAGATCACAGGTGTATTGAGCTATTCTATGCATGTGTCTGTTTCTTTTATTCACTATGAAATTCACAAACATGTCAAGTACTTTATTTCTTATCTTGATCTTATATACATGGCATGCAGGTTTAGAACTCTGACCAAGCTTTTCAAGTGTTAAATGTATAATTGTATTTTGCATTTTCTTTAAAACATATAGATGTTTCTATATCTAATTTGAGAATTGAGATAATTATTTTTGTTTTCATCATGCAAATAATATTTTTAATTTCTGTTTCCTCAAAATGTAATGATGTTCTTCCCTTGCAGAAATGAATCTGCAATATAAACCTGTCTACCCCCACTCCCAATTTTAGCATATATTCTTTCCATGTGGTGCTTTTCACTTTCTTTTTCTCCCCTCTTTATTTGAGTATAACCATTGATATTTGATTTTCAAATTTCCTTGCCTAAGGACAGTAAACATAATGCCTTGGTATACCAAGATGAAGCAAGCAAGAGTAGCTTACATGTCCAGTCCATTGGTAATTGACTGAAATCCTAATTCTCACATATCTTGTGCAGGTAAAAATTAGTGGATATGCAGCATCAGGGGGTGGCAGAGGCATTGATAGAGTAGATGTGTCTGTTGATGGAGGCAAAACATGGCTGGAAGCCTCAAGATTTCAGAAAAGTGGCATTCCCTACATAGCAGATGATGGCAACAATGACAAATGGGCATGGGTACTTTTTGAGTTCACAGCTGATATTCTTTGCAGCACTGAGATTACTGCAAAAGCGGTATGTCACATTTCTTCTACTAATTATCATGATTTTATTTTCTTTTCTTATGTAAGACTACTACATCTGACCCTCCCCATCCCACAATGTTGAGAGCCCCGTGCTCTGGCCCATCCTTTTTATGTAACCAACAAGATATCCTGATAAAACAAATCACTTTCGATGATTAGGATGTATATGATCACAGGAGATGATGATTGCATATGGGTCATTCAAATCACAGTGGTTGAAAGTGTTATCTATTCTGAATTAGCTGCCTCATGAATGGAAAGAAATGTACTGTCCACTTTTCAACGAATGTGTAGTTTTATTGTTCTCAACTGCATAAGCAAATGGAATCAATTTGGCTGCCTCCTAAATAATATTTCAAAGTTGTATCAAATTAATAAAGCTTCCTTATAGATCACACTAAAAAATGGAAGCATAAAACATGTTGAGGAAAAAAATTGACATGTCATGGATCTCAAATATGATCCATGGGAGTTTTGAGAACCAGATGCATGAATTGAAACCAAAATTCAGGGAGGAATAATTGTTGAGATAAAGAGGGTTCTATTTTTAATCTATTATTGGTAGGTATGAAACAAGGCAAAATGAAATGATTAAAATAAGAATCCCGCCTTTTTCTATTATGAGCAAAGAATGAGAAGAAATAGTAACTCTTTCATAATTTTCATTTATACCCTTAAATTTTGAGTTAGTATATTTTGAGCTTAATTTCAAATCATATGACTACATAAATTGGACAAATAACCATAACCTTTCAGCTTGATACTACATGGCATAAATTTCTTATGGTCAAAATACAAAAAATCCCTTCAACCAAGGGTCATTTGTAGAATCCCCCTGTGCTTTGAAACTTAACAACTCAATTCCTTGAACTCACCAAACCATGCATATTGACTCTTTAGAAGAGGTTTTCTGCACACACACCGAAAGGTCAATTTGCACTAGGATGCACATTTTGGTAAGTTTAGAAAATCGTATGGTTGAGTTTCAAAGTATAAGGGGGTTTTTTGCAAATAACATATGGTTGGAAGGGTTTTTTGTATTTTAGCCATTTCTTATTGATGGGATATAGTCACTCTTACCTTCAGTTACCGCTTTCACTACCTTGAAATGTACGCAACAATTGTCACTTCTACTCAATTTTATTCCCTTTTACTCCTCTACCTTTATTTTGTAGTAGTATCAAATAAGCAATTTAGCTCCAAGTGGGTTGATTTGCATAATGGTTCAGAAAGATCGCCACTATTAGCGTTGGAAATCTTTAGTAGTAACATCTGTTTAATACCTTGGGCTGATTTGCAGGTAGATTCATCAGCAAATGTCCAACCCGAAAAGGTTGAAGACGTTTGGAACTTGAGAGGGATATTAAACACTTCATGGCATCGAATACAAGTTCAAGTGTCTCACTGAAACTTGTAAAGGTTGTTTGGCTACATCAAGTCTTGAGTTGTGCTCACTGCTCAAGGCTATATATGCTAATTTGCTAAAGAAGATAAAACACTTCAGCTTTAATTATATATAGTTGGTTCTTGAAGCTTCTTACTGAACACTGAAGAGGCACTGTCAGCTACGGGCTATAGAGAAATCCTTGTATCCTCCTAAAGTAAGTGTTTTTTCTTATTCCATGAAAGTAAACGCAAAGGAAATAATAAATATATAATGTCAAGTTTAACATGAGTTTTATACACTTGTATAGCTTCCATGTGCAAAAAAGATGAAAATATTTTAACAGCAGTTCGTGACCACTGTGATTTCCCTATGTGAAAAAAAAAAAAAAGTTTACTTTAGCACCACAACTATTCCTAAAAAAAGAAAAGAAATGCTTTCAACAACAGTTTTAAACCGCTACTATATTTAAATAATTGAAAAAAATTATTTTTAAAGACAGTTTATACTACTATATAATTGAATTGAATATAAAGTATGTTTATTCGTTGGATTTAATCCCTTTTTACATTTAACTACATCTAATACTCAACATGTTAAGAATCAACATGGTTAGATAATTTAAGGGCTAAAGTAGCACGCCATTTTTTCTTTTCTTCTTTCAAGTCCTGACGAAGGGAGAATGGTACATCAAATGCCTTCCTAGACAAACTAAGCTCTACTAAACTACAACCATTATTGGAACTGTTTTTGTTTCTTGTATAAAGAAAATGATTAGGTGTAAACGATTCATACAATGAGGTTTTGCACACATGTTTACCAGCCTAACCCGAGTCAGTGAGCATGTTCTTCATCATCATCAGGGAGAAATCACTCCCTGGAAAACGTTCTTTGTTCATATGTGATTCAATTTCTTTAAAATCTGGTCAGAATATTGCACATACGTGCCCCAATTGATTATTTCACAAAACAATGGTCTACGCAAGGCACAACTTGAGCTGATTTAAATATAAATCATAGTACCAAACAATCAGGCAAAGGGCATTCATTCAAAGTTCTTCTTGAAGATGTTCCTTGACGTATACAATACCTAAGGTTATGGGCTGCAGGAATTAGGGTAAGGGTTTATGTGATTGATACTACTGTAGCTACCAACTCTGTAATTAGTCATTTCTATGCTTTGTCTCCATACAATGATAACACAGGCCTCAACAGCGATAGGCTTCCAAATTGCTTGTTCCATTCATCGTAAGTGCCAAGTTCCTTCGAGGAAACAGAAGGCCTCACCTCTTGCAGGGCATTCTCGAAGTCCTAGACAAAAAGAGGAAGCCATTTTAAAATTAATCAAGCTGACATATTTTTTAAATTTCTGGGTTATTCATGATTCTGGCTACATACCTGAAGAGTTACTGGCCTCATATCCTCCTTTTTCAACTTTGTTATTTCTATACCTTGTCTTAAAGCTTCTCTTAGGGGACCCATAGAAGCATCCTTCACTAAGTTTTTCATGTCTGATCCTGAATAACCTAGAAAAGGAAGTTACCGAGTAAAAACAAAGTAAAACAGAAATTAGGGAAAGGCTATTTCAATTAACTATCAAAATACTATGCATGAGATACTGAAATTAGCTTGGAAAAAAATGCTGATACCTTCCGTTAAGTTGCATATGATATCTATTTCTTCCTTTGATAGCTTGAATAATCCATCCTTCTCTAGGAGGTTACGTACAATCCAAGCTCTTGCCTCTTCATTACCCAAAACAAATAAGTTAGCCACGTGGTGCCAAAAGAGTGTAGAAAAATGAGAATCATAATCAGCACCTGAGGAAGGGAGAGGAATATAAAGTCTTTTGGTTAGTCTCCTTCGCGCTGCTTCATCAAGCTCTTGGGGACGATTTGTTGCCCCTGTATAAGTTGCACCCAACTTTTTTTAACAAGCAGGTTTACGACACAAGTTTATGTGATAGAGGCTCACTGCCATCAAATTAAAAGGAGCCGAAAGAAACTCTTTTTGGCTTCAAAATTGAGCTAAAATTGGAATATTACGAAAAAAAAGAAGGAATTTGAACCAAGTGGCTCAACAATTACCTACAAGCAGAATTTGCTCACTACCACTGTCAAAGCCTTCCATTTCAATGAGAAACTGTGTCTTTAGACGTCTACTTGATTCATGTTCACCCTCTGACTTACGCTGAGAAAAGATTTAGGCAATAACAGAATAAGAGAAAAACAAAACAACATATAGTATAAATATTACAAATTAACAGAAATTTCATGTGTAGTCCAGAAATACTGGCGATTTTTCATTTTCTGCAGTAAGATCACATATCATGCACTTCCGTATAGATGAGAATGCCATGGCTTAATTAAAAAATTTCCCACAAAAAGTTTAGTAATGTGAACCCATTAAAGCTCAAAATGTTTGCCTTTATTAGCCAATATATGGCATACCTGAGACAGGAGCGAATCTATTTCATCAACAAAAATTACTGCTGGTTGACGACAACTGGCAACTCCAAAAAGGGCTCTTACTAGCTTTTCGCCTTCGCCAATCTATAATCATCAGTAGATATATCAGGTATTCAAAACTTGGTTCTAGGATAGACAAAATGTGATAAATCCGGTTCATGAGTTGAGTGAGGTGCCCACAAAAGGGGGCCGGGTGGGGGGAAGCATTTGAGAGTATCAAGAAGAAACATAGTGTAGAAGTTGTTGGGATTCTGGTTACAAAATCTAACTAAAATTGCAGGTAAGCATCTAAGATTATGGTTAGAAAACTGCATAAAATATTAAAGTTTTAAGAGAAATATATTAGTAAACCTTCGAAATACTAAACAGATAAAGCTTAAATGAATATCCAACATACCCACTTGCTTGTCAACGAACTTGCAGATATATAAAAGAAGGTTGCCTTTGCCTCCCCTGCTATGGCTTTTCCTATCATTGTTTTACCAGTTCCCTAGCAAGCAAAGTAGTAGACAAATAAGAGACCAAAGCGTTTGCAATTCACATCATCAGGAAGAGAATTTTGCGCTTACTGGTGGACCAAATAGAAGCAGACCTCTCCCAGGGGAACGGCAACCCTTAAATATGTCTGGACGTAGCAGAGGCCATATGACCATCTCAGTGACACATTTCTTGGCATGCTCCAATCCCGCTACAATGTCATTAAACAATGGGTAGAGTAATTAGCTTCACAGGTAAGCAGATTACCAATTTGGTGAACAAAGAAGAAAGATCAACAGCTATTTATATTACCAATGTCATCCCATCGGACATTGGGATCTCTATCCATAATCTCATTACTAACATGTTCTATGAGGCGAGGTTCCAAATTCCTCAATTTCTCAGGAAGCTCACCATCGGGCCCACATAACATTTCCAAACTAAAAGAAATTATGAAACACATTAGGAAGTGAATGCATATATCATGCAACTAAAAATAACAAAATTAGAAGTAGATTGTAAACACTACAAGTCAAGGGTTGATCCCACCACCATTAGATGAAAGTAGAATGTAAGAACAAAACTCTACGTAGATTCATAAGAAGAACTTAGAAAGAATATCGCCATTTGAACTTTGAAATGTACAAAAAGAATGCATGTAGGAAGTGATGCAGAATGAGAAGCAAGAATTATGAACTTAGAAAGATTAACAGTTTGCACGTTGCACCACTGACCATCTCTTTGTAGAGTCATCTAAAGCATCATCACACTTTCCAGCAATTCGTGAAGTAATATTTCCAGCATTGTTCCCACTAGATTTAACAGGGGGAACAAAATTACCACGGAAGCCTCGTCGTGAAACACCGTATGATCTCCCACCATATAACCTATTGGCAGGATTATTATCGCATTGTGCTGAGACAGCACTGGGTGAACCAACTGTTCCTCGCCTCTGCCTTGCTTCCATTTCCTGCCCAAATAAGGTGTTGTTGTCAACATTGATACATGCAGAGAAAGTACTTCAGAAAAGGAATAGCAAAACACACCATATAAACTCAGATAAGATGCAAATACCAACTAAAAAGTTTGCTGATTAAGAGTGTTACTTTTCTCTTGCTAGAATGTAAGTTTGATAACCACTCTACAGTTTTCTTGCTCATGCCCTTTTAAGCTTAGTTCCTTATAAACATCCAAATCTAATACTTAAGCACTAAAGTTTCATCTAGAAAGTATATCACTTTCTCTTGAACAATTACGTGCTCATGAACAAAAGGCAATGCTCATAGAAAACGATAATACAAGAAGGAAGAAAATGCAATATTGCACCAAATCTGAGAATCCAATGTGAAATGCTTTTAATCATGAAACAGGAAACAATTTCCCACCCATTCCCAAACTTAACAATAGAAAAAGGGTGAAGTAAACAATAAAGTAAAATAAGGGTACCAATTTTTCTCTGGCAGTAACAAACCCATTGCCACAGACATCAGGGTTAACTTCCTCCTTGCTTGAAGGTGACTTTGCATAACCGACAATAGGACTATTAGTTTCTATGTGTACACGTTTTGTCCCAAAAGTGTTTCCAGAGGTTCTTTCTTCCCTTTCAACTTGCAAGAAAGAAGAGACAGCATGACCCTTTGTATGGCTGGCATGTGACTGAGGCCTTTCAACAACCATGCAGTCCTCAGAGCTGTTATTTTTCAAGTTGAAATAACTCTTGGAAGCATTATCAGCCCTCGAGGTGCTTTTCCCATACATGGATGTCAACTTTGCTTGCACCATTTCCTTTGACGCCTTGCTGAATGCCTCATCTTGCTTCCCCAGTTGATCACCCTGGAAATAGAAACGTTTATTCACAAATCATTACCTCAACTATCAGGAGGAACAGAATATACAAGAATTTAATTCGAATAAAGATCAGAAAAGTGCAACTGAGATCCAGGCACAAACACAGCACCACAGGTTCAAGAGTGAGGGAACAGAAAAAATTACAGTTTAAGTCATTTATCCTAAACAGAGGTGGAGGGAGGAGTATGCTTGTCAGCATGTACTACCATTTGATTCTCATCCTTCTCTTTACATTGCTTGAGAAGACCTCGAAAGTACTTCGACTTGCGAATCTTCTCAATGTCAATATCTCCTGATGTGCGAAAAATGCATCCCGGAGACTTGTTTGCTTGTTCGAAAGCTCGGCTGAGGAAAATGAAGAGGGGAAAACCAAAGAGACGAAAAAGATAGCATCAAAACACATCTCGCCAATGTCCCATTCTCTTATCAAAAGAAATGAAAGGAAATTGCATAAGTATCCTACAGAAAAGCATGTCCAAGGCATCTCCAAAAGAATGAAAACAAACCTAATTTGTAGATCATTTCATTCTCATACCAATTTTCAATTTATCAATTAAAACCTCACAAAGGTGAAATCAATTCCATGCGCACATTTTAAGATCGCCACTGAAGACACATCAAATTTAACAGCTGAAAACTAAATCATCTCAATAGGCGAGAAATGGGAGCATGAATTGAGCTTGGAAAGAAAGATGAAGACAGAAAGAAAGAGGTACCGATCAGAATCAGGAATGAGGGATCGACGAGCGGAGTCGAGCGTGGCGAGGGCCTCGCGGCGAATGGGATGAACGAAGGCGTGGTCGACGTCTGAGCGGCAGTGGGAGTCGAGGAAGCCGAGGAGGCGAAGGGAGAGGGCATAAGCGGAGGGGGAGTCGCGGTTGTGGAGGGCAAGGTCGGCGCCGAAGAGAAGAGAGTGGAGGCGCTTGAGGTTGTCGTCCACTTCCATTCTCCAACACTTTTGCTTCGCTTCCTCCATTTTCGCTCTCAGCCACGCAGAAGAAGAAGCAGACGGGCATGGATATGGGATTTGCTGCTTTGCTTGATATCGTCTTTCACTGTCCCTCAGTCTCAAATGTCCCGCGCGCGGCAATAGTGCAGGTGAAGGCTGGTTTTTCACAATCCGATGGCATTTTTCAAAATAGTATAAGCTTACTTTGACGGGTTTTTCAAAATTAGAACTCGCATTTGTAAATATATTTAAAATTAATTCTCTATTTATCTTTATAAATATTTTAAATAAATTTATACAATAATTAATTATAATTTTAAAAATTAATAATAATTTTATATAAATTAAAAAAATTGTATAAAAAAACATACTTCAATACACTTATTTATGATTTAAATAAATTAATTAATATAATAATTTATAAATTAAAATATATTTAATGATAAGTTTAATGAAAATTAAGAGTGCAGAGCAGGACTAATCATTCTCAACCCATACACATTTCATCCTATAAAAAAATACAATTCTATCAAAAAAAATAAATAAATATTAATAGAATCGAGCAAAGAGCAACGGACAATGGACAATAAATTTGATTGATGTATTCATCTAAGAAAGTATCAGTTGTATTTAGATGGCATAATTCACAAAGTAAAATATACATACTGCCACAATTTTGCTATTGATAATAGAGTATTGCATCCAAGTCATATAGTGTGTGACATGTGACGGTACTGTTAATCTGAACTTTTGGGTGTAATGCACCCTAAGCATGATAATTAACGAAATGCATGAAATGATAAATTAACAGTGAAAGACATTTTTATTGAGAAATTATCTAAAATCCTGTCAACGTTTTTTATAAAATTAAAAAATTATCCCACACTTCTAGAAAATAAAAATGTCACCACTATTACAGTCAACCTAATTAAGTGATAATTGAATATATTAAATGATAAAAAAAAGTTTTTTATTGCACCTCACTAAATAAAAAAAAGGGATTATAAATATTTATAAAATAATATAAAAATGAATTAAAAGAGTATGACCAAAGAAAACAAGAAACGAAATCAATAATGAGTAATAAATAGTAATTAAATTATTAAAGTAAAACAAAAAAATTCATAGAAGAATGAAACTTATTTAAGGGACGAACTAAAATTGAAGAAAAAGGAACATGTTAACTACTTTAGCTCCAAGCTATAAAATAACATGTTTGAAAAAAGATAATTTCTTAAAAATAATTATTTTTTTAAAAAGCTTTATTAAAAACAATTTTAATTACAAGTTATTTTAAACATAAAATAAATTAATCTAAATACATACAAAATAAGCAATTTTGAACTAAAATTATTAGCCAAAAAAAAAAAATAGAAGCAAAAGATACAATAAAATAAGATCTCTACCTGCCCAAGCTTTTTATTTGATTGCAAGTCCACAGGACTATACAAAGGAGCCATTCCCTACCTAACACACATCTTCCATGTAAGAAACAAATGCATTTGTCAAAAGAACAAAGACCTACAAGAACAGCAACCGGAGTACCATGTTTCTCCTTCTGCTTCTCTTTGCCGTCCAGTCCCTTTTATAGAAGGGTCTCTACTAATCATAGTGTTATGTGAACACTTATCTATAATAATGCTGCTTACGCTAGGCTACACAACTGTACAGTAAGTGCTAAATAGGAATTGCTTGATTTGGGTAAACTTTGACCATGCTATTAAACCAAGTCATCCTTTGATGATTTGTGAAAGACACATGTTAATATAGAACAGAACAATGAAGGTGTTATGTGTCAAGCATGACAGTGCTTGGACTATGGCCCTTTTTGTACCAGACCAGTGCTTGTAACTCAGTCCCTCTTCCCTTCCTTGCCCATCTTTCATGCATCCTGTTTTAATTCTCTATTTCAATATTTTCCTATATCACCCTTTATTAGTCTCTTAGCATTACACCTTTTTTTTTTATGAATATGGTGCCTTCTTGTTTTCTTTTTTTATTTCTTGGTTATGATGGGAGACAGAGGACTCAAATCTTCTGTCATCTCTGAGTCTCAGAAGCTAAGCAAAAAATTTAGTTGGCATTATACAGAAATTTAAATTCAACCAAAATTGCATTCAAGAAGAAAGGAATGCACACCGAGGAAGTGGGGATAGGCCCATGCACACTAGAAAAAGGGGGGGCCACTTGCACAATTTGTGGGCTAGAAAGTTTGCAAATCTTGGGCTTCATCAGGAGCTCAAATACAAAAGATAGAACGAGAGAGAGGCCTCAGCATCGTCAAGAATATGGTGTCACTTGCAACGTTATTTTCATGTGCCAAGGTTTAAAATAATCTCTGATTTTATTATTTGCTCCTATGTTATTTCTTGTCGTGATCATAAAATATAATTTTTAATGTAATATATTCATCTTCCACAAATTAAGAAATAAGAAACATACTTTCTAGCCTGTGAAGGAGAAAACGAAATCCATTTTTAATTTTTATTAGAAAATTACATGATATGGTACCAAAAGGGCAAATTTCAATGTTACATCAAACCCTCGTAGTGGTTTGGCAACATTTCAATTTTTGTGAATTTTTACATGCATACTAAAAAAAAAAAATTAATTTCGATATATTGTCATTCTATAATAGTATAAAATTTTTACCCTACGGTACAATATTTGAGAATATGTTATGCTTTGGCTGCTTGATTCCGGAAAATAATATAACTAGACTTGTCTCTGTAATATATGCAAAGAACATGGCTAACTTGAAAGCAAGAGAATTGAGAAGATGCGCAAGTAAGGGAAAGTATTTGCTTGTTTGATCTTCAAATTCAATCCTTAATCCTTAATAATATGCAAATGTTCATCCACAACATGTGAGGTTACTTGCAACTGGCTTTATGGCCAACAACAGTAGTGCTTTTAAACGCAAGCCATGACAGACAGGAAACACTAACTGGTGCCCATGTCAAGCCAAGTCAAAATCAAATGCACTTCAAAAACTGGTCTTTCATGCCCCTACGCACAAGCGATCTCCTCTCCCAGTCCCACCAGAATACCCATACGTACTTGCTTAAAAAATTAAAATTTCCTTCTATTCCTGGATTTTTTCATATTAAGTCAGACTGTTTAATGATTTAAGTATTATATTTAATATGAGATATAATATTGACCTTATATCGAGATGAACTTTTTCTTCAACTTAAATTTTATTCTAACAAAGAAAAAATTTGTTCTAATAAAAATAAAAATTCACAATGAAGACCCATGAAATTGCAATTTTTTTTCAAAATAAAAAAATATATGTGATACAGGTATTCCTGGTTAAAATAACAAGCATTTACGTTAAAATGGTTGGTTTTTTTTTTCTTCAGACACACAGTTGTTACCTTTTAGACGGCACGTCAAATAATTGAGAAGAATGCTTCATTGCCCATGGCAAATAAAACTTATTTACCAGAGAAAAGAAATTAAAAAAATCAAAATTGGATTATTACAAGCTTATCTGTTTCTTGTTCTTTCTTTTCTTTTCTTTTCTTTTTTGGTCAAATTTGATGATCTCGTTGTATATGAATACACTAATTTTATAAAAAGAAAAGTTTGTATTTTCTTTCTCTCTAATAACTTGTCATTCTCCTGTTTTTGAAAGAATGGAGGTGATCCATATCTATTTTTTACCCCTTTAAAGTTAGCCTTTAAAGTTAGCCTCAAAATCAGCAAAGTTGCATTCTTTGTCATTAATTATAACATTTTGGCTACTTAACGACCAATGTAAAATCTAAGTTAATTAGCAAAATTATGTTCTTTTTTTGTTAAAAATATAAGTTAGTTGTTACCTGGGGATGATGTTGGAAAATGACATATTACTGCTGCATTTTTTTTTTCTTTCAGTTGGATGACCTATTGATTTTGGGGATTTTTTAATATTCAATGGAGTAAAAATTTTAAAAATATAATAAAAATCAATTGGGGGATTAATACTTGAATTTTCTATGAAGAATGGAAATTTTGTCTAAATAAGTATTTTTTTTATAATATCAGATTATTTCATACATGATTGTATTAATTAAACTATTAGGCCTCCTAATTATACAATATAATCGTGCATCAAATGCATGAATACAATGAAGTCTTATCCTGCTATCCTAGTTATCGGGCAGTGAGAAGTCTTGTGGTATATATAATTATCTCACTTTCCCTCTGAATATTCAAAAGATGAGGTTATCTCTCTAGTATTTGCAAACTCAAAAAATAACACTCCAGCTGTTACATAACTGGGAGAAAGGTTAATTGTCGCATTCATGCATGATTATCATGAAAATCGAAAAGAATGCCAATCAACTTCCAACATAAAGGAATGACATATTAGGCTATCTTTGTATAGAGGATTAGAAAAGAAAAACAAGAAAAGAGAAAAGTTTAACATAAATTTTTTTTATTTAAAAATTTTATAAAAAGAGAAAAAGAAAATAAAAAAATTCTTTCTCTTTTTCAATTTAAAAAATTTTAAAGAATTTAAAATATTTAAATAAAAAAAATTATTAATTAATTTTCTATTCTTCTTTTATTTCTTCTCTTTTTTTTTTTAATTTTTTTTCTTTCTTTCACCTTCAAACTCCCTACCATATCAGAACGTATCTAAGCAATACAATTATTGTCTTCCCGCATTTTAAAACTTTTTCTCAAATATATCATGTACAATCCCTTTTCCACCTCAGCCGTGCTTCTTTAGTTAGTTTTATCGAGATGGAATGTACCCAGACGAGAACCAGTGCAAGATTCAAAACGTATATATAGAGATATATTCCAGCTCACAAAGGAAGCGATGGATTTTGAGCTCTCAAAGCTCAAAGGCATAAAGAAATGATTGGAAATGCAAGCAATGGATATGAAAGCCAAGCCAGACGTTAAAAATGGAAGGCAAATTAAGTGGCAACTGCCAAAAGCTGCATTCACTCATTCACTAAATAAATATCTCAACCCCAGAAAAACTTATCAATGCACTCGTGCATTTTCAAAGCTCAAATCAAAGGGGATATATATAATTATTGTATCTCTAACTTTGTCTAAGTAAAATGGCTTAGAGTAGAGCAACAATATTAAAGTAGAAAATTAAGTTTAAAAATTATACCTATGTACTTAGTTTATGATATGTTAATTATTTATTTTGTTAATTATGTTGATACGTTGTGAACTGGATATGTTTTAGCTAGATTAGGTTCCATTTTTTGCTGCCAATAATTTTTGTTTTGGTTGGCGATTTATATGCATTATCGTAAATACCCACTAAAGCATATGACATATCTTGATTTTAGAATTGGGTAACCATCTCTCCTCATTAACTTTTTTGAACCAAAATACATTGATTATATATTTGTACTTCCTTTATTTAGAATTCATAAGAGTGTATTTTAATAATAAATAAGGTGGAGTCTTAATAACATGACTTTACTCTCAATGTCAGATATTTAAATTTTATTAAAAAATATTTTATGATGAGAGTCAATCTCAATGTCTCAAGTGAGAATTAATCTCACACTTAAAAAATATAAAAAATAAGTTTCATTTTAAAAACCTCTTTTAAATATTCATTTTTTTAAAATCATTCACTTTAATAAAATATTTAATATCATTTTTTAAGTGTCTATTAAATGATGATGTTCTTTTTGTGGAATAGGGTTAAATTCAATGAAGAATAGAGTGAAAATGCCAGGTACCAACTCATTGCAACTAGGGAATATATACATCACCCTACTAATATTTTGCTTTACATCACCCTCCTAACCTTTGTCTTCTAGTTTTACTCTAGTTATCTAAATTACACTTTTTTTTTAATTTTTCCTAATTTTCTTCCGTACAAAATGTGGAGAGGAATGTATGTACAGAAAATTTTAAATATAAGAATTTGTATAATAAAAATTTTAAATAGAAAATTGCTAATATAGTTTCTAATATAAAACTTATAATGGTACAGTTAAATGGTTAGCAAGTTGAAGTCTCAATAGACTTGTAATATCAATAATTCAAATGTTATTAGAGAACATTTTATAAAGATCAAAGAAATCTTAATATTCTAAAAGATAATTAGTCTCACGTTCAAAAAATACGTATCATAATAATCCAAAGAAAGAAACCTTCTAATATAGAAAGAAAAGTGAATATAATTTAAACAAATATTTTAAAATAAAGTTTAAATCACCAAATTGGTCCTGATAGATTTCACCAATTTTACAATATATAATTCTTAAAATATTTTAATTCTTTTGTAGTCCTTGACAAATTATTCAATCATTTATGTTAATTTGTAAAAAAATTTAAAAGTAAACCATATTAGTTTTTAAATAAATATAATTTAAATGATAAAATAATTTATTAAAGACTACAGTAATATTAAAATTTTTTAAAAATTAATGTGAAGTCGGTAAAATATCTTAAAGATGAATTTAGTAATTTAGTCAAAATATTAGTAGGTCCAATTTTGCCAATTAAATGAATTTAATTAAGCAAATTAATGGTTCTCTGGACAGATGATCTGGATGCATCTTGGAATATCAAATATCTAAACCCTAACTCAGCCATGCAGACGTTCAAAAGTCGAATCAAAGGATTAAGGGTTTTTCCTTCACTTTGTAGTGTACCTACATGGCCACATTAGTCAAGAGATATTTGGTAAAAAAAAATAAAAATTGAACCATTATCGTCTTACATTAGAATTTTTTTAAAGAAATATTTTATGAGAAAAGATAAATTCAATATTTAAAATATGGATTAATCTCACATTTAAAAAAGTGTAAAAATATCACATAAGAATAAAAAGAATTAGAAATTTTTGTACATATTTTAGTATTACGTTGCATATATAGGAAATTGAATTTGTGCTTTAATTCTTAAAGCAAAATTTATATCATGAAATACAATATTCTAGATAAAATCTCTCATCTTCCTGCCAATTACAGATCTGCACGGTTCATCCATTAACTATATCAAGCTTAATTAAGCTTTTTAACTTTATATCTTTATTTTGTTTTTACTTTATTTCTTATTTTTTAATGTATTCATTTTAATTCATCAATTAATTATCAATTCCATTGAAGTTGTCATTATGATAAATTTTTATCTAAATTATTCTGTTAAATATATGGCAATGTGTCATATTAAATTTTTTTATATATTTAAAACCACAACATCAATAATCATTTAATATATTATCATTTAAAAAAATAATTTGAATGAAAAATAATATAAAAATAACATTTGATGTAATTAATAAATTAAAGGACTAAAATAAATAAATTAAAGAAACAAACAAATAAATAAAATAAAAATATAAGAACAAGCTTATAATGATAACGTAAGGATGATTATTTCACCTTCTCTGAAGTAACAGACTATAGTATAGTGACAACGTTACAAATTTAAAGAAAACCATTTTGTCCTTTAAACTAATGGTCTTCACAATTATGCAGAGAATCAAGTTGTTAACACCAGGGGCGGCGCGTATTTTAGTACGAGGGGGCCACCAAAATTTTCTAAAATTCTTTAATTTTCAATATATATTTTTTAAGTAAATATTTTTTAATATATAAATCTTAGCCCTCCAATAATGAAAAATTTCATTTCGATCCCCAATCTAAATTAGTCTAGTTCCTCCCGAGTTAAGACGATGACGAGTTTAGGATTCTTTAGAACATTCAGATAGGGTACGTTGTTTATTTGCTAGTAATTTCTAGAGCAGAATTCTCCCGACTTTGTTTTTCAATGAAATTTTTATATGTTGTAAATATGTTATATTCAACAATTCCAATAATCTCTAAATTTGACTTTATAGTTAATTATATTATTGCATATTTATATTTTGTATGATTTGAATGCAATGCATTATGCAAAATATTAAAATTTTCTGCGCCTTTGAATTGTTAACAGTGTCTAGAACACAAAACAGTTGAGGAAGTTGAACGCTGAAAAAAAATGTTATGATTGAAATTGAAGTACTAAGAAAAGAATAAAGTGAGTCATGAAAGATTAATGGTAGAGTTATCGGAATTGAATGTGGTAGGGTAGGCATGCTGCTTTTGCTTTCTCTCCTTTCGTAGTATTTGATAATGCATTGTGTATGTGGATGATGCGATACCTCTCCGATCCTTAAGCTCCCAATGTGCACAGAGTTTATGGAGCGGTGGGGACGAAGGGGATATCCAATTGCGCGACGGAATGGACCATTTTTTGAGGTGCCTTTCTCAATGACTACTTGATTGTACTCCACAATCGACGTGCACACAGATATATATACTGAAAGGATGTGCATGAGCGACTGCATCCATCAATCTTTTGACAATGATGTGGTGATATTTGTTTTAAATTATTAGTATTTTAAACCAATTATAAACTATTATTAGTTATTAATTTTTAGGATAAAATTTTCCTTTTTTTCTTGTATATAAGTGTGATTGTTGTTATTTTTAAAAATTTTTAATATTAATTTAATTTTTAAATTATAAAAAATAAGATTATTTTTGTCATTTTAAAAAATTAACATTAATTTAATTTTTAATAAAAAATATCATTAATTTAATTATTTAATTCTAAAAAATTATATTAATTTAATTTAAATTTATATATAAAAAGATGATTATGATATTATTTTTTATAATTTAAAAATTAAATTAATATAAAATTTTATTAAAATAATTAAAATAATTATATATATATATATATATTTTTTATAAAATTAAAAAAAGAATTTACTTTAGTTTTTATGATAAATATTTAAAATTCATAAATATAATCTATAGTTAATAAACATTTAACTAACTAATGCTAAAAAAGATATCATCATCAGAGTTGTCCTTTTCAGAAAAGGTCAAAATAGCGATTGGATGTATACTTCAATACGCCACCACCAACCCTAATGGGTCGAGATGCTCCTTGCTACATGTCGAATGCTCATGAGCAAGGTGTCAATTTTCTCAGAGTCCAATGCTTACCTCCTCTTGTTTCTTTGCAGAGTTTGAGAGAAAGAGTTAAAAAAGACATGTGGGGACGCACTTGCGCCTGGATTAGGGATAAGGAATCATCTGTCTTGTTAAACATTTTAAATGGCTCTTCATGATCGCACGAGAGGGATTCCATCTTAAATTCTATTTAGGTAAAAAATTAAGATATTTGTGATATAAATTAAAGGGTTTAGTTTTATTTTTAATATAATATTAATATAAAAAATTTTATATACTATTACTTAATTATTAATTATTTCATTATTAATAAAATTTATTAAAATAATAATTATATATTTAAAAAATTAAATATTAAATAACATATAATTAAATAATAATATAAAAATTTTTGTTGATAATAAATTAAAGTATAAATTAAAGTACATCCTAAACTAATGTTTCAGCTCAACAATCGCTACCTAAACCATCAAGCTCGAGATTCTGTTGGTCCTTATGTTCAAGTTCCACCCGAGGCATGTGATGTGATTATTTTAAGAAAAACTCTATACGTGACCAAAAATAAATAAATAAATAAAGAAAACACTCTCGTAGCACACTTCATATCTTACCGGTTATCATAAAAAATATTATTATTATTATTATATTTATTATTATTATTATTATTATTATTATTATTATTATTATTTAGTAGTGACTAGATTAGTTTGTGCGCATTTTGATTAATTCACTTTTCTAGTTTGATTGAAAGTAAACTAGCTATCTATAATAAGAGAAAAAAATTAACCAATCCTAAAAAGCAAATAAAATTAGTGTCATTATACGCAAAACAAACACGGTAATTCCTAAAAAAAATAATGAAATAATACACGAAGGAGAAGTATCCCGATTTATACAAAGGGTAACGCAAATTCGTCACAATTGAAGTACATTAAGAAAAGCAATGTTAAAATCGGACAGTGAACCAGAAAAATATTTGATTTACAATTAATTTTTTAAATTATCTAATCAAATTAAATAATGTTATAAAAATAATTCACATATAATAATATAAAATTTATAAAAAAAATTTAAAATAAAAAATTAATAACTGATCAATTAAAATAATTTAACTAGTCTATTTAAATAATTTTATCTAATTTTAATCGATTTAAATTAATTTAATCATAAATTTAGTTATAAAATTAACTTTAATTAATTGAATATTAAGTTCACAATTAAATTGGTCAAATTATCCAATCCAATCAAATTTTGACAACAGTACAATAAAGAATAAATATCCTAGGGTAAAAATCTGTAAGAAGAACTTATGTCTACATGCTGGTTTTATCATTCTATATATGACAAGTGCACGTAGAAGAAGGAAACCTTTTTACTCTTATTGAAACGTTGAAAATGTACATTTTAATTTAATTTATTTTATTTTACAAGTATACAACTACCTATTAAATATTAACATCCAACTTCACTCATATTTTTAAAAATAACATTTATCAAAAAATAAATTAAAGGAGTGTACTCTTTTTTAGTATTAGTAGGACTATAAATATTTCCACAGAGAAGCTTAATGTAACTTCTTTTTTTGTTTTTGATATTTTTCTTCTGGAGACAACCACACACATATATATAAGCCTAACTTATTGAGTTCTTAACGTACCAGAGTCATGAATAGCTTAAGAGCTTGCACTAACATACATTGTATACTTCATTAATTCAACCGTTAAAATAAAAATTTTTATAAAATAAATCAAGTTTATATAATTTTATTAAATTTTAAAATGAATTAATACTTCGTTTAATTATTTTATTTGAATATATACACTATGTAATTTAAGATATAAGTAACTTAAACTATTATACTAGATACTTATAAATATTTTGTTTATCTTAAATTTGATATAAATAATTGTTATGATAATATTATATAATTTAATTATTAGATTTATAAAATTCATACTCTATAAAATGTTATTTGTGCAAGTGTGTAACACTTTATATATATATATATATATATATATATATATATATATATACACACACACACACACACACACACACACACATAGAGTATGAATCAATTGATACTTATCACTTACACTCATCACTTACACTCTTTAATAATTTTTTATATAATATAATTTTTTATCAATCTAACTGTTGAATTAAACATGTATATCATGTTGATCATTTTCGTTGACATATTATTAGAATATAAAATAATTTTAAATTAATATAAAATTTTATATATATATGATTTACATGATAAAAATTTTAAATTCAACAGTAAATTCTGTAAAAAAAAATCATTCAATAAAAAAATTATTTAATAGTATAATATTAACTTTGATTTATATTGATATTAATTAATTCTTATTTTTATATATATATATTATATATATATATATATATATATATATGTATGTATGTATGTATGTATATATGTATGAGTGAGGAAAATAAATTTTGACAATTAAAACTTATATAAAATTTTAAAATTATAATATAAAGTCATGTAACCTTGTAAGCCTACCTTGTTGAGCTGTTAATGAATCGAGCCATGAGTATTTTGCAAGCCGACTCAACTCATTCCCAGTCCAAGTTCTCACGTTGACTGTATATGTATAGTCCTTGTTTCCAAATCTATATGTTACTTTGTTGAAAACTATAACAAAATTATTTGAGAAAATTATAATTAAGGACCGGTTAAGCATGAAATTCATTATCAAGGATCTATTAACTAGCAATGTAATTAATTTAATTAAAAATGAATTAGTTTCAGAACTTGTTATTAACTACTAGGATGGTTATTAACCTTGAGCAGAATTAATTACATTCAACTCATAAATCACAAAATCTAACCCAACAAAGACCATCCCTCAATGCTCAAAAGCACAGAAGGCATCTCCTATTGCATTATAGCAGTCTCTAATCCTCAGCCTTAATAACAATATAGTTGTATAATTTCAACTCATCAAGCATTGCTCATTATCAGATTAATTGCCAAATGGATTCGAAGTTATATTTGAAGGAAAGGAGCTCTTAAAGCCTAGCATTGAAGTTGCAGGAGATTTCTCCTTGATGCTAGTTTTACCCGATGAGGATTGAGTTGCATTGGACCAAGTTATCGGCTTTAGCTTCATTTTGTTACATTGAAGTCATGATCAAATGCCAAATTTTCTTAGAATGTTGCAAAAAAGGTTAGTTGCTTCTTATTTCTAGAGTTGAAAAGTTAGCAAATCTTTACATAACGTTTAATATATAGAATGGTCATTCCATATAATTGGAATAGAATGGATATGAAATAGAATAAAATATAATATAATAATTATTTCTAATCCATTGTTTGATACATGAAATTAATGTAAAATTGAATCAATGTTAATGTAAATGACAAAATACCTCATAAAAGTTTAAATACCATTTTTGTGAGATTTTAAATGCCCTTTATCAAAGGTGCTCTGCATTTTATAGAGAGCTAACTCAATTAGTAGGATCTTCATATTTGAAAAGGTCTTAAACTCAAATCTTGCATGCTAGAATTCTTCATTGGTAGGCTATCTATCAATACCATTATAAGCTCTTGTTGAGACATGTCGCAGGTCTTGACCTTGGTATGAGGTAATCTTCCCTTTTCTATACGAGTGGGATTAGGCTAGACAATATATCAGAGACCTATAACCTAACATATTTTTGGCCTTAGTAGGCCTAGGTCTATTAATTATATCAATCATGCTTAAACTTTTATAAAAGCCTATTTAGTTAAATAAGCTAGACTTAAATTGTTAAAAATATCTATTTGGCTTAATAGGTCAGCATATATATATATATAAAGAGAGACATGCATTAAATGGTGGGATCTACTATTTTGAAAAAAAACAAGCATGCATTAGAAATATGAAAACATGAAGACATGTATTTATGTATGGATCAATCTCCAAGTGAGCGAATCAACAGAGTGAAACTTTCTTTTACCTATACATAGGTCGATAGTAGAAATTCACACATAATTTATTTCATTGCATGCGTGAAGCCTTTATAAAAGAGAGCTTCAAGCAGCAAAGGCAAAAATAAAATAAGGACTTCAATGAAAGAGAAATACTACTGGATCTTTATTCTTTTTCTATTATTTTGATAATATTATAAAGAGAAGTGACAGCTTAGTAAAATTTTTGTGTATTCTATGAGTATTTAGAATGCTTTTGAGTTACTGTCCTAATATCACTCTACTTTTGTTTTATTTTTCTTGAAAGCTTATAATGGTGATTTTATTATGGTTTATATTCTGGTTTTGTTATACGCAATATGATTTATAAGCTTAAATTTAAATACTTTAATTTTTGAATTGTTATGTTTTACTGTACAATTTTAATATCTTAAGTTAAATATATTTTTATGGCATTAGTATATCTTGAGCATTACATTTACTTTTGTCTATATTTATAATTTTAATATTTTCTGCTATGATTATGTGTACACATTATACTACTAATATTTTGATAATATATTTTAGAATATCAAAGGTACTAGAAAGAGCTCTTGATATATCATGGTATGATAAATGACCATACTGTTATAAGATTTATGTGTACCTGATACCTAGACGAAAATACTTAGGGTTATAGAAATAATTACTTGATATCTGGATAGAAATATTTAGGATTATAGAAATGATTGGCTGATACCCGACTAAAAATATTTGGAGTTATAAAAACAATTGACTTATGCTTGGCTAAAAATATTTGAGGTTAAAGATTAAAGACTGATGCATATGTTAAGTTGTTCTTCTAATAAAACCTAAAAATATTCTTATAAGAAATTACTGTTTGATGAGAAAGGATTTTCATGAAAATGATTCTTTATAAATATAAGATTATTTGAAGAAAGATTTTTTAAAAGAAAATATTTTTAATATATTAAAATTTGAATTCAGTTTATTGATTATTAAATAAAAGCATTAGAATACGCTTATAATATTTAATTCTTATAACCAATATAAAGTATACTTGTATTATTTTTGATTAGTGGCACTTGAGTATTCTTATATTTACTGAGTTCCAAAACTCACCATTTTTCATATTTCTTTTTCAGAGGCTGATCAATAATTTTCTGTATTTTCAGCCTAGAGAATTGTTCACTTCTAAAGTGAGACTGATTTTTTTTATGAAGATGATATGAATACATGGATATATGATTTTGCAATTATTGGATTGGGTCCATTTATCTTGTATATTGAGTATCTGTAATTTAAATAAATAATCAAGAAATCTGAACTACTCATATATGTGTAAGATATTTTGATAATATATTTACATATTTGATATGGTGAAACTTAAGTAATTATAGTTTTATATTAAAATATATTAAATTTAACAAGTATCAATAAAGCTTTGAGAATAAGAGTGTCTAATCTCTTACCGATCATATTTTTTAAAATTGAGATGTAATATATATATATATATATATATAAAATAAAAAATTATAATATTTATACTATTTATCAATATATATTTTTATATAATTTATTAATTTTAAATATAATTTAATAATTTTAATTAAAGACATAAACTATTTAATATTTTTAAAATATAATTATTAATTTAATTTAAAGTTTTTATATAATATATACGTTTAAATAAATTTACAGGATAAGTTAAGTTTTTATATTTTTATAAAAAAATTCAGAATAAATTTATAAAAAAAAATTATTTCAAATAATTAGTCAAGTTTAAATTTAATATTTTACTCAACATGCGAACTGATGTGAATACGCGATAATCGCAATATACAATAATCGCATTACGTTCTGTAATTTAAATTCCCTGTGAGATTGGAAAACAAAATACGAAAGCATTCTGAAATTCCTCATTCTACCTATTTCGTGAGGGATGCATGGAGCCACTAAGACATTATCAGCAGGTAGAGCCGTAGAGGTATATTGCAAACGGGAGGCCAACACGATAGGATTCAAACTTTTACAGTGTTCGGAGTAAATCTTCATCGTCCAGATGAGGCAACAAAAGGAATGAAGGAAATACTTACCAAAGAAAAAAAAAAGGAATGGAGGAAATCCCGTAGTGCGATCGGTTTCAGCAGACCTGTAATTTTGAGGAAGATGATGCAATAATTGGAGATTGAAAAGAAAATTCTACAAAAAGAAAAAGGTACAAAGAAAACCTTGAAAAAAAAGTGGAAACTATAAGGTCATGATATGAAAGCAAGCATGGCCTCCCAAAGGAATAAGATTTGTTTAGATGAGTTTTTAAAAAGAGATTTTTTTACAATGAATTTTTTAAGAAATTTTTTTATAAAAGATAAAAGTTATTTTATATTTAGATATAATATTTAAAAAATATTTTCTTTTAAAATTTGAATAGATTTTTTATGTTATAAAAAAATCTATTTTTATAAATACAAAAAATTAATTTTTAAAGAAGTAGAATTTTTTTAAAAAAATTATTTAAACATATTAAAAGATAAAAAATAATTTTTTTAAAAAAGTATATCTTTTTCAAAAAAAAAAATCTTTTTCATCACACACACGGTGTAAAGTTATGCAGAGATGTGTTCTACATCAATGAGTAGAATTGTATAATTTTAGCCTTCTGACGCGACTTCTTTCCATTATCTGTAATTTTACTATCAATCAATTTTGGGCTAAGTAATTGATTAACCAACAGTAATAATTTTTAAGCTCCATTGTTACCTATCTTTCTTATCCATCGATGGAAGTACAGATAATAGCAGTGTCAGTGAGTATGGAGCAGAGTTGAACACTAGAAATAATTGTGATAGTGAGATGTGGGTTCAGAATCACACTAAACACAGACAATTGCGTTACAGCAAAGACTCTTTCTTCTCTGTTTCTCTCTCTGCCATTCCCGTCCCATGTCCTCAAATTGCTTGCAGCTCAGCAAACCCAGCATCTTCTGCTTTTTACGTGCGGTTTCTGTTTTAGACAAACACGCACTTATACACACCGCTATCGCGATTCACAATACCCCCCGGCACCTTTATCCTCTTTCCCCTTCAATTCTATCTCTTCCATTCTTTTTCTTTTTGAAGAATTGATTTTTCAATTCAGGAAATAAATAAAAAACTTTCCTTTCTTTTCCCAAAGCGTTTTCTTTTCTGGTCGCTTTGGAATTGACTTGGGACCCACATAACTTGTCACATCAGCATTCACATCACACTACACGTGGCACCGTACGCGTCGCTTTCTCTCTCTTCCACCGTTTCGCTCTCTCTCTTCCCATGCCTTGCTTCCTTCTGAATATTAGGCCTTCCCCTCCGCGGAACTTTCTTCCAATTACAGAGAAGAACAACAAAATTGCTTTGTACTGGTTTTAGCATTAGCAGAAACATAGAAGAGCAAACTTTGTTTCTCCCCATTACCCGCATACTGGTAATGATCATGTCCATAGCTCTGATATGTTGTTTTCCACTGTTACCATTATTTGCTTGTGTATTCATCCTCCAGTGTTAATTTCTTCCATGTTTTGGTATTTGCAAGCCTTTCTGATTCTATTGTCAGTTGGGAAGGGTTATGTTTATGGGGTTTTTACTTTTTTAATTCTCTCATTTCCAGAAGTGTGGTTGCTGCTTCATGGTATCATGCTTTGGATCAGAAAAGGTTTGATTTTTTTTTTTTTTTTTGCCGAGCTTCGTTTGTGATTACTTGCTCCTTCCCCTTATGATTTGAGCTTCTTGAGTTCTCTTTTATGAATGTCAGATTTTGATCAAAGGGGTTCTCTTTCTGGGAAGAAGTGGCTGTTTGATCATCATTCTGTAACTTTCTGCTGTATTTGGTCTTTCTGCTGCGACGCTTGCGTCAAGTCTGATACTTGTGCCAATTGTGTAATTGAGAGATATGTGATGGGTATTTCTGTAATGTGCAGAATTCTATTTCTACTTAGTACTTCTCAGATTACATCCTTTTTCTATATTATATTTGCATTAACTTTCTATAGTTTTTCTCTGCCAATTACCTGGGGCCTTGGACACATGGGTTTTCTTGGTTTGTGGTTTTTAATTGTTTTGCTACACGCTGTATACTGAAGCTGATGTCTTGGAATTTGTCATCCCTTATCTATTTCCCTTGTCTGAAATCTCTCCCACTCTGTTTGGTTATAGAAACGAGGAGCTGAAAAACCAGCTGCTTTGGTGAAGGGCGGTGCTGGGTTCGGCTGAAAACTGAAATGGTTGGCAAGGAGAGCTTGAGGACTGAGGACTTGAACTTGTGCTTTGAGAAGCTTATGATGGTTGCTGGCGGTGCTGGTAGCGGAAATAGTGGGAAAGGAGTGTATATGGAAGCTGGGGTGATTTCCGAATGGAAGGATATTCCAGTGGAGCTTTTAATGCAAATTTTGTGGCTTGTCAATGATCAGACGGTGATCTCAGCTTCTGGAGTTTGTCGTGGGTGGAGAGATGCAATTTGTTTTGGCCTTACCCGTTTATCACTCTCATGGTATGTGTTCTTTTTCCGTCTAATGCTTTCTCTCTTATGGCTATGCTTGGAGGCAGTGAGAACAGAAGGGAAAAATGCTAAACATGGCTGGTCCTTGATCTTTTTTCTATTTCTCTCCAAATAAGGATCTATTAAAGTGAATTTTTCTTGGTTTATTTCGTTTATTATATGAATTGATTTTCATATGCTGCAATCCTAACGATGTTTGGATTAGTTTAAAACAACTTATAATCAAAATCTTACTAAGAGAAGTTTTGAAAAAAATGATATTTTTCTTAAAAATTAACCTTCACCAAACATGCACAATAAGATTTTGATTGTAAGTTGTTTTAAACTAATCCAAACATGCAAGCAGCGTTAGGATTGCAGCATATGAAAATCAATTCATATAATAAACGAAATAAACCAAGAAAAATTCACTTTAATAGATCCTTATTTGGAGAGAAATAGAAAAAGATCAAGGACCAGCCATGTTTAGCATTTTTCCCTTCTGTTCTCACTGCCTCCAAGCATAGCCATACGAGAGAAAGCATTAGACGGAGTTAAACATGAGAATGTAGTGTATGATGGAGTTAAACATGGGCTTTTCACTTACTAAATTCCAAGTCAAGTATTAGGCGTCTTATGGATTACCGACTGTTTGTGGTTTAAATCTCAAAGCTTTCTTTGTCATGGTTTGCTTGTGACAGAACTGTTAGCTATCATTCATGGAATCGCGAGTTAGAAAACAAAGTTTTCGTGCATCAGCAGGCTGTCTGAAGACTCTGAACCTTGTAGCATATGTTTATTCTCTCTCCCCCTCTTGAAATTGCAAGATACAACTGCAGTATGTGTGGTTTCTAGATTTTTTAAACATGCGTTTTTTTAAAACATGCCTAATATGCCAGAGATGTTTTTTAAACATGCGATTTTTTTAATATGGAAATCTAGATTTTACTAAATTTTAATGTTTCTTGGAGACCATGGCTAGAAGTTACTGGTTTTTGGGTCAATTTGCTTGGCATTGTAACTTCTTTGGTTGGTGACTTAATGTATTTCATAAAATTACTGCATTCCCCTAATTTTCGCACTCTTCTCAGAAATCTGCCTAAAAACAGTGGCTTCATGGTTTTACAGAATCTCTATTTTGGTTCAGTAACATGAATTGGTTGTAGCTATGCACCGTTCTTAGTGTTCTATGAAAAAAAGAAGACACTGATGTATGCGTTACACAGTAGCTATTGTGGAGTTCATGAAGTGTCTTACATAGTAATAACAGGATTATGCAATTCCCCTCTCTTCAGGTGTAGCAAGAACATGAATAATTTGGTCCTATCTCTCGCAACTAAATTCACAAAATTGCAATCTCTGATCCTTCGTCAAGACAAGCCTCAACTAGAGGATAATGCTGTTGAGACTATTACAAATTTCTGTCATGACCTTCAGATCCTGGACCTCAGCAAAAGTTTCAAGCTTACTGATCGTTCACTGTATGCCATAGCCCTTGGTTGTCGTGATCTTACTAAACTGAACGTCAGCGGGTGTTCAGCATTTAGTGACAATGCTCTGGCTTACCTAGCCAGTTTCTGCAGAAAACTGAAAGTGCTAAATCTCTGTGGATGTGTTAAAGCTGCATCTGATACTGCATTACAGGTATGATTGTGAGACCAGTTGGTATTCATTATCATATAAGAACTAAGGAGGCTATAATTGTAATCCAATAAATAAATGAAATGCTGCAGGCTATTGGAGATTACTGCTGTCAGTTACAGTCTTTGAACCTTGGATGGTGTGAAAATGTAGGTGATGTTGGAGTGATGAGTTTAGCTTATGGGTGCCCTGACCTTAGATCACTTGACTTATGTGGTTGTGTCCTTATAACAGGTATTTCATTCAAACTTTCTTTAGTTTAAATCTGGACTTTTTTCTCTGCAAACTCACCTACCCTCTGTAATTGACCAGTTGGTTGTGGTATTCATATTTCTGTGACTCGATTGGCTTGTTTAACGGTTCAGTATTTAACAAATTTAATTTCCATATTGCTTCTTATTTACTGGAGCTTATTCACTGGGGTTTAGGTGTTGGCAGAATCTTTAGTAGTAACTAACAAGGATTAGGCGTGATGGTAAACGAGTCACATTCCCACAAGGAGAGAACCGAAATTCAAACATTGAAGTAAACACTCGTTAGGAGGGTTTCCTGCTCAAAAATCAGTTATGACCATGCTCAAGGGATTAGTCTCACTCACAGCAATGGCTGTGAGAATATTTCGGTCAAAGATAAAAAATAAAAAAAACCCATAGATATTATAGAATTGCAATCCTTTTGCTAACTCTTTTTTTTGTGGCATCAGTACTCTGTTACTTGATCAGCATGTGCCCTACATGTTTAAATGCACAATCATCTCTTCACAAAATATCTGAGTTTGTGCTTCCATATTCTCAATGGTTGAGATTGTAAAACATCGAGGGGAGGAAACATAATGACTTTGGACAAGCAATGGAGGTTTTTATAATAAATCTGGGAAAATAAAAGAAGACACAAACTAATGAGCAAGAAAAGCTCAATTATTGAAGAAGTAGGAAATGAACTGTCTATAAGAAAGAGAAATAGGAGTATCTTGATCTAGTGCACTAGTTTAAACTCATCTAACTTGGGTATTTTAGTAATTTAGTTTGAAAATCTATAATCTCCTAGCTTTTGTTGTCATTCTTCAAATAATTGCCACAGTAACTAGCTGCTTTATGCAGTTTCAGCAAATGGCCAATAATTACTCCATTTGGTTTGAATGCTTTTATGATTTTATCCATGGATTAACAGTACAATCTTGACTTTGATGTTGTTATTGCAGATGACAGTGTGATTGCCTTGGCAAACAGATGTCCTCATCTGAGGTCCCTCGGGCTGTACTACTGTCAGAACATCACAGACAAGGCAATGTATTCTTTGGCGCACAGCAAAGTGAACAACAGGATGTGGGGATCTGTGAAAGGCGAAAACGATGAGGATGGGCTAAGGACTTTGAACATTAGCCAATGTACAGCACTTACCCCCTCCGCTGTTCAGGCCGTCTGTGACTCATTCCCTGCACTTCACACCTGCTCGGGGAGGCATTCGCTCATCATGAGCGGCTGTCTGAATTTGACGTCCGTGCATTGTGCCTGTGCTGTCCATGCACACCGCTCCGTCGCCACTCTCCCTCATGCAGCTCATTGAGCAGACGGTTTGATGCTGAACTCTTCAAGGATGTGCCCTTGAAGGGCTCAGAGAAGTGAAAGCATCCCCTCTGGCCTCTTGTAGATACGTTTGTGTTATGCTCTACATGAGCCGTTTGTTGTTGAATCCTGCAGATTATGTAGAACAGCTTGAACTTGTGCCTTCGAGTTTCTTTTGATTTTTTACATGTGGAACGTAAGACCTTTTGGATGCAAAAACTGGGTTATTCCAAGTTGGCTATGAATTTATGGGGAGACATGGACTTTCAAATTATATGGTTTTATGGAAGCATGTGCATATGGTGATGTCTTTTTGTCTTCGTGCTTTACTGAGAAACCTTAGGTGAGTTAGATTTTGTTTGAGTAGGATGTTCTGAACGAGAAATGCACTTGAAGTTGATTTTGTTAAATGATTATCCGGGTGACTAAATCTGAAGTAAATTGAAAAGGTCTGGTGCAGGTAAAAAGGAACAAGAATAAGGATGGCTATTTTATAAAATGCATTTTGAAATTCAAGTTCCTCTTCTGAAAGTAGCCATCGTGGTATGGTGTAGAATTTAAGTGGTCTCTCCCAAGTTCCAACGTGTATGATGAAACCTAGTGGTGCCAACTACCAACCAAGGAGTTAAGGACGGTGTTTCTACTGGCAAGTGATTGCAACCTTCAGGAATCAAGGGTACTGTGGAGAGATCCCAGGTCTTGAGTAGGTAGAAATTAGCAGACATTTGATGGCTACGCTGAACAGGGGATATAAATTTGAGACGGCGAATCCTAGGCTTGCATGCAGCCCCCCCACCACCCTTGAATTAGAGACACTCCTATTGAAGCATGATGCCTCTAGACAGTTGTCAAATATTAGATTCTCTGCCCTGCTACGTTCAATTTTGCTCTGTTCGTTTAGCACTACATGAGCTAACGCGTGCTTATCTTCAGTCATATCAGTCCAATCTCCATTCATATCCACCCAAGTTGCAATATCTTGACTGTTCTGATTGTACTAGGTTCATCTCAGTCTTATTTCCATTCATATCCACCCACCCAAAATGGAGTATCTTATGTGATTGTACTAGGACCTATAGTACTTGAGAATCTTTGTTCTCAATTTTATTTTCTATATTTATCTATATTATTATCCAATTTTTACTTTTTCAAATATTCTTTTTTGATAACTACACTTTATAATTGTAGTTATTTTTAGATACAGATTGTTGTTTTTTTTACATAATTATTATAATTAACTTTAAATTTATTTTATTTTTTTATAAAATTATTTTATTTATTTAATTTTAATTATACTAAAATTATAATTAATTAATTATGAAATAATTATATAAAAAATATTTAAAAAAATATACATTGAAATGTACAACAGTGTATATTAAACACTAGTTGTTATTATGATTATGGTTAAAGGTAGGTTCGTGATGACCTTGACAGTATCTTACTGTTATATTAATCTAAATAATAAAGCCATTAGTTAAATGAATATAAAATGATATTTGACCATATACTATTGGCATACAGTGTCGTTAGGGTTTATACAATTTCAAGCATATGGAGCTCAACTATCCACGCAGTGCCACAGAGTTAACAAGCCCCTTATTAATTAATTTTGGCCCTTTATCTATTTATATTTTATACATTCACCTGCAATAAGCTGTCTTAATTTAAACAGGTGCTAAAATTATTATATAGTTGTTCGATAGATTGCAACACTATCATCCCGCTATTATTGTTTCTCAATAATGTCACTAAATTGCAGTGTGATTGGAATCTAAAGTTTGGTACACGCACTTCGCCAGGATAGATCCAAGCTTTCTACACTGATCCCAAATAGAAGTTACTATATGAAATTCCAATTAGTAACATACAAAAGGGGGAAAAAATGGAAAAAAAAAAAAAGAAAAGAAAGAAAGAGCTGTGGAATTGACAGAAAGATTGACTCTTGGCCAAATGTTATGCCACATGTATCTTGATGAAAGTGGTAATTACAACAAGCACAAAACATGATTATTCATGGCTTGCACCATTGTCTTCCCAAAACTACGTGCACAAGGTAACAGAAAGGCCCTTTTACTCTTTCAGTATATCCAATCATCCCACGAGGAAAATGTTGACGAGGGCTGAATTTTTGTTCCATAGTCCATGCATTTATATGGATCATTTGCTTCTGTAAACTATCTCGTCGTCATCCACATCGAAGGCCGGATTACAAAGGCATTTGAAGAGCCTGCCTAGGCCCTGCAGAAGCAGAGGGAAAATTAATATGTACATATCTGCTTAATCAAAATTTCTACCATTTACATATGCATGGTATAACTACAAAGCCAAAATTTAAAGGCAAATCTAATGCGCATGCAATGGATTAGCTAAAAGTAATTGTCTACATGCCTGAGTGAAAAAGGGAGTTCGATAGTTAAGCGCTCTTGGTGATTCATCCTCAGAAGAGTCAGAACTGCTTCCTTCATCATCAGAATCAACAGCGTTTTTCTTCTTCAATGTTGCTCCTCCCTTTGAAGTCTTTTCCTGAAGAAAGTACCAACATATTATATCAGTTACTAAACGAAAAAAGTAGTTTCTCACCGTTGTATAACTTTATGATATGATAGCTTGTTTTTATTTCCTTATGGGACCGGAATTTGGCCTTATGTTAGTAATCATAGATGAAGACCAAAATATTAGTCTTTTGTTTTTTTGGTTCTACACAAATACTCTGTTTTAGAATGCAAGGTACACAATAGACTCCACTTTTTACCAATAGATCTAAATAATCTGTTGCCTATCTTGCATCATATAAAGATGACAAAAATCTTTTGATTTACTGTTAAGACGTATTACTTATACTGTGGGAAAGGGGAGGGGGTTTGGGGGGTAACGAGAACTAATATAGAGAATGCAATTCATAGCCTGTATTGCAAGAAAGCTGAAAGAAAGAACACTTTATGCTAAGTGACTTTAAAAAGTGCACCTGAAATATCTTCCCAAGAATTTTGAGAGCGGTAGCCCGTACTTTAAGTTCCTCTTTCCTAACGTTATTTTCCCTTAGCACCTGCAAGGATATTTAAAATTTGGATAAGAATCTACTAGCGTTTTCACTTCCTTTGGTCTGCTAGCAGGTGATAAAAAATCCAGCTCTTACAAGAGAAGTCATATCTAAAATTCATTATCACTCATCTCAGCATGCATTAGGCTTAAGTGTCTTGGGCTTTATTGCTGACAATTCCTCATTTCACTATGTGGAAATAGCAGTTATCTTTTCAAACCTGTAGCTTCATGTTAACTGCATAAATGACATGGAATACAATAACCTGTTTCCTGATCAACTACCTATATCAGTTTACACGGAATATATAAACATACAGTATTTTATACAATTGGGAGGAGTTAAGAACTCACCATTTGACAAACATGTACAAGGGTTACTTCTATGTCCACTACATTTAACTTCCATAAAGAATTCATCAGTGTATCCTTATTAAGGCGAATATGAGATTCAACATCATTTTCTGGGCCACTACCATCCATTTTAAAGTGCTTGCGGATGTCTTCTTGAAGTTGAAGTAACTGGTAAGCACCTAAATATTATGTGCTGAATAAAATCAGATATCAAGTTCGGGATAACTTCCAAGAAGAAACAACTGACATTGAAGGGAAGGGCTTGCTAATGGAATTGCTAGTCACTATACCTTTAGCAGCTGTGAAGTGTGATTTCCAGAAATGTCCTTTATTGCGAACCCATTCAGCCAGAAATGGCACTCCAAGGTAAATGGCTTTTTTCCCTAGTTCCTGTGCTGCCTGTCTTGAATATATATAGCCGATGGTATGCAGCATATCAACTCCAAAAGCTGCACTCAAAGGCAGTGGAAACTACTTGGTAATATCATTCATGCAATGATAAATGCTACAAACCAAATTATGTATAATGATATAGTCATAACTGTGAACTCATTAGTCATGACATAGTTCATAGCCTGCAGGATAGGATGTGAAGACAAAGCAGTCCTGTTTTGCTAGCAAAATGTCTGAATTAACTCTTAAAATTTCAATCATCAAAGTGATAATTCAAGCTGTGGAGTTCCATGTGCCATGTCTTCTGTAAGTAGCACTTAATGATATACAGCATTTCATGATGAGCAGTTGCACCAGTGTTTAGTTGTAAGGAAAATATTACCAAGAAATGCAGTTAGAACTTTAACTAACCTGCATGAGAAAGCCGTTTTGCTTCAGATTCTGCATGCTGGAAGAATCCAGTTTTGTCACCACGGACATATTGGCCAAGAAAATTTTTCAAAAATCTTGCTAGTTTTTCTTCCCTTTCTTTTTGGACAGCCTACAAAAGATTGAAGCACAACAAACATATGATAAAATTCAAACAAGGATAACTTTTGTTTACTCAAATCCACTATGTGAAGTACAGCTAATGCTCAATGCCATCTCATCTCTGGCATTATAATTTCTCCATGCAGATTGCGTCCAAGGGATGAATACATATATCGCTAAATGATACAATATACAAGATGGCATATAAATTAGTACTGAAAGGTAAGGAAAGATTGAGAAAGAGAAGCAGAAGCAATACAATGAGAAGTAGGGACGGTATCAACAGAATAATCACAGTAGTAGAAGTGATGATATTTTTACAGCAAAGAGAATAATACTATAGAAAAAATAAAAAAATAAAATAAAGTAAAATAATAGCATGAATATTCAGCCCTGTCGAACTAAACTTTAAAAATAAATGATGCTTCAGAGGAGAGGGAAAGGATGCCTAGCATTCTAGCTGAATAAAACCGACATTTTCTAGCATTGATGAATGCACCAAAAAGTCTCAACTCAAGAAAATTTTTTCAAATAGTGCCTGGTACAATCACACCCTAAGTTACTGTCATTTTAAGTGCTTCAGAGAAACAAAGTTATACTATTAAAACAAGCATGCCGTGTCTGGATTCTGGACTCAATTTTTATTGTCGAAGAAAACAAAAATGATTAGCTTCTAGTAGACAAATTACCCAGATTGATTTTCTTCAGAATAAGTGAAAGTGTGGAACTAATATTGTGCTACTTATGTGTTGTGTACCAGAAACCTAAACAAAGAACATTGAAAATATAATAAATGCCAAAATATTTCCATAAACCTGAAATTTTTTTTCTTTTGGCAACAATTTGTGAATAGACTCTCAGTTATAATGAATACTCAATAGTAAAACATACTTGCCTTTAACTTTTCATGAAGTTTATCAGGATCCTCACTTTCATCAGCTAGTTCAGAAGAAGCCATTGATGCCACAGCTAGATGCCCTATGTAGTCCTCAAACAATTCACTTCCAAAGAGCAGGGCAAAGACAGCCATGGGGTCAAGCATAGTTTCCCTGTTAAGGAACCCATTTAATTTTTAAGAAAACATCTTCAGAGAAGTGGCTCTATACTGATCATCTTTTGATTTTTTTTATTTGATTACATTTTTTTAAATTCATTTTGAGGAATATACATTTGTATTAACCGAGATGGTACTTTGGAGATTTAACAGGTTATCATGTTAGATGCTAGAGTTTCTCATCAGTCAAGTATAATTGTGACTCAGGTGCCTATTTATCATGGCTCTGTGCTGCATTAACCAGCAATGCAGGAAAGCCTTGTGATAACATTCTTGAATATCAGTACAACTTTTGCATTTATAGTTTTTATCTCTTAGAGACAAAGTAATTACCAATTCAAAAATTACTATGTCTAGAAATCTTTACTCATGTTGGTGTAAGCCACAATTTCAGTGATGGAGAACTGCACGATGTGATATATAATATTGTACGTGCAATATAGAATCCTAGTCATGTCTAATATGATGCCCAGCAAACTCATTAACACAATCAAAGCGAAGTCGGTCCATCTTGAATCAAGAAGACTAAGGAAGAAGGGACCAAAGTTTTCAATCTAACATATTACAGAAACTTCTGCAACCAGTGCTGCCCGGATTGTTAGCCAAATACATAAAACATTATGCCAGAGAATAAGCTCATAAATAGCATCATCATCAGTACCTAGACACAGAATGCTTCCCATTTTGATTGTATGCATTCCTTTGCACTGGATCACTCAAAACTTGGTAAGCTTCACCCAAAATCTGCCAACATTAGAAATTACTTTTATATAAAAGGATGTCTTAAATTATTAAGTGGTAGAAGGTTGAGTGACAAGAACGAAAAGAAGAAAAATCAAAACTAGAGAGAGTGGAGTGAAGTGGAGTTACCTGGAATTTTTCGGCAGCCCGAGGATCATTTGGGTTTTTATCGGGATGAACTTGCATTGCCTGTAGCAGTAAGAATGGCATTCATCATTTGCAAATTGCAAGCATAACATTTCAGAAATCGGAGCTTGCAGGAGAAAATATATTCCACAAAAAAAAAAATGGTAAAATCTCATCGGAAATCCTCAAATTGATGATAAAGGCATGCAGTTACTTAACAATTAAAAGAAAAGAAAAAAAAGAAGAGGAAGAACCTTTTGATAATAAGCCTTGCGAATTTGTTCTTCGGAAGCAGAGGGAGTGACCCCAAGAATTTCGTAATACTCTGTTTCCTTCGCCATTGCTGAGAGAAGACGGAAACTGAGAAGGCAATGAAGAGAGTGGAGAAGAAGAAGAAAGAAAGAAAGAAAGATGATGGGAATGGGGGCATGGAGGGGTCACGAGGGTGAGCTACCTTTCCAGTTCTGCAGTGCAATATTCTAATTCATGGAAACTGCTTTTTTCGCGGGAGGAAACAGTATTTTAACGGTGGCGCTGCTTCTGCTGCTTATCATAGTTCATTTCACTCACAACACACACAAAAGCAAATAAAAGGAAGAGATTGCCTTTTCAAGATTTTCAGAGCTGTCTGTGGGCCTAGGCCTACCTGTTGCTGTGGCTGCAAAATGGGTGCCCTTTATTGCCTTTTGATATTTCTTGGTTCCTCTTGTGTTGGGCTTTATTTTGCTCTTTCTCTTGTTTTCGTTTTACATTATTTTTAAGAAATAATAATTACAACGACTTCTCATGCTATTAGCATTTATTATATTGATATTTTTTATTTATAAAAAATTACACTTATTTCTTTTTTTATTATTTATAATGAATAATATTATAAAAATAATACATAAAATTAGAGGAATAAGTGTGTAAAAATAATATATAAAATAAAAAATATAAATGTAATTTTTTAAATAAAAAATATCATATATAATAAGTATTAAATTAAAAAAAAAGCATTACTCTTATTTTTTTATGAAAAAAACTTTTTTTTCTGTATATTTATTTGCAGCTGATGCTCAAAGGTACATCATCAATCATCATATTCAGGTCACCTTGTCTGTGGACCCCAATGTAAAGTTGTGGCTGGACCCACTTAGAAAAGGAGAGGATTGGTGGATTTGAGAATTGAATTGAATAGAGGAAAAAGAAAAAGGTCCTACCGGGAGTCGAACCCAGGTCGCTGGATTCAAAGTCCAGAGTGCTAACCACTACACCATAGAACCGCTTGTTGGCCAATGAGTGATCAATATTCAATTCATGGATTTTCATGCTGCTATTTCAAAAGGTCTAAACCAACCACCGCGTTTTGGCATTTTAAAACAGAACTGAGAATGAGGGATTCATTTCTTTAAATAAAATTAATTTTTTTAAATGCTTTCTTAATTTGGTGTGAAATATATTTGGGTTTGACGTAACAATTAAATAAAATTTTTTTCTTAATTAAATCTTGAAATTATTTTTCTTAAAAGAATCAATTAATAGAATTAGAATTATTTACACTTATTTTTCTTTTCTAATGAAATATTTACTTAAAATTATTTTTATGAATCTTCTATTTATCAAAAATATTTTTTCACAACTAAACTATTTTCCATAAAAACAAATAGACGTTTACCGAAAAAAAAAACCAACAAATAGACAGTTGAGGACAGAAACAGCCAAAAGAAATTCAAAATCTAATATCACAAGCTTAAAAACTAACTTATTTATGCTAGATAAAAACTAATAACTAAGTGCATGATGTTTGTGAATGGATTATTTTTAGAAAAAATTATTTTTTTTTTTAAAAAAACTCTTTTAGTAAGATATTGATTATAAATTATTTTGATAATAAAATTAATTAATTCAAATATATTCTAAGAATAGTTAATTGAGCTGTTTGTATTGTGTCAAAGTAGCTTTTCCAGCACCCATTGAGCAAAAGGAACATTTTGTTACTTCCACAAAACGTGCTTCAAAAAACATGTACTAAGCTTTTTTTCCAAGGCAAACATTAATCGAAACGGCTCTGAATTGGGAGGGTGACAAACAAAACGCATCCCTCACATGACAATACAGCCAGCAAATTGCCACCAAACAAGAAGTTCAACTTTCAACGTTATTTGATGAAATATCCCAACACTTGATGTGCAGTTTGAATGCGAAGCAAGACACTTGATTTATGACAATACATGTAGTGGACGTGTCATGCATACTTACCGTATAATAAAATGCATAAAATGCAAGTAGATATTTTCTCCAAGCACGCATAGTCCACACTGTTGTGTTGGTAATATATGGGGATGGCCTTTCATAGAGACAATTCAAGCCCTATCAGCATGATGACATGACAATGATGTGTCATGCTTCTGATCAAGAAGAAAACAATAAGTTAGAGTGTCATGAATCATGATGCCACCTTTTTTGTTCCATCTCTATTGAAGTCTCTCCAATTGACTTGTTCTTTACTCTGCATATTTATAGTTACAGAGCCTAACACTACATTTATGATCAACTTAACCAGTTTGTATGCTGTGGAAGGGATTGAAACAATGTTACAATGATAATTGTAATACTTGCATAGAGGAGGTTCTCAATTTGATTTTCCTCTTCAATGTGTGCATCTTACCCACAGTCCATGTTAAAACAACAAAGCATAAATATAGTACAACGCCTTTCTTCAGAAGAAAGCAAGGGTGGTATGATTCCCCAGTTGATTGCTTGCTCACATCACACCCAGTAAAATGAAAATCTTGAAAAATAGAAAGGCAGGCAAATTCTCAAGAACATCTATCATTTAATGATATACAAGCTCCAATGAAATTTGATTGCACATGCATTCCAGACAAAACTGAAAAGTGGAAGGTGAAACCCTCATTAACATTACAATCACCATGAGCAACAGCCACTGCTTGATGCACCGGACTGTGGGGGTTTCTGCTTGAAGATGTCCCTTTTCAAACCAGATGAGCCCTCAGCCAAGAGAGGCTTGGTGTTTCCAAAATCTGCAGATCACAGGGGAACCCACATTTGAATCAGTTAATCCATTCCTCAAGGTAGAGGCTTGTATTGTATTTGTGGCAAATATAGAGAAGCAAAAAGAGGGGGACAACATTTTGTTACAGAAATGGAAAAAGGCATATCTTCCAACGCAAGTCAGTTAGATCAAGTATTTTTTGCGGTCAAACTGCTGCAAATTCTTCGGTAAGATTGCAAGGACACAGCAGTTGTTACTTGTTTGGGTTCTATTGCTGCATGCGCCAATGACATTTTGCTACATTACCGCTTGAAAGTCGAAACTTGCATTTGGGACAGCCATCATGCTGCCAACGTTTCTTGGAAGAGAAAAAAAAAATGAAGGACAAAGGGGGTCAATTCTATTTAGTATTTACACCGTTGGGTTGCTGTTCTGGCTACTGTAGATGGGTATTGTTACTTCATGCTACTGAAGTAATGATTTTCATTTGATGTAGAGAAAATTTGGAGACTTTATTCACATGTCTATCAACATCACTAAGGTTATAATTATAAATATAAAGTAGAATAAATATTATCTAAAAACAATAATCATATTTTTCTATGCTACCCTATTTTTCACTTATATTTTTTTTTAATCTGACACGTATGGAAAGATTGAAACGTAGTCCTATTCTCATTCTTCGTCCAAAGTGAAATTGTGACGTCGGACAAGTAAGCTTTTGCACAGTCTTTCGAACGAGATAATGCACTTCGCACAAAATATTTCTTGTTCTGGTGTGATTTTTATACTGTTTTTTTTTTGTGGGTGCAAAATCTACCACTTTTTAATTTTTACTTTAATATATTTTTATTCATATAATGTGTTTGTTTTAATTTTTAAAATCCTAAAATTATGATTTAAATAAAAGTTTTTGTCTAGATTATGATTTTAAACTTTTTAAAAATTAAACTAAACATACGTATAACCGATAAAGTGGCATGGATTAAGAAAGGGTCAAAGCGAAGGGCAGTGAAACATTCAGAAAATGAGAAAACGTGATAGTTTGGGGTGTTAAATGGATGGATAGGATGGATAAATTATATCATCAATGAATGGATAAAAAATAAATTAATAATTTATTTAAGATTTATTAAAAATTATTAAAGATATTCAATTTATTTATAATCTATTTTAATAGATAAATATTTAATCTTTCTATTAATCTATTTTAATAGATGAATATCTAGTCCATCTATCATCAACTATATGCATATAAACTTTTCATATATCTAAATACATTCTATTTTTTAAACCATCTATTAGATATGTAATAAATATTTTGGTTAGTTTATTAATTATTTATTAATTAAAATTAATCTAATTTATTTAGATTTATTAAATTTATTATTATAATTGAATGAATTGAATTATATTTAGATATGAATGGATGGAATAACTCATCATGAATCCAATTACCGTTCTTAGTGATAGCTGATCATGGAGAAGAAGTTGCTTCTTGCTTGAGGCTGGAGCTGATAATGGGGACACGTACGGAAGTTGCTCAAAGACCACAGAATATAGAACCACCCCTGAAGAAGCCTATCAAAACGAATTAAGAAACCGAAACAGAGGGGCCATAACGAAAACCCAGGGAAAATTTTATTAGTGTTTTACTTTCTTTTTCGTCATGTTTACTGTTGTGTAGCTTTTTATTATTTACTTATATTAGTTTCCATTTCAGTTGTTACTGGGTTTTCTAGTTATGAACTTATGATATATTTATTTTTCATATGCACATTGTTGTTTATGTTGTATTAGTTGCTTTATGCAAATTGGCAGTTTGTCATCTAGCTTATCTCATTCCATTTATTTAATTAATTCAGTCTGCATTAAGTTTGAAAGTTAAGTTTCATTCCATCCTGCCATGCAATTACTCAGTCGATCGACCAATTAATAGTTAGTATGAGATCTTGTTACCTCTTAGGGTCAGTATTGTACGTGGATAAAAATGGTGGGATAAATTTTCAAAAATAAGTTTTGGTAGAGTTTTTGATTCCGCAAATCCCACACCTTTAATTTATTATTATTTGGGGATTGATTGAGTTTAGGTCCCTGGTGTTAGTGTAGTGTTATCGTAAATTAATTATTTTAAAAATTTAAATTACTAGATGAAAGTATATGAAAAGTAAAATGTACTAAATGAATTTTTAATTACTTAATTATAAAAGTTATGATATTATATTATGAATTAATTATTTTAAAAATTTTAATTTATTAAATAAAAGTATATAAATAATTTTATATTTTTAATAAGTGGCTCCTCCTAAATTTATTTGAAAAAGCCAACCAACAAAATATTTTGTTGTTTTTTTCAGAAGGAAAAATAGGTGTTTATATGAAAGGAATTGAATCAGAAACCTTTTTGAAGGGTCTATCTAGACTATTATGTGGCATGTGCGTTACCTGCTATCTTCTCATGATTTTTATTTATTATACTAGTAAATTATAAGGTACTAACGTATTTTTTAATTTATATTTTTTATTTTAATAGTTTAAATAATTTAGTACATAATAATTTTATATTTTAATTTATTTTATATAGATATATATTTAATTTTAAAAAATAATTATAACTGTTTTTAAGGTGAATTAAGGTAGTTTTTTTTAAAGAATCAGTTTAAGGTGATTTCAAATAATAATATGTTTAGAATAATAAAAATTAAAGACCAAACTCCTCAATTTTTATTATATAATAGTATATATAATAATTTTATATTTTAATTTATTTTATATATATAATATATATATATTTAAATTTTAAAAATAATTATAACTATTTTCAAAGTAAATTAAGATGATTTTTTTTTATAAAATCAGTTTAAAGTAATTTTAAGTAATGATATTTTTAAAATAATAAAAATTAAAGATCAAACTATTCAATTTTCATTATATAACAGTATAGATAGTATATATAGATAGTATAGATAATACGATGTTGGAGAAGATTTTGTCCTCTAAATTAATTAGATGTTGGAAACATAAAATTATGGGAGGGACACATTTATCATGCTTTTCTAGATAAGACCTTATGAAAAAATAATAGAATTTTTGCGATGAAAATCTTCTTTTTCTTGCAACCAAGGTGCCATGTTCTGATTGGATCCTTTCTTGGCTCCATTTCTCTGTTTACTAAGATAGACAATATTTCCATTAGCTCATCCCTTTCATAAATATCTTTTTTTGTTTTCGTATGCCGATGTTGGCATATACAGAAGTTTCAGTTTTGGATTTTATGCAAACTAGTCAAAACTCTAACCTCTAGAGTCTAGACCACTTCCAATTGCTTTTCTTTTTCTAATATGGAGAAGTCTTTTCCTTCCACTTCTCTGCACGCCACGCTGACATGGATACAACCTACAGATCAATGCAACTTGCCTCAGCTAATTGATATCTAAGCCAGTTGATATGCAGATTATTTTTTTCATCTATAAATTATAACATTAACTATTTCTATAGTAATATGCGTTATTTCTGCACTAGTAGTTTATATATAGCAAGTCTCAGTACCAGCTATTCCCAGTTATTAACTCTGGTTCAATAGAGAACTTCCTCGTTTTTGTTTATGTCAAAAAAAGGCCATTGGAATAGCTATTATTCTCCTTTACAAATGCTAGCTTATGGTATGATTTGAATTTGAATAACTTAACCATTAATTACTCGGCTTTCTAAGGTTAAAGTACTCTTGCCTTGTCTTCTTGTCTTCTTGATTCATCCGTCGGACGATTTTAACTTTTGCAACTTCTGAATCGGACCAAGTAAAAGACTAAACCTTGTCTAGTTCACCAAAATTCAACCTTGTCTTCATGTAATAACCAATGAAATTTCATTGTCCCTAACTTCCAAATTAAAGTGGGGTAGTGCCAAAGAAAAAGGAATGGATCTTTTACGAGGCCAAGTCAGATTTTCATCATGAAATTCTATGCTAAAATTAATTCGCTGATTGACACAGCTAACTACAAAGTTTCAATACAAAAACCGATGTGAAGAAAACCCAAAAGCACTAATTAATATCTTATGCAAAAGAAGACAGAGGCTGTCCTATTCCAAAACAGTAAATCTAATCAAGGGGTGGTACATAGTCCTTGGAATTCATTACATACCTGCTTTAATTTCACACATAATGATATTTTCTTAGCGGCACCAAGAAACTATAGCAGTTGTATGCATACCAATCTAGATAGTTACATGATGTTTTATCTAGCTATCAAACATGCATGTATTGCTCCAGCTGAACATCTTTAGCCTTCAATGGCACATACTCTCCTAGTAGATACACTTCCAAGTGATCTGATAAAGCTGACTTGTCTATTTTCTCATGGTGGTAGGACTTGCAGACAAAATAGAGCACAGTTTGCAGAACAAGCCCAAAGAGGAAGAAAACAGACAACAGCAAGAGACACAGAACCCCATATACTGTTCTGTCCAACGAGCCCAACCTCCACCCGTGCACGACCACCGCCTTGAACAGAACCCGTATCAGAAAAAAGGAAACGTTGAGCAGCAAAAATATGAGTATGGACAAAACCATCTTCCCCTTTATCAGTTCCTTGCTCTTCATCATGGCTTGAAATCCGTAAGAGTCATCCAACACGGTCACAACACTGGCCAGTTGCCAAACCAAGGTCAGGTACACGAACCCAACGAAGTACAAGATCGCTATGACCACAAAAACGGCAATCCCACCATTCCTCAACCCGATTGTGAGTGCCCACAAGATTATAAGCAGCACTGTTATGACGTTGTAGGCGAAAAAAGCAGCGAAGACGCACAGAAAAGTGACCATGAGCCTCTTCCACACCTTTGGGACGACGCTCATGACCCTCCTGAAAGTTACCTCTTTAGCAGTGTAGATGGAAGCGATGGTGTAGACCACTGCGGAGGTAGAGAGGAGGGAGAAGATGAGGAGCAGAGTTAAGTAAACGATCTTGAATAGCCAGAAAGTGACCCATTCTGAGGATATCATGTCAGAGAGCTTCTCGTATTTGGGGGTGCCACGCTGGGTTTCGTTTTATTTCCTGTGTGTTGTGCAAAATCTTCCGGAAGAGGACGTTGGAGATCTCTATGTGAGTGAGGAAGACGAAGGAGAGAGGGAGGATCAGAGCCAAGGTAATCTTGCTGAAGATCTTCCTCCATGAAAATATGATCTTGGAGGATTCGTTGAAGATGCCAAAGAGCCCAAGAAATTGCATCTCTTCCTGTTCTCTGTCCATGGCTCTGTTTTTTTGTTTTCTTCGATGGGATTTTTGGTTTGCAGAGGTGGAGGAGGTTGAGGGCTGATGTGATGAACAGGAGGGGGGAGAAGGAGACTATAATGGTAAGAGAATGCTTCAAAAGTTTATAGCAAATGAGGACCAAAAAAAAAGTTTATAGCAAATTAAAAATCTGTTGGACTTTTATGCTCCAAACTACCCCTACTTTTGAAAAGAATTATCTTCACTACTTGGAAGTTGGAAGTTGGAAGTCAATGCCAATTTTTTTTTTAATAATGGCCATTATATTTTAAAAATTTTTTTTAATTTGATTTGATGATAATTTTTTTAAATTTAATTTTTTAAAAATTTAATTTTAATTCAAAATCATCTATTAATTTTCTAAAACATATGATATTTTTAAAATTTGCAAAATCTATCACCACTAATCGATTAGTGACTTTTATATTTATCTATTTGATAAAGTATCAATTATAAAATGAACACCTACTCCAACAGATATTTGGCAAGACTTTATTTTTATTTGATTCATTTAAAATGAGTAGTTTAAAAAAAATAAAAAATTATAATTATTGATAAAAAATAACAATTGAAATTATAATAAATTATATGTATATATATAATAATTATAAAATTATTAAAATTTATTTTTTTAAACATTAATTTTTATAATTTTTCATTCTTTTTTTAAAATGAACCTTTTGTATAAAAAAATAATTTTTTCTTTTACAGTATTTGGCAAGATTATGATTGAATTAATTCTCTTTCTTTAAAAAAATATAAAATACGTTTTTTTCATAACACTAATTTCCTTTTGAGTTAGGTAATAATGGCTCCTGAGTGGAAGGCAACCCATCGCATACGAAAAGAAAAGTAGAAGACCTTTAGTTATGTCAATGAGCATTGGGCACTATAATGGCAAATCCGTAGTTTGGGTGAAAACGGATGGTGTTTCAGTAAAAGCAATGGCTTAGCTTTTGTCCTCAAAAATACGGCGAAGACTATGAGGTCGTTCGCGCCGAGGCGAAGACTAGGAACAATTCTACATTCATTATTCAAGTCAAACTTTCGGTCTCATCGACGCGCTCCCTTCCCTTCTTCGAAATTTCTTCATTTAATTACTTCGCAGAATTTTTTTTCTTTTTTGATTTTATATATAGAAGGTGCTAACACGTGGTTGAAGACGGAACAAGTGGCTAACATTATTATATTCTAGTTTTAAAGATAAAGGTGAGTACTTATTAAACTACAAATTCATTTACAACATACAATTAAAATCGTGCCAAGTGTTGAGATATCGCTATTTTCATGCTGAAAAATATTTTTTTATTAACTTTCATAAGGGTGTAATAGTTACCAAAAAAAAAACTTATGTATGATTGAATTATTTGTAAAAAAAATTATTTTAATAATTAATTATATGTATAATTAATTATTTTTTTAAATTAATTATGATAAAATAAGTTTTATATTTATATATGTTAACTAAAAAATGATTTGAAGATAATATATTTTATTTAGTTTGTATAGAAAAAATTGCTTTCGTATTGTAATTACTAAAAATGTTATACAATGATTTATTTAAATTGTGATAAAATTATATTGAGGTAAATGTGATAAATTTGTGTTCAATTACCAAATAATCAGAATAGATTATAATAAAAATGTTCAAATTTTAGCTTAAAATTATAAGTAATTTTTCAATATATCAAGGATAAGCAAAGATTATAATCCATTTCAGATAATTAATACTAAACATGTTATAAAAGAACAAGAAAAGATGTTTTTTTAAAAAAATAATATTTCCCAAACACAATTAATTCCACTTGTATGACTCGTGGACAAAAAAGTTTTTTTATATTACAAATAATGTCCTAGAGTGAGAAAAATAGGGTGAATTAATTAAAGTATAGGAAAATAAACTTGGGTGTGATTAAATTATAAGATCAAATAGTTTTTATAGACACTTGAATGCCACTTAAGTCATAACTTTGGGACAAAAAATGATTTTATTTTATTATAGGATATATATACTTTCTTTTCTTACTTTTTTTAAATTAATTTTTTGTACTAATTTTTAAATTTTTTATTTTATCCTTTCTTACTTTACACAATTATACTTTGCTTTTTGAGTATATATCTCAAAGATTCAAACACACTTGAACTGCTGAAAATTAGCTAAATTTGACAATAGAAATGTCATTTAACATAATTGTGAGATTTGTTTTTGTTCAAAATATTACCAACAAAGTTTATAGCATTTGTTAACAAATTTATAACTCAATTGGCACCAATTTCAATTTTTAAGACTAGATTATGATGATGTCAGAAATTCGATCTTCTACGAAATTACTTATCCTTATCCTTTTTCCATATCCAAATGCTTGCACATCTAATCTAAGGGTGACAAATGGATGAATTAGATAGATTTTGGGTTAGATTATTAATGGATGGATAGAACATAAACTAATAATCTATTTAGGATATATTAAAAAATTGTTAAAACTAACCAATCCATGAATGATCTATTTTAATAAATAAATATACAAGTCATCCATTAATCTATTTTAATGGATAGATATTCAATCCATCCATCCTTAACTATATGTATATCTAAATTCTTCCTATATCTAAATATATTCTATTCTTTAAATCATATATATAAATATATTTGATTCAATAAATATTTTGATTGATCCATTAACCATCCAATAATTAAAACTAATTCAATCCATATAAATTCATTAAATATATTATTATAATTAGATAAATTTGGTTAGATTTAAATATTAATAAATTAGATGAGTTATGAATTTATGAATCCAATTGTTACTCCTAATCTCATGTAACTAATAACAAAAAAGTATATATATAGCAATTTTTTAGTATTACGTTTTCTCTTTTTCATGATTAGTTGATCACAATTCAGGGTCTCTCAATGTATCTTGATAAAATTCGAGCAATTTGGCCGGAAATGATCACATGCAATATAAATTGGAAAAATTTTAAAGTTGCTGCAAACCACCTTTCTTTATATATATATATATATATAATGGTGATGTAAAAATTTGAATATATGATATTTTGAATAATATTTAAACCCTTCACCACTAACTCACTCTTAGTAATTTTACAAGACCGCCTTTTTAATTCTATAACCTCACCACACAGCCATGGCCTTATTCCTTGACGTGTATGAAAGATTCCATTCCATTACCACCCTCAACAAGGATAATTTATCCCATGACCTATGTTACTCCACCCTGCTACATTGTTGCCAACTAGACAAGTGGACAAGCTTTAAATAATCATCTTTGCAAACCTTTAAGTGCATATTTTGTGTGATAACAAGGAAAGAAAATGAATAAAAATAAGAGTGAGAATAAAAATAAAAATAGAATAAAAAGTAATGTTTATTTTCTTCAAATAAAAAACTAAAAATGTAAAAAATAAAATTTTTTATTTTTTTATTTTTTAATTAAATATAAAAATTTGCTTTCCATTCTCATTTTATTTTATTACTTTTTATCGTATTAAAATATGCACTAAATGACCATTACTAAATGGAATGACTACTGAGGGAACTCCGTATTGGACCCACATATCACTATATGTCCTTTCTTAGCCTAAAGAAATGGAACTGGCCATTCATATGAAGTCTATGACATCGTGCTGACCCAAAAGTGCGAGGCTTTATCGTATTGGTCCAATTTTGTCTCTTGACCCGGTTAAGCTTCTAACTTTGCCATAGGTTTAGGATTGATTATTATTTTTATATATACGGTGTACATTAACTGTGATATTACAGTTAAAAATGTTAAATCAAATGGTCAATTTTGATTAGTAAAAGACTATATAAATTTAACCTTGTCTTGTTCACCACGAAATTTAACCTTGTCTTCATGTAATAACCTACGGAAATTTCAATGTCCCTAACGTCTTAAAGTGGCGGAGTACCAAAGGGAAAAGGAATGGATGTTTTAATTAGCATGGGGTCCAAATTTTGCTCTCTACCCCTGCGGTCTCCACTTGTTTAATGAGGCCAAGTCAGATTTTCACCATGAAATTCTATGCTATAAAATTAATTCGCTGATTTAAACTGCCAACTATGAAATTTAAACACAAAAACAGATGTGAACAAAACTCAAAATATTAAGCACTAATTAATATCTTATGCAAAAGAAGGCAGAGGCTGTAATATTTCTTATTTTCTTTGTTACAATAGCGGCAATCTTATTTTCTTTGTTACAATAGCGGCAAGGAGGTTACAACCTATCTTTTATAAATTATTCAAACTCTTTGTCATTAACCCACACTTAGTAACTTTATAACGATGATATTTATTATGGCGCCAAGAAACTATACATAGCAGATGCATGCATATCAATCTAGATATCCATTATGTTTAATCTAGCTATCAAACATGCATGTATTGCTCCATATGAACATCTTTAGCCTTCAATGGCACATACTCTCCTAGTAGATACACTTCTAAGTGATCTGATAAAGCCAACTTGTCTATATTCTCATGGTGGTAGGACTTGCAAACAAAATAGAGCACAGTGTGCAGAACAAGCCCAAAGAGGGAGGAAACAGACGACAGCAAGAGATACAGAACCCCATCTGCTGTTGTTTCCACCGAGCCCAACCTCCACCCGTGCACGACCACCTTGAACAGAACCCAGAACCCATATCAGAAGAAAGCAAACATTGTGCACCAAAAATATGAGTATGGACAAACCCATCTTCCCCTTTATCAGCTCCTTGCTCTTCTTCATGGCTTGAACTCCGTACGAGTCTTCCAACACGGTCACAACATTGGCTAGTTGCCAAACCAAGGTCAGGTACACGAACCCAACCAAGTACAAGATCCCTATGATCACAAAAATGGCAACCCCACCATTCCTCACCCAGATTGTGACGAGTGCCCACATGATTACAGCCAGCACAGCTGTCACAACGTTGTAGGCGAAAAAGGCAGCGAAGGTGCACAGAAAAGTGACCATGAGCCTCTTCCACACCTTCGGGACGACGGTCATGACCTTCCTGAAAGTTACCTCTTTGGCAGTGTAGATGGAAGCGATGGTGTAGACCACTGCAGAGGTAGAGAGGAGGGAGAAGATGAGGAACAGAGTAAAGTAAACGATCTTGGATAGGCAGAAAGTGGCCCATTCTGAGGAGATCATGTCAGACAGCTTCTCGTATCTGGGGGTGCCACGCTGGGTTTCATTTATTTCCTCTGTGTTGTGCAAAATCTTCCACAAGAGGATGCTGGAGACCTCTATGTAAGTCAGGAAGATGAAGGAGAGAGGGAGGATCAGAGCCAAGGTAATCTTGGTGAAGATCTTCCACCATGAAAATAGGATCTTGAAGGATTCGTTGAAGACCCCAAAGAGCCCAAGAAATTTCATCTCTTCTTGGTCTTTGTCCATGGCTCTAGGCTTTTTTTTCTTCAATGGAAATTTTGGTTTGCAGAGGTGGAGGAGGGTGAGGTTGAGGTGATGACGAGGAGGAGGAGGAAGGAGAATATAATGGCAAGAGAATGTGTCGATAGTTTATGGCAAATTGAAGTCTATCGGACTTTTATGCTCCAAACTGCCCCTACTTTTGTAATGAATTATGTTCATTACTTGGAAGGCAAATGCCATTTTTTTTTTCCTAACAGTCGCCACTATATCTATATAAAAATCTCTCTTTCTCAATTTGATTTGGTGAATAACTTTTTTTTTAATTTAAATTTTTTAAAATCTAATATTAAATTGAAATACTTCAACAAATTTTCTAAAACCTTTATCAGCAGTTTTTTTAATTATTTTTTAATTTCTTTTCTTTAATTATTCTTGTCTACTCTTGCCATAACACTAAATGAACATTATTTTGATGAAAAATTCTTATAAATTTTTGAAATAAATATTTTGCTTATTTCGTACAATAAAATGTAAAATAAATAAATATATAATATCATGTTTGATATAATTTTCATATATTTATTTTATATCTACTTACATGAAATTTTTAAAAAAAATATTATTCTATAAACATACAAACGTCATTTACTTGCAGTAAAAGTTCTCTGTTTGTCTATCTGAGTAAGTACTATAAGTACCAACTTATAACACGAACACTTACTCCAATAGGTATTTGGCAAGACCTTTGATTGAATTATTTTTCTTTTTATAGAAAATAAAATATAAATGTGTTTTTTTTCTTTACACTAATTTACTTTCGAGTGTAGGTAGTAATGACTCATAAGTGGAGAGCAACCCATCGCATACGAAAACAAAAGAAGACCTTTAGCTATGTATGACTAAATATTAATTTAATCACTAATTCTTAAATATAGTAAATTTAAATTTATATTATAGAATACAAATGGTATGTCACAGAGCATTGGACGGAATAATGGCAAATCCGTAGTTTGGGTGAAAACGGATGGTATTTCAGTAAAAGCAAAGGCTTAGTTTTTGTCTTCAAAAGGACGGCGAAGACGAACTTATCATCGTTCACGCCAAGACTAATTCAAGTCAAATTTTCGGTGTCATCGACACGCTCCCTTAAATATCTTCATTTAATTACTTCACAGACTTCTTTTTTTCTTTTTTTGAATTTTTATATATTGGAGGTTCTAACACATGGTAGGAGAGAAAATCTAACATTATTACATTCCAATCTTAAAAACCGAGGTCAGTATTAATTAAACTAAAAATTCATTTACAACTTATACAATTAAAATCGTGCCACAGATTTAGATATATGTTTTACAAATTGGGTCTAAGATGACACTTGTTCCACTTAATTCCATTCACGGAAAAAACCTATCATCCGAGGATCCAATAGTCATCAAAGAGAGTTAGTTTCAATGTTATTAAAACCAAATCAGATGTTAAATTGATAAAAATTTAGGTTTGAGTTTACCCTGTTTAATTGGTTATACAAAACGGTCAAATAAAATAAAATAATAATTAATACACACACGCCCACACACACGCGCCCCTACACACACACACATATTATAACACATGTCACTAATAATAAAAATATATAAATAGATTTTAGCCTAAAAACGCCCCTACACACCCACCCACACACACACACATGTTATAACACATGTCACTAATAATAAAAATATATAAAGAGATTTTAGCCTAAAATTATAATAAGAATATTGATTAAATAAGAAAATAATTAAAATATAAGAAGAAAAAGAATAAAATAACTCAACAAAGAGTTAAAACGAAAAATTTAAATATTGAAAACATCTCTAATAAGGTGAATTTGGATTGCTATGGTGATAAACTTGAAAAGAACTTTTAATTAATATATTATGTGCACTTCATAATTCTTTTTGAATGAAAAGATATGATTATTTAAAATTAAAAAATTTTTATAAAAAAATTCATAGCTGACCGGTTTATTGAAAACTGATTAGTTTTTTTTATTATGACAAGTTTTTGGCCAACTCAATTTAGTTTAACCACAAATCTAATTATAGTATTGAAGCATAACCGAAATGAAAATGAGTTCGCAGTCAAAATCACTTCGACCAATCGATTTGGTCTGATTTTTTAATAACCATGCTTAGTTCCACTTATATAACCAATAGACAAAAAAGTCTTTTTTCTTTTTTATTACAAATGATGTCTTAGACCCTGAGAGAGAAAAATAGGGCGCATTAAAGTATAAGCAAATCAACTTGGGTGTGATTTAATTGTAGATCAAATAGTTTTTAAAGAGACTTGAATGTTACTTAATTCATAATTAACTTTGGGACCAAAAATGATTTGATTTTATTATAGGATATACTTTATTTTCTTACATTCTTTAAATTAATTTTTTGTGTACTAAATTTTATATTTTTTATTTTATCGTTTCTAATTTTAGAGAAATATACTTTCCTTTTGAGTATATATCTTAAAGATTCAAACACACTTGAACTGTTGACAATTTAGTTAAATTTGACGATAGAAATGTCATTTAACATAATTGTAACATGTGTTTTTGTTCAAAATTTACCAACAAAATATATATATATATATATATATATATATATATATATATATATATTTTTACGATGAACTTATAACTCAATTGATATTAGTCTCAATTTTTTAAAAATGAAATGTAATAGATGTCAGAAATTTGATCCTTCACAACCTACCTATCTTTCTTTCATACCCGAATGCTTGCACATGGCAATTGTTTTAGTATTATGTTTTCTGTTGTTTACAATCACAATTCAGTGTCTCTCAATGTATCTTGATAAATTTCGTGCAATTTGGACAGAAATGATCACCTGCAATATAAATTGGAAAAATTTTGAAAGTTGATGCACTATACATGTCTGTGAGAGCCATACACATTCACAACAAAATGTAGTCCAACGAGGAAACGATCCGTTTGTGGACCTCACCTCCACACAAAGCCTAGACAAATTCATATCAAGTCTATGACATTGCGCTGACCCAAAAGTGCGAGGCTTTATCGTGTTGGTCCATGTTTGTCTCTCGGCCCGGTAAGGTTCCAACTTGCATTGGGTTTAGGATATTGATTCGTTATTTATATACGATTACATTAATTGTGAGATTACAGTTAAAAATATTAAATCCAATTGTCAATTTTGGTCACTATAGTGCAAAGTTACACAGTAAATTGAGATTACACAAAATTTCCCCCCCAAATTCAGTTGCCTTCATTTCATGATTTTGCGCAAATTAACTATTCCCATTCAATGCAATAATTAAACTCCATGATTACCAAAAAATGTTAACACGAATAACTTAGACAAAAATTGATTCTGATTTCTGAATGACATCCAGTAGTTTTTTTTGGTAAAAAATAAAAGACTACTGGATGCCATTCAAAAAAAAAAAAAAACTACTGAATGGCATCCAGTAGTTATGACTTCGCCAGTATTGCTCACCCATAATGACATATTTTAGACAACATGTACAACTATTATTTTTTTGAATAAAATAATCTATACATTCTATTAAGGAGAAAAGCCCGTGACTTTGATGGACCATCGCTGCCGTCTGCCGAACAGGGCAAATTGTAGGTAGCCAGGACCACGAGCAGCTCGCCCTCAGTTCTACAGCCACTGGCTTTCCGTAATTATTATTTGATTAATATTATAGATCCTTTGTCCATATTCCAATACAAGATGTACATAAATGATGAATAACTAATATCACTCAATTCACTTTTATTTATCTTTTAATATTTTTATAAATAAATTAAAAAATTTATTAAATATTTTTAATTATATAAAAATATAATTTAATATAATTAAATTATTTTTTTTTCACTTTATTAATATATCTCTCTTCTTTAATTTTTTTTACTTCACTAATTTTCTCTTTTCATTAAAAGATAAAAATAAAATTAAAAAAAATTAATTAATATTTTTTTAATATTATCAAATGATAAATATTTTTAAATAAAAAATTTTTTTATATAACAAAAAAATGTAAACGAAGAGAATATCCAATACTATTATTATTAACATAATAAATGAGCTTTATTTAATAGTTAACATATGTAAAACTATAAGTTATATATAAATGTACTTCATATTTTATAAAATTAATAACATATATTAACTATTTAATAAAATATCTAAAATAGGTGAAGAGAGATTCCTTAGATACTCAAAGAGTAAGATATTTTTCTTATTCTGTGTCATTTAATGATAGTCATATTAATTTTATAAGTAATTACTATACGCTTTAAATTAAAATTTTTTAAATACAGTTAATAATACATAAAGTTAATATAATTACTGTTAAAAGGCACGTAATAGGAGAAATATTATACTTAAGAATTATTCGTTATGCCTACCCATCAGACTGCACTGATGGCAAGTTTCACCCCGGATTCGCAGTGCCCAGGATAGTTGCATATGAAGTAGTTCTGCCCTCTTCCCAGCCTGATTTGGTTCTTTCCTGAACTCAACACCTCCGCACCCGCTGGCGTGGTGCAGCTGCTGTATCCGCTTCTGTCCACGGCCACCACATTGTGCGTCGTTGAATCGTAGTTGAAAACTGCACTCGTTCCCACATACACATACATCCTTCATGTCATTCTTCCAACAAATTGTGGTAAATTAAGAGAGTAACACCCACACACACATATGTAAGTGGTGACATATTAAACTTACTCAGCACATCAACCTGCTCTAAATTTCTTCCCATTGGGCCATGCATCAGTGTTGAAGTTCCACCCTCCAGGGCATCCAACGGTATAAAGTTGCCGCATTAGCACGTTCCATCAGAACCAACAGGCACAGTAGCGTGAATCAAGGTGACCACAGCCAAAGGAACAACAGCTGGACTGCCTCTTCCCTGAGACATTCTCTCAATGCAGAGCTTAGCTGATTAGCAACTAGCAAATGTACAGTGAAAAGTTAGTGTGGGTTCGCATTTTGCAAGGGAAAGACCTAGCTAGCCGTTTTTACAATGGGTTTGGCTGCGTTGAACTCTGGGGTCCAAAGCTGGCTGGTTGAATAGAGGGAATAAGGGCAAAGGCAAAGACAGATTGGTGACTTTTTTCAATAATCAAGGTTAACTTCTTCATAAATAGTTGATTAAAACTGGATCCAAGTACTAGCTGCTAAATGATAACTGCCATTTGGTAACTTTTTAAACAGTTTAATTGTGTCATAAGTGGGGTCTAAATAAATAAACAAAGGGCCTGATGCTTGGGGTTGGCTAGAGGGTGGGAATCATAGTAAAGTTTTGGGGGCATAACTGAGGAGATTGGAGGACAAAAGCTTTTTGGCTGGGAATATGATCAAAGCCATTAATTACACTAACAACGGAAGTGTTGACTGTATAAGTCACATGAAAGTTGCTGCAGCCCACCCGTGAAGCTTGATTGGACAACTCAAATTGCACCAACTGCGTCTCTATCACTTGTCTCTTTGGTATTACTTTGATCTTGGGCTGTGGGAATGCTTCCAATTGTAGTTATATTTGATTTTAATACAGGGCTTTTCCTATTGTATATTATTAGAGAAATAATGTATTACTAATTTATTTAATTTTTTAAAAAATATTTTTTTATATATTGATATAAAATTTTATAATATTTAAATAAGACATAACTTAGAAATATACAAATGTATAATTCTTGTATATAATAATAACAGTATTTTTTTAGTAAAGGAGATAAAAGTAAAAAGTTACATATTTAATTTGTTAAAAAATATGTTTTTATATATTGGTATAAAATTTTATAAAATTTAAATAAGACATAACTTAGAAATATACAAATGTATAATTCTTGTATATAATAATAACAATATTTTTTTAATAAAAGAGATAAAAGTAAAAAGTTACATATTTTTCAATTAAATTAAAATAATTATTTTATTTAATAAATTTTATATACCACTTTCTTAATAAAATATGAATACCAGTACCTTAATAGTTAATACAGATTGCAGACTTGCAGGTATATGTTTCCTTCTGGTGACATTTATCTACCCTTTTAATATATAGAAAAGGGTTATTATGTTTGATCTCAATTCACAAAGTGCTATAGGTGCCGGCACCAGTGCAGCAGCTTTGTACAGAAGCGATTTCAATTGATAACTTTCAAACTAATTAATATTAGTCGGTAGAAACTTATGTACAACTCAATATAGTCTTAATAACTCACAATAAAAGCAGATTGACCCCAAAGACAAAACAATCTTAACCTAACATAAATTTATGGGTTCTCCTGTGAAGAGCCGGACCTCTCATCACCCCTGCGGTTTGAAGACACTTTATGATGATCTGTCTAACTATTATTTAAGTAAACAAATATGCATCCTTAATATATTATGGAAAAATATCTTCTAAAAATTTTTCTCTTGAAGGAGGGATCTTCTCATGGATCCCTAGATCAGTTCCCTTCCCGATATATTATGTTGAGCTTTAACTTTTAGACTATATTTGGTATAGAGTAAAAATAAAAGTAAATTTTTATGGATTAAATCTGTATATAGTACACTTATAGAGTTATTTTCATTCAACCCAAGCTAAATTATGGCATGCATGACTTTTAACACAAGAAATTTAAAAAAAAAAATTTGGATCCTCTCCTATTATAAAACCGTCTTATTGGAGAACTATAAACACAAAATTTATTATATAAGAAATAACTCACTTGATGAGTTGTAAGGTCTACTAGTTATAATTTAAACCTAATTGTATATTTCTTTCTCTAACAAGACTCTTTCATATTCCTTAACTAACCGGAGAGAGGATCCAGATCAAAAAAAAAAAAAACTCGCAACTTATTAAACTTATCAAATTAAAGGATATATGAAGCAATATAGTTAAAACTAAATCAAACAGTAAACCAGTAAAACTTTTGATTCAAGTTCTATCGATTCAACTGTTTAAATTATCTGGTCAAACTGGATAATGTCAAGAAAATTTTTTTACACATAATAATATAAAATTTATGAAAACATTCATAAAATTTGGAAAAAAATATAGAATTTTTTTAAAAAAATAATAATCAACTAGTTGAACTGATTGGTTTAAGTGGTTTTGACTGATTTTGCCTAGTCTAAAGTAGTCTAACCGAAATTCAGTTATAAGGCTGAACTATAATCAGTTGAATATCCAGCTCACATTTGAATCAGTTAGACCGTCTAATCCGATCTAATTTTAACAACACTGATATGAAGGGATGGAAAGGGTACAGAGCCAACATATTAAAAAATAAAAGGTAAAATCAATGAATTTTACAGTCAGATAAGATACAATTTTTTATTTATTAATTTATTGATAAAATACTCCATTTCTGTATACGTCTTATTCCTTTTCTAATCGTTTGGTTCTGCCTTTATATGCTGATCTAGAGTCAATTATCTCTAATTGCACAATTTGAGGAGCTTGAAGAGGAAGAGATAGAGCTTTGGTGTTAGCTAGAAAAGAAAAAGGATAAGACTTTTTGACCAAAGAAAGAGATCCATTAGTACAGAAGCAAAATGCAAGTGTGGAACTGATCCTTTGACGAGCATTATTGTTGCTTGTGGGAGAGTTGTTGTTCTCAATATTCTTGGCTTTTTATTCTTTCCTTCATCTCTTTTCTTTTTCTTCTGGAAGTTTGAAACCCCTTGTCACTTTCACTTAGAATTGGGGATGCTAAAATGCCTCTGCATTATGTATGATCAGCCATCTAAAGGGACAAAGAGATGGGTGATGAGGGTGGGGATCACTGGTCATGATGGTGCCCATGAGTGCTCAATGTAGAAACCGGAGGAAAATTATATAAGTTGGGTTGGGTCCATAAATTCGTTATTTTTCATTAGTTATTTAGGCTATGTCAAAAGGAAAGAAATGTACATTGAATATAGAGGAGAAAAAGTTAAAAATGACAAAGCATTTTTGCTTTTGCCAATCCAACCACCATTTGATGGATTCGACGAGAAAACTGAACCACAAGAAAGAAAGAAGACAACATTTGATCCAAAAAGCAATGGTGGTGCCAAAAAAATTGAACCCCACGTCGATTCGCGGCCATAAATCAAGCATCATCGTATATAATATACATCAATCATGAATTTGAGGTTTACTCTTTTAAACACCAACCGTGAAAAAGAAAACAATCATACATGTGTGCTTTCAATTCTTTAACTTGCCTCAAGGTTTTCATAATTACTTCACCAATTATTCTGTAATTCTAAGTTTTTAAATTTATTTAAAGAAATTATTTGTAAACATTGTTGTATTGAGGAATTCTTGACTTTGGTAAGATGGTTTCCCTTTAAGAAATATGCTTTTTTTTTATGTCAAGTTTAAAAGGTTTATAAAAGCGTTTTGCTTTCAGTGCATTTGGAATCAATAAAATATAAAATTGATTTGATTTAATTTTTTTCTTACGCGGTATATCAACACTTTTTGGATGTAAGAATAGTTTCCACTCGAGATATGAAAATTACCTTTTTTCACAAAGTGCTCTACAGTAAAATTGCATATCTAACATTATAAGTAAAATTTGTTCCATGAGGATTCTATTTTGTTCACCACTAAGCCACACTCAAGTGAGTGATTTGATTTAATTTGAAATGAACTAATTTAATTTAAAAATTAATCTCAATGTTTAGAAATATTTTAAAATAAATATGATTTGAATTTGATTTATAAGTCAATTTCTATATTTTGGAACGCATTAATAGAGAACTTATTGTATATTAGCATCTTGAACGGACTTTCATACCTCTTAATTCATATATTTTTTAAATTTTTATATAATTATTTTATAAATTAATTAACTATAATTTTATTATAATTTTAAATTAATTATTTAAATAAAAATAATTTTTTTAAAAAGTGAAAAGATAATTATTTTTATTTGAAAGCAATTGTAATTTTAAAATATGATTATTAAAAAATGTGTGCATTTATAACTCTATCCATTTTTCAATTTGTGTATAATTAGTTATTAATGATTTTTTAGGAATAATCTGCATTTTAAATTTTTTTCTTATATAATTTTTAAAATTAATTAATTATAATTTTATATAATTAAAAATTAATTAAATAAAAATAATATTGTGAACAAATAGAAAAATAACTCTATATATTTAAAAGTAATTATAATTTTAGAATGTAATTATAAAAAATATGTGTATTTACAATTTTATTCATTTTTTATTTGTATTCAATTAGTTATTAATAATTTTTTAGGAAACTAAAATTTGAGACAAAAAGGAGAAATCCCGTTTATAAAAGTATAAAAGATAATAATTTTTCTTTACTACTTTTTCTGAAATAAGTATAATGATTAAATTAATAAGGGTAAAATTATCAATTTAAAAAATTAAAACTAAAATCAAATCAAATCTATTCAAGTTCAATCAATTTAATGAATTTTTATGTGTACAAAATGATAATCACAAAAATTTCAAAATCAAATAAACTAATATCTTATAACTTTCCAAACAAAAAATTTCACTTATAAATCAAATCAATTATCAAAATTTATGATTATAAACATACTTTTCCTAATTCAGATCCTAGCGATGATGACCGAAGATTGCGAATGTTACCCTCAAACACACTTCCGTATATGGACAAAATCCAAGAACAATAATCATAATGAACCAATGTCGATTTGATAACACAATGTCAAAATGGATACAAAGCCATACCAGTATAATTAAATTTATGATAAAATTGAGGGTTATGTTATCTGCTCATATCATTTAATACACATTTTTCTTACATAAGGACAATTTTTTTTTATCACCCATCATAACCCTTCACTTTTAATTGTGTGGTGGAGATTTGCCCAAGTTGAAAAATGTGAGGAATGTAATTTTTTTATTTGTGCCTATATCATTTTCCCTAAATTAAAGGATCACAGAGGTTTTTTGCGTATGAACCAATAGTATATCCTAAGAGGGTTTGATTTATTTGGACCACCCTATAGGTCTAATCTTCCATAACCAGAAGTGATAATAGTATGACCCTCTTTATGAGATGGAGTTCTTAAGATTTAAATCGTAATTTTCATACCTGAGAGCGTAGCTCACTTAACAATTCTCTCATATTCAATCAAAATTTTCCTCACTTTTGCTGTGTATGAAATTTTCACCCATTAACTTATATATCTTCCTTCTTTAGCTTTCAACCCTTTGACCCTAAACCCTAATTCTTTTACCACCCCTCTCTCTCTCTAACCGTAATTCAAATTTAGCAATTCTTCCTAGCTGCCTTTTCCATGGCTAGGAGGCAGAACAACAGTTGGAACTTTACTGATGCAATAATTTAGTTTATAATAAATAGTAGAAGCATCATTAGTAGAAATTTTCGAATGAGTTTTAAGTTTTGAATAATTTTTAATTTATGTGGAAAGCTAAGTTTAAATTTGAGGTTTTTTTTTATACAGAGATTAGTTTGAATTGATTCTTGGAATCTTTGTTTTTTCTTTTTTGTGGTTATAAGTGCCTTAGTAGTTACTCTTTTAGAAACCTTTTGATTCTTGACTATGAGCTTTGTAAAGTCGCCCTTATGTTGAGTGATCAATGTTATATCCAGATGCAAAAGTATTAATTTTTAGTAGTTATTACTTAACTTGGTTGAAAATATGTGCTATCTATTGAAAAGAATATTTATAAAAAAATTTAGTCTCGAGTTTCACGGAGCAAACTACTCCTAAAAATTTATATTTATATTTAAAGTTGATTAAAATAATTCAACTTTTTTTTTTGCCTTTGCCAAGTATCCTCATATCATTTTAAATGTGAGACTAATCTCATTTAGAGTGCTAAGGTTGTCCTATCATAAATACATTTCCGCTAGGAGTTTGAACCTCTAACATTGCAAAGGCTCTCTTATCCACTTAATTAAAGTTTCCTTACCATTTAAGCCGTAATCAGAGGTCACTATGAGAAATTATTTTTAAAAGTAAATTGGTAAGTTATTATTATATTTTATTAAATAATTGATGGATTAGGGTCATTCTGCGCATGCAAAAACAATTAAATATAAGTATGTAAGATTTTAGTTTGGAATCATAATTAACTTAAATAGGTTAGGGCAATTGGGCGAACCCTATTATTATATGCTTGATGCTTGATTGTTCTGGGGAAACTTGGCCTCGGATATGTGCTTGAAAGATCATGATGACCTCTGACAAGACGTAATGTTTAACGCTTGATGCTTGATAGTTGATAGTTCTATACCGTGAAAATGCTTATAATGGTATATTTTTCTAATAAACTAATTTTGAAATTTATTTATGAGATATTTGATGATTTTCGAGAGTTATATTAATAAGTATTATGGTTATCATTCTCAAAATCTTAGAATAGATTCTTTTATTTTTATCATCTCTGAATATTTATAAAAGTTTTTTTTTTATTATTCTCAGCAGTTCAACTAATTAAATTTCCATTCCATTCACTGATTTTGGATGGTTCACACTCTTTAATTCTTCTAAATTTTGTAGCTCTAGTACATATGTGATCCGATCCACCTACAACTGATATATGAGCTTGCCAATCGCTAGGGCGAGTTAAGTTTCCATGTGGAGCAAACTTAAAGTTAAGGGATACATTTTGCATGCAAGGGACAAGCTTGGGTCTTTTGCATGTTTAAGCTAGTTTTGTTTTGATAAGTTAGAGATTTGGGCATATTCGAAAAGGTTCCATTTTCAGGAGAGACTGTCAAAGTTTTTGCAAGTACACGTGTGTGTGAGTGTGACATTTTTGGTTAGAAAAATATTTAAAGATCTAATAAGAGAATGAAAACTTCTTAAATATTTAAATCCACAAGGTGTTAGCATAATAGAAAAGAACTACGTCTTTAAATATAAAAATTACAGTTTAATTCTGAGAGTAGCATATAATAGAGAAAGTTATATTGTTATCACTTCTAGTGTGAAAAAAATTAAATTTATGAAACAGTTCAAATGAGTTGAACATACTTCTAATTTATACACAAAAAGAAGAAAATGAAAACACGTGAGTTAAGTATATAAAATTAATATATTAAAACTAGTTGAAAATTAAAGCAGAATTAAAAAAATGCATACCCTTATTGACATGGGATTAATTTTAACCTGAAACTATTTTCAACGGGGCAAGATAATTAAAGACCAATAATTTATTCTATATATTTAATATTTGCCTTTCAAGAAACCATTTGATGTTGCAGCAGACTGGAATATTCCCAAATTGACGGATTAATTCTGCAATCATACAATCAAAATTTCTATCCACACTCTAATTATTCTATTCCAACACCTAGCTATATGTCAAAGATAGTGGCTATGATACAATGAATGCTGCGTTTTAAAAGAAAACGATTAATTATATATAAATAATATGTAATCAGGGTTAAAAGAAGGAAAAGTTAGGATTGGGTGAATTGCATGAGATCGCATATACGAAGATGACACATTTGATTTGGATAATGAATTCTATTAATTCACTCCTGCATAGAAAAGCAGTCGTGTGCAAAATGCAGCTGCCAATCGCCGGCACTACATTGTATCTTTTAAACCAAACTTTGGAGGCTATTTTTTAGGGTTTGCTAAACTCTGAACTCTGAAGTATGATGCAAAGACAGTTGTTATCCGTTTGGTTAGATGGAATGGAATGAGAATGAGATATCCCCAATCCCTTGTTTGGTAGAAAAATTATTAACACTATTCTTGGAACCATTAAAAAATAGAATTAATTTAATTTGATTTAAGTTGAAGTGATTTAATTTAATTTAAAAATCATTTTCATACTTAAAAATCATTATAAAATTAAATCAATTCTTATTTTATAACCTTTCAAACAAAAAATTTCATTTATAAATCTAATCAATTTTTAAAATTTGTAGTTCCAAACATACTTATAGTGAATACTTAATATCTAAGGAATGACATTCTTTTCATTTTTGTAAACCTCATTGTATTCTTCATTCTCACTCTAAATCCCATTCCCATTCCCTTTTCTTCCTTTCCATGATACCAAACAAGCATTTTTAGAGGATTAGTATCACTGATAAATTATAAAACATTTATTGATTGTTGATTCCCACAATAAATCTTTAGAGATGAAAAGAAGGAAGAAAAGAAAGAAAAGTACTGCAACTAGCTTACAATTTCTCTTACACATAAAAATTTTCATCATTTATTTAACATAAGAAGTCTACTTTAATTTGATTTATGACTAACATGTGTATTCTCAATTTAGTCCACAGAAAATAATTTTTTGCAATATAGTTTATCACCTATTAAAATTCACTTTAATTTAATGCTTCTATAATCAAAATTCGTTTTAAATTCGCTTAATGCATGAGGATTAAATTATACTGCATATTTTAATTAATGAATGACTAACTTGTAAAAATTGAAATGTGATGGATGCAATTGATAACAAACGTAGCGAGTAAAATAAAATTTTTGTCTTTATTCAAACTAAATGAATTAGGCAAATAATAAGCAGTCGAAGATTGTGTAATAAAAAGTATGCAAGTGGCATTTAATTTCTTTATAAGAAAATAGATGGAATAAAAACAAAAAGTAGAAAATAATTGTTATAAGATTTAATTTTGATTCATTGCATGTCAGTGTAAGTTTTTTACATTATTATTAAATCATGTATTGTCACATCATTAAAAAAGTGTGATTATAACTATAAATACCTAAAAAGTAAAATTCTTATAATAATTTATTAACACATAATTGAATGATAGCATAAAAAATTTATACTGACAATGGATCAAAATTAAACTCATTTTTTATATCTATTTTGTTATGTCATATAATTGAATGGAGTAAAAAAAAAAAAAAGAGAAAAACATTTAAATCTAAAGAATTAAACACTGGATTAGAGATGGAGCTTAGAATACATTCATTTCCATTGAGGTGGATTTTGAATTTCATACTTTATGGAATGAAATTTAATTTTTATTTTTCCAATATATATCCTTGCTTATTAATTTTCACAAAATGATAAATATTACTCTAATTTAATTTAACCCACCTAAATGATATTTAACTATACACACTTCAAACTTTTCTCACAAATAAACAATGTTGTTTTAGCAACTACGTTTTCTGTTACAAATTTGTAAAAAAATTAAACTTGAATATTTCTAAAAACAAAAATTAGACATATTACACATATACAATATACATTAGAAAAGATTTTTTTTTTCTCATTATTGATTTCATTTAGATCAATTTTAATTCCATTCCACAAATACTAATCCTAAAGTTAATAAGTTGTGCACTGAGCTGAGAATGATTATTTCCATTCTATTTCATTTTATTCTCACTTCATTCATATTTTATAGAATTATTATTTCATATAACAAATGTGACGTAAATTTTTCACAACTTTCATTGGCAAAATGATAATCAAATCACTTTTTTTTTTATTATTTTTGAAGACATTTCTTTTGGTTAAAAATAGTATTCCATTTTTTTTACTGGCACAAAAGTTAGAACTTATAACCCCCTCCAAACTGCCCAATTTCTCACTATCAGCTCACTCCTAGTGGCTTTGCTATTCTCTTAAGGATTTGGGTAGAAATCATAGATTTAAAGAGTTGTAATACCTTTTTAATATATCAAAAAATAATGTTTACAATATATTAATTAATTAAAATCCCTATTTAGGTTAACTCTGTAATTAATTTTAAGGCCAGGTTTATAACTATTTGATTTTTGTGACATTAAGAAAAATATTATACCAATTTCTATTTCTTTTTAATTTTACTCTCATTAACCTCCCACATAATTAGGTAAATATAATTTTCATCACTAATTTTGATTCTTCCTCATCCATTTCAGATTTCGTTTTCCATCTTTTCCTTCTGTCATTTTATCGTGGACAGGAGGTTTATTGAAATCAGATGCTTATGTTTAAGTAAATAAATAAATGGTTTTGATACACCCAATTAAGAAAAAAAAGAAAGAAACTCATTCAATATTCATTTCTTTGCTTCCTTTTCCACCAATTTTATTGTAAAATTGATGCCCAAAGTCCCTATCGTTATAGTCTTTGGTACACCCAATAAAAATTCGTTGTTTATATCCCATTGTCTACATACAAATTCCTTTTTTTATACTCTCCCTTCTCCACCTATCTTTGCATTTCATTGGCACACGTCTAAATTGACAGTTATGACGTTATTGTTTGATTCCAGTGACCGTTTTACATCAGAATATGTAATTTCATTATGTTCATGAAGAAGAAAAAGGGTTGTTGCAAGTTCGAGATACATAGCGTACAGTTACAACCCACCAAATCCTGTTTTAAAGCATTTTATTACATATTTAATCTAATATATATGGTAGCGGTTTGTTTGGTCACTTCAATATTTCAAATACAATATGCTTTGAGGAGGAAAAGGGGCAAACGAAGTTAAAATATTTTACATTTTAACCAATTAGAAGCATAAATATTGACCAGATTATGTTGGATTTTGTGGGGGAAAAACCGAAAAATTATATAACGAAAGAGATATAATATTTGCAATGTGATGAAAACAAGAATTTTTTGCGAAAGCAACAATAAAGTTGCATGATTTTTGGTTCGGGATCGCTTTTTTATGTTTCTCTGCTTAAACAATCGTAATTTTTTAAAAATAAAAGCAGCCTTTGAGAAATTTATCCAGTTTTGTTTTAATTTACAACTTATCTTCATGATAATTAAGTAGAAGCCACTCACAAAAAGCAATCGCAAACCAATTTTTGGCTCAGAATGAACATTCTGAAATCTAACTCGGTTATAAATTTTCAACCAAAAACTATTGCATTTTTTTTTAAATCACTCTAAATCAAATAAATCAAACATGTTTTAGCTTACGCAAAATTTTTATGAGCACCTAAAAGCTCAAGCAGTTTGTGCCTTCTTCATTAAGACTTTATATGCATATTTGAATTAATTCTTTTTACATTAAAAATGCTTTTCAGCCAAAAGCTCTGTATAAAACAACTTAATTATAAATTTTTCTAAAAGCAAAATGAACTAACCCAAACATACTCTTATCATTCAAAAATTCATTAACTAACCAAATCACAGTGGTTCATAAGAGACTTCAAATAAAGCATCTAAATCAAACTTTACCGTACGATGTAATCTCCTCATTGACTTATAACTTAATTACAGTACGATGTGATCTCCTCCTCACTGATTTATAACCATTTTCTAATATGAGATTCTATGGCAAAAACATGCAACAAGGACCTAGGGATCAATCTCGTGAATTCTTGAGCAGGGAAGAATTAATGCAAGCACTGCATTCGTTAATAAGTAACAACTACACTGACCACCCTGCAATTAGTGATATATGCTAATATTGCCAGAAAAGATAGATGCATCTGGCACCACCCTTTTGCTCTTTGCGAAACCTTAGAATCGAAGTTGCCATTACGTACAGAGAAACAAGAAATTTCAACCAAAAGCTGCACATTTTCAATACCTTTTATGCTTCCTATGTATTCAAAGAGCTCCAGCCCACGTGCAGCGAATGCGTTCCTTAAACTTGCTCGTGAGTGACGCTATCCTTCTTCTGATCCACACTGAAAAAACATATCCCTTAGATAAGAAGAAAAAAAGACTTGCATGATTCATAAGGACAAAAAAGTTGGATATTTTTCTTCATCACTCTGATTACAACCTAAAGGAAAATGAGGCATCGACCTTGCACCTGAATTGAAAGTCTTATAATTGTGATCCTCATGCAGTAGACTAGAGAATTGCTAAAATTTATATGGTACGAAAACTAGAAGTGGAAAACTAAACTGTAGTTATTTATTATTATGTGAAGTTAAATAATTAAGCACTTCGTCACTGGTTATCATGATGAAGAGACACCCACACCAAGAAAATCAATGAAAGGAACTTGTTTCTGTTCAATATTGGGCTCATCAGCTGCTGCTTGCTCTTGCTCCGCAGAAGCCCTCAACTTTGTGAATGTGGACGATGAGTTATCGCAGAAACTCATCAACAAGTCCCTCTTTATTCTTCCATCATCAGCAGAACCGAGGAACCCGAAAGGACTTGGAACAACAACCCTTCTGTAGTTTGGAAGAGCGAACGTGGTGGAAGAACCACGAAAGCTGCCGAAGGATGAAGAAGGATTTGGATAAACTCTGCAAAGAAACCTATCTGAGCTTTTTGAGCATTCCGAGAGGTAAAGATTAGAGCAAGAATTGTTGAAACTATCTCTTTCTCTCCCTTCTTTTCTAAACGAATCCGCTGCAGGAGAACTCTTTGTGGAGGCTGCCATGGATGCAAAATTCCAAGAACTGGAGGGAGAATCTGCAATATTGCAGATTCTTTCTTTGTCGAAGTTCCGAAAGTCAAAGTATCTGGTATTCTCTAACCCAAATCTTGAGCTAAATAACAGGTCCTGAGACTTTGATCTCTTCTGATCGAAGAAATTATTAGAGGAGGAAGTAGTGTTAGAATCGTTGTAGACATCTTGGAAGCTTCTCTTCCCAGCTGATAACTTGGATTGCTCCCTTTGCTTTCGTGCCATTATAACGTGCCAGTGATTCTTCACGGCATTATCGGTTCGACCCGGGAAAAGCCTGGCTATGAGTGCCCACTTGTTGCCATGAATGCGGTGAGCCGCAAGTAGCCTCTCTTCTTCGTCTTCTGTAAATGGCCTTCTGTTAATTCTGGGATCAAGCTGATTGAACCACCTTAATCTGCAACTTTTCCCTACAAAAAAGAAAAAGAAAAAAAAAACCCTTAGTCATAAAATGAACAGAAATTAAGGTCACTCCTAAAGACATGATTTTTATGTAATATATAATTATAGATGATGGAAGAAATACTTGTTAAATATGTATCTCCTAAATAAACAGCATCTTCAAGTACTCAAGTTAGCTTTAGGTGCAACTAATATTCAACTAATTCAAGTTAAACTCTTGAATTAGATCTTCATCTCCTACTATTTATTCCAATAAAATTTCTGAGAAAGATAATCCAATTTATCTTAATCATATCAGATTGATGTATACCTGATCTTCCTTGGAGCTTCTCAGCAATTGAATTCCAGTTCTGGGCACCATATTGTTCAACAAGTTGCAGGAGCTTTTCATCCTCGGCGGGCCTCCAGTGACCGCGGGGACAGGTCTTGGTGTCCTCACCCGCTGAACCAGCTCCTGAAGAATCCTCCATGGCAGGGGCACTGTTAGTACTGTGGATGGAGGGAGGCTCAGGCCACCACCACCAATATCTTGCCGCAAGCAATCTTGAACATCAAGCACACCAGAGAGAAGTCCAGAAGAAGATATATAACAAAGTGGAGGGGAGGGGGCTGGGAGAGGAGGGGTTGGTTTAGGGTTGTGGATGGGAAGTCACTTTTGTTGTCTTCACACGATATAGAGTGTGCCAATGTGCCCTATGTACATGTTACATAAAAACTCATTGCCCCTTGAACTTCTTTACCGAATTCACCTTTACTTGCCTCAAAAATTAAAAAAAAAAAAAGAGATTCCTCTTTACTGTTTCCATTCGTTTTCAAATTCCCCTAACTATTCTAGTTTGAACCATGGTACCACGTTATGTCAAATCCACTAGTTTGGTTACCGTATAGTTTTTGCTAAAGGGACATCTCTCCTTGATCGAAGACTGGTTGATTTCCCACTTCTGATAATTGCGACCTTAGTAAAATAAAAGCAGTTTCTAAGTAATATATCGATGAAGTTGTTGGAGAAGAGTTACCAATCTTAAAATGTAGTGTACAAAATTCTTTCAAATTTTTTCTTTCCATATGGTGGCAATAATTACTGAGTGTTGAACAATTTGGGGGATATGTGTAACTTTCAATTTTTCTTTTCTATGTTTGTGTTGCACATGATAGGTAGCACATTTATGTATATACGTATCTTAAAATTTTTCATAGTATCACTGTAATTAATGATGTTAATTAATTTTGTAGTTACAAGTTGAAAGAAGGACATGTAATACCACAAAAAAAAAAAAGGAACCTTAGTTATTGGGGGATAATTTTCACATATATTCCCAAATCAATATGCAATCAATTAATTGAACTTTGCGCTATTTGGCTCATCCGGCTTTTAACTCGAAGAAACTCGAGTAGCAGATGAAACTAACAAAGCATATGTGCATTAATTAATGCAAAAAAAGTTGGTAAATCCAAAGTCATCATGCCATAAAATGGAAACATGGCATTGTTAAATTTGGTGAGCTTTAAAAGCATCCACATGTACCCAATATATTATATATCGTTCAGCTAGTTAGCGATAAAGACTAAAGAGGAGCTTGATTTTTTCAAAATTCATCACAATGTCAAAATTGCATTGAGAAACAAGCCAACTTAATTCCATTAAGTACATTGACAATAAATATTAATGCTCCTAACTTTCAGGTCCACATAATAGGACTGACTTAGGCCACCCTTAATTCACATTTTCATTTTTTTTTAATTTTCTAGTTCAGACAACCTCAAGTCACATTTCATTAACTATATATGAAGTTGAATAATAGTGCAAATGCTCCATGAATTACTTATAATTTTCTTTTTGATATTACAGTAAGAAATTCTTGAGTTTCACTTAATAGTATTTTCCTCACGTTGGTTTAAGCGAATTTTCTTTGTGCTAGACCTAAAAATCTTGGAAGAATGTAACTTTCTATCTAGCTATAAACACCAACGAATTTAAAATTTTGAGATAATAAAATAAGGAATAAATTAATTTCCTTACACTAATAATTTGCCTTAAAAGGAGGACAAGCTTACAGATAAACACCCATTTTGATGCGTGTATCGTTTCTCTTTTCTGACCTTGTTAAATATTGTAGCCATAAATGAAATGAATCTCTTTTTTGGTTCGTAAGAATTAAGATTTAAGAATCCAAATAATTATATATATTAGGTTATGGTAAGCCTAATAATATGTTAAAATCCAAAATAACGTATCTTTTTAAAAGAATTAACTTGCATGTGATGTAAGATTCTTGTGAAAAACCTTTTGATAGCAATATGGGTTAATTTTTGTTTTTATAGACTAAAATTTAGGGAAAAGAAAAGTTATCCCATTTTAAGGTTAAGGCATATCAGAGCTTAAAGCTTATGGCAATATTTATAGATTGCCTACCCAATACAAAAACTTTAACAAAATTTGAACCCATGACTTTTTAGAATGCTTAAAGTTAATTCTACCAAAAGATGCAACGAGCCCGGTAAACACAAGGGAATCATCCTAATTTTTTATGCAATTAAATTAGTTTGTTCTTAGTGGTGATTTTGATGGGCATGAGAGAGGAAAAGAAGTGTCAAGATCAGTTCAATCTTAAGGATTAATTCAAATGCCGTGTAAGAATAGCATCAAGAAAAGTACTTCTAAACCGTCTGCCATTGTTTTCCATACTTCAATTCCATGCAGATGGCAAGTCAAATAAAACATTGAAACACAGAGTGAAGTAAGTATTATTCTAATGGTTTCTTAACCGATTAAGATTTCATACCCCACGAAATCAAATACTTATCTTCTCATCAAAATGTGAATATGAGCATAGTTTGTCCATAAACATCAACATATTGATGAATCAAATTAAACGGTAAATGTAAAATCACCAAGTAGATCATTGGGTATTAAATGGGTATCTAACAGTAATTGGTGGATCTACCCACATCCAACGGCTGAATCACATCAAACCGAATTGTCTTCCATTTTCATAATTCAACTGGTTTTAAATTCACTTTGATTAGAACACCCAGACCATTTGATTTGATGGAGTTAGGTTTGATTTTTGGAAAGTCCATCGACCGTTTTGTCCCAAGTTGGTATGTTTCAAGTACATCATTTTTAAATTTCGGTATGCAATTTATAATAAAATTAATTAATTTTCTAACAGAAAAAGCATTTTAATAATTAAAAATTTTAATTTAGTAAATAATGTTGGAAATCTAAAAATTATTTTCTAATATTAATCTAAAGAAAAGTAGCATTTTCTACAATTAGGAAACTTGGAAAAGTCCTCTATGTTTTCTAATAAAAATTTATATTCTTCATAGTTAGAAAATTATAGTAATAACAAGAATATTTTTGAAGCTTTTTTAATGTATGCTTTTATATAGGTAATAAGTTTAAAAATTATATTGTTCAATTAAAATTTATTATAATCGTGATGTGATCGTTATTGATATTGTAATTACAATTCAAAACATGTTTTAAGTTTTTCACTTCCTTTCACTAATTTTTTCTGTTGAACTGTTGAAGTCTCATATGTTCTGTTTTCTTCTTCTTTTTTTGGTGATCTTAAATCTCAACTAATTAAGACATGCAGTTATTCAGCTTAAAAAGAAATTAATGTAATTAATTGTGAAAAGGTAATATTATTAAAATTTTTAAGTAGATATTGTTTACTTTAAGCATTCTATTAAATAGTTTACAAGTGTATAACTTGATAGGCTATGTCATAAATGCAAATCATTTTTTAAAAAGCTAATAACACATATCAATTGTTGAATGGAGTGCCTAAAGTAGACAATGCCTTCCTAAGAATTTCTCCATTAATACTTTTATTTTTTGAAAATATGTTCTAGCCCATTTACATAATTAAAATATTATACTTTTTTAGCTTGCTTCAATTTAGTTTATTTGACCAACAAGTTATGACTTAAGGGTTAATAAGTTTAAGTTAAGTAATTAAAAAATTTCTGTAATGTCAAATGTTTAAACTCAGGAAATACACGTTATTGGGAGTGACAGCCTCACTACCTTCGAATAGAATTAGTTGTACGTCCCAAAGGTGCTGAAATACTCGAGCAAGAACCAAATTTTAGTTTCTTTCGACTGGCAAAAAAAAAAAAACAATTAGTTTCTTTCTAGTCTTTAAAATTGAAAGATACCTTACATGAATACCCTCTTTTGAGAATTGAGACCAATTAAAAGAATGTAACAATTTAATTGATGGGGGAAAAAAAGAAATAGGAGAGGCACAAGAAACAACATATCTTTCGAAGGCCAATCTATTAGTTTTCTCTAAATTAAAACAATTTTTATTTGGATCGATTGGTAAATTGCTCAACTATTTGGGCATACGTAGCAGCCTTTACCGTTTATCAAAACTACCCTTTCTAACATCCCTCCCCCAAACAAGAAAGATTATTCAAGCTGGTTTAAATCATGGTTATACATACATACTAGCTATTGACGTTGGGGTCTTTTATTGGATATGATTCTGCCAGGTACATATTTGATTTTGACGAAGAAACTTGGTGACTGTAAAGGGAAAATAAGTATATATTGAATCAAAGACCTACAAGCAATTCTTTTCTAGAAAATCTTAGACAAGATTTTGGTCTTCTGTCATTATTTGAGTTGAAACTGTGCTTTTTTAAAAAAAAAAATCTGCTTAACTAACTGGTAATGGCAAACGCTCAGGGCACAGGTAAGACCAAGTCCAGTCATAATATATATAGTACCGGTAGATCCTGCAAATTTCGTTTCTACAACTACGTAATCATAAAATAATCCTTTTCACATACGCCAATTTGACCTATATATCACACCTAAATATGATTTTAAATTATAGTTCGCAATCATAATTATAGCTGTAATATTACTATTATGTGAGTCATTGCAACTATAATACAGTTGCAATTGTGGTCTCATTAACCTGATTTTTTTTATAATTATTCGTAATTTTTATAATTACACCATAACCGTATTTATAACTATAACCACAATTTAAAATTATGCACTCAATATATAGCATTCTTGCATACCACGTACACCTGACGATCTATTGCTCAATATCAAACATTGCTTTGGGTGCGTGCAATCTTAAATAGGTTATTATTAATTAAAAAAAAATCGGAATAGTTAGAGGCATCAAAAGTTTATTTGTTTTGGCTGCCCACCAAGATTATCAAGCTAATTGCATATAAAAATAAGATGACCTGTCGAAATTAACTGTGTAAGGCCCATTACTTAGCTAATCAAAGTTTCAATTATAAGAAGAAACTGGCCAAGTTGAGGTGGTCTCTCAAATTTGAAAACGATTGCAACAGAACCCTTGAAGTTCAACTCTGATGGATAAAATGCAATCTTAAACAACCATAAAAAGAAGCTATAGATAACAGGACCATTAGTCACCTAAAATACAAGGTTAATTATCACTTTTGCCTGTACTATACTTATATTCCACCCTTGCAGTGATGATTTACCTTGTTTAGCTGACAGTATTAGTAGTTAGAATTTTAAATTATGGATCACATCACCTAATACGATTGGCCGCTACGATTGCATTACACTACAGTTTTAAACTGCATTGGCCTGCATCAATTTGTATCAGCTTGCAATATGATCATGATCATAACACAATCACAACTATAATTTAAAATCTTGTTGAGAATATAAACCTTAAATCAAATGGAGCCCTGGATAGGAATGATTAAGCAACTTGGGAATGGTCGTGACTTTGATTTACACCGCAAAATTTATATATTGTATATATTCCTACCTATTACGAGACTAGAAGAATTCCACAAGCAATTAACCAAATATTCTTCCTGCTTTTTGATGAAAAACCTGCTTTAAGGTAGAACTTGTTATCATGCACTATATGTATATGGGTAAGGGAAAGTAGTAATTATGCCAGGGGTCATTGTTTCAGTGAAGTTGTTTGTGAAATGCATCATAACAAGTTACAAATTGTTATAGCTGTCATGAAATGTCATCATGTATATATGAGTGTGTGGGTGTGTTGTTTGATTCAAACTTCGAAGCCAAATATATATATGCCACCTCAACAGAGAAGCAGACCGTTAAAATGATGATACTACCTCTTTTTTATCCTTGCGTTTGTCTGTGTGTGCAAGAAGCATAAATAGAAGGGTTTGAAATAGCTTTCAAACAGTGAATGCAAACTTGCACAGGAAAACATCCATTTCCTTCAACTGTCTATATGAAAACCATAATACACCTTTTCTCTCACCTTCCCACGTAATTAACCTAAGCAACCCACCAATATTTTCATCATCATAACCCACACCGTAATTTGACATCAACAGGTCCTCAAAATCCACAACAAACTGCTTTGACTCTTCCCATCCAACCATCTTCGTACACATAGCATGCCCCCTCTGTGTGTTAAATGCATACATATATAGTCCTCTTCTCATGCAGCTTGCAAACCCTAACTATCCTCAGCTTGCCCTTTTTGTCATTCTCAATAAATGCATTCTGTTACAACTGATGCTGGCTTCCATTAATTTAATTCGGGCAAAATGGTATACCAAAGTTCAGCAGTCCTCGTGTTGGACTTCTCTGTGGTTAGTGAAATAAGTCTCCTAATCGATATTATGCTCACTTTCATCAGCCCCCACTATCCTTTCATCTTTCCTTATTACAAACATCTTGAGCGTTGAACTTGATCATGTCATAGGTCACGTATATATATTTGGCAGACAATAGAGACTCAATTTTGAATGTTCTTGTACCTGCCAATAGGGGTTGACTCATCTAACCAACTTTCTATTCATGATAATCGCATAACTTGGATTTAAATTCAAGGGTTCTCATTGTAAATCCCGAGCTTGGTGGTTTGTCTTGATTTGGATTAGAAAGAGTCTCTTCTCGTCCTAAGCTTTTTTTCATGTTATTGATCCTATTTTCCATATGCTTTTTTCTTGCTGAGATGTTGTATGAAGAAATAGCCCAGTCTACATATCTCATTTTCCAGCTGCCTTGGTTAATATATCCACATGTTCATAAAACACCTTGACGTGTAAATAATTCCGACAAGGGTGAAGTAACCCATAAGGATATATTTTGTGTACTTGGACTTCAATTTCTTGCTCTCCTAGCCATACAATACAAAACATAGTTACATCAATTAAACCTGAGTCATCAAGAAAATTATGCTTGATTAAAATTCTATAGGCCCTCCAAGTATGGTTCGTTGGCAATTTAGTGGCTATCTTTCTTGTCTCGCGGTTTAAACCAAAAGCGACGTCCCCATATTCTGCGCTGTGATATCAGAAACCCTCCAAAATGGTATAATTAGTGCCACCAGAAAATGACACTTCACCTACCGGCACAGCTACCCAGTTCATTTTACTTTATTGACGCTTAAAATTCTCTCATCTTTATAATTATAAACCAATGTTTAGTCCAACCTGTGCCTATAGTCAATTCGTCGTGCATAAGATGAGAATCGAGATTAAGGTTCAGCTTCATGATTGTGGGCTTTGATTAGCAACTAGAGGAGCCCAAAAACCAAACCCAAAACCAATTAAAATTGGGCATGAAGATTCAAGTTTCAATGCCGTTCTATATTAAGTTAGAATATGGTGAAACATAATCATTTTTTAAGGTGATAATATAACGAAAATGAGTTACGTTTCTAAATATGAGAATTACAATTTGATTCTTAAAAATTACGTCTCATAAGGAGGATTATTTTATTATTACTTCTGACCTAAAAAGATTTGACTTATAAGACAGTTTAAATGAGTTAAATTTTATAAAAATATTTTAATTTAAAAAAAAAGAACTAGGCAAAACACCTCATTAATGATAGTTTAGCACGTATCTAAATCCAAATCATGTGGCCCTAGAAGATAATGGGAGGTTCAAATCAAAGTCAGTGAACGTTTGTTCTATTATACATGCCGTCACTTTACTTTATGATTAGAAAATTATTTGATGTCCTAGTGGCTTACTAGAATTATATATGAGGCATGCTTGATGCCTTTTCTTCTTGTCAATTTGGCAACAGCAGAGAATTTGTGGACAGTTATCACATATAGCAATAGAACGACATCCTACCTACCGGTTCTTAGAACCAAATTAGGAACGCAGGTTAGAGCACAGATTCCACGTCAACATCATTATCTTAAATATAGAATTAATGGGCTTGGCATAATGATAATTAAAGACGGCATATGTGCCTTAATCCATCTCCAACTTGCTCTTTTCCTCTCATTTTGAGGATAAAATTCTTCTAACGTGCATCTACTTTAGGGAAAAAAAAAGTTAAGTGTTGATAATTATCAATTAAAAAAATTAATGATTTATATTTTGATAAAATACAAATACATTGATTTTCTTTTTTGCAATTAATACAAGTACACGAATAATAAATTATGAACTTATTAAATTCCACTCTCTTTATATTCTCATAGGTGATATCTACTTGCGCTTGATTCAGTGCATGCTTTAAAGATTCAAATCTCATTTTGATATATCCTTAAATTTCACATTGATTGCTTCTGCTTAGTCATTTTGTTTGTCTAATCATTTTCAGTAAATTGGTAGCTGTTTAGTACTTGGAGCAATTAAGGATCATATGTTTTTGTGCTAACTAAATGGAATGGAGGTCATTACGCGGAACATGTAAAAGCAACAAGAGTCGCTTGTAAAACCAACATAAGGATCTTACCATAACTGTACGTTTGGGAGTTTTGAAGAAGATAAAGTGGAGTGACTTGTAATGGAGTGATTTGGAATGAAATGAAGTGAAATGGTAAAAAAATTTCACTCTATTTATTATTTGAAGTTTTAATAAGGGAATGGAAACAAATTTCTTTCCATTGTTTAAAAGTTACAAATCATTAATAGAGTGGAATGGATTAAAATTTAACTTACAATATTATCCTTTTAATTTTTATTATCCTTCTTATGATTAGAATTATAAGACTTAAAAAAGTAAATGATTATTTAAAAAAAAAAAGGAACTATTCCATCCCAAATCTCTCAAATTAGAGGATTTAAAAATTTGAAAGTTTGAGGGGTATAGAATTGTTTGAGTTTCCTTATTTAACCATCCCACTTCATTATTTAAAAAAAGTCCCAAACAATAGGTTGAGATCTTTCTGTAAGAAATAATTCACATATGACTCATGTTTAAGGATAAATGTGTAAATGTGTATGATTTAATGAATGGCTAATCGGTAATTTTGGTTGGCTTTGGGAAAACTTTGTTAACCACTTGATGGGAGTGGTTTTCTGATGGTTGTGGAAAATTATTCTGGTGATAACTGATGGTTTTGAAATTTGAATGAAACCTCTATATTCAGTCTCTACCCATAAAGATACGCTGATTTTATTTTTCCATCAAGAAGTAAAAAGCGTAAGAAAGAAAGGGAAGGATCGATAAAGATTCAACAATTAAGAAAATTCATAAATCTAAAGTTTATTCCACATCATGGATAAATGTTAGTACTCATATATTGATTCAACCCTAATGTATGTAAAATCATGAATTCTCAAGATTCCAATTGTATTCTGTATGATGAACCCTAAGATAGAGGACACAAAATTTATGTTTACACTTTCTACTACTCCACTCCATTACTAATTACCAAGGTTCTGAAAAACTGGACCGGTCACTGAACCGGTCGAGGTACTGATTCAAGGGTCAATGGTCGAACCGGTGGTCGACCGAAATAAATTAAATATATATATAATTTATACTAAAAAATAAATAAAATTTATAAAAATATAATATAAATCAATAATAAAATTATTTAAAAACATAAAAAAATAATGTTATAAAACAAAATAATATTACATTCATATAAGAAACATAACAAATAATGTTCATAAAATAAAAAATATTACATTCATACAAACAACACAAGTTTAATAATGTTTTATCAAAGTAGTCATAAAAAATTCACAAACTATATAAAATCATCATAATCAGCATTAATTCGTTAAATATCTTCATCAAGAAAATTATCTTCTTGTTCACCGGAGTTGGCGCTGCTGGCTGGGCTACACCGGAGTTGCGGTGCGGAGACGAAGCTGACGGTGCTGGCTGGCTGCAGTATGCGACGCGGAGAATGGAAGCTGCGGTGCGAGACGGAAGCTGCTGCGGTTTGCGGAGAGACGGAAGCTGGGTTTCGAACTTTCGATCGTTGCGGACGGAAGCTGCTGCTGTAGAGACGACCGAACGGCGAGACGAGAGAGACGACGCGGAGGCGGAGCGGCGCTGGCGAGGGCGAGCGTTTCGGTTTTCATTCAAACCGAAACGACGTTCGTTCCCATTTTTTTTAAAAATATATATTAAAAACGTCGTTTGACGTAAATATTCAAAAAAAGAGCAGACCCGGGCAACCGTACGGACCGGCGCCGGTTTGCCCGGTTGAGACTGGTTCACAGGTTTTGACCGGTTTTTACCGCCACGGTTTTGGACGATGACCCGGACCGGTTAGGGAACCGATTCCCGGTCCGACCGGCTCCGGTCCGGTTTTCAGAACCTTGTTAATTACTCTACTCCATTCGTCCAAGCATAGTGTAAGGTATTAATCTTATTTTTTACCAATTCAAACAACGTAGCTTTCATAAGGATTTTTTCTTAAATTTTAAGATATCCTTTTATTTTCATTAATAGTTATTTCTTTTTTTAAGATTAATTCTTTAGTAATGTAATATTTTGATTATATTTATAAAAAAAAAAAGGTCTTGATGTTTCATTTTCTTAAAAAAAAATCAAACCTGAAGAGGAGACAAAGAAACAAAACGTATTGTTTTCTTTAGAAAAAAAAAAGTACTATTTCTAATTGTTGAATTGTTGAAAGACGAGCATAGTCTTTTCTTTTGTTTATAAAGAAAAAAATGCATTGGGCTAGACAAGACAAATATATTTTTCTTTTTTTTGTTTGAACAGTAATTATTCTTTTTTAAAAGTATTTATTGGATTGGGTCAAATTATAAATTCATAAATTTTAACCCAACCTAACTTATAATTAACAGATTCAATTGGATTTGCAAGTTGAATTAAATATTAAAATCCTTAATTCATAAATGATAGGTCGGATTATAAGTTAGAATTTTTTCAATTCACACAACTTGATTCAACCCACATTTTTTTTTCAATTTTACAAAAATAACGTCATTTTGATAAGGTTGAAGAAAGTAAATTTATCTTTAACTTTTAAAACTTGTGTATATTTAAAACTTATTATACTTAAGACTTGTTATGTTTAAAATTTCTTATATTTAAAAATTATTATATTTAAATCTTTAGTTTGTTTGAAATTTGTTAAAACACTTATTATATTTTTTATTTAGACTTGTTATGATGTATAATAAGTTTTTAATTTTATATTAATTTCAACATTTATTTTAGTAAGTGAACCTTTTTTAAAATATTTGTTAGACTCACAAGTACAATACAACTTAATCCAATCCACTTATATACAAATTAAATTAGATTAAATTTTAAAAAGAAAATCTCCTAACCCAATCCACATATAGTTGGTATATTTAATGTATGATATTTATTATTTTTACATTTTCAATTATTATATTTTATATAAAAATTATATGATTATTTATCTATATATACATATACAATAAAATTAACTTGTATTGAATTAATAAATTACAAATTTTCTTTTTTTTCTAATCACGTTGTTGGATTTAGTGTGACAGAAGCCCATAAGTTATTGTCCAATCATTTGGTTATTAGGCTAACATGTTACTAGTGAAGGCGAGCCCATTCTTTTTACCTTAACAGTAGTGACAAAATTATACATATAAAAAAGCTAACTTGAATTCACAAGCGTATTAAAAATTCTCTCTTTTTTATAATCACATTGTTGGGTTTAGTGTAACTGAAGCCCATGAGTTAACAAATAAATAGGCTAATATGTTCACTACAACAAATTTGTCATTTTCCGGCTTTGAGCTTTGCCGTCCAAAATGTAAAACTCCAAGAACCTCCTGATGCTTTATTCGGTTAAAAAAACCGGAAAAATCGTTTTGAGAATATCATTTTTTATTTTATTGTATATTTGAGTTAGTTTATTTTGTAATTAAAATAATTTATAATTAAAATTTTATTTTAAAAATATTTAAAAAAATAATTTTTTTCGTAAAATTAATCTATTGTCATATATGTATTTATTATAGCGATTATTAATAAAGTAAGCCTATTTCATTTTTTTTTGTTAAGATTAATGACAAATCAGTAAATGATATATTAATCTCTAAAAATGTACATGCTAGTAATATAATATTTAATTTATTTGAAAAAATGGCCTATTTGAGTTTTTAAAAAAAACCCAACAGCTTATAAAAGATAAGTATCTATTCTACCCCCCCCCCAAAAAAAAGAGTATCTCAAGTAGTGTTGTAGTGATGAGAAAAAGTATATATCTTTTATCAAGAAGAGTGGTATAGTCTAACAATACCCCATTTGTTAATTCTTTTAATACAAACGGATAAATAAGGGTAATATTCTACATACTTGAATATTGAGCGATCAGTACTAAACAAAATTTGATCAAATGAACTTGAATAATTTCTTCTATAGACAGCTCCTACCCAATATTATTAATTTTATTTTGTGAAATAAATTTTTTTTTGACATGTTTGTAAAATAAAATTTAGATTGAGAGAAAGAGGCTTACTTTGGTCTAGGACAAGACATGTTCCTAGAGTTCATGTGAGCCAAGTATTTAATTCCTAAATTCTTTGGTTAATAGGTTATCTGTAAGTTATAACAAAGTAATAATAGAAAGCCAACCAAGTGAGCTAATATCTATTAACTACCCAATATTATTAATGGATTATAGAACATCATCACTCAAAACTTCAAAAAAAAAAAATATTTCTTATTTTTGCATATAATTTTTTTATACAATTTTAATTGGTTCAATCTCTTTACAATATCAGGTAAATATGTATTATTTAATTATTTTGCAAAATTCTAATGCATATATATATATATATATATATATATATATATATATATATATATATATAGACACACAGACACACATTGGACTAATGGTGAAGGAGATTATAGGTTCCAATCTTTGAATCATCATTTTAAGAAAAAAGAAAACTTAGCTACAACTCTCTTTCTCTCTCTCTAGTAGTTAAATTAATTATATTTAGTGCATGTTTGGTATATTAAAAAAAATGAATGAAATGAAATATAACACACAAAATTTCAAAAGTCAAAGTATAAAAAATCTCTCATTCTCATTTCATTTTTTTTATTTTTCTCTTACCAAACATGCACTAAGTATTCATTAACTTTAAACTAAATTTTTAGTAAAGTAGCACTAATTAAAGTTTAGTTTCACTAAACGCAAAACTAAGCTCTGATGGTAAATTGAGCAACCCTTTATCACTTTGATCACAATGCCTGGTGGTAAGAAAATATAAAAAGAAAGAAAACTTTCTATTTGCAAACAAATTGCCATCTACTATCTCTTACACAACTAAAGTTGACAAATCTTTTTTTTATTTTACATTGCCTTCATGGCCTTTTTATTTGGTGGAAGAAGGCCCATCATGGCCCATGTATGAATGGGCCTTTTCATAAATCCAATGCCGTTGCCGCGTGCACCGTGTGTCATGGCGTGCTGCAACCTAAATATCCGTGTGTTTTCTTTCTTAATCGCAACGACTTTAATTCCCGACCAAAAAAACAAAAGACTTTAATTAAATAAAATAATAATAAAGATAATGTGAATGCTTATCTAAATTCTTCTTGGTTAGGTACAACCCATTTCTTGAATGTTCAAACTCTGACTCAAAATCTATGTGGATGCCTCTTTTTTCTCAAATGGAAAGTTGTGCTACATACACCAACGAAAAAAATTCCAGATTTCTTAATGTCGATCAAATGCCACATTAAATTTTTTTATATTACAATCTAATTATATTTTTAATATATTATAATAAATATTTGATAAACTAATAAGAATTGATGTGATAGTAATTGAATCATACTTGTAAAAGAAAATATTAAAATTCAAATCTTAAAATAGACAATTGTTTAGAAAGCCTCCCGTCAAAATATTCAGATAAAAAACCCAACAAGAAAAACAGTAAGTAATTGAAAAGAAACTGAAACAAAATTGGATAACAACGACTATAATGGGTAATTCTTTTACTAATCCATTAGAGAAAACGAAGATGAAGAACCAAGTGTACGGTTTGACCTCAACCCTCGGGTATCTCAAAGGGTTTTTCTTGCATATTGCAACTTGTCCCTAGCTCAAATAGGACGCGTCCATTAATTGGATGAGTGTGCAATCAGCCACCAAATATCCTGAAATTTTCATTTGATAGTTGGTACTTGTCTAACCATTTACTAGTTGCTTTCAAAAAAGAATCGGTTAAAACCTTTTTATTCCCTACAATTTTATTAAAATTTCAATTTAATCTCAAATATTTAATTTGTATCAATTTCGTGCAAGATCTTATAAAATTGTATCAATATATTTCTTTTTACTAACGTCATCTATTTTGTTGATACTATTTAAGATCTATTTTACTAATTAGTTCCATCATAAAAATAAACATAAAAGAATTACATATCAAAATATACCTATAATAGTATTGGTAAAATTGATGTTGTTAGTGAAATAAATCTCGTTAGCATAATTTTGTAACGTTTGGAATGAAATTAAGATAAATTAAACATGTAAAATTAAATTGAAACTTTGGTTAAATTTCTAGAATTAAAATAGAGTTTTAGTCTAAAAGAATCTAACAATACAATCCAAGGGTGAGTAGACTATAATGATGAAAGGAGGAAGAAGATCATCATGTAGGTAATTACATCTCAAACATTAAACAATTTTTTTAAAAAAATCCAGTGAATGCAAGTATTTGTTTTTATTAATTTGGTTTGATCCGTTTGGATAAGGTGAGAGGAAATGATTAAGACTTAATATATTAGTAAGTAAAACTTGTGTGGATGTTAATCTCTTGGATGATTCACATAATTTCCACTTAATAGTAATAAATAAGACTTGTGATTGATGACATATTTGATTCATTTCACACCGGAAGGTCACAAAACTATTGAGTACACTTGTCCTCCCCCACTATAACTATGTGCTAAGCATACAATATATTATAATTAAAATAAATTGGCAAGGCTGCTATTCTATTTTTAGAAATTATATTTTATAAAAAAAATATATTATTATCACTCTTAATTTAAAAAAATTAAATTTATAAAATAATTTAAACAAATTAAATTTTATACAAATATTCCTAATTCATACTCATAAAATAAAGTTGGCAAGGAAATTACTTTATATAAAAATAATAAAGTAATTTAATTCTTACATGTCATATCTTACTTTCAAGTTTCAAGCTCTTTTAAAAATAATTAGTTCTTTAAGACTTAAAAATTAATATAACATCATTAATTATGTATGAATTTTTTTATTTGTTTAGTGGTTATTAAATATTAATACACGCATTAGTTTTTTATTAAGTTAGTTACACAATTTATTATATTAACCAAAATATATGAGTCATGAGACTATCCGCCACTAAAGATCTCACGCGGCTTCAGAATAGAAAATTGTCCCCCCCATGTTGGTGTTCGTGGCAAGTAAGGTCCGAACCAATGATGAAAAGAACACGATCTGCAGAACTTTGACTTTGTCAAAAAGTACAACTGTTTTATCTTTTTATTTTATTTTTCTTTTTTTATTCATATTTTTGGGTATTACAACTCTGCCATTCATTTCCACGTTGAAAATCTCAAAACGGTGATGGGATGATGTAGATTCTACGTCACGAGGCACTGTAGATTTTCATGTACCATTTTCCAGTGTTATTTTGATACTCTAATTTTTTTATTAATTTTTAAAATAATTTATTAAATATTTATTAAATATTATGTTTTATACTGAATCTTGAAATTAAAAAAAGAAACTAATAATCGATAAAAATTAAACAAATTAATTTAAATATTAATTAAAAAAGACAAGAATAATTCTTTATATTTTCACGTTGCTATCACGGTATCACCTGGTGTCCGTTTTTTTATATAAATTTGATAAGTTTTTTTCTTTATTTATTGATATTTATTTTTTTGAGTTTATTTATTAAAGTATGTTAAAATTTGATAAGATTAGAAATTGTGCTGAGTTAGAGTTGCTCTAAATTAGGTAATTTTTAACTTACATAAAATAATTTTTTTTTAAAATTAGTTAAAAAGTCATCATAACTCATTATGACTTTTTAATTAATTTTAAAAAAAATTAACAACTCCAGTTAAAAAATCGTCCTAAATTAGAGTAATTTTTTAATAAAATTACATTTTTTTAAATTACATAGGATGACTTTTTAATTAAATAATTATTTTTTTAAAGAAATTAATTAAAAAATTGACATAATCTACTATAATTTTTTAATTAATTTTTTTTAAAAAATTAATGTACCTGAACATTACATAAGACTGTGTTTTTTATTTATATTTTAATATTTTAATATTTTAATATTTTAATATTTAATAATTAAAAAAATATATTTTTAAGATAAAATTAACATTTTACCTTGATAAATATATATATTTTTAAAATGTGTTTTTTCTAAGACGATGTAATAATTTATTCACTGACTGTGTGTCTGTGTCAAGCGTGTCCCAACATTTTGATGTGAAAAGACTCAACTGCCATCAACCGTGGTCAACTGGGGGTTGATCACAGGCATAAATCAGACGGTCAAGACTGAACATTTGGAAAGGAGCTTCGAGGGCAGTGTAGGGTTTGCAGCTTGCACCGTCCTTGTCCCATCGACGGTTTCGTGAGAGAAAAGGTTTTAGTCAGAGGAAGACAAGTTGCAGTGAATGCTAAGAAGTTTCGTACTTTCGTTAATTCTGGGTGGTGGGGTTTTTCTTAGGTGAGTTTTCCACTTTCTTACCCGTTCTTGGATTCCAGAAGCATACGTTTTCTTGGTCATGATTTGGCTTTTTTTTGTTTTTTTATTATGATAAATAAATAAATGGGCCACTTTGTCTTTGAAATATCAATCTGTTCATATTCTTTAATTGGGTTGCTGACTTCCTCTTAAACTGACCCTCTATTTTTATCCATTAGAGTTTTTCAGTGTCTGTTTTCTTTCTTCCTGTGTCTGCAACTTCTATATTTCTTTGATTGTGCATATCAATTCACCAAAGTCCCTTCTTGCTAATTTTGGTTATCTGATTTGTTGCTTTTCTACCAATCTGACCCCCCAACCCAACAATTTTTTAATATAGAAAAAGGGTCATCAAGAGGTGGTCTTGCTTTTTGGCTTGGCTATAATCTCTCTGGCACTTGGTCAAAAACCTTAGCCGAGCTTTCTTCTCTCCCTCCAGAGACAATTCTGAGGTTCACCCTCATCTGCTTGTGTTGTGTACCCTATGACAGGGTAGGAAGACTGCCATGGTCTATTTGCTGCTTCTTGGTTTCTTATTGCATCAGGTACACTTTATCCGTGGTGATTGTTTTCTTAAATTTCTGCCTCCAGAATCTAGATGATCTGCTTTAAGTTTTGTAACTTTGATAATTCCTTCGGGTAAGAGGGTACTATCTGTTATAATCCTGGTGACTGATTGTGAATAAGAGTAAAGAAAGACTGGTGAAAAAAGGGTTTTGGTTTTTTTTCTAACCTCTTCTCGATGTGTGTCAAAATTCATTGTTCTAAGGAAGTTTTGATTTTTCCTTGTAGGGGTCTTTACTCCCAAACGGATTTGTCTAAGCTTTTCTGTTTCCGCACTTGATGTATATACTCATCTTTTGGGTTGGAATCTCAAACAAGAATTGGTTTTTGACGAGGGGTTTTGTTTTGTCCGAAAATAATGCTGTTTCTTCGTAGTGGATACTTTTTCTCCCTTAGATTCTCCCAGCTAAAGACAAACAAAGGGATAGTTACTATCCAAAAAGTTTTTTGAAGGGTCGATTTTATCCATGTACAAACTGAATTGGAACCTTAGTTGTTCCATGAGTCTCTTATGTTCTTGCAGGCTGTGGTTAATATATCATATTCGGAGAGCAAATGGTTTGTCAACCTCATAGAAGTTCCCCATTTTTTATTTTTGCAGACAAGGTTTAAGGATTTAAATTGAATGTCTGAAGAATCTTAGATCAGTACATAAGTCTTTGTTTCTAGAGCATCTCATTTGTTTTCAAGAATGCATTTTGTTATGTGGATTGAATTGTAATCGAGCTAGTAATCTGCAGACAGAGGATCATAATGTCTATGGGTGCAAAGCACGCAAATCTTTAATATTTATTTTTCTCTTCCAGATACAGTGAAGCCGCAATGTTAGGAACAATGTTTTTGCTATGCTAAGGTGGAACCTTATCTCCCATGTCGACTCATATTGGACCAAATCTAATAATCAATTTTTGTTGAAAAGGAAGATTGAATTTTCTTGGCTGGCCAAGTGAGATCATAGTTATTACTTGAATACATTCAATCATAGTGGTCTTCTAAGAATCAAGTAACAATAAATTATGAAGTTTAAAGCACACAATTGAATTGGATTACTTGATTTTTTTTAGATAAAAACTCTTGTGAATTGAAATGAATTATCAACCAGCTTTTTCCTGAGGCTTTCAGTATGTATACCTGTTACTGAAACTACTAAATTCATAAGTGGATCTAGTATGTTTTGTCATATTTATGTGGATTGTTTGTTCTAATTTAAAGTGTTTTCTAAGTTTTCTTCGCCTTTTGTTTCTTCTATCTCAGCACAGGCATCCTAGAAGGTTCAAGAAGATTTCATCAGTGTGCAACTTGCTCTGGTTTACTATTTCTCAAGGTGGGAAAGGAAAAAAATACTGCTTGTTGGTTTTAATTGATTGCAGAATTTATAGCATTTTCCTGGCTAATATATGTGATGTTTTGAGTACAGACCGAACTTCTATGTGAGCTGACCGAATAAAGGGTGAACTATGTCATTGGTTAGATCTGCTGAGCCGGCTGCTACATCGTATAGAAATGCCAAGCTCTACTCGCTAAAGGGAGCTGATGTTGGACCTGGCTTGTCCTCCAAAATTTTTGGTCCTGATAAGCACAGAAGCATGTACATGACAGATTCCTACTCCAGTGAGAGTTATGAGAAGTACTTCCATGATTCACCAACAGAGGAACTGACGGAACCATCTAGTTCCGGCATCTCAGGAAATTCAATTAACCCTGATGGTGCCTCTTCATATCAGCTCAGAGCTAGTTCAGGAGCTTCTATGGTTGCTAATAACCCATTTGATACTTCCTTCATGTCTACAAGGCATCGTGATGGCTATCATTCTGACTTTGGATCAGATTTCTTGGAAAATGGGAGCCTGGATTCATTTGACTTTGATGGTCAAATGAAGTTAAAACTACAAGAATTGGAGAGGGCATTGCTTGGTGATAATGATGATGACGATGAGGAGGAGGACATATTTGAGACTTTTCAAAGCATGGAGATTGATCCTGACATTGCAGAGTGGGCTGATCCCATTCAGAATATGTTGCTCCATGACTCACCGAAGGAGTCTTCATCTTCAGATTCCAATCTTAGTAGCATTAGTAGCACTAAAGAAATATCACAAATTTCTCCTCGCACCCCCAAGCAACTGCTTTATGAATGCGCTGGTACACTTTCAGAAGGAAATGAAGAGGAAGCCTCATCAATGATAAATGATCTCCGGCAGATGGTCTCCATTCAGGGAGATCCTTCCCAAAGAATTGCAGCCTATATGGTGGAAGGACTTGCGGCTCGTTTGGCTGATTCGGGAAAATGTATTTATAAAGCTCTGAAATGCAAGGAACCTCCTTCATCAGACCGTCTAGCAGCCATGCAGATACTGTTTGAGGTGTGCCCGTGTTTTAAATTTGGATTTATTGCTGCTAATGGTGCAATTGCAGAGGCTGTTAAAGATGAAAAGAAGGTTCATATAATAGATTTTGAAATCAATCAAGGCAGTCAGTACATAACTCTAATACAAACACTTGCTTCAAGGCCAGGTAAGCCACCCCATGTGAGATTGACTGGGGTTGATGATCCAGAGTCTGTGCAGCGATCTGTTGGAGGCCTAAAGATCATAGGACAAAGACTTGAAAAGCTTGCAGAAGCACTTGGATTGCCATTTGAGTTCCGAGCAGTGGCATCGAGGACTGCAATCGTCACTCCATCCATGCTCAACTGTCGTCCTGGGGAAGCACTTGTGTTGAACTTTGCATTCCAGCTTCATCACATGCGCGATGAGAGTGTTTCAACAGTAAACGAACGAGACCAACTCCTTCGCATGGTTAAGAGCCTGAATCCAAAACTTGTGACAGTTGTGGAACAAGATGTGAATACCAACACCACCCCGTTTCTCCCGAGATTCGTCGAAGCCTACAATTACTACTCTGCGGTGTTTGACTCACTCGAAGCAACACTACCCAGGGAGAGCCAGGACAGGATGAATGTCGAAAGGCAATGCTTGGCAAAGGACATCGTCAACATTGTTGCGTGCGAAGGCGAGGATAGGATAGAACGGTATGAAGTTGCTGGAAAATGGAGGGCGAGGATGACAATGGCTGGGTTCACTTCATCCCCAATGAGCACAAATGTGACGGATGCAATTAGGAAGCTCATCAAGCAGTATTGTGACAGGTACAAGATGAAGGAGGAAATGGGTGCACTTCATTTTGGGTGGGAAGACAAAAACTTGATTGTTGCTTCAGCCTGGAGGTGATCAACACAATTCTTTTGCTACGCAGAGACTCATCCAGATAGTGTTAATGTAGTGTTTTGCTTGCTTGTTTAGTCTGTCTCTATGTTTTAAGCGTGCTCCACATTCCTGATGTATACTAACGTGCAATCTTAAGCTAATAACGAACTTTTATGTTATAGTGCTTAACCTTTCTGGATGACGAGGGGGTACCTGAGAACAAAAAACAGCTATGCTTAGACTTTTAGGCCATGTTTGGTTTGAGGAGAAAAGGAGAAAAGGACTGAAAAATGAAGGTTTATATTAAACATTTTATACTAAAAATTTTAAAATAAGTCTTCTTTTCACCTTCATTACTTTCCATTCTCCTCTAACTCAAACATATTCTTAATGATATCATTACTTGTTAGCATAATTTTCATTTCCATTTCATTTTTTTGTAGAATTTATTTATTATCTATTATAATATATAAAAACTGAAGCAGGCTCTATGTGATTAGACAATAACTTGTTCTTCGTATCATAAATAAGTGTTTTTTGAATTTGATTCGTGTATTTTGTTTTTGTGCATGAATGTTATTTTCCGTGGCTTTGGCAATGAGAATCTCCATATACCAAGAGTAGAGGTAAAAGAGACTGAGGCCTCCCAACACAAAACTTCACTTTGACATTTTGAAAATTTGTCATACAGGTATATGTTTGTCCTCCTAAAAAAAAGAAGAAATTAATTTTTATCCTTGACAAAATAAAATTTGTGACTCCACTTGCTTGTTCCTCTATTTCATGTTTAGTAATGTTATTAAAACTGAACTGGACATTGAACTCTTGAAATTTTAAATTTAAGTTTAATCAATTTAATTGTTTAAATTAGATGGTTAAACTAAATGACGTTATAAAAATTATTTCATACATAATAATATAAAATCTATTAAGACATTCATAAAATGTGACAAAAAATATTGAAGTTTTTTTTATATTAATAACTGACAAGTATAAATGGTTTTGACCAGTTTTAATTAATCTAAAATAATTTGACCATAAATTTAATTATAAAGTTGAACTATAATCAACCAACCATCCGGTTCAAAGTTAAATCAGTGAAATTGTTTAATCTGATTCTAACAACATTGATTATAAGAGACTTGAAACGCCTCAACAATGCTCGGTCTGTAACCAATTCACACGAAGCATTCAATGGCTTGACTTACTTTATTTAATTCCAATTTGGTTTTTCTTTTTGGTTCACAATTCCAATTTAGTTGGACTGTGGAGCCTTTACGATGTAATGTTGAGATGCTAAGCTTCGCTAAGCTAAGAGGCTATTGATCACGACAGATACATTATAATTTGTTTTAAGGCTTTCACAAAACAAGATGAGAAGCATGTGAATTGTGAATGGCCACCATGGCAGCTTAGAAATGCAATGATGGATACATAATTCAAGATGAATTTGAATCGAAGACCACCAAAAGAAAAAAAGATAAATTTAGATTTTTTCTTATATTGGGATCATTTTAGTGAAGAAAAATAAATATAAATTTTACTGTAGTAAAATCTACTATAATAGGTTATAAAATCCTTTTTTGTATCTCTCTCTAACGGGTGTGGTTGTTAACATGTTATAATGAGGTGTTTTGACACTAATGGTTAATGAAGTAAATTACTAAGTTATATTCATATGTAATTAATGTGTTCTAGATGTGCCTTTTTTTTTTGGTTCATTTTTTTTTGAGTTTTTTTTTAAGTTACTACTTTGTTGAGAGTATTATTGTACCACTCCCAGCTTGAAATTGCATAAACAATTTTGTACAATTTTTTTTGGTTTACCTGTAGTTCTGCTTTTAAAATACTAATTCTTTCATAGTCCAATTATTTCCATATCTATTCATCTCATTCATCCACTAAGGTTACAATGACTGAATCTGAACGAAGATGATGGTGGTCAAGCTCGTGGATGAATTGGCAAAAAGCGTTAAGCCTTGATGAATCACACAAGGGTTCGATCCTGGATGGGTACTCTAAGACCCAAAAAAAAAAAAAAAAAAAAACGAAGATGATGTACCTAAAATGCAAAATCAACACTCCCATAAACTAGAGAGATCTAGACATCAAAATAATTACAAATCTTGTATGTGGGAGAATATATATATATATATATATATTTTATGGACAAAACAAGAGAAATAGTTAATATTAAAAACAGCAGAATCATTGATAAAAAAAAAAAAAAAAAGCTGGGGGAGCAGCATCCTAACCTCCTTTGGAAGGATGGAAAAGGCTTCATCTGATCTGATGATGGGTAGTTCCCATGGTCATCACACGAGTACATACTAAAAACAGAACTCCAGCACATACATGTTGAACTCTTGCCGAGAGAGAATCATCATATGGGGGGAAAAGGGGACGAGAAAACGGAGTGAGAGATCACAGAGAACAAATTTTCATCAATCATCAACACTTAATGTACACTTGCTACATTCCAAACCCTCCTATCCTCTCCTCTCCTCTCCCTAGAAAACGAGAGTTACCAATGTTTACATTTACAACGTTTACCATCAAATTGTGGCCACTCACCACAAGATATCAAAAGAATAATTTCAGTTCATTGTGCATTATACTTAAAGCTTTACACCTACAAAACACAAGGCTACTTCAGCTCGAGCCTGAACCTCTTCCAGGACTTCCACAATCTTCTCACGACATAAATTAGTTTCACTCTGCTCGGCAAGAATTCTCCTTAGCCTCCAAAGAGAAAAAAAAATAAAAGAAACAGGTGAAATAACCAACAAATTTCATTCAAAATAAACAAACAACAATTCAAAAGGCATAACCGTAGTTTTCTTCAAGTTCTATGCCTACCCGAATTTGCATATGAAATTTCATACATGTCCAACCTGGAGACCTTACCCAGTGCACTGCACCTTGAAGTAGAAGTACCACAAAACTATGTTCTCTCTCTCCCCCCCTGCCCCCTCTCAGCTTGTGTATTCCTTTTAAAAGTAAATTCTAAAAGCAAGAGGGCAGGGAAAGGGCATCCATCTGACCCCCAAGTCAATATGATACTCAACAGTGAAAAGGATCAAAATGGTGAAGAAAGGATTACTACAATACTACTCCCCAGCCAAAAAGAGAAATCTCATGTTCATAGACATTGTAACTTAAAAAAGTTCTCAGATCTAGTCTTGTCAATCTAGGCCACAGGCAATTTTGCCACAGATCCGTCATGAATTCTAAACTAATTTAAGCTAACAGTTGAGATAATCAATGCTAACTGCTAAGAATACGAAGAACTTCCACCATCAAAAAGGGAAGAGATGTGTGACAAACCATTTTGTAATACTTTATTTTTCAAATTCAAATGAAATGGCATCACATGTTCAAATTCACAGTAAATTGATGTTTACGCCTTGAAAGATATCCCATTCCTCAGCTGAATCCTCATGGATCTAATTACCTCAATAAGTTTCAATTTGTAATGTTTGTTAACCTGGGTCCCATTGGAGTTGGACTAACGGGTTTTCTTACATGGACTTGAGAATAGCTCAAATGCAACCCTAATAAATGGTGTGACTTGGTCCCGGATCATCAAGTGATGATAAAAAATTAAAAAAAGGTCACCTAGACCAGAGGACGCCATGCAAGGATCTGCTACTATGCCAAATAAGCTAAACACAATCAGAATCCATAAGCCAAATCAGGCCTCCATTGACGATGCTAAAAATAACATTGTCTGGCCCAAATGTCCTATATTTATATTTCTAATCATCATTTGATGATATAGAACCAAGCCATGCAATTTTTTGACAATTCAACATCATCGAATTCTAGTATGCAAATCAGTGAGTCCAATGTGACCCATGGTCCTCCATCCACATGGGGGATCAATAAATTACATAAGCGAATCTGCCAGTCAAATGTAACTCGGTTGATGGAACTTGTGCATTTATCCAAACAGGAACTTCCATATACCCAGTTGAGGAAATTATATATATGAATATGAGGACTCAGTTGAGAAATAGTACATTCCAGGGCCAAACATTGATTTGCTGCTACATTATTTTAAAATGATTCCACATACCAGCTACGACAAATAGAAAAAAAGAATACTGAAATATAAAAGGTTAAATTATATGTTTGGTCCCTATAGTTTACATTCATTTTTAATTTGATCCCTACTCTTTTTTCATTTTCAAATGAGTCCTCATACTTTCAAACATTATCAATTTAGTTTCTACTGTTAACTGTTGTTATAACTCCGTGAATGGAGAGCCCTATGTGGCAAACAGAGCCCTATATTGCAATGAGGTTGCTTATGTGTTTTATTAGTTGTTCTCTATGTCATCCCTCCAAATGTCATCCCTTGCCTTCATCCACCCCTGTTTAAGGGAAATAAAACGGGGGAAGAAGGTTATGCCGTGACTGGGCTAGTGAATGTTCTTGTTGACGGCTATGTATGGAATTGTGGGGAGACTTGTGAATATGGTAGTTGCGCTGTGTTGAAGGCTGTTGGTTTCATGTGTGATGGGTTATTGTTTGAAAGTGATCTTGTTTTTGATGGAGTACTTGGGATGATGTGGATGGAGGGGGTTTCATCGGTTGTCATGGATACTGGTGGTGAGATGGCCTTGTGGGGAAGTAAGGGATGTTGCGTAATAGATAATATCGAAGACTTGGTCATGTTGACTCATTAATGGTTTCAAATTATATGCTTCTGTTGTAATCTAATCTTATCTCTTCTTTCTGTTACATAGATTTATGTACCACTTGTATCTATAAATATGTAACCTATTCCTTGAGTGAAATACAGAAAATACATTATTCTCTCAACTCTTTTATGTTATCCACAACATAAAGCTTCACAGCTCAAACGATCCAACTAGCATCATGAGTTCCCAAACTTCTTCACCCCCCCCCCCCCACTGTCATACCCACCACTGACTCCCACCCTCTGTTTGCCCTCAATGCTGGTGCTGAGTCTTCGATCAAGTTAAATGGAAGCAATTAAATATGAAATACTTCATTTTAAGCTGTAGAATTTTTAGAAATTGATCCATAATAGATATGAAATCATATGAGTATATTTTACTCGAGGTGCATGTGCCTGAGTATGTTTTCAGTGCTTGCACCAACATTGTTGCTAAAGGTCTTGCCGTCTTGCACATGATTAGAAACACTACTTCTATGGCACATAGCCTCTTGCACAACTCCCATTTTGCTCTAATAGGTTGATAGCATATACTTTCTGCACACACTAGTTTTTGTTTCTTGAATTATTCTCTACTTAAAAAAATGAAAAAAAGAAACCATAAGACAAACCTTTTTATAATACAATATATAGCTGGGTGCATTTTGCAATAGGGTGCACTTTTGTTTATATAGTTTGTGAGCTTCATATGGTGCTAGAGCTGGTGATGACATGGAGAAGAAAGATTGCCCTATAACCCAGAAGTAGCACTTATTGGTGGTTTGTTAGCATCACAAGATTGCCTCATAACAGCGTCAGTTTTAGTGCTGTAACATTATCACAATGGGGTGCCAAATAAATTTTATCTCAGAAATGGAGGAAGAGTTACTTGATAGAGACTCAATTACTTATAGGCCTCATCTAGAACATGGATGGCAATAACCACTTGGTTATTGTTACTTATAGCTGTTCCATTTCAAATAATTTCAGGAATTTGTGAACTTTAACTCTCCCAATCATAATTCCAATTTGATAAAAGGATGAAGTTCTCAAGGGAGCTATCTTCAACTTGACCAATGTCGTCTCCATCAATGGCCTTTGTTTTCTTAGGAAAGAGAAGCAAGGGAGTTTCTAGGCAAGGAAGCATACAGGTAAGAGTAGATCAACATCAATGGCGATTGGAATGCCTTCCACAGCGAATAAGAGTGATGATACTCTGTTGCTGCAGCATGATGGGATCCAAAGCGTCATGCTGCATTACATGATGCCCTTCAACTCTAGAAGTGAAGATCTTTTAATTCAATTAAATATGAGTTGTAATACAAATTTTTTTTCCACGTTGTCAGTGAGATGGCAATATAAGAAGACAACTCAGCTTCTATTATCCATGTCATACCATAAACTCATGGTGTGATAACTTCACCTAACGGTAAGGATTATTTTGAAAATGTTTGTAAATATAAGGACTCATTTGAAAAGAAAAAAAATATAGGGATAAAATTAACAATGAGTGTAAATTATAGGGACTAAATTATACTTTAACCGAGGATTTAAATTGCAGCCGCAACATCTTGGTCGCGGCCTGCGACCGCGATGCACAGTGATTGCGGCCCACATTGGGCCACATCAGTCCACATCAGCCCGCGACGGCCGCAACGCGACCGTAACCGCAACGTAACTGCAACCGCAATTTAAAACCTTGACTTTAATCAATATAAAAAATGGCATGCAGATACCTGCGGACAACTGCTGTGTCTCCATGACCAGTGCAAATTATCAACATAGCATTAGTGGGCAATGACATGTACAGACTATGAATTCTAGCATCCATGCAAGCTAGAATTTCCTTCAGTTCGGCAGATGCACTCAACTTGATGCCTTTACCTTTTGCAAAATTCTTTTGACATGTAAGCAATGAAATCATCTCTGCAAGTCTTTTATTCAATTTCTCTGAATCTTCAGCTTGTTTCTTGAAGTACGAATGTAATTCTGAAAACTGAGTCCAAATAAAATGTACATTTTCATTCTTCACCTGAAACCAACAAGGCATGAAACAAGACATTAAGCATAGTTCTAACTGAATCAGAAAGGAAAAGCAGCAGCAAATATAAGCCAGCTATGATATCTACCTCCTTGTTGGTTTTTGCAAGTGCTTCATCATCAGAAGTCACTGGAATTGCATGAGAGGACTCAGAGCCATATCGTTTTACTATGGATATATCATCAATCAAGGAGGAAGTTTTGCCTGACTCGCTCAACATGGAAAGGAGCTTTTTCCGCATAAAGGATGGAGGGGAACCAAAATCAGGTCCTGTTTCAAGAGTGAAGCCAAAAGCATGTCACAGCAGTTATACTAACAACAAAATGGAAAACCAAGTGAATACAAAGGAATGATACAGATAAAATCATAAATAAAGCCAGTTGATGAAAAAAACAATATATTCCTTTCCCTGCACTCTTTAGTTCAAGGCATAAATGAATTAAAACTCACACAGAAGAGTCCATCATATATATGATAGTCAAATCTGCAGCTGACTGACAAGCACAATAAGACATAAAGTAGGGGAAGAAAGCTTGATTGAAGTTTATTTATTGAAGCAGGTCAACCCAAACAGTAGTTCAAGATGGGCATTGGTTAGATACTACTCAAGTCACAAGATTTACTTGATAAAATTAAAAAAAAAAGAAAGTTGTAGAACACATTTCTATTAATAAAACAAATGGAGCATGTAAAATCCGTACATTAAGAATCCAAACTTTGTAACTCAGAAATTGAAAAGTATAGGTAAAGAAACATGTCTGGAATTTCTAGATAAAGAGTTGGGTAAAATGAACGTTTTGAAATAGATGACATCATGACAGCAATAATGAACATAACAGATTCATTTATAGAACCCAGGACTTGCTTCCCCCTTGAGCAGCCAATATATATAATCTTCTATTACTTTCTTTTTTTTTTAATTTAAAACAAATCCTTTCTAATTCTAATAATTACCCTAATTCCTTTTTCCCCTGTTTTTTGCCCATGATGAAGAAAGCAAGAAACAAAGAGGATGATCCTTGATACTCAAGACAATAGAAATTAAAAAGTACATAATTCATGCAAAAATATATTGTTCAACAAAAAAAATTGCATAGTCTAACGAGCATAAATAATCACATCAAAGATAGCAAATGGTGCAAATTCATTAAAATTTCACTTCATAAATAGATCTCCAAAAAACCTAGTCTATTTGATGTCATTCTATATGAACCGAGAGCAAAATAAGACCTAGTTTCAAAGTAATGCTCAACAAAAGAACAACTGCTTTCAAAGATTAAATAATATACAGATATATATGAATGATGACAGCTCTCTACACGGGATCACTTGATAATAGATCTCAGAAATGTCATTATATCCATCCGAATCTAAAGCAAAACATCTGCTTTCAAAGCCTATATACTGAAACTGCATATGTACTGAACTCTAATAGATTTTACAGTTTCCAACACGAAGGATGCAGCATTGATGCAAGAAAAAGAACTACTTGCCATTTCTGATCTTTAATAGTGCCAATTCCATAGTAGCTCTCGCATCTTCAATGCTGTCATGTCCATTCCCTGATTGCTGTATCTCCCTTGAAAGAAATTTCTTAGCAAGAATCCGTAGAGCAGTTTTATATGATGCACCTCGGGGGTGTTTGTATAATACTGCTGTGTCAATGACCAAATCATGAGAGATCTTCAATGCTAATAAATCATTTTCCATAGAATGCCCAACAAGGATAGTCTCTTTGTAAACCAGCTTTAGAAACTCTTCCTGAATATAGGAAGCAACTAAATAAATCAGCAAAAGAGATAGTTTCAACTGAAATAAATCAGCATTGTAAATGCAGTTTGTGCCTATTAACTGAAATAAGACAAAGAACAAACACTTGAGTAACACAACCTGAATGTCTCTCAGACTTGTAGTCACCCCATCTAACATCTCAGACGTTATTCCACTAAACCTGCACGTGACATAATTGTTACTTCCTGCTGCCAATTTTGATCCAATCATCCAAGTCCAAGGAAGAAAGAAACACAGAACATATGGAAAAAAAATTCACCTTTCATTTTCTTTTTATTCTTTTTATTTTATTTTTTTCTTTTTGGCTTTGCTTAAATTACAAATTGATTACAGTTGCCCTAAAGTGAATATTATCATCCAATAATCCGTCTTTCTTTTTAGGGGATTAGCACTAGAAACAGCAAAATATTCTGAATCCTTCTTAACTTCTCTATTTAACCCAACATAAAATGGAAACCTCCAAGACACAGATATATATCTTTGCAATAAGGGGAAAAAGGAGAAATAGAGGAGTGTTACAAATATGAAATTCATCCAGTACACAGTAAGATCACTCGTAGTCACCCACAGCAACAAAAGGAGGGGAGAAAAAGCATTAGAAGCAATTAACTTCACCAACTGACGTATTGGTAACACACAAAATACCAAAGTCCACTTAGCTCAATAGAATTTTTTCAGTTCCAATATTAACTAATTAACTTCTTCAGACACTTTGACTGATAGCTCAAACAACAGCGCACCTTGTGTTGTAATCAGTGATGGCATTTGATGGTTTAACCAATTTATCTATCACAACCTGAAAAGATAAAATCAAAGTTACAAATATCAAGAAATAAGCCATAATTGTGCAAGTAGATGTTCATAATTTTAATGAGTTGACAGAGTCAGTGAAAATGTAGAAAGGGTAATTCAAGTTCTTTAAGTTTGTAATTGAGACAGGGTAACAGACACCTAAGACAGAATCTCAATGCAATAGCATGCAGTTTTATGCGAAGTAGTTAATGACGGACAGCAGCGCAGAGTGGCCCACCCAAAAAAGCTATAGCGACATAACGGATTACGGAGCGGCCACTATAGCGAAGATTATGGCTTCAATGAAATGATGCCATAAGGTTCTGGACAGGGTAGTTTACAAGCTGAAACAGAGTCTGAAACCTTAAAAGTCGAAAGAGAGGATGTGATGGTGCAAAATCCCTTCACCAGAGGACCTGCTGCAAAAGTGGTGGATGGGTGCGAAATCCCTCCAACAGAGGAGCCACTGCAAAAGCAGAAGCTGAGGCCTGTGATTTGGTGGACAGATGTGTTGACATTCTCTGATTTGCATAATCTCTAATTATTAGTAATTAGGATTTTTAGGATCTGATTTGATTGCATTCATCATTGTACATTATATTTCTGATTTGTTGCCTTTGATTTAGAGATTGTAACGTTTGATTTAGGGATTGTAATTAGCTGACCTATGCGTATAAATAAACATTTGCTAACGAATTTTCCTTAAGCAATTCACAAATCATTCTCAAGTAGATGCATCGATTTGATGCGACTTGGTCGACAAAGGCTCATGCCTTCAATGTATTTCAGAGATGCTGCATTTTTTGAGTTGTGTGAAAGAAACCCTAAAATTTCTCAATGGCTGCGATGGCTGTTGGGTTTCAGCCAAGAGACCCGAAATCTCCCTGCCATGTGGGTTTAAGTTGGGGTAAGGGGATTTTCACCCCTAAATAGCATAGTGGCCGCGACGGCCGCTATTTCCCCTGCGACAAGCCGCTATAGCGGCCACGATGGCCACGACACCTCCACAAGACATGAAGAGCTTCCAGGAGTGGAGGAACTCCGCCCCACGCTGCTCCAGCTGCTGTTGACAACCTTGGTTTTGTGAATGCCAAATATTGACATGAAGCACCATTAATACTAAAAAGTAAGTTTCTTTTCAAAGGACCAGAAGGAAATTACATCCACAAAGAAACCATGAGCGACATAACATAGAGTTTCATGATAAAAGATGCCACATAAACAATTTCTACCAAGTTCAACAAGCTTCAGTAAGAACAGACATGCAAATTTACATATATACCTCAATGGAAATAGGTACAAAGAAACCAACACAAAAACACAAACAATAAGACAAGAGAGAATAATTGATTGTAACTATAAAAATAATGGCCATTCCTCCTAAAATCACTAGTAGACGCATGCATTTAACAAAAGGAAGTTCAGAAAAGTATGATACCTGTCCTTTGACATCCACAAGAGTAATTCTTGTCAGCTCGAAACCCTCACTTGTTATGCACTAAAAAAAAATTGATTAAGATTACATAAGTACAGGAAGCCAGTAAGTACTTTTTGCCTGTCTTAATATAAAATAAAATATTTAAATTTTGTGTGACACAAGGTAGTCAAAGGCGAAAGGCACCCTTAAGGCGCTAGGGGTTTTTAACGCCTTGAAGTGAGAAGAGCTAAAAAATGCACGCCTCACTAGAGAAAGGTGTTAACATTCGGAAAGAAGAAAACAGTAAAATATTTGATTATTTTCTATTAATTTTCCATATAAATTAACTATTTAAGTATACTATTCATAGTAAAAATAAAAGATTAAGATTTTCAATTTACAAACCCTAAGCTGCTTGCTACCAGAGTTTCAAAGTTTGACAACTAGTTATTTCTTCAGTATTCTAACTATTTTACCACCCTTTAGTTTCATAGTTAGCAAGATAGACAGTTGGACTTTTTGAGTCTTTTACAGTTATCAATAAGGCGCCAAAGGCATGGCTTGAGGCGCCAACCCCTTCTGGTGCCTCGCCTCAACGCCTTAGGCGAGCCTTTTTGTACCTTTGACTACAGTGTGTGTGCATATTCCAATAAAACCTTGTTAATATATATATATTTTTTGTTATTTCCATGACTCGATCTCACTTTTGTGTAATGTGAAATGAATCCAGTAAGTAACAAGTTTCCTCTTAAATAAATAAATCTTGGTGTGTTAATGGTCAATCCTAGATGAACAATATTAATACAACACTGAATCTATAGCCTAAATGATGCAGGAGCAGTAGAAAAAAAAAATAATTGTAGCAGGGTTATTTTAATAATTTCAAGATATTTTACTTAATTTTTGCAGCTTCTAGTTATAGGTAGTATTTTGGGTCAAAATTATGTTAATTAAGTGTTCTAATGTCTTATTTGTAAGGCCCAAGGATTCCCAATGGGCTTGGGTTAGTAGTAAGTGTCAAGGATTGCATTTTGGGAGTTGTTTTCTTGTAACTTGCTTTCTAGTAAGTTGTGCCTAGGAAGTTGAAGTTTAATAATTGTAATTTGGAATTCGTAGAGATGTAAGTTGGAAGGTCATCTAATCTAAAAGGTCTTAGCTTGCATAAAAGCTAAACCTCAGCCTTTGTATGGGAGATTGATAGAACTGGACCAGAATTCCATAAATTGAATGAAAATAGGAATTAGATTCTCCTCTTTTGCTCTACTATCAACAAGATATCAAAACAGTGGGGTGTTTGGAGAATTACAATGACTGCAGGAATGTAAAGAAAGTAAAATTACAGTAGATATCTCAGGCAATTTCGAGAGTGCCCGATTCTCTCCTCCCAGTTTAGTCTCACTCTTTTTCTGCCTCTCTCTTGCACTCCTCTGTCTCTAAATAAGTCTGATAAGCAAGGTCACGTTTCCCTCTCCCACCTTGGTTCACGCGGCAATTAACCAACAGCCGTGAGGAGGGGAAAAGGTTAGTTAGCAGATTACATTTGCTGGGTGCACGGGGTTTGTTCCCCTACTCCTCTTAAACTTCTTTCTAACAGACACCTTAGGCTTACGGGGTTCTTTATCAATACTCCCCCCCAACAGTCTCACCTTGTCCTCAAGGTGGAAACTAGGAAATTGGTCTTGAATGTGAGACATAGATTCCCAAGAACTTTCAAAGGCGGGTAGGTCTTGCCATTGTATGAGGACCTCCTGTTCCACGGCTGCATTAGTACGAATGTCAGTGACAGCAGCTGGTTGCACTTGTAGCTCCTAATCTTCTGTCAAGAAGGAAGGCAAGGGCTGGCTGGTAGCAAACGATGAAATGGATTTCTTGAGGAGGGAAACATGAAAAGTGGGATGAATGCGACTGCCTTCTAGTAGTTTAAGAGTATAAGCCACTTGTCCCACACGTGCTAGGATTTCGTAGGGGCCATAGTATCTGGGGCTGAGTTTTTGATTGAGCTGTTGAGCCAAGGTACGAAGTTTGTAAGGCTGTATTTTGAGGATGACTAGATCACCAGGTTGGTAAATCACCTCCCGGCGATGCTTGTCTGCTTGCAGCTTCATGCGGTTCTGGGCTTTCACCAAGTTATCCTTGAGTTCAGCTAGCATCTGGTCTCGGTCGGCTAAAAGCTTATTAACTTCGTCAACTGTAGAAGGGTTTGTGCCCCTTTAAGTAAAACAGGGAGGTCTGCACCATATAAAGCTTTGAAAAGAGTGACCTTAGTAGCACTGCTGTAGTTGGTGTTGTACCAAAATTCTGCCCAATTAAGCCACTTAGGCCATTGTTTAGGTTTGGTGCCAGTGAGACAGCGCAAATAAGTTTCCAAGCACCTATTTACCACCTCTGTTTGGCCATTAGATTGGGGATGATAGGCTGATGTAAATTTCAACTTAGTCCCCATTTGTTTGAATAGCTCAATCCAAAATTGGCTGAGAAAGACCCTATCTCGAGCAGTGACAATGGATAATGGTAACCCGTGTAATTTGACAATCTCCTTGATAAAAATATCGGCCACTTCTTTGGCTGTGAACGGGTGACATAATGCAATAAAATGGGCATACTTTGTGAATCTATCCACCACCACCAAAATGGTATCCACCCCTTGTGTTTTAGGTAATCCGCCGATGAAATCCATTGAAATGTCAGACCAAACCTGATTGGGAACAGGAAGTGGCTGCAGCAACCCAGCTGGTGATAAGGTTTGGTACTTATTTCGTTGGCAAACTTCACAAGCAACTACATACCGTTGAATATCCCTCTTCATACCTTCCCAGTATGCAAGAGCAGAAATTCGTTTAAAAGTGAGAAAAAAACTAGAATGTCCACCTATTGCAGAGTCATGAAACTCTTTTAAAATCAGAGGAATAGTGGGTGAAGATTTAGGCACCACTAGCCGTCCCTTATACAACAGTTTGCCTCCCTTAATTTGGTAGCATGGATGAGCATTAGATTGAAGTAAGATCTCCAGCATAATCTGTCCGAACTTGGGATCAGCTTGAACTTTATCCACCAGGTTGTCTAAACCATTAAATTGAACCGTGGAAATGGCCGTATATTGCAACCTGCGAGAGAGGGCATCTGCTACTTTGTTATCAGTTCCCAACTTATAGTGGATCTCAAAATCAAAGCCAATGAGCTTGGAAATCCACTTATGTTGTTCCTCCCCTAGTAGTCTTTGGTCTGTGAGAAACTTCAAACTTCTCTGGTCAGCGTGAATGATAAAATGTGGTCCCATTAAGTAGTGCCGCCATTTTTGAATAGCAAACACAACTGCCATAAGCTCCCGTTCATATATGGACTTAGCTTGAGTCCTCTTGGATAACCCTTGGCTTATATAAGTTACAGGTTTGCCCTCCTGCATCAATACTGGCCCAATTCCTTTGTTAGACGCGTCAGTCTCCACTGGGAAAGTTTTGGAGAAATCAGGAACTGCCAACACGGGTAAACTTGTCATGGCAGATTTTAAATGTTCAAATGGAAGTTGAGCCTCCACTCCCTAAGAGAAATTATCTTTCTTGAGGAGATTCGTCAGTGGTCTAGCAATTTTTCCATAATCCTTAATGAATTTTCTGTAATAACTGTGAGGCCGAGGTACCCTCTAAGGCTTTTGACATCAAAAGGAATTGGTCACGTTTGCATCACTTCTACTTTGGTTGGGTCTACTGCTACCCCTTCACTAGAAATTAAATGGCCCAAATATTCTATCTGTGGGTGCCCGAAAGCACACTTTTTCTTATTCACAAATAATTTCTGCTCCTGCAGTTGCTGCAACACCAGCTTAAGATGCTCTAAGTGAGATGATTTATCCTTACTATAAATTAGGATATCATCAAAGAAAACCAGCACGAACTTCCTTAAAAAGGGCTTCAGTACTTCATTCATAAGTGATTGAAAAGTAGACGAGATATTAGATAACCCAAATGACATAACTAAAAACTCATAGTGTCCAGCATGGGTTCTAAAAGTTGTTTTTGGAATATCCTCCTTCCTCATTCTGATCTGGTGGTATCAGACTTCAAATCCAATTTAGAAAACACCTCTGCCCCGCCCAACTCATCCAGCAACTCCTCTATGATTGGAATAGGAAACTTGTCAGGTACGGTGATTTTGTTTAAAGCTCTATAGTCGACACAAAAATGCCACCCTCTGTCTTTCTTCTTTACCAGAATAACAGGGCTAGAATATGGACTATTGCTAGGTCTTATTATTCCAGCCTTCAACATTTCTTCCACAATTTTCTCTAATTCATTTTTTTGGTAATGAGGGTACCTATATGGTCTTAAATTCGAAATTTGAGCTCCCTCCTTTAAGTTGATGGCATGATCATGCCTCCTCTCGAGTGATAGCCCTTGTGGGTCAAGGAGTAGATCCTCGAACCTGGTTAGTAAGGCTTGTAACTCTGCCCAGGCTAGGTTGTCTTGCTGATTTTCAATAGTAACGCCCTTGTATTCCACATAGTACCCTTCTCCTTCATCTTGCAGAGCCTTAATCATTGCTTTCATAGAAGCAAGGGATTTACAGAGGGGCGATTCTCCTCTAATAGTCACCTGCTCTTGTGCCAATTCAATTTTTAGTGTTAGCTCCTTGAAGTTTGCCCTTATCTCACCAAGACCTTCTAGCCAGTCCATTCCCAGCACCACATCAGCTCCACCCAGTTCAAACAAATAGAAGTCCTGGGTGACCTTAACTCCTTGCATTTGCAGCATGATTCCCCTGCAGACTCCCTTGCCTCTCACCTTATGTCCATCTCCTACCTCCACAAGGTATTCAGGAGTATCTGAAATAGGGAGATTAAGTTCCTGGACAACCCTTTTTGCTATGAAATTGTTAGAGGCTCCGCAATCTACAAGTACCACTACCCTTTTTCCTCCTATTTCTCCCCAGAGTTTGAGGAATTTTTTGGATGTCATTCCCATTATGCTATGCATGGACAGTTGCAATGCCCGATCCTCCTCAATGGCCTGCTTATGCTCTTGTTCTACTTCCACATCCTCCTCATTTGGAGTTTCAATGATCAGCAGGTGGAATTATTTATTCTTGCACACATGTCCAGGGCTGAATTTTTCGTCACACCGGAAGCAAAGACCCTTCTTCATTCTGTCTTGATATTCAGCGTCAGACAGCCTCCTGGACCCTCCTCTTCTACTACTTCACACTCCTTCTCTTGCTGCCTTGTCTCCCGTGTTGCTACCTTGTGACACAGTCTTAGAGTTGCCTGTAGCAGTTCCAGTCCCTCCCTTGTGGCCATCCATATTAAGCCTTCCTCCCAGATCCATTAACATGGTTTTAGAGGATTGAGCTGGTTTATAATTCCAGCTGGACCCTTTCCCTCCAGTTGAATTAACTTTCCCACACACCCAGTTTTTTTCTTCAATAAGTAGGGCCTGATCCATCAGATCGATTAGTGAATCCAATCTGTGGAGTTTTAGTTTCGCCCTTATTTCTTCCCTAAGGCCATTTAGGAATACTCCTCTTAACACGTCCATGTCCGTATGCCTCAATGGTCTAGAAACCAGCTCAAAATTTTCCCAGAATTCCCCCACTGTACCCGTCTGTCGGAGGCCCAACAGAATTTCAAACGGGTTTCCTGCCATTGTTGGTTGGAAACGCCGGAGTACAGCTTCCCTAAACTTGGACCAAGTTATTTCCACTGCTCGAACTTCCCACCATTGGTACCAGTTAAGCGCCCTCCCTTCCAAGGCCAGTATCACCGCCTGTACCTTCTCCCGTTCGGACATGGTTTTGATGAGGAAATACCTCTCCTCCTGATTGAGCCAGCCATACACATCTTCCCCTGAAAAAAGTGGTATCTCCATATGTCTCATCCTCTCGTCCTGGTGTAGGGATTTGGGTGTGCCGTAGGTTCTTTCTGTATCTCTTTCCTCGTCCAAGTTCATCTCCGGTCTCCTCTGTGTGGTTTCCCGTGTCCTCCCTCGAAGGAACCTCCTCAGTTCCTACTGTGTATCACATCATTATGCCTTTCACGGACCTCCCTTGCTTGCTGTTCCTTGTGTGCCTCCTTCCTCTATTGCATGAATTCTTCCCTCAGATCCTCCACCATATTCACCCCGCTCCAGGGCCTCAATTCTGGCTTCCATCTTGGTGTTAACCATTTCACAGCTCCCAGATTGGGAGCTCTGATACCAGTTGATAGAACTAGACCAGAATTCCATAAATTGAATGAAAATAAGAATTAGATTCTCCTCTTCTACTTTGCTATCAACAAGATATCAGAACATTGGGGTGTTTAGAGAATTACAATGACTGCAGGAATGTAAAGAAAGGAAAATTACAGTAGATATCTCAGGCAATTTCGAGAGTGCCCGATTCTCTCCTCCCAGTTTGGTCTCACTCTTTTTCTGCCTCTCTCTTGCACTCATCCGTCCCTAAATAAGTATGATCAGCAAGGTCACGTTTCCCTCTCCCACCTTGGTTCACGCGACAGTTAACCAACAGCCGTGAGGGGCGGAAAAGGTTAGTTGGCAGATCACATTTGCTGGGTGCACGGGTTTGTTCCCCTACTCCTCTTAAACTTATTTCTAACATACACCTTAGGCTTACAGGGTTCCTTATCAGAGATCTTTTAATCAAATCAAAATCCAGAATTATTAAAAAGAACTTTTTTCTTTCCTGGTCTGTGGCACCAGAAGAACCAGCCCCTAGCTGTGTTTACCCTTTCTTCTCTCAAACCTTCTCTATTCCTTGGTAGAATCCTATCTAGACTCCTTGCTCCACATCAATTTGGTATCAGAGCCGAAATTCGATCCATTCCAAATTCTGTCCTAGTGATGGCAGCACGCAGAGGCAGAGTCCCTAGGCCTACCCAAGCACAAGAGTTGGCTGAGATCCGAAGAATGATTGGGCAGCTCGCGCAAGAGGTGCAAAACCTGCATAGAGAGCAGCTTCAAGTTCGAAATGAGATACCGGAAGGTGATCATGACTTCCAAAATGGAGAGATTGAGGAAGATGAAAAGCACATCAACCCCTTCCATGATCCCGCAAATCGTGATCAGCCCGGACGCGGTGGATTAAAGGAACGGTTGGCAAGAGCTCTTGAGTTGAATTCTGGAGTTCGTGTTTAAGTTGGTGATTTTCATGGGAAGATGCATGCTGAAGACTTCCTTGATTGGGAATCCTCCTTGGAAATATATTTTGAGTGGAAACCTATGGCTGAAGAAAGAAAGGTGCTGTTTGTGAAGCTGAAGTTGAAGGGAATTGCCCTCCAATGGTGGAAAGAGATTAGAGGAGCAGCGTGAAAGGCAACGCAAGGTAGAGATCCGAACTTGGTAGTTAATGAAGACAAAATTGAGGAAGCAATTTCTCCCTGCTGATTACATGACTGATCTGTATAAGAGATTTCATGGGCTGAAACAGCGAGACTGTAGTGTGGAAGAATATACAACAGAATTATAAAACCTTTCAAAAAGGGTTGGATTGAATGAAACTAATGAGCAACAGGCAGCCCGCTATTTATCTGGATTAAATTCTGCAGTCCAGGATGAGATCAGCCTTGAAGTTCGCATTACAACCTAGAAGAAGACGCTTATCAATTTGCTCTTAAAGCAGAAGAGAGGATAGCTCGTTTGGCGCCAAGGCATCGGTTGAATGGTGGGACTAATCTAAGGTTTACAGCTACTGTTAAAGGAGGAAAAGGTGATCAATCTGCTGCACAAAGCAGCCGCCAAAGTTCTGTTACCAACAGAATTGCTTCCAAAACCATGGGAGAATTAAGAAGGAATGGAAAAGGGAAGGACCTGCACGGTTCAGCAGTATTGGCAGTGGCAGCAACTCATCTATTCGCTATTTTTCTTGCAGTGAACAGGGTCATGCAACTTTTTCATGCCGCCATCGCCGTGTCAACTTTGTAGAGGGTGGTGAAGAAGAAGAGGGGGAAGAAGAACCAATTTATGATGAGTACTTTGATGAAGGTGAGAAGGTTGACTAACTGCCTGTGGAGGGTGAGAGTTTGGTTGTAAGGCAAGTGATGACAACACCAAAGGTTGAGGAGATTGAAGATTGGAGGAGGCATAGCATATTTCGAACTAGAGTTACTTGTGGAGGAAAGGTGTGCAATGTAATTGTTGATAATGGTAGCAGCGAAAACATAATTGCCAAGGAAGCAGTGGAAAAATTAAAGCTTCCTACAGAAAAGCATCCCCATCCTTACAAGGTTGCTTGGTTTTGAAAGGGTAATGAAGTACTTGTCACTTCAAGGTGCTTAGTGCAGTTTGGAATTGGCAATGATTACAAAGATGAAGCTTGGTGTGATATTGTGCCTATGGATGTTTGTCACATCCTATTTGGGAAGACCATGGCTGTCTGATCGAAATACGAAGCATCTTACTACTCCCAATACATATACCTTTCAAAAGGATGGAAAGACTTTCACATCACATCCTTTGAAGGAGGAACCAGCTGGTCAAAAAGTCAATCAATAACAAGGCTAGTTGTTTTGTCAAGGCTAGCAGATTTGAAGAAGAAAGCAAGGAGTAATGGAGTGGCTCTTGTGGTAGTTGGCAGAATTACTGAAAGTGAAAAGGAGGAAGAGTTTCCATTATCACCTGAAGTTAAGAAGCTTTTGGCTGACTTTGAGGAGCTAGTTAGTGAAGAATTACCAAAGGGGTTGCCTTCCTATGCGAAATATATAGCATGCTATTGATTTGATTCTGGGGGCAGCATTGCCAAATCAGGTAGCAGCATATCGCATGCCTCCACCACAAAGGGCTGAAATAAGGCGCCAAGTAGAAGAATTGATTGCAAAGGGATTGGTGCGAATAAGCACAAGTCCTTGTGCAGTTCCAGCTCTACTTACAACCAAAGAAGGATGGTTCATGGAGGATGTCTATAGACAGTTGTGCCATTAACAAAATAACAGTGAAGTATCGCTTCCCAATTCCAAAATTTGAAGAGATGCTAGATGTCCTTGTGCGATCAACTATTTTTTCGAAGCTAGATCTAAGGAGTGGATACCATCAAATCCAAATTCGTAGTGGGGATGAATGGAAGACAGCATTTAAGACACCAGATGGGTTAGACGAATGGCTGGTCATGCCATTTCGACTCTATAATGCACCTAGCACATTCATGCGAGTAATGACAGAGGTATTGAGACCTTTCCTTAATTCCTTTGTTGTGGTCTACTTTAATGATATACTAATCTTTAGTCTAAACAAATCTGAGCATTTGAACCAACTAAGACAAGTTTTGGAGGTTCTTTGTCAAGAAAAGCTTTATGTTAACTTGAAGAAGTGTTCTTTCTTGAGCGACAATAAGGTGTTCTTGGGATTTATTGTTTCAGCTGAAGGTTTAAAGCCTGATCCTTCAAAAATAAGAGCTATAATTGATTGGCCTTCACCCCAGTCAATTGGAGAAGTGCGAAGTTTCCATGGGCTGGCATCTTTTTTACAGGAGATTCATTCGTAATTTCAGTTCAATCATGAGTCCTATAACAGATTGCCTCAAGAAAACAGAATTTATGTAGACGGATGAAGCAGAGCAAGCTTTTGAGCAGATTAAAACAGCCATGACCCAAGCTCCTGTGCTTGTTTCACCAGATTTCAGCGAGCTATTTGCTGTTGAATGTGATGCATCCCATGTGGGGATAGGGGCTGTTCTGAGCCAAGAAGGAAGACCCGTGGCTTTCTTCAGTGAGAAACTCACAGAACTAGACAACGCTATTCAGCCTATGATCTAGAATATTATGCTTTGGTTTGTGCATTACACCATTGGCAGCACTATTTACTGCATCAGGATTTTGTTGTTTATACAGATCATGAGGCTCTAAGATACCTCAATTCACAAAAGAAGCTTATTCCAAGGCATGCATCATGGAGCTCATTTCTTCAGCAATTTACTTTCTCTATTAAGTACAGAACTGGTAAATCAAATAAGGTGGCAGATGCGCTTAGCAGAAGGTTTAACTTATTGTCAACCTTACACAGCCAAGTAATTGGCTTTGAGGTATTGAAGGATCAGTACATGAGTGATCCAGTTTTTCAGCCAATTAATTAAAGAATTACAACGTTCAGCTTGCAGCAGCAACGTCTCATCCATTCCTTATGCATGATGGATTCTTATTCCGTGGGAATCAATTATGTATACCTGAAGGATCTCTTCGTGAGCAGATTATGAGAGAACTGCATGGTGGTGGTTTAGGAGGGCATTTTGGAAGAGACAAGACATTGGCTATGGTAGCTGAACGATATTATTGGCCAAAAATGAGTCATGATTTTGAAAGGCTAGTGAAGCGGTGCAAGGTTTGCCAATATGCTAAAGGAAGTTCGCAAAATATTGGCTTATATACTCCATTACCAGCTGCTTCTTCTCCTTGGGTTCATCTTAGCATGGATTTCGTGCTTGGACTTCCAAAGACATCTAAGGGGTTTGACTTTATACTAGTTGTGGTTGATCGTTTCTCTAAGATGGCTCACTACATTCCATGTTATTAGGACTGTTGATGCTTCTCATGTGGCAGATTTATATTTTAGAGAGGTGGTGCGTTTACATGGAGTTCCTAGTTTCCATTGTGTCGGATAGAGATGTGAAGTTCATGGGACATTTTTGGTGTACTTTGTGGAGAAAGCTAGGAACACAGCTGCCGTATTTTAGCACTTGTCATCCACAAACGGATGGCCAAACTGAAGTAGCTAATCGAAGTCTTGGGAATTTGCTGCATTGTCTAGTTGGAGAGAATGAAAAGACATGGGACATGATTTTGCCTCAAGCTGAATTTGCTTACAGTAACTCAATCAATTGCACTACCAAGAAGACTCCTTTTGAAGCTGCTTATGGGCATAAACCTCAGCATGCCTTGGATCTAGGTCCATTACCAGAAGAGGCTAGAGTTAGTGAAGATGGAGCAGTATATGCTGCTCATATCCGCCGCATACATGATGAAGTAAGAGCTGCCATTGAAGCTAGTAATGAGCATTACAAAGAGGCAGCAAACCAGTATTGGCGTTTCAAGGAGTTTGCTGAAGGTGATCGGGTGTTGGTACATCTTAAAAGGGAGAGGTTTCCAAAGGGTGCATACCATAAACTAGCTTCACGAAAAATTGGTCCATGCAGAATTGTGAAGAAAATAAGCTCTAATGCTTATGTGGTAGAGTTGCCAGATGATCTTCAAATCAGTCCAATCTTTAATGTTGCTTATTTATTCAAATTTCATGGCTTTGATGATGATACGGGGCTGTCAATAGACAAAGAATGGACTAAACAGATTCCAAAAAAGCCTAGAGAAGTGATTGAAGAAGTTCTTGACATGAAGGAAGCACGATCACGAAAGGGAAATCAGTATCGCAGATTCCTTATCAAATGGTTAGGGAAGCCTGCAACTGAAAGCACTTGGATTACAGAGGAACAACTCAAGAAGATTGATCCTATTGTTTATGACCAATACATCAAAGTTTTCTCGTCAAAGCCGAGTTTCTCTTCACCCCGAGGGAATTGATGCAGGGGCAATAGAAAAAAAAAAATTGTAGTAGGGTTATTTTTATAATTTCAAGATATTTTACTTAATTTTCGCAGCTTCTGGTTATAGGTAGTATTTTGGGTCAAAATTATGTTAATTAAGTGTTCTAATGTCTTATTTGTAAGGCCCAAGGGTTCCTAATGGGCTTGGGTTAGTAGTAAGTGTCAATGATTGCATTTTGGGAGTTGTTTTCTTGTAACTTGCTTTCTAGTAAGTTGTGCCTAGGAAGTTGTAGTTTAATAATTGTAATTTGGAATTAGTAGAGATGTAAGCTGGAAGGTCATCTAATCTGAAAGGTCTTAGCATGCATAAAAGCTAAACCTCAGCCTTTGTATAGGAGATCTTTTAATCAAATCAAAATCCAGAATTATTAAAAAGAACTTTCTTCTTTCCTGGTTTGTGGCACCAAAAGAACCAGCCCCTAGCTGTGTTTACCCTTTCTTCTCTCAAACCTTCTCTATTCCTTGGTAGAATCCTATATAGACTCCTTGCTCTACATCACTAAACTACTGATAAAAACTATTTAAATTCCTAAACTATACAGAAACCTGAAGGACTTCAAGAAGAATGGACTTACCAAACAACACTCTAAAGCAAACCACAATGGTTAAATATAAATAGGATAGACACAAAAGAAACAACAACAATGTTCACATAAACAGGTCACCCAATAATAACATCAATTTGTTTTGCCAATTGGGAAATTGAAAGAAACTCCTATACAATATCCAAGATTTTGATACACGAATCACCGATTTAAACATGTTTATCTTCACTCTAGTAAGCAAATATTCTATAACCTGAGAGAGGAGGAGGACCACAATGTGAGCATGTTTCCATAAACAGAGAAACAAGCTTCCTGCTGCCTCTCACTGACAAAATTTAGTTAAGTTTATCATCATCCAGAACTTGATTTCTACGTGATACAAACAGTATTATCTTTGACTTTGAACCAAGCTGTTATTGATTGACTTACCATCTCACAATCAAGTGCCAACATCTCATAAAAAGAAGATCCCAAAGGAGCAGGCAAAGTAGAAAGAAAACCTGCACTAAAATGGGCAAGAAAAAAAAAGTGTCCAGTAAGCAAATGGTCAGAGAAGATTGACATATATAACTAGCAATAGAGTAAAAATCACCTGGCTGATTAACAGAATATCCATTCTCTTCAAGCTCTTTCTCTGTTAGGGCATAGTATGTAACAGGGAAAGGTATGTCTTTCGTAAGCTCCATAAATGATAGACTGTCTGTACCACCACAAACATGACACATGTTTCATATAGTGAGTTAGTGGCCAAATTCATATGGCCTCAAAGTTAGATAATTTCTTAGAAATGATAGTGATGCAGTCATGTTTGTGACAAGCGAAAGTACAGTTCCAAGAAAGTTGCTACATGTGGAAAAAGCAACACACTAGAAGCAGGAAACTTCAATAATCTTTTTTAATGTCATAATTAAAGTACAGGAGCATAGACCAGCAAAGGGTACTAAGGCCTTCACTTGCATTTGCATAGTTAGATTAAAAACTTTTTCACTTAAACTATAAGAATGGCAATGTTAAAATATATTCAAAATTAAGAAACGATGCTAGAGAATTAATAATTAAGAATAGAAGTAGAGCCTCTAGAACTTCACAAATGATAGGAAACCATGAGAAGAGTAACATGAACGTGACATATATTACTGACCTAAGTAACCAATGTGGTTTCATAATAAGATATGGAAAATTAAAGCAAGTATATGAGAATGAACCAAGAAAAAGACTTCTAAGCCCTACTTCCAGAGGTCCTATTTGCCTTGCTGACTTAACATGTGAACATACATGCATGATACAATGTATCAAAAAGGCCATAAAGTGAGCTGAGCATTGCCAAGTTTAAGTAGAATGAACAACTTGATCTATTTCCCATCCCCCAATATTACAGATATTACAAACCAGAAAAACAAGCCTGATCCTAGAAAATTTGAATTTAATAGCATCATTTTTCTACTTATATCAGTACACGTTCATCAAGTATACACAATCATAGTTGTCAAATCGTGAATCGTATCATGAATCGTTTTTTCAATTTTTGAATCGTGAATCGTGAATCGTAACGTATCGTACGATTCAGAAACACATTACTAAAATACTTAAATACACATGATTCCATACTAGAACATGAACATAATACTCAAAAGTTCTCAACTCTCAAATACATACTTAAATTGTAAGTCATTACTCATTAGTCATAAGTAAGCTTATAAGTCATAATTTCAAATCTTCAATAAACATAAACTATTGATGCCAAAAAGATTCTAAATTTCTAATTAGTAATTATTAAATAATCTAATATCCTCTTCTTCAAATATCCTCCAATTCAGGCATATCATCAAAGTTATCATCATGACCAACTTGGGTGTTATCATCAACCACAACTTTCCTTTCATCTTCTTCGTCTTCATTTTCACTACCACCGTCATCTCCAATGTCTTCAAATTCAGCAACTTGCATGGGACGCAGAGTCTGCACGCACTGGACGCAGAGCACTGAGAGCACACCAGTAACGGAGCGTCGTGCGTTCGGAGAGCACTGCGCGTCTTGTGTTCTGAGAGCACTGCGCGTCGTGCGTTCTGAGAGAAAAACGAACGGAGCGTTGTGCGTTCTACAGTCTGCGTTGTGCGTTCTGCAATCTGCGTGCGTTCTGAGAGAACCGAACGGAGCAGAGAGAAAACCGAACGGAGCAGAGAGAGAACCGAGCAGAGAGAGAACCGAACGGAGCAGAAAAACGAGCTTTGCGAAGTGCGAACGTTTACGAAAGCAAGTAGAGAGTTGCAGAGAGTTTGCGTGTCTGAGAGAAAAAAGACAGGAGCAGAGCGTGTTTGCGTGTAGCAGAGAGTATGCGTGTCTGAGAGAAAACCGAACGGAGCAGAGAGAGAACGGGAAACGTCTTGATTTTGCAAAAAAAAAAAAAACAAAACAAACGAAATGAATCGCAAAAGCCACGATTCAAATCGGTGATACAGAATCGCACCGATTCAGGCGATTCCGGCACGATTCAAAGCCGGAAACGATTCAGCTTCCGATTCGAATCGTGGGCAACACGAATCGAATCGAATCGCACGATTCGAATCGCGAATCGTGCGATTCTAACAACAGAGTACACAATAGTTAAATAGAAACAATTAGAAGTCTTGGATTAATGCTAATTCTTTTTGCTGTCGTACAAAGACTCAGAATTGATTAATAGACAAAATACAGGGAACGGCATTAACTATATGAAGACTTCCAGCCATAGTGGTACTATGACTGGGACAGAAGAAATATAAAAATACAGTAAAAATAGCTTTATTGACTAAACAGCACTTTAGACACAGCCATTCAAAAAGCCTAAGTAACACCATACAAGAAATAATTTCTCCTAGCAAATGAAACTTTTATACAATAGTTTTAAAGAATGAAGACCTTGTTGAGATATCAGAGTAGATTTCCTCATAACTGAACTATTTTCATCCCTCTTTCTTTTCGTCTTGCATGTTAGGAGTGCATCTATTGTCTGCATTCCATCTGATACACAACTAGCAAACAAACCAAAAAAAAAGGAAAAATTTAAGACCAGCAGAGGAACAACATTTTGAAGGAAATAAGAAATAAATACATTTTCTACAGACCTAAGAGCTAAGACTGGCCTTGGATTGCCACAGAATTTTTTGAAACTGGGAAGCATTTTAGACTGTGACAAAAACAAAGCTGCATCCAGTCCTGGCAAATAAAGCATAACCACTTTGGGAATAAGAGGTTTATTCTGCAAATCGTGGAAGTCTGCATTAGTAATTGTTCGGGGAAAAAAAAAAGTGATATTTCTGCAAGCAGGTCAAGTCCAATTAGTTGGAAGTTGGAACAATAAGCAGAAACTGGGCTGTATTGCAGTGAGGAAGTATAACACCAAACAAGAATTTTCAATATATATATTACAAAGAAATGACATTCAACCTCTTCCTAGAACAACCCATTAATTCACAGGTCAGGGGAATATATGCTGGCAATACAGATGACCAAAAAAAATTATCAAAAGACAAATCACTTTGCATGAAAAACAATAATTAAGTTAAACAAAATAGCCATGTGTAGAATATGCTCTATTGAGAAAAACTTGTCATTTAGTATACCAACAAAAAATCAGTCATGAGAAATACATGCCTGCAAAGCCTATTTGGGGCCCCACCAAAATGATATTAAGTACAATATCACTAGGTTGCATGGTCCATAACTCATAGACAATATTGTGCAAGGAATGAAGATAAGGAAGACTTTACTGTAAAAAATGGTACAATAATAAAGAAATTTCAGCCCATTATCAGTGAAACAGAAAGCCTGCTGTTGAAAATGTTCAATGTCTTTATCCATTATTACTATAAAAACATAGATGTTTGCCAATTTTTTAAAATACTAAAGTTACCCTCGATAACAAAACAAACTTAAACCCTTCTCATTGTCATCTTTCCTGAATACATTGTGTCTGCTAACTTTAATCAACAAAAACAATTTAATGATTATGGGTCGCTGTGAACTAATGAAATGGTTGATGCCTTCTAAGTGCCACCCACTAAAATCAAATGCACCTTCCTCTAATGATGTTTATGGAAGCAAAGATTGGATTCTCTTCTGCAATGAATCTGCTGCAGCCTCCAGGTATTCTTGTTCTCCCTTTCTTGTTTAATTGAAATAGATCAAAGACAGAAATATTACAATATTTCTCCCATAAAAGTAATCTTGTATGATAGAGAGTATATCATACTGAATGAGTAAATTAAGATAAATATCTGCGAGAGTTTGGAGTGACAGGCATGACTCTTAGGAAAAACATTGTTACAGAGACTATACACAAGTTTAAATGGAGGCATGCTTTGAGAATGATCAATGGAGTAAGCAGTTCAACCATGGAAAGAAAAAATGGTAGATCATAAAAATAAAAACCATATTACAATACCTATGAGTTTTGCAAAGAAAATCAACCTAATAAAATAAATTAATTGATGTTCTCATACTAAACCATGAGGCAGGAATTCGAACCCCAAATGGAAAGATCATTCTATTCCATCAACACATGGAATCTATAGTCAAGACCTGTCCTCCTGTTCTCAATAAGATGCCATATTAAGATAACCACTGTTTGATGAATAATTCTTAGCTATATTACGTAAATTTCAATTCCCATGGTGGGGCCTATTGCATGTCCCTATCTTTAATAACTAGGGTGAGGAAAAAGATCACAGGTGCCAAGCCCACTAGATAAAAGCAATTTGAAATACAACAAGTACTAAATAATTGGAAAGAAAATTTATTTGGTCATATATTCTGTTGCCAAGATATTTATTGAAATAAAATGAAAGGAAAAATGATTTGCACCTTGACAAAGACCCATGATGGCATAAATCCTTCAGCAAGCACCCAAGTTACAAGTCCTTGAATGTCCTGTTTCATAACACAAACCCCAGTCAGAACCTAATTAATTCAAATTTCATGACACACAGTGGCGTCCTAGAACCTACATTAAGATTCAGAGTTGAATTAGTTTCTGGTGTCTTGAAAACAACATCTGCCTTGGCCTGCAAAAGCACAACAGAATAAGTAACTCCTGTTATATACTAACGAAAACAAAACCCCATGAAGAAACAAACAACTAAAGCATCACAGACAAAGTTCTTGTAAATGGTGCATAGATACAGCATAGATTGCCATTTAAAAAACCTACTGCAGGTCATCTTGCAGGGGTGCATTTATGCTTGTACATGTGTATCAGAAACGTAGTACTTTTGCATTTCAAGGGACAATATAACTACTAAAAAAGTATCAACCAAGGAAAAAACCAGTATTGCATGAAGATAAAGCAGTCAATTCCTAAACACACAAAAGGGCAGTCTTTACACAATGAGCCTAATACTACATATATAACAGAAAACACACAACAGATGACAGAACAAAGAGTTTAACAAATGAGCTGAAATCCATTCGTACACAAAAGGGAAATTTCTACACAACTAGCACAATCAACAATGGGAACTCTTAAACCATTTTACCCCCAGTTGAAGACTTCCAATAAACAATCCAGAAATCAGCTAATAAGACAAGGCTCTTTAAAAAAACATCAACGAGTTTATCAAATGAACGGTTTTGCTTTAATGCAGACCAGAACTTCGAAGTAGCCCAAAGCTACAAGTGCCTCCTCATAACTAAAACGGGATTCACGTATCATTTTAATCGAAATAAAATCCCAAACTCGACATTGAAAACAAAACCAAACCAAACCAAAACATCATTATCAGTATCAGTATCAGTATCCGAAGAAGGAATTTTTTTTTTTTTTAAAGGAAGCATTGCCATTGAATAGCAAAATAAAAGCATAAAGCCAAGAAATTTACTTGGGGTCCGTAGACATCGTAGAACTTGCTGCATTTCTTGTCATTGGTGTAATCATCTTCGTTGCGACGCAGGGCTTCGCTTTTACGCTCCAACTCCGAGGATTCCATTGTCTCTCTATCAGCACCTGCTACTTCGGAGTTCGGAGACACAGAAACAGAAGGCTTCGGAAACGGGGGTTAGGGCTTTTCGCCCCCTTTTGAAAAGATGGGCCAGGGATACATGTGGGGCCCACCTCAATGGGCTTGAGCCCAAAATGGCCCTAAATTAAACCCGTGACCAGTGCCACTCGGGCTTTGCGTTTGGAGAGCGAGAAAGTATCAGAGAGAGAGAGAGAGAGAGAGAGAGACAGATGTCGAGGACGCTGGTGCAGCCGATAGGGCAGAAGAGGCTAACGAACGTGGCGGTGGTGCGGCTGAAGAAGCATGGGATGCGCTTCGAGATCGCGTCCTACCCAAACACCGTCCTTTCCTGGCGTTCTGGCGTGTAAGCTATGAATTTGGATTGGTGCTTGCTTGCTGCCATTGTTATTGCAGAATTAGCTTTTTCTTTATTTGGGTTTAACAAAAAAATATGCATCTGGAACAGGGAAAAGGACCTGGATGAAGTGTTGCAGTCTCATACCATTTACTCAAATGTTTCGAAAGGTGTTCTTGCAAAGTCAAAGGATTTGGTTGCGGCCTTTGGGACTGACGATCAATCCCAGATATGCTTAGAGGTGAGATCAAAAGAAATTATTTTGAAGACACGTATGTGATGCTAGGATTAAACCTTTTTGTGGGGTTTGCAGATTTTGAAGAAAGGAGAGCTTCAGGTTGCTGGGAAAGAGAGGGAATCTATGCTTTCAAGTCAGTTCCGGGACATTGCCACCATTGTGATGCAAAAGACCTACAATCCTGAGACCCAGCGCCCTTACACTATCAGTATGATTGAGCGTCTCATGCATGAAATTCATTTTGCTGTTGATCCAAATAGCAGTTCAAAGAAGCAGGTCTCTTTTGTTTTTAGGAGTGTGTGTGCGCGTGTGTATAACAACGTAGCATGTGTGTGGTGTAATGAAAATCCTTCAAATGTCAAATTCTAACTGCATGATTGTTGGGTTATAAATAATTAGATGCCAATTGTCAGGTTATCTTATAAGCATATGTTAACTAGAAAAATTCACAGTTCCATTGGTCACGATTCACAAATAATTATGATCATGATCATGATAATGAATTTATCAATTTAGTGTTCTAATGTGCTGATTGGGATTTCATGTTTATGAGTTTACATTGGTCTGTAAGAGTGGTTTCATCTTATTTTGTCAGTTCTACTTTTAACTCTAGCATTGTTCTTGGAAAGTGTTATACAGGCTCTGGAATTGATTCAAGAGCTTCAAAAGCACTTCCCTATAAAACGGTGTCCATTGAGAATACGAGTTGCTGCCCCTGAGGAGAAAGTACCTTCCCTTTTAGAAAAGCTGAATGAATGCAAGGCAACCATTATTTCTAAAGAAGGATCTGCTGCTCAGCTATCTGTTGTAAGTCCTTATTCCTTCTATAGTTGTATAAAAGTTTAGTTCATAGTTCGATTCCAGTTTCAATTTAGGTACACTGGTTTTTGCATGCTCACTCTTAGCATACTATTTCTTAAAACTAAAAGTATCATTATGAGTGGTGGTTTAAAGAGTTCTTTATCTCCTTTATCCGAATAGAAAACAGTTCTTTATCTTTTAAAACGTTAATTTGATCAAGATATACTAGCAACATACTTGGGGATTGAAACAGTTATGTTGATGATCTATTTCCTGGATTACGTTGGTGTTAGACCCCCCATTAGGAAAGTTTACCACAGAAGCAGGGTTAGAGGAAAAAAGGGGGCACTACATGAGGGAGTTACGGGAGAGGAAGCAACTCAGCAGAAAAGCAGTGCAGGAGAACACAAAATGTGGCTTGGAGAGAGAGAAGAAGTGGAACAGGCCAGTGCGGGGCACTAATGCAGGCTGCATAACTGTCTGCTGAGTGGGATGTGAGAGAGAGGGAGTGGGAACGAATGGGTAGTGACAGTTATGAATGAGTAGTGGTAGTTATGGATTCTGGAGGGGGCACAATATGTAAAGGAGGAAAGTTACGGAGAGAGGGGGGAGAGGGAAAATTTGGAAGCAGTTTCTGGCAGTGGAGAGACCAAGCCTCTCGAAAGCTTGGGCCTTTTTTTTCTTTCTGTGTAATTTTTCCTTTAGTTTCCAGTATTACACTCTGTAAATTCCTGGGCTCCAATCCCAGTTTTTGGTACTTGAAAGGGAGATTCCTAACAAATTGGTATCAGAGCTCAGGGGGCCGTGAATGGTGAGGTCTAAAATGGAGAACCGTGTTGAGACGTTGGAGAAAGGAGTGGAGCAGTTGAGACATGAACTTGACCGGTTGAGAGTGAAAACACAGCAAGAAAGGGTGGAGGCGAGGCAGGACAGGGAGGACAAGGGGGCTCAAATGGCCAGGATGGAGCATGTGCAGTAGCAGATTCTGCAGTGGATGAAAGGGAAAGAAATCGTTCTTCCCAGGAGGCAGACTGGTGAGGCGCCTGAGGAAGAAGGAGAGGACATGCTGCAGGGGAGAGCAGGTTCCAGTGGGACTGCCATAGGACCCACCTGGAACCCTACAGGGGAAGACAGAGGAAAGAGATTGGAGACACCGATATTCACAGGTGAGGATGCATTTGGCTGGGAGAATAAGATAGAGAGATATTTTCAGGTAAATTCTCTGGAAGAGCATGAGAAATTGGACACTGTGATGGTAGCCATGGAAGGGAGAGCACTGAACTGGTATGCCCGATGGGAAACCCGCAATCCACAGGTAAGCTGGACAGAGTTTAAGGCTGCTGTGGTTCGGAGGTTTCAACTTGCTTTAGCCCAGAACCCGTATGAATTGCTGCTGGGACTCCACCAGTCAGGGTCTGTCATGGAATACCGTGAGCAATTTGAGCTCCTCACGGTACCGTTGGCAGTAGCTGATGAGAGCATGTTGAAGGGGATTTTCCTCAACGGCCTGAAGGAGGAGGTGAGAGCAGAAATTAAGCTTCACAGGTTGGCATGGCTGACAGAGTTCATGGACTTGGCTTTGCTAGTAGAAGAAAGGGACTTGACTGTGGGAAGGGGAAGAACTTGGGTGAGTTCCAAAGGGACTCGACCTTATTTCTCCAGCAAAACAGCTGCTGCAGAAGTAGGGACTAGGCCCTATTCCAACTATGAGGGCGACACCCGAGGAAGCTCTTACCTCACAACGGCTTCCAAGGTGGGGAATCGTGGGGCAGAAGTCAGCAGAATCACGCTCTGCTGAAGGGAGTTATTACCCGAAGAGGAGCATCGGATTCAAGAGGCTCACCGAAGCAGAAATGCAGGGGAAAAGGAGGAAAGGGTTGTGTTTTAGATGTGATGAAAAATTCGGTCCAGAACACATTTGTAAATTTAAGCAGTTCAGTGTGTTACTGTTGGGGGCAGAAGAGGAGTTGGAAGAGGAAGAATGTGAAGAAGGGGAGAAAGTGGGAGAAGACAAGGCATTGCAGCTGTCCATGAATAGTATCATGGGACTAACTTCAAAGAAATCATTCAAGTTGTGGGGTGAAATACAAGGGAGAAAGGTGATCGTACTAGTAGATTGTGGAGCCTTAAGTAACTTCATTGATAGGAGGGTAGTAGAGGAGCTTAGTATAACCATCGTAGAAACCCCTGAGTATGTAGTGGAGGTGGGTGACGGGCATAAAATTAGGTGCAAAGGAGTGTGTAAAGGGGTGAATATGTTGGTGCAAGGATTAAAGATTACAGCTGATTGTTTCTTGTTTGAGTTGGGGGGAGCAGATGTAGTGCTAGACCTGGACTGGTTGGAGGGGTTAGGTGAAATCAAAGCCAATTTTAAAGGAACTAACAATGAGGTTCCTGTCAGAAGAGAAGGTAGTCATATTACAAGGAGATTCTTCACTATCCCGATCAGCAGCCTCCTTAAAGTCCATGATGAAGGCCCTACATAATGATGGGGAAGGATTTCTAGGTGGACGTGAACTAACCAGGATGTTAGGCAGCAAATGGATCCAGGTGGAATGGGAGGAGCTACAGCATGTTCTGGAGAAATTTCAAGATCTTTTCAAAGAGCCCAAGGGTCTACCTCCTTCCAGAGTACAGGATCATGTTATAAGAATGAAAGAAGGAGCCCCGATACCTAATACAAGACCCTATAGGTACCCTCATTATCAGAAAAACGAGATAGAGAAAGTGGTGGCGGAAATGCTGGCAGCTGGAATCATCAGGCACAATACAAGTCCGTTTTTCAGCCCTATCATATTAGTTAGAAAGAAGGACGGGAGCTGGCGATTCTGTGTTGATTATCGGGCTTTGAACAAAGTGGTTGTGTCGGACAAATTTCCTATTCCGGCTATAGATGAACTGCTGGACGAGCTGGGTGGTGCAGTTATCTTTTCTAAATTGGACTTAAAATCGGGATACCACCAGATCCGGATGAGGGAAGAGGACGTCTTCAAAACGGCATTTCGCACTCATGAAGGGCATTATGAATTTTTGGTAATGCCTTTCGGGTTAACCAATGCTTCTTCTACTTTCCAAGCATTAATGAATGAGGTATTTCGTCCATTCTTAAGGAAATTCGTGTTGGTATTCTTTGATGATATACTTGTTTACAGCGTCAGTAAACAAGAACACTTAATGCACTTAGAGCTGGTGTTGCAACAGCTAAGGGAGAATAAATTGCTGTTAAACAAGAAGAAATGTAGTTTTGGGCAACCGAAGCTGGAGTATTTGGGCCACATCATCTCAGCTCAAGGTGTCCAAGCTGATCCTATGAAGGTAGAGGGTATGACCAGCTGGCCAAAACCAAAGGATGTTAAGGGACTCCGAGGGTTCTTGGGATTGACGGGATACTACAGGAGGTTTGTGAAGGATTATGGCAAGATAGCAAGGCCATGAACTCAATTGCTAAAAAAGGACGGATTCGAGTGGAATGAGGAGACACAGCAAGCCTTTGAGTTGTTGAAATCAGCTATGGTGACTTTGCCCGTGCTGGCAGTGCCCGATTTCTCAAAAACTTTTGTGTTAGAGACAAATGCATCAGGGAAGGGCTTGGGGGCAGTTCTCATGCAGGAAGGCAGACCTATTGCATACCTCAGCCAAGGGTTGTCTAGCAGAGCACAGCACAAGTCTGTATATGAAGGGGAACTGATGGCGGTAGTTCTGGCAGTAAAGAAGTGGAGGCATTACTTGATGGGAAGACATTTCGTGATCAGAACATATCAGAAAAGTCTGAAGTATTTAACTGAACAGCGGCTGATGGGAGAGGAACAGCAGAAATGGACCTCAAAAATTAATGGGGTTTGATTTTGAAGTGCAGTACAAGCCGGGAGGAGAGAATAAAGCTTGCTGATGCGTTGTCCAGAAGGGTAGATTTCTGTGCTATTTCCACTTTTCACATTGCGGATTCGGAGCTCTGGGCAGAAGAGTTGCAAAATGACAGCAAACTAAAGGCCATCCTACAGGATTTGTTGATAGACAAAGAAGCGCACCCGGCTATGTTAAAAAAGGGAACTGTTTGTATTATAAAGGCAGATTGGTCTTACCAAGGTGTTCTGCAAGGATACCTGCAATTCTCCATGAATTCCATGCTACCCTTTTTGGGGGTCATTCAGGTTTCTTCAAGACCTATAAGAAGATAGCGGGTCTGCTGTATTAGGAAGGAATGAAGGGAGACATCAAGAGTTTTGTAGCAGCCTGTGATACTTGTCAACGAAATAAATACCAAGCTTTATCCGCGGCCAGGCTTGCTACAGCCATTGCTAGTTCCAACTCAGGTATGGAGTGATATTTTCATGGATTTCGTGGGAGGCTTGCCAAAAGCACAGGGAGTGGATACTAAAATGGTGGTTGTAGATAGACTCACTAAATATGCACATTTCATTCCCTTGTGCCATCCATTTTCAGCCAAGGATGTGGCTGACGTGTTTGTGAGGGAGATAGTAAAGCTACATTGGTTCCCTACTTCAATAGTCTTGGATAGAGACCGAGTCTTTATCAGTCCAATTTTGGATGGATCTATTCAAACTATCAGGGACAACTCTCAAGCTCAGTTCAGCATATCATCCTCAATCTGATGGCCAGACCAAAGTGGTAAATCGATGCCTTGAGACCTATCTCAGGTGTTTCGTTGGGAATAAGCCTACGCAGTGGCCTAAGTGGCTAAATTGGGCAGAATTTTGGTTCAATACTAACTACAACAGTTCAACTAGGATGACCTCATTCAAAGCTTTGTATGGAAGGGAACCGCCGATCTTATGAAGGTGCTCTAAGGATTCATCTGTGGTTGAGGGAGTTAATCAACTTATTGCAGACAGGAACAGGATATTGGATGAGTTGAAAGACAATCTAGTGACTGCCCAAAACAAAATGAAGTCGCAGGCAGACAAGAAAAGGAGGGATGTCAACTATCAGCCAGGAGATTATGTTTATCTAAAAATACGATCCTACAGATTTAAATCTCTAGCTAGGAAAGTCAATGAGAAGTTAAGCCCGAGGTTTTATGGTCCTTACGAGATGGTGGAAAAGGTGGGGCAAGTCGCTTATAGACTAAGTCTGCCGGATTATACACATATACATCCTGTTTTTCATATCTCCTCATTAAAGAAGTCAGTAGCAGAGGCAATCAGCCAGCAACCTTTACTCAAAAATTTAACAGAGGAATGGGAATTGAAGGTGTACCCAGCAGCAGTACTCAATGTCAGGACGGCCGCAAGTGGAGAACTAGAAGTGTTAATTCAATCGGAAGACTTACCAGACTGTGAAAACACGTGGGAATCTTTCCTTACCATTCAAGATAATTTTCCTGATTTCTACCTTGAAGACAAGGTGAAACTTTTGGGGGGAAGTATTGTTAGACCTCCCATTAGGAAAGTTTTACCACAGAAGCAGGGTTAGAGGAAAAAAAGGGGCACTACATGAGGGAGTTACGGGAGAGGAAGCAACTCAGCAGAAAAGCAGTGCTGGAGAACACAAAACGTGGCTGGGAGAGAGAGAAGAAGTGGAACAGGCCAGTGTGGGGCAGTAATGCAGGCTGCATAGCTGTCTGCTGAGTGGGATGTGAGAGAGAGGGAGTGGGAACGAATGGGTAGTGGCAGTTATGAATGAGTAGTGGCAGTTATGGATTCTGGAAGGGGCAGAATATGTAAAGGAGGGAAGTTACGGAGAGAGGGGGGAGAGGGAAAATCTAGAAGCAGTTTCTAGTATTGGAGAGACCAAGCCTCTCAAAAGCTTGGGCCTTTTTTTTCTTTCTGTGTAATTTTTCCTTTAGTTTCCAGTATTACACTCTGTAAATTCTGGGCTCCAATCCCAGTTTCTGGTACTTGAAAGGGAGATTCCTAACAGTTGGTAACTTTCTATTCCTGCATTTTATTTGGTTATTGTTGTTTGAAGTTTGAACCTGCATTCATCAGTGAAATAAAACTAGAAATAACATGACTAAGTATTCAGTTACTGCTGTTAGCTTTGCATTTACATTATGAAATATTACTGTTATGGCTTCTGTTTTCGAAACTCATAATGAAAAATATTTATATACTATTCAGTTGCCAGGCCCTGTTTACTGTTAACTATCAAAAATAGAATCTTTTTGCAGCAGTGTGGGTGGGTCTGGCGTGTATACAAGTATGTTTGCATTTTATGTGTATATGTATGAACCTGTTAAATTGTTGATGATAATCCGTATAATTTTTTATTGGGTTGCAGATTTTTGAACTGGAACCTGGTCTATATAAAGATTGTCACGACTTTGTTACAAATAACATGCATGGAAGATTTGAAGTTCTTGCACACTCTCTTTATGTGGATGAGGATACCCAGGTGGAGCAATACAATGATCATGAGGATATGCCTGCACCATTGCCCAAAGAAACTCATGATTCTGTGCTTGAACTGAACGAGAAACTCCAAAAGCAGACTATTTCATCTACGAGTGGGCCTACAGAGGGACAACAACCAAAGCAAAACAGGTGCAGCACATGTAATGTTTCTTTTGATGATGCTAAGCTGTACAGGGAACACCACAAGAGTGAGTGGCACAAGCACAATATGAAGCGTAAGACCAGGCAACTCTCGCCCCTAACTGAGGAAGAGTGTATGGCAGACATGGAATTGGGTGACTTAAAATCTGATTTGAAGGATTATTCTTTTTGAGTTGAGAATCAGTGTTTTGGAGATGTTACTGGGTTATCACATTCACAATATGTGAAGTCTTGTGTTGTGTGTATACTTAGGCCAATTTTGTCGGATAGTCTGAGTCATTGTAACAATGCTCAGGATTCACATGGAAATCCTGAAATAGAAATTACCTCAAGCTGTCTGCATTACAGATTACAAAGATCAATGCACCTCAGTTTTATTTTAGCCTGGCAGTGTAGTAGTGTAACTTGTATGTCAAACTACAGACAGTTGTTTTGCTTCGTGAAGGGTGGTTGTGGTTTTTGGGAAAGGAAGCAGCTTGTCCCATAATGTACCGTTTATAAGAATAATTATTTTTTCCATGTCAATTAATCAATGTACATCCTAATAGCCCTTGATCCATGTCGTTAATATCAAAGTGGAAGGGAAACCATGATCCATTAATGTTGGTACTGGGTAGGTTGATTCTGATCCTAATTAGGCCTTGATCCTGCATTTTTGCATGCTGGCCACATAGTGTCACAGGCCAAAATGTTTTTTTTTTTTTTTTATTCTCACGAAGTGTGATCTCGCTTGGGATACTGAAATTATTCTTCCTCATGAAGTGTTCTCGTGTTGAAAATTCATATTTGCCTACTATGTACATGCATGCATGCATGCTTGTTCGAGGCTTGGCTTTCAAGTGCTCTTCATTCATATAATAGGCATGTCTTCAAGAGCAGTGCACTTCAAAACCTGGATGGGAGATGTGATCTGAAAGTTTTTCTATATTGATTGACACAAATTTTTCTACAATATATTCATTCACTCTTTATTCCCGTTGGCGTTATTCGATGTACAGCTCTTTGATTTTAATGTAGAGATCTATAGTGATTAATTGAGGACAAAGTCTACTTGAATAGTGGGGACTGGAAGGCATCATAACAAATTAAATAGGCCATCCATTCCATAAGGAAAGCCAGCAACCAAAGCAACTTTATCTATCAGGCTTTAGCAGGGTACCCCTAGTAGGTCTGTAATGACTACACATTTCAATTGGATTTTGTTGATGAATAATGATAATTAAACATTATTTTAATTAAAATCATTTTATACAGACATTTAATAGATAAAGATTGACTATGGTGAGAACTGTATTACTTAATAAAAAATTTGCAATCTGCATGTCATAAAGTTTATAGTATGTTTCTAAAACAATTGCAATTTTTTACAAATTATTTTCTTATATAATTTTGAATAGAATTTAAAAATGATTTGTGACATATATTAATATAGCCTAATTTAATTTAGACTCTTAGGTATTTTAATAATACAAATTTAATTTTAAAAATAAGAAATTATAATTAGTAATAGTTTTTAAATTTTTAAAATAATTTCAAAAATTAAGATGTTGGTCAGTAATCTTTTTAAAAAAAATTATTCCTTTTATGTTTAAGTAACAAAGAAAATCAACACTTAAATATCAAAACATTAGTAAAAATAATTGCAAATCTCTCTCAAATTAAAAAAAAAGGGGCAAAACGCACTGTAGAATGACCTAAAAAAAAGAAACTTTTCCTTATGAAAGCATCTTTGTGTAAAATCCATTACTTCTGTGACGTGTCAGTAGAATTTTTCTGATCATTAGTGATCCTTTAAGCGCAGAATGATTTCCATTTACAACAACAACGGTCTCACGAGGTAAAAAAACACAGCTATCCAGATTATTATTTGTGTTGAAGTTTGATTCAAAACAATTATATAAAAAATATGTTAGTAGTTTTCAATATTTTTATATGAGTAAATAGTTCACATTTCTAACAATACAATACTTTAATTTGATGATAATAATGAGAGAGATTTGAACAATATAAATAGTTTTAAAAAGTTTAAATGTGGTCTAGTAATTATCTAAAAATTTAAAAAAGAAAAAAGCGAAAATTGTGAGAGTGGAGCATGTAAGAGTATCGCTATTATTAGCCAAAAGAGCCAGAGAATTTAGAAAACTCTTGTCACTACTCTTTGTGTAGTTGTGCAGCTCCGGTTCTGGTTCTGAGAGTTTTGGATTATATTTAGTGCTATGAAAGACTAAAAGTTGAGGTTTCAAAACATCAATGACATGACATCCACATGAATTTCAGCCTTCTCTGAACCTCACAATCTTGGGGTAATAATGTCCACTTGAAGAAACACTGCAGGGTGCAGAATTCAAATCAAACAAATAGAAAACCGGGACACAGGAGCTTATCTAGAAGTCAAGAAAGCCTGCACTGCCCTCTCCAAGTTCTCAGTTAAGTTGTTTAACTGTGCCCAGAATTGCACCCTCAAAGGAAAACAAAGAAGCAGCATGGCCCTGGAGAACTGTTTGCGAGTAACCACAGTAGGCACTGCCAGACCCCAATGTCTTCATCCATTCTCTTCGAGGGAAAAGCTTGTTTTCCCAACTTACAGAGGATTCAAGAAATCCATGTCAAAATCAACCGTATCAAACCCATCTTCTCTTTACTCAGCAAGTCGTAGCAACAGAAAATCTCGTTTTATCTGCAATGCTCGTGAAGCAGTAAATGAAGGTAATAACCCACCACTCTGCTAGTCTGCTTTGCTCCTTCTTACCTTTTATTTATTGTTTTCCACTCAGAATCTTCCTTCTTGACATGGTTTTCCAGTTTGACTCTCCATTATACATTTCAGTCTCTCCTTAAAAGGCACCAAAGGTGTAAAACTAGTTAGGATAGCATAAAAAACATTAAGAAATGTCATTCTAGTTGTTGACTTCATATTAGGACTTTGCAGCCAAATATTTGCTTGAATGATGTAGTAGAATGAATGAATGATTCTTCCCCTTGCTGAATATCCTCTCGGAGTTGATGAGTTAGTTTGCCTGCTACCTGGCTTCCTTGCACTGAATTTCTGGTTTTTATCTTCCCATTGGGCATAAGAAAGCATTTAGGTGGCAGTTCTAAGTTCTAACCACTTCCTTTAAGTGGCTTAGCCCTCTTTGTGGTGTCTTAACTGATGGTATACCTATGCTCAAATTTTGCAGTTAGAGTAGTGACAGATTCAAGCTGGAATAACCTTGTAATTGCAAGTGAAGCCCCTGTGCTGGTAGAGTTTTGGGCACCATGGTGTGGTCCATGCAGGATGATAGCCCCTGTTATTGATGAATTAGCGAAAGAGTATGCTGGAAAAATTGCATGCTACAAGCTCAACACCGATGACTGTCCAACCATAGCCACACAGTATGGAATCAGAAGCATCCCAACTGTTCTATTCTTCAAGAATGGAGAGAAAAAAGAAAGCGTAATTGGTGCAGTTCCCAAGTCCACTCTGTCTGCAACAGTGGATAAATATGTAGATATATGAATTGAGAATTATTATATAATAAGGGCGCGCATTACAGTGGCATAAATGGAAGGACTGGAATGGGAGAAATGAGAATAGAGACATTGCTATTTTCATTTTCTTCCATTCTTTTCCATTCCCTAAAAGCTTATGCTTGTTTATAAATTAAGGACCATCTTTTCTTTTATGGATTCAACACTTCAAATAGACTTTGTATCCATGTCACAAATGCCAATCTATAATTTTTTTCACATTTGTAAAAATGTCACATTAAATAATTCCAGGTAGAGGAGAATCTTCAGTCCCTCCCTCTTTTCTTCACTGCTGTTCCTTCTTAGTTCATCTATCAGAATTCAGTTTCAATTGTGTTTACTATTTAATGATCCAATATTTTGTCACGCCAGATTGACTTTGGACCAATGCTCATAGCCTTTCTGGCTGTCTCAGGGAAACGTAATCTCCCAGAAGGAATCGTTTTAGCAAACTTCAAAAAAAATTTGGCACCAAAGGTGGGGCTAAAGGAAGAAACTAGAAAACAGACGTTATTCAATGTGTAGAAGTTGATGACTTTCTTCCCGAAAGGAACTCAAAATTAATCATTGCTCGGGATAGGATCTAATTATATTCTCCCAACCACTAGTTGCTGTTTGTAGCCCAAAACCTCATCAACTTTCTCGGGTGGGTGCGTGCGTGTCAAGGATAAGTTCGTGAAAAGTTGAAAACCATGAATATATTAGAGAACATTAACATAAAAAGATATTTGAATTCACAAGAAAAATCAGCCTCATCAGCCACACAACCAGCCAACAAATTTTCATTTTTTATATATTAAATATCAGATTAGTACAGAGTAGCCTACGCCCTATCACTGCCCCCACTGCGTTCTGCCATCACAACGGGGCCGAAGGCAATTCTAGAATTGCTCGTGCTGCACAAGCAGCTGTCAAGAACCACAACACCCATACATCTACAGAGGCTCTCATGGAGACGGTTTCCAATCAAATTGAAGATTATTAAAACCATTTACTGCTCCTAGCCCACTAAGTAGTTGGTTTGACAAATCCTGTTGATGATTCATAGCTTGATCCCGAGCAATAGATGCCATTCCTCCCCTTCCATTCATGACTGAATTATTTCCCATTGCAGCTCTGATTCCATTAGCAATACCAGATTGACCAAGACCCATTTTGCCATAACTACCTACCCCAACACCTGAATTACTGTTCACAGCCCCATTGCCCACCAGGCCATTGCCACTGTTGAGCCCAGTATTGGTACTCACTGGAAGAATCCCATTTACATTCTTCACGTCATTTCCAAGAGAACCAGCACCTACCATTCCACCTGCGCCGTTCATCTGGGAGGACATCATCATCTCATGTATAATTTTCTGCACTGAGCTCTGAGCATCGCTGGGGTCAGCTTCGCCGGAAAGAGATGGCTGCTGTTGTTGCAATGAAATATTAGCTGGTGAGTTTGATGTATTCATGTGATTGGCAGATGTTAGGGCAGGGTGAGATGTTTGTGGAGGGTTGTTCGATGAAGATGGTGTTGGTGATTGAAAAGGGGATGGGTTTGGTTGTGCCTGTGGCACCGTACTGGAGGAACCTGTGGATGGAATCTGAACAGAACTACCTCCATATGGACTGCTTGCATTGTTCATTGAATTTTGTTGTCTAGAATTCATAGAGTTCTGGTGGAGAAGCCCAACAATGGTGCTGGTGGTGGTTGAGGCAGATGCTGAGTTGACAGAGTTATTTACACTAGCCACTCCACTGCTAGAAGCAATTTGCATGGCAGCAGCATGCACTGAGTTTTGATCACCATTTGAGTTATGGGCCACCATTTGCTGTTGCTGTTGCTGCTGTTGCTGCTGTAATTGATCTTCAGGCTGTTGTGCTTGACCATGAAGTCCATATTGACCACTCGTTCTCCGTGGGAATTTGGCTAAGCTGTCTGAGAGAATGCAAGAAAAATAAACATTCCATTATCTGTATAACAATCATTATAATCAAACAGACGGCAATAAAAGAAAAGTCATTCCGAACTCATGAGTTATCTCAAAGATGAAAACTTTCCTCTAATTAAGGGACATGACATTACAGAACTATAGCAAAGTGTTTGAACTCATTTTCCCAACTATGTACAAAGAGGCTAGAAAGAGAAATCACTACAAAATTGGTTGCCCCCCTAACCAATGCCAAGTACACCAAACCATTCTTAGACACATAAATCACAACATAGAACACTTTTGCTTCTCAAGCATGTTTGGTCAACTTCCATCAGCCTCTTACCATCAAACTTGCACATTACTGACTGTCCCATCTTCACATATGTAAGGATTTATTATGAATAAAACTTCTAACAAAGCATCCTCGACCCTCCAAATAGACATGGGATATCTTAATATTCACAAAGACATTGATAACAGACCAAAAGTGCTATAGGCTACAGTACCAGGATTTAGGCAAAAAGCACTGACAAAATGAGAGGTACAAAAGGAGTTGTCAAAAACCTGAAGATGTGCAGTTCTTTCCTCCCAAACAACAGTTCCAAGTATTATTAGCCAAATGGGTAAGCTTCAATACATAAATCATCTTTAGTGGAGGCATTATCAACACTAATTTGCCTGCTCTTGATTCCCCTCAATATCTTCAATCATAGTAGAGGTATTATCAAATCTAATTTGCCTGCTCTTGATTGCCCTCCATATCTCATTATCTTTTATCATCTCACAAATACGTCTTCAAGCCAGATTCTAAAACACAACCAAGAGGGACTAGATTGCAACTTCATTAACACAGTATATATCAGTTGGAGAGAACATACAGCAATTATGATCTTCCTTGATGGCTGTGTGAAGTAATCAGCCCCTAGGGGTAATATCAAAGGAACATTGGCTTATTTCCTTCCCTCTACTGAATATATAAACAAATCGCAAAAATATATCTGATTTGCAGGCTCAACGAGACTTAATTCCAACTCTCTTGACCTCTTGAACATACACTTCTTTGAAACCTCATTCAATCCTCCATCAAAATTCCCTCCTATATCCCCAAAACCCAGAGACCCCTAACAGATACACAGTTAGTTACACCAACTTAGTCTCCAAGACCAATCCTTAACCAGATCATCAATAATCTTCAACCTATGTATCTTCAAGTCCCTCCCTTCATAAACTTAAAACACAACCCCTTCAAAACCCTGGGGACTTTGCTGTCCAGAATAACCTGCAACCCTAATTGCTTCCTATCTGGCCACCCAGACAGAAATTTCTATTCACCTTGCTGTCCACCTCACAGCTTTTGACAATAATGCAAAGTTATACTCTCCAGCTTCTATCTCAGTAAGAAACGGTTTGCTTATAGACAGCTGAAGTTAATGGCATTCTTAGCATCCGCCAACCAACATGTGAAGCACATAAGAGGACTTATCAATTATACCAAGCACAATTCAGCAGATAAAAATGAGAGCTTTTTTTTCCCAGAATGAGAAAAAAAAATTAGAAAATAAATGTAATTTACTGCAGAATGCAGATAGCATGAAGTACAGAATGAACATATACCTCAAAAGCCCTGGACTGCACTTAATTATGGCCAATTCTTTGTCAACAAGCAAAGACTTTTTTTTTCTGGAATCGATTCCATTACTAAGCATTGCTTTGAAAGGTTGGATGCAAAGTCCCCAATAGTGTTGCTAAATGGTGGTGACATGGCAGCTGGCGGGTTTCCAGAAAACCACCACCAAAATGCCATGGCCTGGCGGCTTTCTTATGGCAGCACCAGCGGCACCTGAGTTGAAATTGCGGATGGGAGATGAGAAAATTCTCATTTGCCCTCATCTCCATCTTATGGGTACCCCTCTTTAGAAGGTATTTTGGAGTTTTTGGCAAGTCTGTTCATCTTTTGATCTCTCTGTGTATTCGGCATCCTCTGCGAAACAGCATCATCTTCTCTCTGTCTCAGGTTCCTCTCTCCAGCAACATCCTCTGTCTCCTGCTTCTCTCTTTGTACTGGCCCACTCTGCTTATCTCTCTCAGTGTCTCTCTTACCCACTCTTCTCTCTCTGTCTCCATCCACACTTCTCTCACTCCGTCCTCTGTGAAAACCACCATCTGAAGCAAACCATATGCTCTGTTTTTGTTTCACCATAACAGAGCCATTGGCTTCTCTTTCTTTTTATTTTGTAGCCCACCCACACGACCCACCCAACCTTAAACCCAATAACCTGCCAGCCCACCCTTCAATCACCTTTATTTTTATTTTAATTAACCCACCCATGCTTAAGTCCTTAACCAACCCAGCTGTAAGTCTGAAACCCACCCGCCCAGCTGCAAGTCTCTTTCTTTTATTGTTGTTACCTGTTAGTTTCTACTTTCTAGAGACCTTATTACATTATGACATTAATATTAATTATTTTATGCATTGTTTCTTTTTTTCTTCTTTCTAAAGCATTTATATTTAAGTTTGTGATACTTTTGGCGAGTTTGAACTGCTAGAAAATGTTTTAATTATATCTATTGTTCTTGATACAAGTTTTTAGATTTTTTTAATTTATATTCTGCAGGTCTTTTTAGTATATTTACGTGTTTTTAACATGGCCGCCATGCTTCCGCCATTGGCTGCAATGCCATCCACCATACATCTGGTGGATTTTTGGCTAGCCACCATGGGCTGCCATACGCCATTGACAACACTGGTCCCCAAATATCAACAAACAAGTAGAATAACATTTTTGTCGGAACTAGTGTGAATGTCCAAAACAAACTTAAATTATAATACAGCAAGGTAATAAGAAGGTAACTAAGGCTTTCCACTTGATTATAATGCTCGGTGCTCAATTAGAAATGGTAAATCAACATTGCAAAATGGATAAGTAAGACAGCTGGAGCCTTTCAATAAAACATGACACTGTTTCAAAACTATGTTCATATCCACATTTACAAACGTGCAATAACCAGTAAATTGATTGATAACTTACCCATAGGTCCAGTTCCTGTTTCTCTGCTGTAATCTATCAAGTCTTTCATGCTATTTACCACTTCTGATATCTGCAACATAAACAAGTAAGAAACAAAAAGCCCAGTTTGTCAAGTTAACTTGGCAGATCCTTCTCAAAAAGTTCATTGGAAGACATACTCTAGATTAATTCATAATTGTTCTGATCAATATATTATCATTAACTCTTTTTTTAATACAGCATCCATGGCATTAAAAAAAAAAAGGATTTTCCATTTTCTCTTTGATGAAGTTATGTAAAGAAAGACAGCCCTTGATAACCACTCTCCCAAAAAAAAACATATATATATATATATATATATATATATATTTCCAAAAGGCACACAAAACATCAGCCAACCATTACTTGGTCTCCCAAATCCTCTATTGGGAGAAGACCCTACTACAAACATTGAATCAGGAAAAAATATAGAATATAACCGGAAACTAGAATAACTGCTATATTTTGCAATCACATTGAGACAACAGAAGCATTGAACCAAGTAAGGATTTCCTATTCAAAACAACCAGAGGGGAGAGTGGGTGTTCAGTTCACAAACTTCCAAATATAGCATTTCAACAGGCAGCATCATGACATGCCAAGAAAGACACAAAGAAGTTCAGATAAAGAAACTAAGTTCTATATAGTAAGGTTTTTTTGTCACATTTGGAACATTAAAAAAGGAAAGAAATACATATTTGCCCAGAAATATGCACCCTAAATACAAATTATTTAGTAAGCAATGTTTTTGACAGCTGGTCTTGGAAAGATTTGAACCCAAGCATTAAACTCAATGATTGGAGAAAACCATAAGATCTAGAAGTTTAAATGATACCACTGATCTAGTGATCCTTAAAATAAAAGCATTACGACTAACGCTTTAGTGGCACTTATCAAGCATGAGATTGGCAGACACTTTGCACTAAGGCAAAAATATTTAAGCGACATTTCAATGCAATCTTATTGGAGAAATTAAAATCTCAATTGCAGGAAGATTCATTATAATAATCAAATTGAATTGCAATGAATGTAAAATGCTACAAATCATATGTTCATCAGCTATTCATATTAAAAAAAAAAAAAACTGTTACTGAAAGTTGAGTATTAATCCAGTATAAAACATTTGAACAATTATATCTCCTATAACCTATCTCAAATAGACGCCCTATAAATATGGAAGTATCTCAAACAAAACATCAGCTGACTGCCAAATGGACACAGACCAAATGTCACACCAAATGTGCATCTGTCAGTCTGATTCGTGTAGAAGTTAAAGTTACAAAATAGCATTCAACTTTCTAAACTCAAGAATGTGCCTCAACAAGTAGAACATTACCTGTAGGCAGCGCACATATCGCTTTGTATATCCTAAATCATTAACTAATGGAACTTCTAAGGCTTTTGCCAACTGACGTGCTGATGCAACAAACCTGGAAAAGAAGCATATAAAATTATCAAAAGTAAAACAAAAATTTATTAACAAGTAAACCTAATTAAGTTAGACCAAAAATTGATCAAGAGAAAGGTATAGTGTAAGCTAAGCGGTAGATACAGCCAACAAAAAAAGAATATCTGGAAACAGGAAATAGTTGTATCAGCATGCAATACACATCCTGAATGTCATGAGACCTTACACGCAAAGGCACCACGATTCCTAACAACAGTGAAACCTGAGTCTAGAACTTCAATTAAACCCAGGAAAAATAATTTGTTTGAAAACAAACAAATATATAAATTCAAGAAACAGCTTGACCAAGTAGATAAAAACAAATTGGCTGGAAATCCAAAATTGTTTCAGTCTAGGACAGACACAATGGCAGGACAGAACAAATTAAAAACTTTAGCCATAGAAGTTTGATATTACAAGCATACAACATGTCTGTACCATTTCCCATTAATAAGGAATACAAGCTGCAGCATCCAAACATGTATTACAGAAGCCAAGACCATCTTCTTTTATTATATAATAAATATAAATATAATTATAAATAATATTTTATAGAAATTTAGAAACCATTATGAACACACCAGTACATGGTTTGTATACAAGAATATCCACCAGGGCAAACAAAAAAGAAAGGGCATAGAGATAAACAAATTGCAGACTACATCTTACCACGGAGATAAGTACTAGGAAACACTAACATATTAAATCGCTACTCTAAAGGAAAACAAGCCAAGACCCATTCCTAGGTCTGGGAAGAAGAAAGTTACAAGATAATTAACTTTCACAAACTTCAAGTTTTAAAGAAGGTTATCAGCAGCAACAATTTCACAGGTATATCATCACAATTAGATAATTAAAAAATGGCTCAAAGGCCCAGAAATCAACATAAAGAATACAAGGAAAAATGGCCTCACATATTACAATTATTTTGTAACTCTGGAACAGATACACTGGGTGTTGCAGTTTGAGTAAAAGCCTGGTACTTTTGAGCAACAGCTCTAAGCTGACTAACCTGAATACAATAATAAAGTAAAAATAAGAATGAATAACCATAATGTATAACACCTTGTTGGTGGAAACAACAATCTAAACATATAAAAAAATATTACTCCGTTAACATCTCTACAATGATAATATCAGTATTAACATAGTCATTCCCAACAAAAAATATATATAACTAACAGCAAAACCAATACATAGATTGAGTGGTGCTAGGCAAACATCTTTCCAAGTATCATCTAAAAACTTCCAAAAGTCACATGACAAACATATCAAGTCTAACTATCAATAGAATATATGTCACCCATCATTACTGAATATCTTGTATGCATCTATTGACACAAGATCAGGATATAAAGGCTTCTCATAATGCAACTATTTAGTCAGCAACCTGAGGTATTAACAATCTTCTGGGGATGAGCTCTTCATGGCGCCGAGCGCAAAATTCCCAAGAGCATATCTGCAAGAGAAAAAATAAACAAGAGAATGTCAATTAAACCTTTTTGTTTATTATAAAGAGAATGTCAATAATAATAATGTACAAGCATTGTTTAATTAAAAGCTGAAAGATATTATTCCTATCCATAACCTTCAGGTCTGGAGAGAAAACTATTCGAAGTTGACCATCACGAACAACACGAAGTTGCTCAAAAACACTTTCTTGTATTGCTTTTGCATAATCTAAAACAATCTGGCCAGAGGAATTATGATATTCGCGAGGTATATCAACATAAAGTAGCTCTTCTAAAGTACCACTTTCATACTTTATTTTGAAAAGCCTGGGAAGAACCTCAACAGTTGCTTCTGAAAACACATCAAAAAGTTAAAACATTCAGAAAGGGTTAGTGCTGCACAATCATTTTATTAAACTACCCACATATGTTAAACAAAAAGGTAAGATGCCAATATTCAGACCGTAAAGAACCAAAAATAGACAGAAAAAAGAAATGCTTAAAAAATAACAAAAAGAACTTACCAAACCCCCGGCCAGGCTTATGATTACATATTTCGCAGTGCCATACATCCTGAAAATATTTCAAGAATCCATCTTTTAGCTTCAACTAATGCTTAGCATTCATGAACCTAACATAGCTGCTCCTTGAATCCCACAGAATATTTATGGCAACATTTAAGCCAATAGTTGCTTAAGACATAGCAATATAGCAATGACAACAAAATCAAGATGCCACTAACTGAGTATAGTACAATGAACCTCATTCAATAATTATGATACAAACTTAGATGAGGTTATCCAGGCATTAGAGATAGTTTATAAGGTTTTCTCTAGCAGCAGAAACCTGAGGGTAAACTCCAGTTGTTTGTCTGCCACTTCCATACATAGAAACACACCACTTCTTTTTGGCATTAAAAGCAAAATACTCAGCAACGAATTTCCGCCAGAAATCAATGTTGTTATCCTACATAAAATCAAGTGCATACACATCTTAATAAGATGGAAGATATACATATGTAGAACAGAGACAGTAAAGAGAATAATTCTTACTTCAGGTCTATGCCGTTGCTGATACATGTAATGTGTCAGCCGCCTAGCACACATCCCAGGTTCATATACTGGTTTCACAGGAGACCTTATAGGCATGTTCTGCTGTTGAAACTGCTGTGGTAGCTGGGACCGTTGTTGAGGCATTGCCTTTAAGAGTTGTTGCTGCTGGTGTTGTTGCAACTGCAAAAGTCTCTGATGCTGCAAAAGATTAATCTGAGCAGCAGCAGCAGCCTGAGGGGATTGCCTTGACATGTGGAGGAACTGCTGCTGTTGTTGCTGTTGTTGTTGCTGTTGTTGCTGCTGCTGTTGTTGATGCAAAAATAATGGTTGATCAGAATGCTGAGGCTCCATTTTTACCGGTGCCAGAGTTCGCATTGTTTGAATTTGCTGTGGTTCCAATTTCACTGGAGGAAGATTCCTCAATGATGACAACTGCTGCTGCTGCTGCTGCTGTCCAAATTGGTCGTTATTTACCTGGGGCTCCAACTTCACTGGTCCGACAACACCTATCCCTCCTCGAATTGATTGAAAATGCTGCTGCTGTTGTTGCTGAGTGTTCAGAGGAGTAGAGAACTGTTGCATTGACTGTTGACTATGTTGGAAATTTTGAGGTTCAAGCTGTTGGGAATGCTGTGGATCTGGCAACAACTGGTTACAAGAAGGGTTTGAAAATTGTTGACCCTGACCTTGGCCAGATGAACCAGGGTTCACCATATTTGATTGTACAAACGAGGATGAAGAATTACTGAAGCTCATTCCATTGCCAATACTGGAGAGTGGATCTGCTTCAGCTCCAGTATCAACACCTCCACGCTGGCTACTTCCAGGACCAGAGAGCCCAGAATTTGGAACTCCATTAGGGAAAGATTGATTCAGTATGGAAGTCACATTGGTCATATTTCCTAGAATGTTCATGTTGTTAAACTGAGTTCGTGGTGAAATGAGCGAAGGGAAAGAAGTCTGTGAGGGCACAGGACCTCCTTGAGCTCCCAACATTCCTGAATTTGATCTCAAAAGGGAGGGTGAGACAGACTGGGCACCGCCAATCGGAGTGGGTGGCCCCGGAGGTACCATCTTTCAATATTACAGTCTTCAAACAATCACCTAAGCAGAACAACTACAATTACACAACAGCTTGTGAGAAACTGGGCATAACGCTCAACCCAGATAGTATTTCAACCCAAAGTCCAAGGCCAAAGGCTTTAGAGTCTTCACTGTGCGCCAAAAGAAATGGATAAAAATTGTTCCAGAGCATGTGTTGATGAGTTTTACCAAATACAAGCCATATACCAAAGAAAACCAAAACCAAGTAACAATCTTTGGTTCTGAACATTACAATTGCACTAACTCCTTTAAATGAGCAATCTTCGAACGGCTTTCGAATTAATCTCTGTACAATACATGACTTTTCAGATCCAACTCATGCACGAAAGACTAACCCATAAACCAATAATACTGCAGGACGGGACCGAGATTTCAATTACCAATACTATCACACTAATCACCAAAGCCTCTGAAAAAAAAAATACTAAATCAGCTTCAATTAAATCAAGAGACGCATCTCCGACAGCAAGCAATGAAACTCACAGAGTAGTTCAAAATTAGCTTTTTCCTAAGCTCAATTGCAAACGAAAAACAAAGAGGCAAACTTCATCAAATTACGAAATTGGACACGAAGTAAAAAAGAAAAAATGACAAAAAATAGTAGCTAAAAGACTCGATCGAGCCCTAGCTGGACGACACCATCGATCCAAAGCTTAAAATGAGCAGAAGAGTATGGTAATTGACAGAAATGAAATTAGAGTTGAAGGGAGTACTCACCAGCAGTGACAGCTGAGGAACAGAATCGAGGAAAATGCACAACACTGGAACTGATGAATGAATTGAGAACGAAAGCGCAGTTATGGAATTTTCCTTTGCCTTGAATTGAATACACCAGTTAGGGTTTCTCAGTGTATGGCCATGATTGGAGCTTTCTCTAATCTGTGTCTCAGTAAACGCCCTGTTCGTTGCTGCGCTGTAGAGAGAGAAAGTAGAGAGAGAGCCGAAATGAGTGAGAGGAGAGAGAGAGTCTTTGCGGACGTCAAAATTGTATTCGATCTGATTGATTTTTCCTTCATTCTTCCTTGCCTCACTTCTCTTTCTTCTTCTATTCACTGGCTGCCTGTGTCTCTCAAATGAAGTCAAATCTTACTCTTCTCTTGGCCTCTCTCGTGCCCATGTAGCATGCAACAACATCATCATGCTATGAATACTATTATATATTTATACATGTCATTATATGAATCTCATATCCACTGCTTATATGTAAAGTTATGTAATTGTAAATATATCAGTTTATATGAAAATAAAATATTCTTTAAAAATAAATATTTATTTTAATCTTCTAAAGATATATATAATATTACATTAATCTTTCATTTATAAATATATTTAATTGATATGATAATGTCAATTTATATTATTAAATGAGTTTTTAAAATAACATCAAATTAATCTTAAAAAAGACAAAATTAATAACGTTAGTTGTCATTAAAAGAAAAATTTGATATCACATATAAATAAAAAATTAAAATGATGTTATGTATATATTTAAAAGATTAAAAAGAACATTTATTCTATCCTTTTATATTGCATTATTGAGAGAATTAATACTATTTTATATGGATAAATGTGGTATCATTTTTCACTTCTAAGATATTTATGAATCAAATCTATTTAAACCAAAAAAGTTAAATTACAAAATAAGAAAAAAATTTATTAAATTTGATTTTTTTAATCAAAATTTATTGTTTCAGTTCAATTTTTATTTATGAAACTAAATTAATCTAAACTCATATATATACATATATATATATATATATATATTAAAATTAATTTATGTCTAATAAATGATATTAGATAAGGTTAACTGAACATTAACCCAATTCAAATAAAATTACTATTATTAAATCTCACTTTTTTGAAATTCTCTCTCATAATTTTAAAATAAGTACATTGAATACTAATACGATCAAAGTAAAACAATTATTCTTAAATGTCACTCTTTAAAATTTATTTTTAAGATGAGTACATTAAATGTCAACACAATTAAGATGAAATTATTTTTAATGAAAAATATAAAAATTGCTCTAAATTATCCATTAAATAATTTTAAAATATGTATAAATCTGCATGCGAATGATAATTAGTAGTTTATTAAATTTCACTTGTGGACTGTATGGACCTTTTGGGCCTGATCCCACCTCCACAACCCGACCCGGTCGTTCATGGTCCACTCTCGCTACTTGACTCAACAAACCCAAATCCAACAATTCCATTTGAATTTTTAAGGATCTTGCGCCTGATAAGCAAATATCTCATTATTAGCCCTTCATCAGCTTGGTCTCCTAACTAATCATCCCATATGTAGTTAATGACACTTCCTTTATTTAAATAGAGCATTGGTGTCATTTGAGATATTTTCATTTATAGTCTAAAACACTAGTCTACCTATTATTATCACTTATTTAGGTGTCGAAGTGCCTTCCACAAGTACTCCCACCACCGTCCTTGCAGACTCTCCAACGTATATAAGTGCAGTAATCAAACCCATTTAGGTGAAGGAAGGAACAAATGCCTAACTATTAGGGTGTAATTGAGCTGGCGCAACATTTACCATAATCAAGACATGGCATTCAAAGTTGGTGAAGGGAAGAAGAAATTTTAATCTCAAGAAAAAGGTACATACATATAACACTGCTCCAGTTCTCTATCTGACGACCAAACCATAGATATACAATCTTTAGGGTTGCAAGGCGCACAAATATATTTTTCATCTTCATCCTCCCTCTCAATGTTTATGCATTCCAACAAAATTTGGACACTCTATGCTGAGTCATAGATTAAGGATATTCTTAGAACCTTATCATTTGCCCACAAGTAGTTACCATTGGTCAGTTCAACATCGTCAATTGGAGCTTCGCTTCCAGTGTTAACAGGGGCATAAACTTCTAAGCTAGTTTCCTAAAAAGCTCCTAGAATGTCTAAGCTAGTTTTCTCGAACATACATACCTACATCAATTTATCTATCAGTTGATTCAAAGAGTATTGGTTCATAAGTATCAAGTGCATCATCAATCTCCCTATATATCCTATACACATAGGCTATTCCTCCTGACCAAGCTTACGCTAATGCTCTCAATTGAGCTTCCCTTAAAGCAAACAGTCTATCCATATAGACACTAGAACTTGATGGAATACTTGACCTAGCATTTCCCTTTTTGTTAGGGCAACCAAGATTGCTCTGATGGGACTTATTCTAAAATCTCTAAAGATTTACCATTATTATCACTACCATTGTTATCCCTTAATATACGAACATGAACCATTCTTGTTTTCTTAGAAATAATCCACCTAGTATTTCCTTTAAAAACATTCCTAAAAGCAATCTATCCAAACTTCAAATTCAAGTTTCTACAAAACTTCAAAACTTCCAACAAGCTCCCCAAACATCAAAAAACACAAAACTCCCAACCCAACCAACCTATTAACAACTGTGTGAACTGAAAACCAGAAAACAAGAGAAAGGAAAGAAGAAATACCTAGAAATGAAGTATAGAAAATATTAAGAGTTCATTTCCAAACAAGGAGCTTTTGACTATTTGGCGCTTGAAAAAGTAGAAACGATTGCAAATAGAGAAAATAGGCCCAAAGCACAAAAATGGAGGCAAAGGCACAAGAGTAAGAAGGCAAACATGGAGAATAGAGATGGAGTGAGAAATCTTTGATAGGGAGTTTAGGAGGTTTTTTGGAGAAACTAAGAGGGAAATGAAAATGAGAGACAGAGAAAGAATTGTCCCAAGTTTAATGGCCCAAGATGAATGGCGAGGATCACCTCACCAACCCAAGGATCATCATCCAACAGCTGGGGCACGCCTATGTGTAACCACACAATCTAATGATCCTGGTTTAAATAAATGATCTAACGGTTAAGGACATTTACTTTGGTAATGACGGAATGGCGGCGTAGCTTTTTAATTAATTTGGATACTCATATACCTAATGACACGTGGCAAGATCCTCATAAGCGTATAATCCAATTGAATTAGGACCAAAAACAAGGATGCATCGACTAACCATTGCTTAAGAAAGAGGCTTATTTTACTAGCTCAATCATTCATCACATGATGACTCTTGAGTTGGGAGGGCTATAACCATACTGAGCTTTTCAGCCTGAGCCCACCTCCACAACTTGATCTGACCTTTTATGGTCTGCTCTAACCAACCAACCCAAGTCCAATAATTCCATTTGGATTTTTAGGGTTCTCGTGCCTAATGAGTAAATATCTTACAGATAGCCCCTCATCAATTTGGTCTTCTAACCAATCATCATACATGTAGTTAATGACACTTACTCTATTTAAACAGAGCATTGGTACCATTTCAAGTATGTTCATTTCTAGCCTAAAACCTCCACCATCGTTCTTGGAGGCTCTCCAGCATGTTTAAGCACAACAATCAAGACAACTTGTATTACATATATTTTTATAATTTTACATACTTATATGATGCACTTAATATTGTTATTATAGGACATTTTAAGCTGATTTGTTATTAATTGTTCATTAGAAAACGTAAAGTTAGGTATAAATTATATATATATATATATATATATATATATATATATATCATTTAGATAATAATGTCCTATTTTTATTTTTAAGAATAAAAAATTGAATGGTATTTCAAACATTTTATTAATCTGTCTCCTTCTTTTTTTCTCAACTTATTAAAGAAAAGAGAGTGAATTGAAAAAAATAATAAGAAAATAATAAGTTAAGAAGAAAAAAAAAAGGAAGAAAGAGATTAATAAAATGTCTAAAATATCCCTAGATTTTTTATTTTAAAAAATTAAAAAATAGAACATTATTATCTAAATAAAAAAAATTGAAGCTTATTAATATCTATTAGAAAATATCTAGAATATCTTTAAGTTATTTATAATATCTTTAGAATATTTCAGAAGATCTTAGAATATATTATGGAGTCAATTAATCCTCTAGTTGAGGACTCCTAATTTTATAATATTTCTTATTTGATTAAGATTGTATTTTCTTATTTGATTAGGATTATTAAAATATAAATAGGGGTTAGTACTTTGTCTTTTGTAATATATCAAACATATCTATCGCATGCTCTTAATTAATTTTCATTCTACTTTCTTACTTCTCTCTACCTAAACCCTTTAATTTTAACATAGTATCAGAATGGTACCATCCACTTTGAGGGAGTCCATGCCTTCCACTGTGTCGAGTTCTATAAAACTCTTTTATAATTTCTCTTTTATTGTTTTCCCAACCCATTTTTTCATCTTTTTTATAGTGCTCTAATCAGTGAGCATGATGTGGTAATTGGATTAATCCATTAACAATCATTCTGATGGTGATTTCTTTTCCACTGATGAGTCATATCAGTGGTGACTTTTCAATACTAGTATTCATGATATTCTTTTCCTAACAATAATAATTCCGATAGTACTTCTTTTTTCACTGATGAGTCATACTAGTAGTGATATCTCTTCAATGCTAGTGTTTATTATGTTATTATCTTCCTAACGACTATCATTCCGATGGTAATTTTTTCCCACTAATGAGTCATATTAGTGGTGACTTTTCAATACTAATGTTCATGATGTTGTTCTCTTCCTATCGACGATCATTCCGATGGTGACGTCTTTTCTATTAATGAGTCATGCCAGTGGTGACAACTTTTCAATACTAGTGTTTATGATGTTATTCATTTCCCATCGACGATCACTCTGATGGTGACTTCTTTTCCACTGATGAGTCATACCAATTGTGACATCTCTTCAATACTAATGTTTGTCATGTTATTCTCTTCCTATCTATAATCATTCCGATGGTGACCTCTTTCCCACTGATGAGTCATATCAGTGGTAACATATTTTTAATACTTGTGTTTGCATTTTATTTTTTTTTCATTAACGATCATTCCGATTGTGACATCTTTTCCACTGATTAGTCGTATAAGTGGTGATATCTTTTTAATAGTTGTGTTTGTTATGTTCTTATTTTCCCATCAACGATCATTCCGATGATGATTTCTTTCCCACTTATGAGTTATACCAGTGGTGTTTCTACTCAAAACGTCTGGGTCTGCCATCTGGTCAAGCAAATTCTTAGAATTTCTCAAGTTGTCTGGTTCTACCATCTGATCTAGCAGAACCCTAAAATTTGTTCTTGTCATAATATTTTTAAGTACGTCTAAATCACTTGATTCAATCCAATCACAGTCTACGTCCTCTTGTGCTGGTGAAAAAGGTTTTTCTTTCAACCATGAAGCCCACTTTATATTTATGTTATTTATTTAAAATATTTATTTGTAACAAACTTAAAGTTTGACAAGCTTTAACTTGAGGAGGAGTCTTAAAAAATATCTACAATATCTTTAAGATATTTATAATATCTTAAGAATATTTCAAAAAATCTTAGAATATATTATAGAGTCAATTAGTCCTCTAGTTGAGGACTTCTAATTTCATTATATTTCTTATATTTTCTTATTTGATTAAGATTATATTTTTTTATTTGATTAGGATTATTATAATATATATATGAGTTAGTGCTTTATCTTTTGTAATACATTAAACATATCTATCACACACTGTTAGTTAATTTTCATTGTATTTTCTTCCTTCTTTTTATCTAAACCTTATAATTTCAACAATATTCATGAACTTAAAAATCGATGGAAAGATGTTAGTAATCCACACACACGTGCACGTGGCCACACACACACATATATATTTATAAGTTTATTGTTTAGCCTAAAACCAATTGAACCGACTCGAAAATGGGTTTTGGTTGGGTTAGTTAGCTAATTATAATTAAACAGAACGATTTTCCATATGTGAAACTTATTATTTTGGTTTGGATGATTTTTCTTTAAAATTGAATTAATCAAAACCACAAACACTTTTAATTATTTTCTAAAACTCTTTGACTTATTATTATTATTATTATTATTATTATTATTATTATTGATATTTCAAATATAATACGGGAAGGAATATGATAAGTTAAAGTTTTAGCAAAATTATTTGGGTAGGATTTGATCTCAGAATCAATTGTCAAAGAGGTATTTTTTGGTAATAAATTCTCAAATAGATTAATGCTTTTGGATTTTCTATTATCCATATATTCTTTTGAATGTCAATTATCATCATTTTGTGAGGAAAAAAATAAAAGAGGTATAAAATATTTGCTAAAACTTGATTGAGATGAGAAAGCTGTAGTACAAAGAAAGGATAGATGAAGACATAGAAAGATGGTATGTTTGGGAATATAGTAATCTATATCCCTACTTAACCTAATTATAATCCCAAAGGTTTCAAAAAAAGTAAATCCCCTAAAAGTTTTTACGACTTCCGTAATGGCGCCAGCAGATTTTTATCGTGACTCTGATGTTTTTTTAAAAAATAACATACACATATAAAAATTGAAGTTTTTTCTGGTATCTTTTCTTATTATAAGAGTATTGATACCCTTATTAATTAGTGGTTAATATATTTTTTTGAATACAATAGTAGTTAATATTTGATCATGTATCTCATTTGGCTGAAATATATATTGAACAAATTATTTTTCTTTTTGGGTTTTTATGTTTTTTATGGTATCACTTCATTATAATCATTAATTTGAATTATACAAAATTATCATCTATTATTTTAAATATATATATATAAATTAAAAAATGAATAAATAAAATTTTTATCTCATTCAAGATAAATAAATAAATATATCATTAATATAAAAATGAAATAAAACATAAATTTATCTATTCATTATTTACACTAATAATTACATGATAATCAATTTTTAATAGAATATTATATTTGAAAAATATTAAAACTTAAAGATATAACAATTAATACATCTTATTTATGTTAATAACTTTTTTTTTAATTTGTACAAAATCATATCAACGTTTTTTTACTTATATGCACAAATAGTTTAGTATCCAAAAATTCTATATATTATATGTGATTCTTGTCTCTTCAAGAACTTTTTTAAATATTTTCCTATTAAAATAATAAATTATAACCTTAAAATAAAAATTGGGTAAATTCTAACTTTACTATAGTTATTTTTTTGGGTAAAGACCTTACTTTAGATTTTTTAAATAATAAATTATAACTTACAACGTCAGGAGTTTAAATTTTACTGAAAAATACTTTATGAAAAGTAGTCTTAGTATTCTAAGCAGGGTTATATCTCATAATAACCCAAAAACAATAAATTATCATCTTAAAAATGAAAATTAGATCAAACAATTATTGTAAAACATTTTTATTTTTATTCTTTAAATAAAAATATATAATTAATAAATAGTGAATAGTTAATCTAAAAATATGAAAGAAAATTTATCTTTCCATTATCTACACATATATAAAATTATTATAATTAAAGAATAAATATAAAAAAATTAAACTATAATTCAATCTTTCATATTATCAAAATAAAAAGAACGAATTAGTGAGTGTTTAGTTTGACATTGAGAAAGCCAAAAACTCATTTACAGTTATTGAAAGCAAGTTTAAAAACATAATTTGTTGTTTGGCAAAATTCATTTTAATACTTTTTTTATTATGATTTTCTCTCAAACTATGGTTTAAGTTGAAGTAACTTTTTATTACTTTTGCGTTAAAATAAAAATGAGTTAAAAGAATTTTGATATTTTTAACTTTAAAATTTCTTTTTTATAATTTTTATTTTATTTTTTTTATTATATTTTAACTCATATCTTTTTTAGTAATTATATATTTAAAAATAATTTTGATCAATACTATTTAAATAATATTTATTTTATCAAAATTAATTTTTAAATAAAATTTTTTAAACATAAATCACTTTACTCCAAACTTACTTCTAACTATAATTAAGCTTATAAAATTAAATTTATTTAAAATTAAAATTATAAAAGTTAATCTAAAACACACACTTAATAATTTAATATTTCCGTTAGCATAACATGGATTATGTATTTATTTATGTATAATATATGCGTGGAATATTGCACAAAAGGCATAAAAGAATTTTTATTTGTGGAAGGGTAAATAAGTAATTACATATAAATATTCAATCAGTTGACGTAAGCGACGACAGGTAAGATCTAGAATGTAAGGAGGGGTAGAAACCCTAACCCCGGATCCGATTCCAACATGAAACATAAACATCATTCCGTGGTCTTTCCACGTCATACATACCATGAACATGGCAATGGATGATGGGTTGATGCCATCCCATCATGGATCGGATAGCATGGCATGGCTTGGGCTTGGGCCACGTGGTTTCACGAAAAAGCACCGTTATGCTATGTTTTGGAGCAAAGGCATAACGACGATTTAAATCTGAATGAATGCCACCAACCTTACTCTTCATATACTGTGAATATAATTTTTTATATTATTATTTAATTATATATTGATACATCAATAGTAATAGCATAAAATTTTTTATATTTAATAATAAATTAAAATTAAATTTTTAATTAATTAATGAGTTTTTAATTTAATTTTAATTAAATTACTAAATTAGTCCATTGAAGATTTTACTAACTTTACATTAATCGGTGACACTTTATTTAGATTTTTAACTAGTGAAATGAAATGAAATATAATATAATAAGATGAAATGAAATAGAATAAAGTTTTGATACTATTGTTAGAATATTTAATAATAGAATTGAAAAAAAATTTTATTTTATTATTTGAAAACTCTAATAAAAATTAATAATAAATGGAACAGTAATTATTAGTTAGTTTTATCTCTTATCTTTAATTTAAAAGAAAATAAAAATAAAAATATAAAATAAAATAAAATAGAATAGAATGAAGTCTCATCTAATTATGTTACATTCCATCCTACTTTTTAAAATACAAACAGCAGTTTCTCTTACCATTTGATTCTTTTCTACTCATATACCACCTATCCAATAAGCTCTTAAGATATTTTAATATTATAGTAATTTTTTACTATAGGCACTTGGGTACTTCACAACAAGTAATTCACAAAAAGTAATAGGTTCAAACTTTTGTGTACTGTCATATCAAAATATATACATATATATATATAAACTCAAAATGAGTCTTCACCATGCATGCAAGACAAAGTAAGTAGCAACCATGGATGAAGAAGTCCCAAGACGAAAGGCCGGGGATGAAGAAGAACCTGTCATGTACCGGGGCGTGCGCAGGAGGCCATGGGGAAAATTTGTAGCAGAGATTCGTGACTCGACGAGGCAGGGCCAAAGGGTGTGGCTGGGAACTTTCAACACTGGTGAGGAAGCAGCCAGAGCCTATGACAGAGCTGCTTATGCCATAAGAGGTCCATTTGCAGTCCTCAACTTCCCAGATGAATACCCCCCTTCAACAGGTGGTGCTGGTGCTGCTTCTCATTCCTCTGCTTCTTCAGCTACAGCTTCATCTTCATCCTCTTCCAGGCATGGAAATGTGGGAGACAGAGGAAGGAGTGAGCAAGGAAAACAAGTGTTTGAGTTTGAGTACTTGGATGACAAACTGCTGGAAGAGCTTCTAGGTTGTGAAGAGAAAAAGGGGCTCTGAGAGCCAGCAGTAGCCAGTACTCCATGTATTACTGTAGAGAATGTTACATTGTTGCTGTAGCTAGTTCTAGTCTAGTACTTGAACTTGTATGTCCAAGTGGCATCATCATATGGTGGATAAAGTTTCATCTCCAATTTTGTGAATTCTGGTGTGATTAAGGGAGCATTCAAGCTGTTAATTGCTTATCTGCATTAATGTCCTTGTCCTTGTCCTTGTAGCCAAGAAAATGTGTGTTTACTGGTCATATGCCTTCTTCAATAATGGTATCATATTTGTGAGCTTCCTATCTGATTTTGTGGTTTAGTAGATTGTTCTTTCTCATTTATATCATATATTGTTGATGATTTGCTTCACCGTGTGAGATGCTTTGAATTCTCGTTTCTTTTTTGTTTTGACGTTGAAAATCTGTTTACTTAAAAATTTTAAAAAAAGAAAAAGAAAAAGGAACATAGCGTCACCGTGAGGCTCTGCTGGGCTGGCGTTGCTGCTCCAGGCAGCAGCATCCAAGTGATGTTTGTTTTGCATGAGAACGGTTCCCTTTTTATTACAATAAAAAAAAAATGAGATGAAGTGAACCTGTGTGTAAAACGTGGGAAATGAAGAATAAAGGAGAGAGAAAATAAAAGAAATAAGTGTATGTTTAAAAATGATTAATTTTTTTTTTTAAAATTACTTTTTTAAATATTTTTTTAATAAAATTTTGATTATAATTTAAACCCGTATTGAAAGAAAAAAGACAAAAGAATAGAAAGAAACAGTGAAAGAGAAAACAAAGGCAAGAGAAGAAAAAGAATGCGAACGCAGAGAGAGAGAAAATAACAAATAAATGGTGATTGATAGGATGTGTTACGGGGAAATTGGAGAAGAGAGAGGAGAGAGAAAAAGTAAGAAATAGCGAGAAAGAAATAAATTAATAAAATAATAAAAATATTTATTTGTATGATTTATCATAAAGTTCTTTACTTATTTTTTTTGCATATTTTAATGTATAACCATGTTAATTATTTATTTCATGATCGTTTAAGAAAGTCAGTTTTATTATAATAAAAATTCACGCAATAACCACAAAATTGATTGTATAGTGTTAGGCTGTATTCGACTTTATGTGAGTTTTTTAGGAGTGATTGTATGACTTTGTGTTGTCTTATTTTAATTTAGTTCATTATTTGCTTTTTTGTAAATATTTTAATTTAGTTTATTACTTGTTATTTTATAACTATTTTAATTAATTTAATTAATTATTATTTTCTTCTAATATCTTTTATTTTTAATTTGAGTTTGTGGGATAATTTAAATTTGTTTAGGTTATTAATTACTCCCACAATTAATTTTATGGTAAGGATAATTATATCAAAAGTACAATGAGATTAAATTTTCATCATTTATCTTAAACTTAATTTTATTTCATAGATCTATTTTAATTTTAAAGAGAGTTTTGTTAATAATTTTATCTAATTAAATAAATTGGTAACAACTTTTGAAATTATTTTATTTTGGTTACCCATCGTAGTGCACTCCGAGACTGTTGCGCCACCAGTTCTAAATTTCATGTTTGGTATAGTTTTTTAAAAATAAAATATTATAATTTCTAAGAATTTGGATTGAAATTCAATTTTGAAATTGAAATTGGACCCTTCAATTTAAAATTTCATGTTTGGTATAGTTTTTGGAAATAAAATTTAGAATTTCTAAGAATTAAATTTGGTTGGATTTGATTTGATTTTAGTTTAATTAAAAATTTTACTCTTATTAATTTATTCACTTATCTAATCTTAGTAAGGGTTATAAAGTAAATTACTAAAACAAACTAAATTTCAATCATCTTTTAAATGTTCTAAATATAAAATTTGATTTGAAAATCAAATCAAATCTTATTTTTTTTCAAGGAGTTTCAAATATAAAAATTAATTTTTAAATCAAATTAAATTAAATTAAATCAAATTAATTTCAACAAGTAGCTGACACTCGTTCTTAAGATCTCCCAATAAGTAAACTCTCATTTCATCATAAGATAGATTTTTAAAATCAGGTCCAATAGTAACAATATCATCCAATGCAGTTTGAAAATAAGGTGATTGAATTGCATTAAATAGAATGTCTGCATCAACAATCCATCTGATTATTCCTAATTTAGCCTTATATATGACCTCTTTGCTAGCAAAAACACTTTTTAAACTTGATTGGACTCCTAGAGTTGTCCTTGGTGTAAAATAATTACCAATTGGTTGGAAAACACTTACTTTTCTCTTGCTTTTATCTCTTATACGTTGCATCTTAGTTGGTGTCGGTAGAGGAGTAATATCTTGTTCTTCTTGTTCCTCTGCTTCATCATAATCATCAACAAAGCTCACTTTATCATCTTTATTTTTTTTTATTTGTTCTAAATGTGCTAACATTTGACATTTAACATCATAAGTAACTTTTTTACACGAAGCTATTTGTCCTTGTTTCTTAGCAAGATGCTATATATAATTATTTATATAGTACTAAAATAAATAAAAATTATAAAAATACAATATAAATCAATAATAAAATTATTTGAAATATAAAAAAAATAATGTCATAGATCAAAAAAATATTACATTCATATAAGTAACACAATAAAAAAATGTCATAAAGTAAAAAATATTACATTCATATAAACACATAAGTTCAACAATGTTCCATCAAAAGTAATCATAAAAAATTCACAAATTATACAGGATCATCATAATCAGCATTAAGTTGTTGAATATTTTCATTAAAAAGATCTTCTTGTTCATCTCCACCATCATGATCATCATCAAATGAAGGCTGCATTGTTGCTTGACTTGCTTCAGCCATACTAAACTCAGTATCAATATCTCTGCCTTCTAAGAAAATAAAAGACTTAGTTAGTTAAATAGTAATATTATAATATATAATATCAATACTTTTATATAGAACTATAAGAATAAGACTTACCCACATGATAAAAAGGAATAACATTATCTTGATAAATTAAATTTTCAATCTCTTCATTACCAAATTCTGGTTCAGAATCTTCTTCCATCACCTAAAAGTCAACACTGTCAATACTTTCATAATCAATTGGATCATAAAGTCCTTTTCTTTCGATGTAACCTAGAACAAATAAATAAAGTATTATAATTTTTTTTTAGCTAATTAACCTAAAGTTTTAAACATAATAAATGACGTCATTAATATAGAAGTGTTAAATACTTAAATTATTAATATACCTGAATTTAAGACGCAAGTTGTAAGTCACATACACAAGATCATTAAGTCTTTGATGCTCTAGCCTATTCCTCCTTTTTAGTATGAATTTGTTCAAAAAAACTCTAATTTCGTTCGCATCCTGAGGAAGAAGCTGTTTGACTAAGGATACAATATGCTATGTTTTTCAAATATGAAGTACTAGTGCTAAAAAATGTCCACCATTCATCTACATAGAAATAAATATAATTCTCAACATCAACCATCGATTATATATATTATAAGTTTCAAAATATTAAAAACAAATCAGCATATAAAAATAAAATTACTTACACGGTTGAAGCTCCTTAGCTGCTGTCAAAGCAGTAGGCCTATCAAAACTTTCCTTGCGCTGCCGATACACCTGTATCTCCTTCATTGCTTTAAGTGGATCATTGCAAAGCTTTTTATATCAAACAAGTTAAGTAAACATTGCATAACCCTGTGCTTCTCAATGAATTTCTCATCATAAAAGAAAGCAGGATTTAAAAAGTAAGATGTTGCATGGAGATTCTGATGAAAGTGCTTATCCCCTAAAGCCTTAATGATTTTTGTATAAGGCTTGTACAAGTTTTTCCTATTCTTAAACATATGCTTGATAGCATTTTTTGCCCTTTGCATGCCTTCATATGCATATTCCAATGAAAGGTTTTTCATCAACATCTACTATTCTCAACAATCTAATTAAGGGCCTACAATCTTCACCGCAGTAAAGCAATCATGCCAAAACTTATTATCCAATAGATAACACTTTCCCAACTTGTGTCCAGTAAAATGCTTGTCTACAACTAAGCTTGCAAGTCTTCCTCTGTGTTCAAAGTAATTTTAAATAAAGTAAAAAAACAGTTAGTAAAACGAGTAGCACTACTTCCTTCCAACCCTTTTTCTAAGCCAACAACAATACCATATGATTGATAAACAAATATAGTTATCTTTGAAGCACGGGATGCAAGGTTAGCTACATGGGGCATGTTACTAATATCTTTTAAAATGAAGATTAATCAATGGGTAGCACAAGGAGACCAAAAAATATGTTCATACTTATCATGAATAAGTCTCCCAGCTGCTACAATAATTGACTGCATTTGGCACCAACCCATTCAAATATTACATCAACAAACAAGTTAAATAATGTTGTGGCATTTTTTCACCATGTTTGAAGCATCAACAGATTTCAGAAATGATACACCAGCAGGACAATACACCAAAAAATTAATTAGAGTTCGTTGCCTTTGATCAGTCCAACCATCAGCCATAAGTGTACAACCGGTTTCTTTCCATGAACTTCGATAACTATCAACAAGTAGCTGACACTCATTCTTAAGATTTCCCAATAAGTGAACCCTCATTTCATCATAAGATGGACCTTTAAAACCAGGTCCAATAGTAGCAATACCATCCAATGCAGCTTAAAAATAAAGTGATTGAATTGCATTAAATGGAATGACTGCATCAACCATCCATCTGGCTATTCCCAATTTAGCTTTATGTATGAACTCTTTGCTAGCAAAAACACTTTTTAAACTTGGTTGGGCTCCTAGAGTTGTCCTTAGTGCAAAATAGTTACCAATTGGTTGGGAAACACTTGCTTTTCGCTTACCTTTGTCTCCAATATGCTGCATCTTAGTTGGTGGAGGTGAAGGAGTAATCATCTCTTGTTCTTCTTATTCCTCTGCTTCATCATAATCATCACCAAAAGCTCACTTTATCATCTTTATTTTTTTCTACTTGTTCCAAATGTGCTAACATTTGGCACTTAACATCATGAGGAAGTTTTTTGCACAAAGCTATTTGTCCTTGTTTTCTTGCAAGATGCTGCTTTATCCTATTAATCCCTCCTCTTTTATACCGTGTCAAACAAAACATACAAGTGTATACTGGCTTCCCATTTTCATGAGCTAAACTAACATGTTTCCATGCTGGATCACTTTTTCCACCACTAGAACCTGAGGAGGATTGCTGGTCAACAATATTACTTTCTCTTGTCTGATTATTAGAATTATCTATATCTGAATAAAGAGGGGATAAATAGCTTAGACTTCATGCCTAAAAAAAAATCTAAACTGGCCTAGGCTTAAAATAATTGAATTTAAGGGGCAAAGGCATTCTGGCATAGATGAGAGTAAACTGGCCTAGTGCTTCTGCTTTTTTTATATTAAAAAAAAAACTCATGATTTTGAGTACCATATTTTACTCAACATGAGATATACAATCAACAAAGAGAAGTATAGATAAAGAGAGAATATAATTCACCAATTTTCTAACTGCAAACAATTATTGACATTTGATAAAGCATGGAGTTTGTAGTATTCTATATTCTGCAAGCAAATAATCCCCTCGTTATTGAATTGTATTTTAGTCAGTTTTTATGGCTCAGCTTTAAGGAGGCAACAATCTGACTTAGAACCTGATTGCCTCATTGTACGTACGTAGTGGCAAGATATACAAGGTCATAGGTTGACTATCAAAAACAGAACTTTTCAAGTACAATAAAAAAATGTTAATACAAAAAAAAATGCAAAATTCAAGCACACTGGCCCTCTAAATCATAACACCCTTGCGTAACCATGCCTGATACTTTGGAAGTTTGTATTTCAAGCTACAACATTTCCCCCTCCCCTGTTCACCCAAAAAAAAGACTATTCACATGGCTGTTCCGACTACTAATGCATGCTAAGCAGTAACAGCAGTAACAGGCAACAGCACGCAGAGCAAATGAAATTACAGCAGTAACAGTAATTAGAGCAAATGCAGACGAGCAGATGTAGTTGTAGTGAATAACTCTTTGAAGCATTTTATCAAAGACTATATGCGCAACTAAACAATAACTACAGAAACAAAAATGCTACAACCCACATAGTGTACACGGCACAAAACAAGAATCAAAACCATTTGCAAGATTAAATCAAGCACAAAATCTTCCTCATTCTCGGCATCCAGATACAAAAACGGAAAAACCTCAGAAAATAAAAAATAAAAATATGCAGAGGTGTATCCGTGTATACCTTGAGGATCTTCGATGGCGATAAGTCACCAAAGTCCAAACTCACACTTTCCCTGCCGTGGGTCACCGAGTGTTGGACGTCGGGATCTGCCCTTCTGTCCTTCGAGTTTTCGCTTCGATGCGAAGCGTTCATTTTCTGACGGTAAGAGACGAGGACGCAGACGCAGTGAGGGTTTCGGTTTTCATTCAAACTAAAACGATGTCGTCGGCTTTTTTTGTTTTTGGAAAATATACATTAAAACGACATCGTTTTGATATAAAATGTCAAAAAAAAAAAGGAGCAGACCCGGGCAACTGTACGGATCGGCGTCGATTTGACCTGTTTGAGACCGGCTCACCGGTTTTTGACTGGTTTTTGACCCCACCGGTTCTGGGAGATAACCCAAACCGGTGAGGGAACCGGTTCCCAATTCGACCGGTCGAACCTGCCGGTCCGGTCCAGTTTTCAGAACATTGGGATTTATGTGTCTCTTCTTAGGTCATCATTGCGTAGATGCGATTAATGGAAGGCAGCAGAATGGTGTTGAGAATTCGAGTCTGGAGATTTCTGAAAGTAGCATTGTCCAGACCCATGAGGAATTGATAAACTCTGTCCTTTTCAAACTCCTCATGCACGTACTTGGTAACTGGGCATTTGTCGCCACTAGGGCAGGTTACAATGGTTCTGCTTGCCTCTAACTCATTCCACACAGCACGAAGGTGGATGTAATAGTTTCCAACTATGGAGTCGTGTTGTTTGATCAGAGGAAGACTGGTTTTCAACTTATAAAGGCGAGGTACATTTTCCACCAAATATCGTTCTTTGAGGTCATCCCACAATACTTTAACCATGTCAAAATACTGAATAAACGGCTGAAGCTGAGGAACAATGGTGTTGTGAATCCACCCATTGATCATGGAGTTGCAGACGACCCAGGCATATCCTTCGTCGGAGTTTTCATCATCTGGTGCGATGATTGTACCTGTAACAAAACCTAATTTATTTTTTTGCCGTCAAAGCATTTTTTATGGACTTTGCCCAGTTGTCATAGTTGGTCTCCCCTCGGAGTGTTACATTTGTCAACAAAATGCCTGGATTATCCGAAGCATGGACGTAGAAAGGGGAGCGAGGGTCTGTGATCTTAAGAGGCCTGCTGCTAGTGTTGCCCTTGGCCATGGTAATTGGCAAGAGACATTGGAGAAGAACACAGCGGCAGTTTTACATCGTGAGATCACGATGGCAGGCATTCCTGGATGCATGCTCTGATGCCATGCTAAATATTTATGGAAGATACTCTCTGTTGTTTCATTACTATAAAATGCCGTCCTTATATAGACGTGGGTTACAACCGAAAACAAACAAACTATCCTATATTATCTATCAACAAACTATCCTATCTAAAGTTAAGGAAACTATCTACAATTCTGTTACACCAGAAAAATCAAATAGATTGAGTTAATCTAATCCTAATAATGTGTGTGATTTTTAGGTAGATTGATTTCTAATAGAAGTAGTTATAAGAATTTGAATAAAATAATCATCTTGGTTATAAATTTTCTAGCGTTTTTACTTTTCAAAATGTTATGGAATAAAATCAACATATGTAGAATTTCGGGTCATGATTGATTTGTGATATTCTGAAAGGCGTTTAGGCTATGTAGATAGTTATTATGTAAATTGTTTATCCCAACATCTTCCATTATCGATCACATAAATATTTGGTTTTAGATTTCTTATAATCTTCATCACCTTACTAATCTTTGGTGCAATACTATAAACTGATTTGAAAATGAATTGGAATTAATTCTTATTTATAACAATAATAATAACAATTTATTTTTATTTTTTATTTTTTAAACAATTCAATCTTAATTAGTGATCATTTGGAGTTATGTATTCCTTTGGCTATTTGGTATTGTGTCTATGGCCTTCTGCCGTGTTTGGAATCATTATTCCCTTAACTATTTGGTATTGCATCTATGGTCTTGTGCCATGTTTGATCCGGCTTAGGATATTAACAAAATTAAATGTGTGTTTGGATTAATTTATTTTGTGTTAAAAATAATTTATAATTAAAATCTTATTAAAAGAGGCTTTTAGAAAAAAAAAAAGCAATTATTCTTAAAAAAAAGTTACACCAAACATGTAATAAGTCATTGCTTATCTTGAAGTCATGTGGAGTCAAGCATTCCCTTTGACTGTTTGAGGTTGCATCTGTTAGCCTAATGCCATGCTTGACTTCAGTTAGGATTAAAATTTCAAATAAACAAAAATCTTTTTTCTTAACAATTTAAAATGCTTAATTAAAATCTATCAACCTGTAATTATTTTTTAGATCAATTTTAGAGTTTTGATTATTTTTCATGAGATACGTAGGTACTTCTAACAAACTCAAGGATTGAGATACTTATATATATAGGGTAGAGTTTCACTTACACTAAATGTAAGTTTTAGACACTTATGCTATTTAATAACTCTTTTTAGAATGTGAATTAAACTAATCAAACTATTAAATTATGTGATATTATCTTAATGACTATCCATACTAAATTTAAGATAAATTAGATATTCATAGGTATTTAATCTAATAATTAATATTTATTTTTATTTTAAAAAACACATTATGCACTAAGATAAAGTGATACGATAGAATATCAACTAGTTTTTAAACTGTTTAAAATTTTGTAAATTTGATTTACTTTACAATAACTTTCAATCTAATAATTAGATTCATAAAATTTAACATTTATAAAAAATTATTTAACAGAATAAGTGTACCAAAATTTACATTTGGTGTAAGTGAATCTCTCTTCTTTTATTTAATTTTGTATTTATTTATAGAGTAAATGATTTAATATTAATTTTAAGGTTATTAAAAATTAACATAATTAGCTTTAAGATATTTGTTTTAGAAGGTGCACTTGAAGACCACTTTTTCAGTTTTAAAAAGATTTTTTTAATTATTTTTTCCTAAACAAATAAAAATGGGTTGTGGCTCCACATTTATTTAATTTTTTCCTGCTAACTTCGCAGAACTCTCCGAGAATAATCATGACGGTTCTGTTCATGGCAAAACATCTACATAAATCTTGGTCAATGCATATACCTTCCTTGATAAAGATAGAGGAATCATTCTATTTCCCTCATATCTCACACATTTTTCACAAATTTATTATATATTATCGATAAAATTATCTTTATTGTCACATAACAATCCCCGTTCCAATTCAGTAATAAACTTTCTAGCTCTCACTTATTTCGGCTTCCACTCTCAGTATACAAAAGAAAATTGTTAATAGAGCCATCTCTCTCTATTTGTTGCACGCATTTTTATAGTAAGCTATATCTATGCGTTTCTTCAAGCATGGGTCTCTGAATGCCCTTAATGGTTTATTTCATACGCCACCAAGGCCATATGGCCTTTAGTTTTGAATTCTTTTAATTATTTTGTCTTCGTTTTTTCACTTTGGGTTTTTCCTTTTCTTCAACCTACCACAAAATCAAAATCACATGTTTAACACAACACACAGTTAAAAAGTAGGAGGTCAAATGAGGTTGGGATTAAAAGATTTTTTGATAATTTTTTAATTGCAATAAAGAAAGAAACTTTTATCACTGGAAACAAGACAAATGGATGCACTCAGAAATTTAATATATATGTTACTGTCTTTACATGTGAAAGTTGTGATCGGGTAATGTTTTTGTTTGTTTATCAAAAAATCTCATTTTCCGCCAACATGCATCGGTCCAAGTTATAGTAGCTTCAATCCCTTAAGTATTATATCTGAGTTTTTGATTCCTAGTGAATGGGAATATAACATGCGTTGTTGGTAGGCCTTTTCCATAAAGGATAAGACCGAAAGCCAAGAGATTAGTCATTTACCTTTCGAGTAGAAGATACTCTGAGTGCATAAAAAAAATGTCATTTTCCTTTGCAATATTTAGCCATTGAACTAGAAAAAAAAAGAGGTAAAGCAAAAGCTAAATATTAAAGTCAGAACGTCTTTGCTGGCAATTTAGGTTTGTTGATAATTTATATATATATAAATAAGTTTCTATGTCAGTTTGATAATTTGATCGGCAATTTATGTCGATGTTTGATGTTTTATACACAGTTAATGTTTTATGGACATATTTATGTGATAAAGACCTGGGTTGTCTACGGGTCGGATTGGGTTTAAGGAAAAAAAGTCTAAATTAATTAATCTTAGTTAGTTGGGTTGGGTTTATTTTATAATTTTTTTTAAACAACGCGAACCAATTCAAACAGACTAAAGTTGAGTTGTGTTGGTTTGAGTCATCAGGTTACCTATGAATTTTTTCTATGTTTTTCTTTTTGCAAGTTATAAATAAAAAAAATTCAGAATCAATTACAATTAAACAGAAAACAAAAACAAAAACAAGAGAAAAGTCAGGAAAATGAAAATGAAGAAGAAAAGAAGAAAAAAATCAAAAATAACGTAACATTAAGACTAAAGGATTTTGATTTTTGGAAGAGGTTATTATAAAAATAAAATAAAATAAAATGAGAAAGTCAAATCATTAGATGGATAATTGAGTCATCATATTGATACTTAACGAACTCCTTATCCAAATTGATTAAAGTCAATTTTAGTTGAGTTTTAATTGACTAGTCCTTAATTACTCAATCTAACTAAATTTTTTTATTTAGTTTAAGTCAATTTAATCAAGTTATTGAGTTAAACTAACCCATTGAATACTCCTAATAAAGACAAAGGCAAATATTAAAGTCAGAACATCTTTGTTAGCAATTTAGGTTTGTTAATAATTTGTAATAAGTTTGATCTATGTTAATTTGGTAATTTGACCAACAATTTATGTCGATATTTGATGTTTTATAATCAATTAATATTTTATGTTTGGATATTTTTTACGTGATATGTTTAATTAATGAATATTAAAAGTTTTTATATATAGATATGACTAAACGAGTAATTAAATTCTATATTTTTATACTATTATTTTAAGGAATAATTAATTGTGTTTTCAAAAAAATCATGAATTAAATTTAATTTGTCCTTTTCTGGTTTTGGGGTAATATTACTTTGCCAAACTTTTACCATATATAATTAAGCACGTACCCAAGCACTAAACATGCTACAGAATTAGAAAGCAAGAAAGGGTTTGTCAAAAACAAAAAAAAAAAAAGTAGGAAGAATTAGAACACGCGCGCCAAGCGTAGACCATGGAGGAGCGGCAGAAGGGGAAGCATGACAAGGAAGAGAAGCCAAAGGAAAAAGTCCGGTACCGAGGCGTCCGGCGGAGGCCGTGTGGGAGGTACGCGGCGGAGATAAGAGACCCGTCGAAGCAGGGGGCGCGGCTGTGGCTGGGGACGTTTGGTACAGCTGAAGAAGCAGCAAGGGCTTATGATCGAGCAGCCTTCAACCTGAAGGGTCATGCTGCAATTCTGAATTTCCCCAACGAGTACCATTCTCAAGCAAGGGACTCGCAGCCATACCCTCCACACTCTGCATATTCCTCCACTTCTCGTGATGCCAGTGGCAGTTCTTCTGGTGCACAACCACAGAGGCAAGTTCTTGTGTTCGAGTACTTGGATGATAAAGTGTTGGAGGAGCTTCTCGAGTCAGAAGAAGAGAAGAATAAAGAGAAGGAATAAGATTGAGTACTGAACTGTTTCTGGTTTCTCTCTTTTCCCTCTGTTTTTTCTTTGTTTTTCTTTGCCCTTGAACATTATTAATAACTGAAGCTCTCTTCAGATCCAAACCAAAAACCAACAAAACAAGAAACCTTAGTTATCGGTGTTTATCAAAAAGTTCCTGTGAGAGAAATGGACTAGAATTTGAAATATAGGATTACATCTTCACATTGTGTCTTTGAGTTCAGCTCGATCTTGGAAAGTTTGCACTTTGGCCCTATATATTCTGTGTAAATGGATTGTGCTTAGCCTCTCCCTAGACTAGAGGACTCATTATATATGTTGCATTGTTGCCCTCAGATTTCATCATAGTGCTAGATTAAGGTGCAAAGAGTATAGCACATTTTTCATGATCTTGTAGTTTTCCTCTTTAAGCTATATATGGATGTTCATTTTTTGATGAGTTTAATTAGGTATTGATGATGATCTACCTTTTGTGATGTGAAATGTTGGACTAGTGTGTCCCTCTTTCTGTATTAATTCTTGTTGCCTAGTTATTTATTTTTGATATATTTTGGTTACTTTGGAGAGGTGCAATCATCTAGATAAAAGAGGGAATTGAAATAGGCAACATCATGAATAATCAAACCTCCTCGTCACACCTCAATCTTAGAAACAAAGACGGTTTTAAACTAGCTTCATGTATATATCTTAATGGGTTGCTTAAACTAGCCCTAACACATCAAACAATAAACATTTTATTCTTATACCTCAATCATACACCTTCCTTTCATACACCTACCTAGATCAAATAGGTAATAAGGAAAAGATAAAAACTTAATTTCTTTTCACATTTTTTCTTTTCTCTCTCTTCTTCTTATCATAAAAGGTAAATGTATAAAGGGAGATATAGGACACTAAACAAACCTATGACCATAATACAACCCTAGCAAACAAGAGCTCACGTACGCGGAGGAAAGCCGCATTCTTAACCCTACACACGTACACTATGGGGATTGTGAAGTGTCTCTCTAAAGGACTCACAAAATTTCTATCTGGATATTGGATCCATACCTAGTTAATGCTCACTTAACATTTTCAACCTTAACCAAAACTTGGTGAAATTTATTGTTTAGGAGTTGAATTGTTTATTTGTTGAATCTGTTGAATCAAAGTCAGATTTTATAACTGCTAGGTATGCTTTAAGTGCAGAGTAGTTGGTCCTATAGACAACTGAGACTTGATTTTCAGCCATTGACAATCGAGTTGAATATAAAAGAGAACAAGAAAATGAGAGAGTTTCATGGAGGACCGTGTTTGAAAAGGAGATGATACTTTGTGGAATTGAAAAATTAAATGTGTAAATCAATGATCTAGATTGTGCAACATATATATATATCACATAAATGATTTTATAAGTTACATTTTCAAAAAAAATAAAATCAAATTCTCTTTGTGAATGACAATTTTACTTTGTGATCATTCCTTCTTAAAAAGATCGCTTGACGCATATAATAAAATAACATCCTTTCAAAAAGAAATATATGAAAGTAATTAATTCTTTAGACAAGCTTTTAAGCATATCACTAACGTACAAATGACCAATGAATCGAAATGGTTCACAAATGACGTCACATGGTTGGGATTTGATGCACAAAGTTGCCCTAAAAATGCAAGAAATCAAATTCCAAACACATAAAACATGCAACTTATATACATTGGACTTTTGAAAGAACTATTTAGGCACAAAAATAGATCTAAACATTATTAAAACCATTCCTAATTAGAAGCTAAAAGTTTCTATGGAGAGATCCAAGAAAAGAAAATGAAAGAGAGAGAGAGAGAGAGAGAGGAATCATATTAAACTGAAGAATGCATGAAGTTTAAAAAATCTCCAACAAGTTATGGATTATGGAAACAGATGAAATTATATAACAAAAATACCAAATTGCAGATGATACAAAGTCATGCCATGGAGATTATGGCGAAACTTAAAAGAAAGAAGGTTAGAAGAGAGATATGGAATATCGTGCAATATGAAGATCATTCTTCAATCAACTTCATACATTCAAATGACTTTTGGAAAATCAAGAATGGAGGCTTTTTGGAAAGTGAAAAGTTCTTAAGTACTCCCAAAGTACTATCATAAACTAACTATCTAAAAACTTAAGTTATTAGATAAAGACACATGAATAATTTTATATTCCTAATAAGTCTACACTTGATTAATAGTTGAAATTTGATTTAAATTTTATTTTATTATATTTTATATTTAATCTAATGGCATGTATGGTTATAATATCCATGTATTATAATTTTAGTGGACTGAATATAATACTCTAAGAGTATATAAAATTTTTCTTTAAAAGGAGAGAGCCACCACTTAACCTAAACGAACCTTGTCAATACGAGTCACTAGCGGAGAGTCACCACTTAACCTAAAATTTTTTAAGGATCAATTTAGTAATTTTGTTTATAATATTTGATAGATAAACAATTTTCAATGTAGTTGCCGACAGGTTTAGTCTTGAAAAACTATTTTGAATTAGTCCTTCTGTCAATAAGCTATTTAGTAATTTGATAAACTTGTTAATGTAACTGTTAATTGTGACACGACATTAACTAATGCAATAAATTGTAAGCTAGACACAAAACAATGTATTTTTTGTTTTTTCCCATTAATTTGGGACTCAAACAAGTCAAGTTGCTAAACGGTATATTCACTGAAGAATCAATATGAAGTAATTTTTTAGTTTTAGGGAATATATTAAAAAAATTTTAACTGTTAAGAATTAAACCATTAAATTAAGAATATTAAGGTACGGTATAAAGCTAAACCATTAAATAAAATTTGTTTAATCATATTTATTTTTTATTTCCAAGTTCCAACTCTACGTATTTTAAGGTGCTGTATGAATTTGTTTAAAAAAATTACATTTTAAAATATTTTAATCAACTGGTTTTTGATTGAGTTTTATCAAGTAAAAGTGAGATTTTGTTAATTGGATTTTAATTATTTTGTGTTAAACCACTAAAACTTGTTAATTCACGTAGAATTGTGGATGGCGTGCTTTTGACCGGATTAGAAAAATTAATTAATTAAGATGTACATAGACTTGTTCGATCACCACTTGACCATAATATTAAAAAAAAAATAGTAAGACTTAAAGTGTTATCAAAATCTGATTTTTTTTCTTGAAAATTTAGTTTAATTTATAGTTTGTCTAATCAATTAGCCGCTAAAATGTAAACCGTAAAGTGCCTTTTATATACTTAATGATCAATTGAATTAGTATGAAGGTAAAAATATGAATAAAATTTTTAAGTGAAAAATGGATATTTTAGATAATATGCGAGTGTTCTGTAAGAAATAACTCACATATGACTCATGTTTAAAGGATAAATGTGTAAATATATGTGATTTAATGAAGGGCTAATCGATAATTTTGATTGGCTTTAGGAAGGCTTTATTAACCACTTGATGGGAGTGGTTTTCTGATGGTTGTGGGAAGTTATTCTAGTGATAACTGATGGTTTTGAAATTCGAAAGAAACTGACAACTGATGGTTTTGAAATTTGAAAGAAACCGATAATTGATGGTTTTGAATTTTAAATGAAACCCTCATATATTCAGTCTCTACCTATAAGGAGACACTGATTTATTTTTTCCATCAAGAAGAGAAAAGCGTAAGAGAGATAGAGGAAGAGATCAATAAAGATTTAACAATTAAGAAGGTTTCGTAGATCTAAAGTTTATTCCGCATCATGAATAAAGGTTAGTACTCATATATTGACTTAACCCTAATGTATGTGAAAACTATGAATTTCTAAGATTCCAATTTTATTCTTATATGATGAATCCTAAGGTATAGGACACAAAATTTTATTTACATGTGGTATCAGAGCTTAGTTAAGGAATTCATGATTTTTTATTAATGGTGGTTACCCTAATTATGAAAATTGATTATTTATGAATTGAGAATTTATGTATAAACCCTAATTATGAAAATTGAAATTAGGGATTTATGTATGAACGTTAATTAAAAAAAAAGTAGGGATTTGTATATGAATCCTAATAATGGTGATTGGGGATTTGTGTATAAACCCTAATTACAAGATTAGGAATTTTTTATTAAATTATTTCGTTGCATTGTGTGGATCAATTAATGGCATATTAGTTTCAATAGTGATACTTTCTGGCTTTTTGATGAATTGACAAACATTATTGCATGGTCAAATTATGTTTCAATCAAGAATTATGTTTTTTTTTCTATATTTTTATGCCATGTCTTGTTTTATGGCTTTTACTCAATTAACGTGACTATCGTATGAAGAATCATACCATGCCTTATGTGAAATAGCACATGAACGTGCACTTTGTTTTTTGTGGATGAAAACTTGTGTTTTAAAATTAAAGCTTCACTTCGGCAATTCATGATTCTATGTCCTTTTTATTTTATGCCATATGATCCAATGTAATAGGCATTTAAAAAAAATATTATATTCTCTAATTGTTTATGAAATGTTTAAATTTTAGAATTAAAGTATGATAGATTTGTTAACCACCAAAGTGGTCAAATCTTTATGAGTTTATTTAATTCTAAATAGTATGATGATATTTCAATTACCCATAATTCTGATGCTATAAATAACATGGAAATTATTGTTTTTATTATGGGTGAATTGAAGTTCATTATTATAAGACAGTTAATGATTAACCCAAAGGTTGATTGCTTGTCTTTATATAATAAATGAGCATGAATGTTGGTGACATAAATGTACTATTAGTTATATTTATGTATCCAAAGATAATAAATGTTTCTAGTTAATGTATACATCATTGCCAAATTATGTGAAATTCCTATTAGCATCATTATATTGAATGTTGTGTATTGATGGATTGCCCAAAGGTGAATATCGATATGCATTGTATGAAATGTATCTGAAATCTGTGAAGCATGTTGACATGTGTATGTATGTATAACTTAAAGTATTAATGTTTTCAAACTTTATTCCTTGTAGTACCAATTGCTACACATTCGATGTTCTCAACTGTTACAGTTTTTAATGGACTCAACTTCTCTGAATGGAGTGAGCAAATCTAATTTTACCTTGGAGTAATGGATCTGGATTTGGCTCTTAGAGAAGAGAAACCTGGTGCTATTACTGCTACAAGCACTGAAGAGGAAAAGGTCTATTATAAAAACTGTAAAAGATCTAACAGGTTGAGTCTGATGTACATGCGAATGAGCATTGCCAGCAACATTAAGTCAGCTCTTCCACAAACTGAAAGTGCCAAAGAAATGATGAAGCTTGTGGAAAAGCGCTCCCAAACTACTGATAAATCTCTTGCTGAGACACTAATGAGTACACTGACTACCATGAAATTTGATGGTTCTCGTACTATGAAGGAGCATGTTATTGATATGACAAACATTGTAGTAATACTGAAGTCATTAGGGATTGATGTGCATGAAAATTTCCTCCTGGTGTAGTTCATCCTGAACTCATTACCAGGCTGAGTATGGTCCTTTCCAAATGAATTATAATACTATGAAAGACAAATGGAATGTGCATGAATTGCACAGTATGCTAGTTCAAGAGGAAACCATACTCAAGAACTAGGGAATTCATTCCATTAATTATGTTAAGTATCAAGGAGCTGAAAAGAAAAGCGGTAAGAAACTTGAGAAGAAGGGAACAGGACCCCTAAAGATCAATAAGGCCTCATCTTCTCAAATCCACAAGAAGGAACCTTATGGAAACATATGTCATTCATGTAGAAAGACTGGACATTTCCAAAAGGATTGCCCGAAACGTAAAGCTTGGTTTGAAAAGAAAGGTAAGCCTAGTGCTTATGTATGTTTTGAATCAAACTTAGCTGAAGTTCCTTATAATACTTAGTGGATTGATTCTGGATGTACAACTCATGTTTCTAATACTATGAAGGGATTCCTTACAACCCAAACCACAAGGCCAAATGAAAAGTTTGTCTTTATGGGCAATAGAGTGAAATCTCCACTGGAAGCTGTTGAGACGTACCATTTGATTCTTGACAGTGAATATCATTTGGACTTATGTAAAACTCTTTATGTACCTAGTATATCTAGGAATTTAGTTTCAATATCCAAACTTTGATAAAGCTGAATACTCTTTTAAATTTGGTAGTGGTAGTTTCAGTTTGTACAAACATAATCACTTGATTAGTAATAGGTATATTATGTGATGGATTATATAAGTTGAGTCTTGATAATCTTTATGCTGAAAACACTTATGACCTTGCATCATAATGTTGGTACTAAACATAGTTTAATGAATGAATGTTCTGCTTACTTGTGGCATAAACGTTTGGGACATATTTCCAAAGAAAGAATGGAAAGATTGGTAAAGAATGAAATCCTTCCGGATTTAGATTTTACTGATCTGAATGTATGTGTGGATTGTATTAAAGGTAAACAAACAAAAACACATAAAGAAAGAAGCCACAAGAAGCACTCAGCTTCTTGAAATTATACATACTGATATATGTGGGCCTTTTGATGTTAACGCTTTCAATAAAGAAAGATACTTTATCACCTTCATTGATGATTATTCACGTTATGGTTATGTCTATTTGCCACATGATAAATATCATGCTGTAAATGCTTTAGAGATTTACATTGATGACGTTGAAAGGCAATTAGACAGAAAGGTAAAAATTGTCAGATCTGATAGGGATGGAAAGTATTATGGAAGATATGATGAAAGCAGACAACATCCGGGTCCATTTGCTAAATTCCTTGAAAAGAGAGGCATATGTGCTCAATACACAATGCCAAGTACACCACAACAAAATGGTGTGTCAGAAAGGTGTAATAGAACTTTGCTAGATATGGTTAGGAGTATGTAAGTAATTCTTCTCTACCCATTTCATTGTAGACTTATACTCTAAAAAACTGTCATGTATGTGTTAAATAGGGTTCCTATTAAGGCAGTTGCAAAGACTCCTTTTGAACTGTGGACTGGAAGGAAAAACTAGTCTAAGGAACTTGCATGTTTGAGGTTGCCAGGCAGAAATTAGATACTATAATCCCAATGAAAGGAAACTGGATGCAAGAACAATCAGTGGTTATTTCATTGGTTATCCAGAAAAGTTGAAAAGGTATAGATTTTATTGTCCTAATCATACTACAAGGATTATTAAAACTGGAAATGCTAGGTTCATTGAGAATGGTAAAGTTAGTGAGAGTGAAACACCACGTAAAGTGGAGATTCAAGAATTGAGAGTACAAGTTCTCTTAACTTATGTCTCTAATAAGGTTGTTTTTACTCATGTTGTTGTACCAATTAATAATAATGAAGAATAACAAATAAATGATCCCACTACTCATAATGAAGTCACAGTAAATGAACCGAATGAGCCCATAGTAGAAGAACCACAACAAACAGCATTAAGAAGATATCAAAGAGAAAGGAGATCTGCTATTTCTAATGACTGTGTTTATATCTACAAGAGTTTGAATTTGACTTGGGAATAAAAGATGATCCAGTTACGTTTTCACAAGCCATGAATAGTAATAATGGTGAAAAAATGATTAGATGCCATGAAAGAAGAGTTGAAATCTATAGAACAGAATGAAGTTTGGGACCTTGTTAAGTTACCAGAAGGTTATAAGAGAGTTAGATGTAAATAGGTTTTTAAGACCAAACGTGACTCTCATGGTAATTTAGAACGTTACAAGGCTAGACTAGTTGCAAAAGGATTCACTCAGAAAGATGGCATTGACTATAAGGAAACCTTTTCACCAGTCTCCAAGAAAAATTCTTTAAAGAATCATTATGGCATTGGTGGCTCATTATGATATAGAATTATACCAAATAGATGTAAAAACTGCCTTTCTAAATGGGAATTTAGAGGAAAATATGTACATGGACCAACTAATGGGGTTCATAGAAAAAGGAAAAGAGCACATGGTGTGCAAACTTAAGAAGTCAATATACGGACTTAAACAAGCTTCACGACAATGGTACCTTAAGTTTAACGATACCGTTGTTTCCTTTAGATTTAAAGAAAACACCGTCGATCGGTGTATATATCTAAAGGTCAGTGGGAGCAAGTTTATGTTTTTGATTTTGTATGTTAATAACATCTTGCTTGCAACTAATAATCTTGATCTTCTGAGTGAGACTAAGATATTTCTCTCTAGTAACTTTGAAATGAAAGATATGGGTGAGGTAACCTATGTGATTGAAATAGAGATATTCCGTAACAGATCATAAGGATTGTTAGGCTTGTCTCAAAAAGTATATATTAATAAAGTTTTAGAATAGAAAAGTGCTCATTATCTCCGGTTCTAATTCAGAAAGGAGACAAATTTAGTCTCATGTAATGTCCTAAGAATGACTTGGAACGGAAAAGAAATGAAAGCAATTCCATATGCATCGCTCGTTGAGAGCTTAATATATGCTCAGATTTGTACGAGACCAGATATCAGTTTTACAGTTGGAATTTTAGGAAGATACCAAAGTAATCTTGGTATGGATCATTGGAAAGCTGCAAAGAAAGTTCTGAGATATTTTTAAGGAACAAAGAATCACATGCTTACTTATAAGAAATCCAACAACCTTAAGGTCATTGGATATTCAGATTCAGACTTTGCCGGATGTGTGGATACAAGAAAATCCACTTTTGGCTACTTATATCTTTTAGCTAGAGGAGCTATATCATGGAAAAGTGCAAAGCAGTCTGTAATTGCTGCATCCACTATGGAAGCTGAATTTGTGGCATGCTTTGAGGCCATGGTTCAGGCTAAATGACTACGAAATTTTATTTCAGGGCTTGGACTGGCCAATAGTATTGATAGGCCGCTGAAAATTTTTGTGACAATTCCGCAGCAGTTTTCTTTTTCTAAAAACGACAAGTATTCCGAAGGTGCTATGCATATGGAGTTGAAATACCTTACCGTTAAAGAAGAGGTTCAGAAACATTGAATGTTAATAGAGCATGTTAGCACTGATCTTATGATAGCTGATCCCTTGACAAAGGGATTACCGCCCAAAACATTTACTGGTCATGTGTATAGTATGGGCATTATGTCTGCTAGTGAATGTTAAACATTATTATTATTATTGGTCATTGACACTCTGAGCTTATTAATGTATAAGTTTATGAAATTTTTCTGTTTTCAAATTTATGTATACATGCATGTATGAATGATGATGTTAGAAACAGGATTTATCTCTAATGAAAACATTATTGTTGGACATAATTATGTACTTGCCGTTAAAGTGTCATGTTAAGGATAAGAGCTAATATAGTAGTACATGGAAGGAACTATGTCAATTTGATGATGATATAGAACCGCTATGACTCTTGTTGGTTTTATTCTTAATTATGACTTATGGAGCAACCAATCTATGAAGTCTTTAGATTTATATATGCACATTAAGATTGATGTTTCATTAAATCATAGAATGACACTTTATCACATGAGCCAAGTGGGAGAATGTAACAAATAACTCACATATGACTCATGTTTAAAGGATAAATGTGTAAATGTGTGTGATTTAATGAAGGGCTAATCGATAATTTTGGTTGGCTTTAGGAAGGCTTTGTTAACCACTTGATGAGAGTGATTTTCTGATGGTTGTAGGAAGTTAACCTGGTGATAACTGATGGTTTTGAAATTCGAAAGAAACCTCCATATATTCAGTCTCTACCCATAAAGATACGCTGATTTATTTTTTCCATCAAGAAGAAAAAAGTATAAGAGAGATAGGGGAAGAGATCGATAAAGGTTCAACAATCAAGAAGGTTTCGTAAATCTAAAGTTTATTCCGCATTATGAATAAAGGTTAATACTCATATATTGACTTAACCCTAATGTATGTGAAAACTATGAATTCTTAAGATTCTAATTGTATTCTTGTATGATGAATCCTAAGGTAGAGGACACAAAATTTTGTTTACATGTTCATGAAATGAGTATTCATCATTGGGCGGAGCCGCAAAGGCAGGGGTTGGTGTTAAAAAGCAAAGAAAGGGGTTAATCACATAATTTCATTTTTTTTAAAATGAAATTTGAGAACAATTGAGTCTCATGTATATAATAATTTTTTTAAATAAAAATTAAAAAACAGATTGTGTTAATTGCACAATAAAAGAAACACGTGTTAAGTTTTAACGAATATAATGTGTTAATTGCACAATAAAAAATTGAATAATTTTATTCCTATATTTTTTATTTATACATTCTCTTTACACTTTTATTTTATGAAAAAAAGAAAAATGGAGAAGTATATCTTTTATTTTTCTCTCTCTTTCTTTTCATAATAAGAAAGTATAAAATAAAAGTATAAATAAAAAGGTATAAGAGCAACATTGTTCTAAAAATTTAAAACACGTGTTTTCCCACTTTATGCATTTTTTTTAAAGTCTGTTACTTATTTTAATTGAAATAAGGATAAAGATAGGATATCAGGCTTTAAAGTTTTTTTTAAGCCTCAACTTTTCTATATATCCTAAGCCTTGAACAATAAATTTGACTTAAAATTGTTAAGGATAAATTACAGTTGTCTCTCATTGTGGTTTAGCTCAATTTAACTTTGTTATCATGTGATTTAAAAAGTGACATTTTGCTTTTCGAGTTTTTCTCCGATTACACATGATATAAAGGTAATTTCACTGCATGATATATAACCCTAATTATTTGTGTCGATTTCAAATTAAAGATATTATATATGTAAACCATGTCTTACATGCAATAATATTTTAAGAGTTAATTACTCTATTTATCTGTCTTTAAACAAATTTTCATCTATTTTTTAAACCTACGCATATCTCTCTAACTACTTGCACAAATTATAATATTTTAAAAATATATTACACATAAATCTATTAAAAAGAGAGATCTGTATAGGTTTTAGAAATAAGAGAGTTTGTAAAAAAAATTCATAAATAAAGGAGATGTTAGAGTAATTTATTCATATTTTAAACAAAAATACACATAGGCTTCAAAATTAGGGTTCACTAAATTTGAACAACTTAAACAAAATCATGTCTATGAAAGTAAATATGAGGCTTGATATCTCTTTTGTTATTTATCTATTTTATGCACATTATATGTGCTTGTAAAATTTTATCTTAATTATACTCACAAGGATATAGCTCAGTAGTAAGTAAGTTAGAGTCTTAGTAGAATATACTTTACCTGTAATATAAAGAGTTTGAATCATGTACAAGAATATTTTATGAGGATGGACAGGTTCAATATCCCGAATGGAATTACACCTCACAAGAACAAAAAATAAATGATCTTAGGAATAAGATCACTAAAATTGAACAACTTAAACAAAGTCATATTCATGAAAGTAAATATGAGGCAATTGATATCTCTTTTTTTATTTAGCTATTTTATGCACATTATATATGCTAGTACAATTTAATCATATGCATAACAAATGTATATACAATATATTAAAATAGGCTCCTTTAAACCATAAAATACTATGTCATCTTATGTCTATATACCATATATTAAGTATGTTCCTCAAAGCCATAAAGCATCATGTTATCTTATGTAATGATGTGACCCTCGAAGATTCAACATGTTATTTTATATGTTAGCGTGGCCTCATCTGAGTCATGGTGTAGCTTCCTCTAAAGACTTCTATAAACCATGTAATGTCACGTAAAGCCATCTGATAACATGACCTTATTCAAATACTTTACAGGTCATTGAATGCCCCATATATAATAATAAGTGCAAGGATAATTTTTTCTAAACAAATCTAAAATATTATAGACGAATAGAAACTTTTGATATTTAGTAAGTGGTTTATATTTATGAGAAAATATGATAATAACATAAACTATTTGTGATACTTTTATAAATAACATTCTTACTATATTAGTTAACTTATATTTGTTTTTTTTAATTTATACTCTGTATTGTCACGATATGATAACATATACAGTCTAAACATTTGATTAGTAATACACAATCATAAAAAAATATGAAAGCAAATTTAAAAATAATTTCCTATCAACATAAAAAAAATGCAATATATTATTGTGGCATATTTAATTGATAAATTAAGTTATTATTATAAAAATATATATAAATTCTATTGAATATTTTGGCATATCTAATTGATAAATTAAGTTATTATTAAAAAACATTTATAAATTCTATTAATTTTTTTTACAAATAATAATATACAATAACCACATGTATTTAATGCATAAATTAATCTAATATTATAAAAATATTTATAAATTATATTTAAAAAATTAATTATAAATATTAATATGCAAGTACTTACAAAAATATTTAGAAAATGTATTTTAAAAACACTAGCTATAAATAATAATATGCATATATGCATTGCACGAGTAACAGATTAGTTTATATAAAAAGTCAAGTTAAAAACTCATAAACAGAACTTCAAAATTGAAGCAAAAATTGGGTTTAGCAGTATTAGACTTTAATAAATTAAAACAAAAAATCACACGCATGAACAGTGATGGAGCCAGTGAGCCACATTCAATTGAGCGTCAACTTTTCATTTGCTTTGAGTTAAAATACATGATTTTGTAACTGTTATCACGTTGTGTTGAATTGGCGCCACATGCTTAAGAGTCAAAAGATCAAATTGAGTTTTTTGTTTGTATCCTTTGTTTGTTTTACCTATATTCAATGTAAAGGATATATAGAAAAGTTGAGGCTTAAAAAAAACTTTAAAGCCTCATATCCTAGCTTGATCCTTATTTCAATTAAAATAAGTAACAAACTTTAAAAAAATGCATAAAGTGGGAAAACACGTGTTTTAATTTTTTAGGAAAATGTTACTCTTATATTTTTTTTTATTTATACTTTTATTTTATACTTTCTTATTATGAAAAGGGAAAGAGAGAAAAGTAAAAGATATACTTCTCCCCTTTTTTTCATAAAATAAAAATGTAAAGAGAATGTATGAATAAAAAAGTATATAGGAATAAAATTATTTAGTTTTTTATTGTGCAATTAACACATTATATTCGTTAAAACTTGACACGAGTTTCTTTTATTGTGCAATTAGGACACTCCGCTCTTTAATTTTTATTTAAAAAAATTAGTATATATACGAGACTCAATTGTTCTCAAATTTCATTTTAAAAAAAAATGAAATTATGTGATTAACCCCTTTCTTTGCTTTCAACACCAACCCCCGCCTTTGCGGCTACGCCCAATGATGAATACTCATTTCATGAACACTCGCATATTATCTAAAATATCCATTTTTTACTTAAAAATTTTATTCATATTTTTACCTTCATACTAATTCAATTGATCAATAAGTATATAAAAGGCACTTTACGGTTTACATTTTAGAGTCTAGTTGATTAGACAAACTATAAATTAACCTAAATTTTCAAGAAAAAAAAATCAGATTTTGATAACACTTTAAGTCTTAGTATTTTTTTTTATTTTTAATATTATGGTCAAGTGGTATTCGAACAAGTCTACGTACATCTTAATTAATTAATTTTTTTAATCCGGTCAAAAGCACGTCATCCACAATTCTACGTGAATTAACAAGTTTTAGTGGTTTAACACAAAATAATTAAAATCCAATTAACAAAATCTCACTTTTACTTGATAAAACTCAATCAAAAACCAGTTGATTAAAATATTTTAAAATGTAATTTTTTTAAACAAATTCATACAGCACCTTAAAATACATAGAGTTGGAACTTGGAAATAAAAAATAAATATGATTAAACAAATTTTATCTAATGGTTTAGGTTTATACCGTACCTTAATATTCTTAATTTAATGGTTTAATTCTTAACAGTTTAAGATTTTTTTAATATATTCCCTAAAAGTAAAAAGTGATTTCATATTGATTCTTCAGTGAATATACCGTTTAGCAACTTGACTTGTTTGAGTCACCAAATTAATGGGAAAACAAAAAATACATTGTTTTGTGTCTAGCTTACAATTTATTGCATTAGTTAATGTCGTGTCACAATTAACAGTTACATTTACAAGTTTATCAAATTACTAAATAGCTTATTGATAGAAGGACTAATTCAATGGGGAACTACATTGAAAATTTTTTATTTATCAAATATTATAAACAAAATTACTAAATTGATCCTTAAAAATTTTTATTGACTTCACATTAGTTTTTGATAGATTTTAATTCTATAATTAACTTTTTAAAAGATCATTTTATTATTTAAAAGACTTAAAAGTCAGTCATATTAGTTCTTGAATAAGAAATAACTTGAATAAGAAAATAATTTATCAAAAATTATGATGAGATTAAAATATCTTAAGAGCTTATTGGATTGGTGGTACAAGATGGAAATGAGTAGAAAAGAATGAAATGGTAAGAGATACTACTCTTTGTATTTTAAAAAAGTAGGATGGAATGTACCAGAAATAGGTGATACTTCATTTCATTCCATCCTATTCCACTCTATACTTTCATTTTTGTTCTCTCCTAAATTGGGGGTAAGGGATGAAACCAAATAATAATTACCATTCCATTCATTATTAATTTTCATTGGAGTTTTTAAATAATAGAATGAAAACTTTCCTCAATTCTATTATTAAATATTCAAACAATAGTATCGAAACTTTATTCCATTTCATTCCATCCTATCACATTTTATTTCATTCCATTTCACTCACAATTAAAAATCCAAACAAAGTATCAGCGATTAATGTGAAGTTGTTAAAATCTTCAATGGACCAATTTAGTAATTTAGTCAAGATTAAAGTGAGAACTTGTTAGTTAATTAAGAGTTTAATTTTGATTTACTATTAAATATAAAAAAAATTTATACTATTACTATTGATGTGTCAATATATAATTAAATAATAATATAAAAAATTATAATCATAGTATATGAAAATTAAATTCTTATTTAAATTATAATATAATAGATATGAGTGGTGATGTGAGGTAAGAATCTTCGCAGTTTGATTTGGTACAATTTAAAAAAAATATCCGAATCAAATCAATCAATTTTTTTATATTATAAATCAATCAATTTTGTTCTAATTACATAATTAAATCAAACAAAATCATTTTCAATCAGTTTAATTCAATCAATCAATTTTTGGTCAATCACTTTTTCTTAAAAATTTTATATCCAATAACTTGATTCAACTCGACTTTTTTTCTTTTCATAATTCAATTAAGAACAAATTAACTTTAAAATGTTAAATAAAAATATAATCTAATACATATAAATAATAAATGGATCTGAATATTTATAATAAGTAATAATAAAAATTAAAATTTAATTATTATAGTTATATAATTATAAAAATAGATATATAATAGATATATAATTATATGATTCAGTTTAATTTGATTCAATTTTATAAATAAAAATTAAATCAAATTAATCAGTTTGTATAAGAAAATAACTAAATAAAATTGATTAATTTTAATTTTATTTAATTTTTGAATTTTTGATTCAGGTTTTTTTTTATATTTATATCGGTTCGATTCCGAAGGATAAAGAATCTTGTTTCGAAGTAGTAAGGTTGGTGGCATTCATTCAGATTTAAATCGTCGTTATGTCTTTGCTCCAGAACATAACATAACGGTGCTTTTTCGTGAAACCACGTGGCCCAATCCCAAGCCATGCCATGCTATCCGATCCATGATGGGATGGCATCAACCCATCATCCCTTGCCATGTTCATGGTATGTATGACGTGGAAAGGCCACGACATGATGTTTATGTTTCATGTTGGAGTCGGATCCGGGGTTAGGGTTTCTTCCCCTCCTTCCATTCTAGATCTTACCTGTCGTCACTTACGTCAAGTGATTGAATATTTATATGCAATTACTTATTTACCCTTCCAAAAAAAAAATTCCTTTATGCCTTTTGTGCAATATTCCACGCATATATTATACATAAATAAATACATAATCCATGTTATGCTAACGGAAATATTAAATTATTAAGTGTGTGTTTAGATTAAATTTTATAAATTTAATTTTAAATAAATTTAATTTTATAAGCTTAATTATAATCAGAAGTAAATTTGGAGTAAAGTGATATATATTTAAAAAAATTTATTTAAAAATTAAAAATTAATTTTAAATAAATATAAAATATTATTTAAATTATTGTATTGATCAAAATTATTATTTAAATATATAATTATTAAAAAAGATATAAGTTAAAATATAATAAAACAAATAAAATAAAGATTATAAAAAAAATTTAAAATTATAAATATAAAAAAAAAATTAACTCATTTTTACTTTAACGCAAAAGTAATAAAAAATTACTTCAACTTAAACCATAATTTTAAAAAAAATCATAATAAAAAAAGTATTAAAGTGAATTTTGTCAAACAACAAATTATGTTTTTAAACTTACTTTCAATAACTGTCAGCGAGTTTTTGGGCTTTTCAATGTCAAACTAAACACTCACTAATTCGTTCTTCTTATTTTGATAATATGAAAGATTGAATTATAGTTTATTTTTTTATATTTATTATTTAATTATAATAATTTTATATATGTGTAGATAATGGAAAGATAAGTTTTCTTTCATATTTTTAGATTAACTACTCACTATTTATTAATTATATATTTTTATTTAAAGAATAAAAATAAAAATGTTTTACAATAATTACTTTTTTGGTAAAGAAAATTACTTTTTATGTTATAATCATTTATTACTTCGGAACAATATTTACGTTAAAAATAAGTAATAGAGCTATCATATTGGAAGACCAATCCGTCTCAAAACTGCAAAAGTTCTCTCTTTAATAGTGGATCTAAAATTTTTAGAATATTTTGTAAAGTGTCACTGTGTCACTGAATTTTTTAATCAAAAATTTTCGTTCTTCTTAATGATAATCATAATGAACAAAAAAAATTCTACAGTAGAGAGGGTCTTCTTAGTGCATGTTTGAGTGAATATTTACACAAGTAAACTTAAGCCTCAAATAGACTTTTATCTATTTTTTATTTTATTTATTTTAATATCTACATTATTTCTTAAACTTAATTCAAGTATCAAAAGTCAATTTAATCTAAAATAAATATTTTTATTTTTGTGTTGAATATAATTTTTTTTCACGTATAAATCACTTTATTTAAATTTATTTTTAACTAAAATTAATTTTATTTTAAATTAAATTTGTAAAATTTAATCTAATTATAACTTTAGAAGAGTGATAATTATTCATGCTACGAGGGTTTCTACTCTCAATATGTGTGTTTTGTAATTGTCCTCTTTCTTTGGGCCTTGCCCTATTTACTTACCAACAAGAAAATAATAATCTAGAAAAGTTTATTCTCTAATCCTTTTCTTAGACCTATGGTAAAAATGACAAGAAGATTAATTAATTTTTATGAATTTATAGAACAGAATCCTATCCAACACCTTTTAATCCATGGGTCTCTGAGTTGTGTGTGATGTTACATAAATTAGTCTTAAATCAATAATTCACTTGTTTGAGGATACCGATGAAAGGCTCTTTAGAATAGACAAATACTACTAAGAAAATGCAGAGATGTGGGAAGACCATGATCCCCAAAACTAGCCCTCTCATATAAGGGAATCCACGAATGAGATCTGTTAATTAAGCCATTTCTTCATCCAACGGTGGGGAAGCAAACTAGTTAACGGTTGAAATGATTGCACGCATCAAAAACAGATAAATTTTTATATGCTCTTAAAATATTACATTTAATAAGTAAATATATGATACTTGTAACAGTAAAATAATATGTCATTGCCCATGAGATTGTAACTCAGCGATGCACCTGTTAGTTTTTAATGCTCAACGAGAAAGATTCAATTTCTTTCCGATGCATTACGCCCAATTTCATTCCTTTTTCCTTTTTCTTTTTCTCCTTCCTCGAGGCCCGACCGACCGGACACCCTTAGGCCGCACCCTTCTCATTAGGACCGGTGGTCCTAAGACCAAAAAAAAATGTCATTAAATTAAATTTATAATTTTATATAATAAAACTTATATAAAATATAAACCTTTAAATATATTATTATAAGAATACTTCCTAAAAGGTTGAATATTAGGACATGTCAGGAAAAAAAAGAAAGGGAAAGGCATGCCACTCATCATATGACAGGTGGAAACACGGTGCAAAGTTACCTTCAAAGAATCGAAGGAAATTCTAGAGAATATATGCTCGAAAACAACTCACAATCTAGGTGACTTGATAACTTTATATTGTCACCCGGTGCCACTTGTGGCATCATATTCTTGTGTAATATTACTCGTTAATCGTATGGTGTTACAGCACAATTGCACAACTACACACTGGCCATGGCGGGTCAAGGGTGCACTTCACCCCACGCCATGGCCATCTAGCATGCTTGATTCCTCACTTCATCACTTACTTGATCAATTTAATTTGTTTTTCTTTTTTAATTTAATTTTAATAGTATATTGATGAGTTGACTTGTTTAATTTGTAATTCTAAAAAATCAATTTCTAAGCTTGTTTAATAAATGAACTAACTCAATTAAGCTTAATTAAAGCCATAATGAGTTGGGTTAGGTTAGGTTAATTTTTTCCATCTACCTATTTCTAATGAAAAAAAAAAGAATAAACTCCCCTTTTAATTTTTGAAAGATTTAAGCGTCATCATTTTATTTTTTTAAAAAATTTTGATATTAATTTAGTCATAAAATCATAAAAAGTAACATCATTTTAATCCTTTAAAAAAATAATATCAATTTAGTCCCTTAATTATAAAAAAAAAAGTCATCAATGTAATCCCTCAATGATACAAAATCAACATCAATTTGTATAAAATAACTCACATATGACTCATGTTTAAATGATAAATGTGTTAATGTGTGTTATTTAATAAAGGACTAATTGGTAATTTTGATTCATTTTGGGAAGGTTTTGTTAACCACTTGATGGGAGTAGTTTTCTCATGGTTGTAGGAAGTTATCCTAATGATAACTAGCGGTTTTGAAATTCGAAAGAAACCGATAACTGATGGCTTTGAAATTCGAATAAAACCTCCATATTCAGTCATTACCCATAAGGATACGCTGATTTATTTTCTCCATCAAGAAGAGAAAAGCATAAGAGAGATAGGGGAAGAGATCGATAAAGATTCAACAATCAAAAATGTTTTGTAAATCTAAAGTTTATTCCGCATCATAGATAAAGGTTAGTACTCATATATTGACTTAACCTTAATGTATGTGAAAATCATGAATTCTCAATATTCCAATTGTGTTCTTGTATGATGAATCCTAAGGTAATTTATGTTTACACAGTTTAGTCACTTAATTATAAAAATTATATCATTTTAGTCTCTATAAACATATATATACAAAAAAATGATTTTGATATCATTTTCGATAATTTAGAGTTTAAATTGATGTCAATATCTTTTAAAAAATTAAAATAATAATACTTATAATTTTAAAGGATTAGAAAATAAATTTACTAAAAAAAAACTTTTAACTACTTGCATTTTTGTTGTATTGTTTTTGTTTTTGTATAGTTCTATTATTTATTATTTTTTTTGATCGGGGGAGATTGGGGGAGAGGGGTGGGAATCAATCTCAGATGGAATTATTACAAATCATTCTGATTTACCAATAGGCCATTGTCCTGAACCCCTTCTATTATTTATTCCTTTTTTTTTTTTGTGAGGGGAGGGGGAGGGAGTGGAGAAGTCCTCAAAAAAATGGAACTCGCAGTGTGATTTTTCAAGGCAGGAGACATTTGCCAATAGGTCACAGGCCTTACCACTATTTATTCCTTTTTTTGCCTTGCTCAACATTACCACTATTTATTCCACACAACCATAATTGAGTATTTAGGCATGCCGGTGGCTGTTTGTAGCCCAAAAAGAACAGAGGCCCAAAGAGGAAATTTGATGAGAATACATAATAAGTGAATTGGTTTAAACTTAACCAAAAAATGCCCCATTGGACCTTTTGCCTCAGTGTCCAACTAGAGGATAGTCAAAATTGTTCTATATGCCTTCCGTTTTGCAATAATGTGTAAGCAAAAAATTAATGTAAAGCTTCTTTTTTTTTTTTTTGTCTTTGTTTTTATGAAAATTGAAGGTAAAGCTTTAAGTTGAAAACCTTAAACCTTGGACGTAGGCACTATATTTTGGGCCATCACTACTTCATTGATATTTAGATTTTACATCATTCAAATTTGCTTGACTTTAAGGATCAGGTAGTGGTTTAATGGCAACGTTGTTTGTCTTGAAAATCTCTACAAAGCCGTCCCAAAATTAATTAAAATTATCGATTGATCTTTCATTAAATCACACACATTAATACATTTATCATTTAAACATGAGTGTAAGTTATTTTTTATAAATTGATATTAATTTTATATCATTGAGTGATTACATTGATAACTTTTTTTTTATAATTATGGAACTAAATTAATATTATTTTTTTAAAAGATTAAAATGATATTACTTTTTATGATTTTGTGATTAAATTAATATCAAAAAATTTTTAAAAAAATAAAATGATGGCGCTTAAATCTTTCAAAAATTAAAAGGAGAGTTTACTCTTTTTTTTTTCATTAGAAATAGGTAGATGGAAAAAATTAACCTAACCTAACCCAACTCATTATGGCTTTAATTAAGCTTAATTGAGTTAGTTCATTTATTAAACAAGCTTAGAAATTGACTTTTTTAGAATTACAAATTAAACAAGTCAACTCATCAATATACTATTAAAATTAAATTAAAAAAGAAAAACAAATTAAATTGATCAAGTAAGTGATGAAGTGAGGAATCAAGCATGCTAGATGGCCATGGCGTGGGTGAAGTGCACCCTTGACCCGCCATGGCCAGTGTGTAGTTGTGCAATTGTGCTGTAACACCATACGATTAACGAGTAATATTACACAAGAATATGATGCCACAAGTGGCACCGGGTGACAATATAAAGTTATCAAGTCACCTAGATTGTGAGTTGTTTTCGAGCATATATTCTCTAGAATTTCCTTCGATTCTTTGAAGGTAACTTTGCACCGTGTTTCCACCTGTCATATGATGAGTGGCATGCCTTTCCCTTTCTTTTTTTTCCTGACATGTCCTAATATTCAACCTTTTAGGAAGTATTCTTATAATAATATATTTAAAGGTTTATATTTTATATAAGTTTTATTATATAAAATTATAAATTTAATTTAATGACATTTTTTTTTTGGTCTTAGGACCACCGGTCCTAATGAGAAGGGTGCGGCCTAAGGGTGTCCGGTCGGTCGGGCCTCGAGGAAGGAGAAAAAGAAAAAGGAAAAAGGAATGAAATTGGGCGTAATGCATCGGAAAGAAATTGAATCTTTCTCGTTGAGCATTAAAAACTAACAGGTGCATCGCTGAGTTACAATCTCATGGGCAATGACATATTATTTTACTGTTACAAGTATCATATATTTACTTATTAAATGTAATATTTTAAGAGCATATAAAAATTTATCTGTTTTGATGCGTGCAATCATTTCAACCGTTAACTAGTTTGCTTCCCCACCGTTGGATGAAGAAATGGCTTAATTAACAGATCTCATTCGTGGATTCCCTTATATGAGAGGGCTAGTTTTGGGGATCATGGTCTTCCCACATCTCTGCATTTTCTTAGTAGTATTTGTCTATTCTAAAGAGCCTTTCATCGGTATCCTCAAACAAGTGAATTATTGATTTAAGACTAATTTATGTAACATCACACAACTCAGAGACCCATGGATTAAAAGGTGTTGGATAGGATTCTGTTCTATAAATTCATAAAAATTAATTAATCTTCTTGTCATTTTTACCATAGGTCTAAGAAAAGGATTAGAGAATAAACTTTTCTAGATTATTATTTTCTTGTTGGTAAGTAAATAGGGCAAGGCCCAAAGAAAGAGGACAATTACAAAACACACATATTGAGAGTAGAAACCCTCGTAGCATGAATAATTATCACTCTTCTAAAGTTATAATTAGATTAAATTTTACAAATTTAATTTAAAATAAAATTAATTTTAGTTAAAAATAAATTTAAATAAAGTGATTTATACGTGAAAAAAAATTATATTCAACACAAAAATAAAAATATTTATTTTAGATTAAATTGACTTTTGATACTTGAATTAAGTTTAAGAAATGATGTAGATATTAAAATAAATAAAATAAAAAATAGATAAAAGTCTATTTGAGGCTTAAGTTTACTTGTGTAAATATTCACTCAAACATGCACTAAGAAGACCCTCTCTACTGTAGAATTTTTTTTGTTCATTATGATTATCATTAAGAAGAACGAAAATTTTTGATTAAAAAATTCAGTGACACAGTGACACTTTACAAAATATTCTAAAAATTTTAGATCCACTATTAAAGAGAGAACTTTTGCAGTTTTGAGACGGACTGGTCTTCCAATATGATAGCTCTATTACTTATTTTTAACGTAAATATTGTTCCGAAGTAATCAACGATTATAACATAAAAAGTAATTTTCTTTACCCAAAAAAAAAAGGTAGTTTCTTTTTTTTTTTTAAATCGTAGCTTAAATGTTACAAAAATCTAAAAAACATGTACGTGCATGTGTGATAAAAGTTTTCTTAATAAGATGTCAATTAAACTGATTTAAGTATAAACAAACTAATTCAAATACACAAATATTTAAATCAAAACTCAAATAAGAAAACAAGGTATCAGTACTCAATAAAAAAAATGTAAACTTTGACTCAAAATCACCGAAGTTTAAATCTGTTGTACTGAAGGACAAGTTAATTGAAAGATTTGTCATCTAATTGCTATAAGTAAAGTGATTTTTCAACAAAATTCTAACTTCTAATCTATATTCAAGCATATATCTGCATATAAATTGGATCAAATCAATGATCATACTCAGCAAGAGAGACGTGTTACCATTAATTTTGTTGAAAAGAAGGATCCAAGTTTGAACGACATGAGGAAGTACTGTTTGTGGAAAAGAGAGACCACCTCTTCTGACCAAATGAGAGGGGTTCAGCTTATTGGCCAGCCAGATGCGTCTAAAGCAAAAGCATGTTCAGAAGTACTAAAGTGAAATGGCCCCCACATAATTACGTGATGCGTTTAATTTGGATTTGTTGTCAATTTCAAAATTTTATATTATTATTTAATTATATATTATTAAATTATTAAATAAATTTAATTATGATAATAATTATTTAAAAATTTTAAAATACTTTTAATAATATAACAACATGTAATTTGATAATAATGTTAAAAAACTTTTAATTGATAATAAATTAAAATTAAATCATTATGTGATCATAAATTATTAATAAGCTCATCATAATACTCTAGATATTTAGCACTTTATATATATATATATATATATATATATATATATATATATATATATAATTATTGAGTTAAATTATTATTTTCATGAAAATTAGTTTTTTTTATTACAAGGATATTGACTGAACTTTGCCTCACATAAATTTTATATATATATATATATATATATATATATATATATATATATATATAATTATTGAGTTAAATTATTGTTTTCATGAAAATTAGTTTTTTTTATTACAAGGATATTGACTGAACTTTGCCTCACATAAATTATATATATATATATATATATATATATATATATATATATATATATATATATTATTGAGTTAAATTATTGTTTTCATGAAAATTAGTTTTTTTTATTACAAGGATATTGACTGAACTTTGCCTCACATAAATTAAACACAATTTGTTGAGCCGTAAAATATAATGTGTAACTATTTGAAACCACATTAAACATTAACAATGAAATCTCACTAGTGTTTTGTTGAGATTTCATTGTTAATGTTTAATGTGGTTTCACGCATATTAAGTGGCTGCTAAGATGACATCAATCACTCACTCACTCACTCATAACTTCCCCATGAAGAGAGTGTCTTAGAGGGATCAAACGTCGTTTTGAAACATTCCCAAATTTATATTTGCAACTTCTGTTATCAAACATTATGGTCATCGATCTAATTACGTTTTCTTCTTGGCTTCTTCTTCACATTATTTTCAATGAACTTCAAGTAGTTCAGAACTATTTGTGAGAGGTTCAATCTGGAAAATATGAGTTGATAACGATACATGCCAGCTGATGCAAACTGATAACGCATTTTGTCCCATTAAGGACGTAATCAAACTCGAATATCAATCGCAATGACCACGACAAGAATAATGGAAAAACGAGAAAAAAGGAACCCCACAAGGTCGTTTTCTACAAATTTTCCATTAAGAACAAAGACAAATCGTAGAATTTCTTTTAATGTATATTAAACTTGGGTTTTCACAGTCAGCAAGTGAAAAGCAATCACTCAAGTGTGTCTCAACTCTCAACCAGAAATTACACATTACACATAAACATGCTTGTCTCTGTGCAAACCCTATAGGCTAATTGAAGTTGCCATTGTCTTAGCAACAAGGTAAATAACAACCATTTATGGAACTGAGGGTAAGAGTAGTCCAAAATAAAGAGAGGCCTTGCTGTGTTAATTTGCTTGCAGATTCAGCAGTAGCTGACAAAAGATAACGGTAGCTATTGGTGTTCTGTTTGGAGCCAACACAGGTCGCTAGACGTGTCCTCCTTGAGTTTCATTTGCATTTGCATCTGCTTTGGATTGCTCCTCCTGATGGGGTTTCGCGGTGCCCTTCTCCATGGATTCTTCCTCTGTTGTTGCCTTCTTTGGAGCACCTCTGTTGTCGCGGTATATGAAATACAATATTAGCTGCATTGCCCCCAAACCAGAACCCACACCATTGGGTACCTGCAAAAGCAAAAACCCCATCCATGAGTCCCCATCACTGCCAAATTCAGCATAGCAGGGCAAAATCTGAGACACTCCTTTTAATCACCAAAATCAGATTAAAAAATTGTGAAATGGTGATTGTGCTTACAGCAAGAAATGGGTCACGGCCTAGCAGCCCAAAGATGAACCAGGAAGTGCCACAGAGAAACACAAACAGCGACAGGAGGAAGGGCATGAACTCCACGCTCTTTGTTCTGATCACTAGGCTCTGCACATGTTACCCTCACATCATTTACAATAAATAAACAGAGAGTTCAAGAAAGACTCACCCCAGCAACCACAGTGAATATTAACTATATGTTTAATTTCATTTAATTTTTATATAGAAACAAGATTTTGTTCTCTCTGCATGATTGTTTTTTTTTTGGTTTGGTTTTGGTATTATGTCTGGGCATGATTTGATTATGGACTTTTCTAAATAAATTGATCCAAACACAATTATTAATAACTAATAATGGTTTCTTAAAGAGGATACAGGTACCCTGCTTTTAGGAAGCCCAAATCACGAAAGATTATGGACATATGCAACCATTTCCATGACAATCATAATGCAATGGGACCTTCATTATTTGTAATACCACCAAAACAGGAAAAGGAAAAAAAAAGGAGAAAAACAGGGTAATCTTGGCCACAATGACATGATGCGATTCAACACAGAAAGTGGAAACTTAGCTTACCATGATTGAGAGGGGTGAGCCATACATGACGATGGAAAATATGGCGGCGGCGAAGCCGCAGAAGAGATCCCTGGGATAGCCGTGCAGGGCAAACAGGGACACGAAGACAATAGCAGAGAACACCGCGACCACGAAGGTGAAAAGGCCAAGAATTTTGGCCTTCTCCTTCTTGGGTGCGAACAAGATGAAGATGAAAATGTAGATGGTTTCGATCACTGCTCCGGTTCCGTTGATGGCTGTTACTAGAATGTTGTCGTGAGACACAAAGGGGAGACCATACCTGGGGATTGTAAAAAATCAAAACTTTACTTGCATGGAACAACCAATCCCTTCCAACTGATCAGAAAAATAAAGAAAAAGATGAGGCATGCAGCAAGAAGATTAGGATATGGTTTTCTACGCCAAGATTTGGCAATTGAAATGAAAACGATTAAAGTACCATGTGCGAATAAGCTTTCGCTTTTGTAAAGCAAGATAAAGGGAGATGGAGGAAATGGCAACGATAACTACCACAAAACTGAAAGAAAGTGTACATACAGTACAGGTGATTTCACTGAACTGAAGAGAGTACAAGCAAAGAAAGAACAAGCCAGAGGATTTACCAAGCAGAAAGGAGGCAGTTGAGGAGTGCCATAACGTAAGGAATGCCCGAGAACTTCTCTGTGGATTGGTTGGCAATAATCCTCTTGAATGTCATCCTACAAAGTACAAACACCCGAATTTCTCTCAGTTTTCACTCAACCTTGTACCATGCCACAAGTTAAAAATTGTTGATTTTATGTAAAATTGTAAATCTATGTGTGCAATTGGTTGAATTGCTGTGTCTTGTAAACCATGTTCCAAGACGTGTAAAGAATTAAGAATGAAAGAGTGTTCATAAAACAGAACAACTTCAAACTGGGGTAATTGGGAGAGAGAGAGAGTGAGGGAGAGAGGGGGGGGGGCAGTTATGAGATGAATACGCTGGAGCCAAGAAGAGGAACAGGCCACAAGCATTTCCTGCACCAGAAAAAGAACAATGAGAAACAGAGGAAGCACAAAACCAGGAGCCAAGAATCCTAAGAGAAGAAGGGCATGTATGCATCCATGAGGGAAACCAAGAGAAACCCACCCAAAATCCCGAACAAGAAATGCTCAATATCCATGATCTTGAACACCTTGTTTCTCTACCAAATGCTGAGAAGTGGACAGAGAAATACCCTCGAGGGTTGAGAGAACCAAAAAGTTCTCAAAAGAATGCTATGTTTCTTCACAAATGGTAACTGGCTATGAGTGAAGGCGGTGCACGTTGGTGGGTTTATATAGGAAAAGAAAAGAACCGCAAGGTAACTGCTTTTGGCGGAAAATACTGAAATACGGAGACAATATAATGGGTGTATTTTGATTTTGATCTTATCCTCGGGATCCCATACTGAGAAATTTGCTTTCATGTACACTTTGTAAGTGCAAGACAGTCCGTGTCCTGTACATGAATTGCGCCAACCGAAATGAAGGCAGACTCTGATGTAATACTCACGGGGGTGAAGCTGGATTGGCATGCTCTAACCAAACACCCAGAAAAGAAATGGGAGAAAAGAGCACACGGTCTTTCTGAATTTTAGGTTTTTTTTGTAAATAAATTTTTAAACTTTAAAATTATTTTAATTAATATTTAAACTATAATATTATATAAATTAATTCTTTTATTCAATTTTTATCTATTTTAAATTGAATAAAAAAAATTTAAAGTCAATAAAAAATAGATAGAAAGGTTAATTTGTATAATTATTATAATTTAGATACTAATTAGGACGATTTTAAAGTTTAGAGATCTATTTGTAAATGATATAAAATTTAAAGAATCTGTATTTTTTTCCAAACAAATGTAAAAGAAATGTTTAAAGTTTATTAAATGAAAAATATTATATAATAAGATTTTTTTTATGAACTTGAATTTTAGATATGTGAGGGTCTTTGTCATTTTATTTTATTCAATAATTACTATTAAATTTAATTAAATTCTGTTTATTTTTTCAAATTATGTATCATTATTCCTTTATTAATAAGGCATTAGTATAAAAAAAATAGATATCCAAATAATTTTTTTAATAAAATTAATGAAAAGCTTTGGAATTTAATTTTTTGGTAATACAAATTTTAATAATAAAATAATAAAATAATTTGATATTATTATGATGATAATATTAATAAATAAATTTAAAATAAATTAAATATTTATAAGTATTAAATTTAATGATTGACATTTACATTTATTTATAGTTTAAAAGTATTATAAGTTAAAATCATAAGAACTTTTAATTTAACAATTGAATCAATTTGAAGATTTATTTTTTCATATATGACCAATTCTACAATAAATAATAAAATTATAGTATAGGAATACACAATAATATCTTTACCGTTAAATTGTTTTTTTATATACATGGACAGTTATGATTATTTCAGTTCAATAAATTAATAACCATTCAGTTATTTATTATTATATATATATATATATATATATATATATATATATATATGTATTATTTTAATCATGTTGATAGGGCTAAGCATCCTATATCATCTTGGAATTAGAAAACAGCCAAGCGGCAACGTTATTTCCCTTTCAAGTTTTTCCTCCATTGTTTGTTAGATGATATCTTGTTCTTATAAGATTCTATTTCAAAGTTGCGATAGATATTTCTTTAAAAAATTATTATATGATGAGTTATCATATGCCCTTTTGTATATGATGAATTATCCTTTAAGATTCCATATGATGAATCATTATATACATTTTCTATTACATAATTATTATATACAATTATAATTCGAATTCATAAGAAACAACACTACGATTTAGTTTGGACTTTGGCGTAGGCAATAAACCAAATGGTTGTGTGAAAAGAGGTAATTATAAAGTTGAAGTTGTTTGGCGAACTTGACTTGATCATTGAAAATATCAAGTTTTTTTTTTATTTGAATTGTTCTACTTGTTCAATTAATTTTTATTTTAATTAAAATTATAGATGGTTTCAAGTGAAAATTTTCTTGTTTAACCCGCATTACAAATCTTTCCAAACACTGAATTAGTTAATGGAAATTTTGTATCATATTCTATATATTGTTGATATAAATCTCATATAACTTTTTCATGACATTTGATTTAAAAAATCTTTATATATATTAGGAAAACAAATTAGACTGTTAGATTATTAATGTCAAGTTTTTCTCAATATCTAGTTTTGTCATCGTCAGAGACCCAAGTTCAAATCATGTTAATTTTTTTATTATTTTATTTTATTTTTGTGATATATGTAGTCTTAGTGACAAATGGGGGATTTTATTTTCTTTTACATAAAAATCTTTTTGCGACTACAAGAAATCTATACTTAACTTAGGAAGGGGTGGAGATCATCTTCATAGGAAAAAAATCACTCAGCAGATCTTGGTGGTATTTAAACACAAGATTTTTTTTTATGTGAATTTGAACACAAGATTAATAGAACTCCAAGGTTAATAATGGAATCCCCAATCCTAATGAATATAATTTGGTTAATGCAATGTGATTATATTTAAAAGGATAAAATATAATTTACACATTTAAAATTTATTTGATATCAAATTACTCATCAATTAATTAGAAAACCTTAAGTAGGATTTTTTTTATATGAAAGATTTTTTTTTTAGTTTTTTGAGAAAATATTATGTCTCAAATTGAGTAGGATTAGATATTTACTGTAGTACTTAAATCATAAGATATTAAGTAAGAGTAGCCTCACAACTTAAGTATCATATTAAATCTTTAATTCTATTTAATATGAGATATAACAGAGGGGGTGAGGGTTTACAGAGGGATAGGGATTGATCTTTTGGTGTGATATATCAAGGCATATATTCACGTGCAAAACTAGCATTTTTTTTTATAAATATATCTACTTACGGATAAAATTAGTTGAATTGAAGTTGTCATTTTTAATTCAAGTGACGCTTTGCTATATTCAATGTGAACTTTCACTAAGTGTCTAACTGAGCAATAACCCACTGTACCGTAAGGTAGGCCCAGTTTTGGAGAAATTATAAATATTTTTGGAATGCCACATAATAGTGAAAGAGTTTTATCAAGATCCCTTCAATTATTTGTGTCAACTTTTATTGAAAAATTAATTTATGTTTAGTTTTATTTTATGATTGAATAATTTTTGTCTAATGAAAATTTGATATCATATCAAAATTATAACCTGAAAGAGAAATAAATAAATACTTATTTTAATCTCCAAAGATACATGTATTAATTTGGTATTTTAAAAAAAATTAATATTAATTAAAATTTTTAATTATAAAAAATAATATTAAATTAGTTCTCTAAAATTTTTGACACCAATTTAATCTTTTAATCATATAACGTAACATTAATTTAATCCTTTAATTTTGTAATCTTACATAAAAAAATAATTTTAATGTCACTTTTTGTAATTGAATAATTAAATTTATATTACTTTTTTTAAGGACCAAATTAATATTACTTGTATGTTTGGATGATTAATTTGAGTGTCTATATAAAGAAAATATTTTAATATATAAAGTTTCAATAATCAATCAAGGGCAATTGATTTAGTAATTTATAAATAATATTTTTTGTTAAATTATATAAATAATATTTTGAATCTTTAGTCCTGACATAAATAAATTATTTTTGGTTAAATTTAAAAAAATTAATTAATTAAAATGTACATAAGTTGATTCCAACACTATTTAACTACAAAGCTAGAATATAACTTTTATCGATTTTGACTTCTTTTAAATGGGACTTTAAATATTTAAAAGTAATTGAATACTATGATAAAAGTATGTGCTGTCCAATACCCAAAAAAAAAAAAAAATGTTCATGAATTAAGATCACAAGCGTTATGCCCATGAATTAAGTTGTGTCATTTAATGAAAAAATTAATATTTTCACTTAAAATTAAGTTTTATGGGAATTAAGTGACAAATAAATCTTCATGTATGAAAGTTGAGAAAAAAAATTGATTAAAATAATAATAATAATTTAAACAGTAAAAAAATTAGTATCATGTAATTAAATAATAATATAAAAAAATTTACATTAATAATTAATTAAAATTAAATATTTATAAAAATACTTATAAATCAACTACAAATAAAGAATTCCAATAAAAATTAAATTCAATTTTTTTGAAAATATGCAACTTGATGTTGTTACCCACATTAATAACACACTCAAACTTTTAACATTTAATAATGATTGATGTTAAATTCTCCTAAATAATTAGTTTAATAATTTTTATAATTACTTAATAAAAAATATATGCGTATTTAATATATTTAAAACTCAAAGAATATTTAACACTTTTTTATTAAGTAATAAAAAATTATTAGGCTAATTTTTGTACGAAAATCTAATATATTTTTTACAACAATGATAAAGGAGCATATTTGTTGCGAGCCAATTAGTTCCATTAATTTTTTTAATTCAATTGAGATTTTTACCTTATTTCACTTATTAAAGGATGTGTTCAGAATCAATATAATTTAATTTTATATATAAAAGAAATTTTTTATTTAAAACATTATAATTAAAAAGAAGAGAATTTGAGTATATTTAAGTAAAATTTATTTAAATTTACTCTTCTACTCTTAATCATTTATTTAAAAATAAAAAAAAATTATTAAAAAAGGTTAAAAAGGTAAATTTTTTAAAATAAATCAATTCAATTCTTTTTTTTTTGTATTTCAAATATAAAATTTAATTTCAAAATCAATGTAAATCATAATTTTTATAATGAGTTTCAAACAATTAATTTTTTATTTTAATTTAATATAACTCAAATTAATTCAATTAAATTCTAATTTTTATGATTTCAAATACATCCAAAAAGTAAAATTGATTATTTATGTCATGATATTTTGAAAACTCAAACAAATTAACTCTGAACATTAAATTGAGAAGAAATATTTGTAAGAGGATTAAGGTTAAATCAAAGGATTTAAATACTATTTACCATCTTGTTAAAAAGATATAGATATAAATTTTTTATATGTAGAGACCTATCATAATAGATTATAAATTCATTAATTATATTTAAATTTTTTTATGTCTCTATCTCTTTAACAGAATACTCTTATGTTATTTTAATAATAAATTAAAATTTTGATCCTAAATCAAATTATTTACATTTTTAACTTTTTTTATTTAAACTTTAAAGGTATTTGAAATAGTGTTCGGAAAGAGATAGGGCTGCCACTGTACAACCAGAAGAGATGGAATTTCAAACCCAATAAACATTCCGGCTAGCACATTCATGTTCGGATTATAACTTATTTTGCATTTAAAATAATATATAATTAAAATTTTATTTAAAATATTTAAAAAAATAATTTTTTTAAAAATTAAATTTTATTAAACATACACTCAGTTTCCTTTTGAGGAATAATAAATAATCACTTTGCTGGCACTATTTTAGAGGTATATGTACATGTTTGACAACAGTTTATTTTTAAAATAAAATTATTTTTTTAAATTTTTTTAATAAAATTTTAATTATAAATTATTTTAAATATAAAATAAGTTAATATAATAATTTGTGACCAATACTAATAAGATGAGTTTCCATTACAAATGCAACACACGTCATTACAGCTTTTGATCTTCCTTCAAATGGGTCCAGAATATCCATCTTTAAGCTAGAAGCCCGTGTGTATATATATATATATATATATATATATATATATATATATATATATATATATATATATATATAGGCATTTCAATAGATTAAAAAAAGGGATTATTTATATGGGTATTCAGTATTCTGTATTCATATCTTGAGTCTTGTGGCAATAACATTGTCAATGAGTTAATTTTGGTTTTGTTATTATTATTCCAAGCAAATTATATATATATATATAGGCATTTCAGTAGATTAAAAAAAGGGATTATTTATATGGGTATTCAGTATTCTGTATTCATATCTTGAGTCTTGTGGCAATACATTGTCAATGAGTTAATTTTGGTTTGGTTATTATTATTCCAAGCAAATTCAGTGGTGGTTGAGAAGTACACGTCATAAACAGAGGTTTCTATTATATACATTCGTTTTAGTTTTTCTTTTATAACATAATATGAACAAGGAAAAACATTATATCTAAATAAATACTGAAATGTATGTATAATCTCTTTATAATAATATAGTATCTTTTCTAATAACTTTATAATAATATAATATAACAATAAATATGGATGTTCCCATTTGGTCTATTTCGTTTTCTTCATTAGCTTTTAGAATATTTTTTTTTTAAAGAAAGAGACTGCTTTTTTTTTGTTCAAAAATGAACAACGGGGCGTGGTTTTTGACCATTGTACAGGTGGGGACACCACTCCATCGAAGATTGGGTGCCCATCGGTATAACCCTAAGACATTATTTTTATATTACAATTTATATTATTAAATATAACTCACGTGAATTATAGGGACATTAATTTCTTCTCACATTGGCGTTAATTATATATATATATATATATATATATATATATTAAGAAATTACATATACTTTTTTATTTTATTATTTATAAAAAATAATATAAAAATCATATATATAATAAAAAATAAATATATTTATTAAACAATAAAAAATATTAGATATAAGAATAATATATAAAATAAAAAATATGATTGTAATGTATCAAACAAAAAAAACTTAAAATGTAAGAGGGTTTCATACTCAACCTAAGAATTAATGGTGGCCTAGAATGTTCTTTCTTCTATTTGGGTCCCAAGAGAAGGGACCGACGGCGGCCGCCAAAACTTACCGAATCGCACTTTCGAAGTGTCCTCAAATTGACCATAACAATTCCTTCAAAAGACTAATAGTCAGTTCACACGCGTCACTACAACATTGCTCGGATGAGTAGAAAAGAGAGTAGAGAGAAAATAGAAGAAGAGAAAATGAGAGAAAGGAGCTTCAGCTTGGTCAACAAAAAACAAGCAAGAAAAGAAAGAAAAAAGTGATACTGAAACCACAAAAAAAAATTTCTCTACATAGGGGAGAAAATTGCCTTCCGGGAGGGATTGACTAAGTCGGGGTGTGTAGTCCACTAACTTTTTAAAATTTTTTATTATTATATAATTAGGTTACTACTTTTATGTTTAAAATTTTGTATGTGTTGATCACCAAAAAAAAAAAATTGTATGTGTTACTTTCACTTATAAGATTTACTAAGTAATTTTTATTTTTTAATTATTTTTTTTCTTTTTTTTTTCATTTAAGTAATAGAAAAAATATATATTTTTATTTTCATTTTCTTTCTTTTCATTTACTTTTTCTATCCAAGCAAAGAGACATGGACTGCTGAGCATATACACTTTTTGTTTTTTGTTTTTTTGTTTTTGGATCAAGCTGAGCATATACACTTGAATTAACATCGAGGTGGGTAAATTCAAGACAAATTAAGTAAGTTTAGGGGGGGGGGGGGGGAAATGGCATAATGAGCATGAGTGGAACTACTCCCACAACCTACACAAATACAAATATGAAATATGCATGACTTTGTTTGCAGAAGGTTCATCTAATAAACAGTCAAACATCAGAGACTTATGTTTTTTTGTTATTTTTAGTATTGTGGGAACAGCTTTGCTCAATGGCAAATAGGGGACTGAGATGGGCAATTAAATTTATATCATTCATAGATGAGAGCATGAGTAAGCAGTTACTTGATCAATAGTATAAACTAGTTTATGTAACCGTGAATTTCACCGGTATTTTTAAATTTTTTATTTAATTTATAGTAAATATTTTTTCATTGTTTCTTTATGTTAATGTTATTATAATTTTGGGTCGATGTTTTATACATATTTAGATAATTTTGTGTTTAAAACACATCTATTCTTTTTTTTTCATTTCTTAGAATATCTACTTCTTTCAATGATATTTACTCAATATGAAATGAAATCTTTATCACTAAGGTCAATTCTTAAAAAAATTCGAGTCTCTTTCACTCAGATATATGTTAGTGCAGTTATTCTTTAAAATAATAAAAAATAAATTACTCAAATATATACATTAACTTCTAATCTTCATTAAACAAATTACTTAATTAAAATATCCAAACATAAAGTATTAATTGATTTATAAAAATACTAATATAAACGCAGCTCCTCAAATTATCAAAATAATATAAATCATGAACAAATATTTCAAACCTAAAAGAATATTTTAAAATTAATATTGCTATCAAACATATTAGGGTTAAATTTAACTTGTCTACCTGTATCTTGTGATTTGGAGAGAGACAATTTTTTTTTTTAGCAGAAAGGGTGACATTATTTTTTTTGTGAACATAAATTTAAGTTGAGAGGAAGGCTCATATCAATTTAGGATTAGGGCATACCTTGAACTTATTAAACACTTACATAAATACAACATACTAATGGAAGAACTTAAGAATTAAATTCAAGTCATAGTGAAGTATGCATAAGCGGAATATGAACCAAGTGAGCCAATCCCTGTTAGTGAGATGATATCATTTTACTCCATGTGATTTTGTCTTTATCACTTTACCTCATGTATTTTCATTAGCAACATTTTTGCTAGCTTACTGTGTCTTTTTTAGCTATATTAACTAAGAATGATTATATATATATGATATAATCCATTAAACAAATTGAACAAATACATTTATAATGTAGAGAAATGACATACATTTATAATAAAAAAAATTTAGTTCAACTATTCATAGGTTTCCTCTTAGAAAAAAAAAGCTTCATCGCTATTTTGTTTAAAGTCTAATTTTTAGTAATGGAAAAATAATTTTTGGAAGAATATAGGAATCTTTAATAGATATATAGTAACTTTCATTAGTTAAAATTAAATGAAATGTAGTCCAAACCAAAAAAATGAAATCACAGGGAGGCAAAAATTTTATTGAAACCAATTACATTAAGATAAAGTGACAAAAATCAAAACTATAAGATGACAAAATGGCAAAAATAATAATAGAATTGCCATTGCAAAGATTAGTTAGTGGCTGGCCAAAGTTGACGAAAAAAGAAAAAAAAAAGTTGAAGTGAGAAAATATAAATAAAAAACAAAAGAAGAAAAAAAATAATAAAAAAGGATCAATTGAAAACGAAAGGTCTAATAGGACATGATGAACAATTATAAAGGCAGCCAGGCAGGATTTTGGATCTTTGTTCCTTGAAAATACAAGTATGGTTACTTGAACAAATAAAGAGCAAGTAAGAGGGAAAGATTGACAGAAAATGAAATGCCCAGTGTGAAAGCAAGGAATGCTCGTCTAAGTAAGAAATTAATGAAAAACATTTTAGGCGAATTGAACTCACGGTGACCAAAAAAGAAAATCTATTAACAATAGTGTGTATTTGAATTAATTTATTTTATATTTAAAATAATTTACAATTAAAATTTTGTCAAGAATTTTTTTTGCAAAAAAGAAATTTTATCCTTAAAATAATTTGTTATCAAATATGCATATAATAATAATAATAATAACAATAATAATAATAATAATTTGGACACATTACATCATTAGTGATTAAAGTATCTGGAATCAGTCACATTAGGTCTATGCTATAGTGAGTGCAGGCAAGTGTGCCTTTTGTGCCAAACCTTTGGTCGAAGGTTATGTGATGCGGAACACTAGGTTTGAATGACATTCACAGAAATCATGAGTTGTGGGAAGAACATGGAGACAGTCCAACTCGAAACCAGATGGTTTTCACCTTTTTTTTATAGATTTAATTTTAATTTATTATTAATATAAAAAAAATTATATTATTATTCAATTACATGTGATTATATTATTAAAATTATTTAGCTTTTTTGATAACTACTATTGTAGTTAACTTATTTATTAATTTGATAATATATAATTAATTAATAGTATAAAATTTTTTATAATAATAATAAATTAAAATTAAACTCTTTTCTTAGTGACTAGTTTATATTCATAAATTGCAAATATACAAGAGATTATTCATTAGTCAAATTGCTTTGCAGCTGGAAGCCACAATAGGCAGCTCACTAGGACACTGAATGAGAAAATTATTATTGCACTTTTTTTTAAAAAAAATTGTTCTTTGTAATTTTACTCAATTTAAATTTTAAAATTTATAATTTTTTTAGATATTAATCTTTATAATTTTACTTATCTAGATTTTAATTCTTGAAAGACTAATATTTTAATAATTAAAAACTATAAAGACTAATTTTTTGTGAAAAATAAGGATTAATACTTTTATAAATATAAAAAATTATAGAAAATAAAATTTAAATAAGTAAAAAATATAAGGACTGATACTTTAACTATAAAGATTAAAATTTAAATAAATAAAATCATAAAGATTGATATCTTAAAATATATTACAAGGATCAAAATCTAAATTAAGTAAAATTATAAGAACTAATTATTTATTATAATTTTTTTCTCTTTTATAAAACTTTCCATACTATTTTTCTTTAGGCCAATCGTAGAAATTAAAATTGTGTGAAATTTACAGCGAAAAAAAATTGTAAGCAAATATCAAGGTCCCGCGTAATAAAATACCTAATTTGTTTTTTTTCCCCTTTTTCTTCAGCTGAGAAGTACAGTTTAGCTCGCTTCACCTTTTGGAGGCTGTGGGGTTTGAGCTTAAAATGGAAGCTTTTAATTTCATGCAACCAAACACCATGTTTTTCATGTTTGATTTCATGTGCAAGAAAATTAGCAGGATCCACAAGCAGATAGAAAGAAACAGTGCCGGTGGCGTTGTTCCATGTACCTTCAGTAACCTTTTTAATGGGGCCATCGTTGAAACCGAAAACGATTTAGGGACTGCTTTATGTTTTAGATTTTACGGGGTGTATAATAAATTTTGACATTTAAGAATTGATTTTAATAATCGTGTAACTTGTTTGTATGGGTTTTCATATCAATTTTTACAAATTTCTATGATGTAGAATTGATTACGAGAGAAGTAAGATTTTCTTACCTATCTAGTAAATAGAATTGATTCTATATATAACACCCATAAACTTTTCAAGATATATATATATATATATATATATATATATATATATATATATTTCAAAAATAATTCTACTTTACAATTACACATCATCTGAACAAAATTAATTTTTATAAACTAACTTTTGAAATATCATTCTCAAAAATAAATTAATTTTTTAAAATTAATTCTTTAAAAATTAAAATTTTTAACATAAATTCTTTTAAAATCAATTCAATTAAAATCTAAAACAAACCTATAATGATCATGGTAGTATTAAAGGGCAGAAGCATACAAATGCCCTTGAGTCTTTCCCTAAATGCTTGTGGCAGGAAGTGCACCGCTTAGTATTGTGGATTCCTTCCTTCAACTTCGTTTGGTTACAAATAGATATGCCAGCATTCATAATGCAATACATGATAGACACGAAATTCATGGACACCAACACACCCAACTTGTTCTGTTTGCACCTTGATTGAGTTGATGCTTGCAAGCAAAGCCGAAAGCTGTTGCACGAAATTTACCAAGTCGTTACTTAATTATATATGATGGGATTCCATTCCTTCAATTATTGTACTCTGGCTTTGACTCATTGCCCTCCCTACACTAATGGAAGCTGAGATTTTTAAAGTCATTTTTAATTATTATTTGATGTTGAGTATAGTTTTTTTTATTAAAATTTATAAATTTAAATGGTTTTGGTTAACGTTAAATTAGCCTGTAATAAGTAAGTTGGTAGCAATGATGACTTTATTTTGTGAAGAAGTTAAAGAGCTCATGTAGTAAAGAGACTCTTCTATATATTGTGTAGCAAATATCAATAAAAAGGGTGTTAAGCTTTTGTTGCAATATTCTCCAGCAATATTCTCCTCTTCTCTACTCTGTTTTACTTCATATACAGCTCCATATTTTTTAACACACACTAGTTAACTTTTGCAATCCGTATGAATGTTTCAATCAAGTTAGAATTTTTTTTTTTAATTTCAAGCTGGGGAAAGTGACTTTAAATGCTGATTTTTATATAGGAAAAAGAGCATAGATCTCTTAAATTTTTAGTCATTTGTAAATAAACATTAAATTTTAAAATTATCTTAATTAGTACCTAAATTATAATAATTATATAAATCAACTCTTTTATTCATTTTTTATTCACTTTAAATCTTTTTTTATTCAATTTAAAATAAATAAAAAGTGGATGAAAAGGTTAATTTGTGTAATTGTTATAGTTTAAGTACTAATTAGGACAATTTTAAAGTTTAAGAGTTTATTTATAAATGACTTAAAGTTTAGAGAATTTACATGCTTTTTTTTTATAATTAAGGAAATATGAAGAAGCATTGAGTTAAGAGAAATGTTACTTATACATAATACTTTCCTCACATTGCTCATATAACATCGATCAACGCTGTTCTTTTCTTCCCTCTTCGATCTCCTTTTTCTTCATAAAATCAATCACCATGAGTACTAATTAGATTATGGTAGTCAATTGTTTCAATTTCCATAGGGACCATAGACTTTCACTTGATAATGACACTGCGGAGCCTAATAAAGTTGGCTTGCATGAATGCTTTGGCACAATAGTAGTTCATGAAAGAGTTAGTCAATATTACTGGTGACTTCATGGTAGAACGATCGAACCATTTTCAAGTCACTCGTGGTCATTTTCTTAAGAAAAGCAGGATTAATAAAGAATAAATAACGGTAGAGTTTATTTATTAGTGTGTCAAAATCAATCAGAATAATATTGGCACAAAATAGAATTCTATTCAAGTCCTGTATTCTTACAGCCTTGCTGAGAGAGAGTAACATGGGTAGGTGCTTTTAGCTATTTCAGTCACTGCACTGCAGAGACATGTGTTGAGCTTAAAAATTAGAGTATGGGCAAATATCCTCGAAGGGGAGATTCTAATATACTCTAAACGCATTATTTTCATATTAATCATATTATGAAATGTACCTTAATTATTAAATATGAATTGTTAGATTAAATTTAAAAAGTGATCTGAATTCTTAAGAGTAATACTTCCAAAGTATGCAAGAAATGCTCTGTCAAATGAAAAAATGACAGGAGGAGAAGACGGTTAAGTGTATGTGTGTGTGAATTTATTTTTTTTTCAAAGTGATGATTTCTTAATTAAGAATGCCATTTTTTTTGTTTTTTTGTTTTTACAAAATATGGGACCTATAATTTACATCATGCTATAAAGAATTCGAGTAATTTTTGAGACATGTGGTTAAATATTAACCATTCATTATTAGAGATATCAGTATTCTTATAAAAATAAAGAGTATTGAAAGAATCTCCAGAAAAATATGATTTGTTCCAATAAGAGGCTAATTGTGGATTAAGCATATTGGGTGAAGGACAAAACATATATTAGGGGCTCCAAACCTGAGAGGAAGTCTTTATGTGGAACTCATGCCTTTCAATTTGTATGAGATTAAGTTGGGAATCTTAGGATCCTTTCCCAACTGGGGGAGCAGTAGATCTTGCGTAAACAATGTAGGCTAAACGGTTAAGTATTTCATCAGCACAGGCAATGAACTTTAGATACAAGCAACTTGCAAAAGCATATCAAATCACTATCTAGTTTCATGCATCATTCTCACTTCCTCTGTGTATTTTGTCCTCTTCACATTCACTCTCTGAATAAGCTGGCCGTTGAAGCAAGTGACCTATATTTCGAGTAGTCTATGACTCACACTTATCAATACCTGACCTTAGGATATATCATTCGCATTTTGCCAAATATTCCTTAATTTAAATGGTTAAATTTTTTACCAAGACTCTTGAAGCTTCCACCTGACTTGAGCCTTCATCTCAAGCAACCAGAAATAACCATCCAACTCAGAGCCTTAAGCCGCTGTGTGGGGCCATGCAGAGCACCATCCTACCCAGTAGTGGTCTCCTCTATTTTTGAAAATACTACTTTCCTATCTATGCCAGTGCTCCTTCACGTCATGATTGGTTATGTCTCTGCTTTGTTGAAAGCAATCTGCACTTAAATAAGGTAACCACACGATGAGAATCAATCTGCGTTATGAGCTAGAACACTAGAATATAAAAGACATCCCATTATGGATGTTGCATAAGCGCTCATTCAAAAGTTATAATTGATGACAAAGATATAACTTTATTTTCTTATAGCTTTTTAGAAGTGCTACATGCATTAAGGGGATGCATTCATTATAAGCAACATGGATAAGGATGTTAAGTTCAAAAATCTTAAAAAAATATGCTGATCATATAAAGCCAACAATTAGGTACCATAATTTGTATCATTGGGTGGAAAAGTGAGACAGAATGTTTTGTTTGATATGGAGTTGGAACATTAAATATCAATGATATTTGATTATTAGTATACATTTTGAAATATTATTTTTAAAATAGATAAATTCTTTCGAGTTACTTTCCTTTTACAAATTTATTTAACCTGTTGAGTTCCACAACCTTGATTTTACCTGCTAAATGAATATTTCAGGCAACTTTGTACGAATTTATAAATATAATTATGGATAACAATTTGTTCATTGTTGATTTGTCAAGAATCTGGGGTTAGATTTCAGATAACAATTTGGAAGACTAAGAGCATCTGGAAGAGAGAAAAGTTCTTCCTTTCTGTGGAAGAATATGTTTTGAGGAGATTGCAGCTCTATATCCCTGATGTGCTATAACAAGCCAAGTCAAAATATAATGAGAAATTGTTTATTTCTGTGAAGCATGAAAAGAAATGGTAAATAGAGGAACTTTTTGAATCCATGAAATGGCTCATTCACTAACTGATGAGAAGGGACAGTTGTTAATCATCACATCCAATGACCAAACTGAAAGTATACAGATGTCTACCCAGGGGAGAGTTTTTTCACTCACAATGAAGCACTGACTTATAAATATGGCCAAACGCAATACAGCATGCAGCAAGATAATTTAGTCCTCTTTTAAGGGTTAGTTTGGTACAACCAAACAAAATGGGGACAAAGAATGGACAAGTTTTTCATAATTTTCAGCCCCATTTTTAAGGGTGAAAATAAGAGTTAGATTTCAAGAGGTAAGTTTGGATAAATGACCAAGGCAATGGGGGAAACAAACAGCTAGCTACTTAACCAAGCATGACATTTTACAAATCTTTCAATAGTAACTTACTCCAAGTTCCAGAAATGGCATATGACTCTGGGCCGATCATATAGAACTGAGGAAGCTACTCAATCAAAGGGATTCAAATTAACCTTTCTTGTTGAATCTTTATCAAGTGTAGAAAATGTGGTACCTGAAAACACAGGTAGACAGCAAAAATGCCTAAGACTAGGCACTCCACAAATCCAAAAGCTATGCTAAGTTGCTAACATCTTCTTGGTAGCAGACTGTCACTCCCTGAAAAACTATTTCATGTATTGGCCCCTAATTAGAACAGCTTTCAATGTTTGTCTAGCTTTTCTTCTAACTATATTTCTTTTCTTTTGTGCCCATCTCTACACAGTAATATGAAGCTCCAGCAACATTTTGATATGTGATAGATCTTCAATGTTGAAGAATCATGAATCTGTCACTACAGAATCATCTTCCACTGCCCACATTTAAGTCACTAATGAAATTTAACATAACAGAAACATCTTGATAGCAAAAAATAGATGGTATTCTTAAAATCAAATCCCTGCTCCATAAATATCTCAGTTATCCTACTGTTTTGAGGAACAAGATAGTGAAGAAACAAAACCATCCTGTGCACTGTTTTTCATCTTTTGCAATGCCATCAAATAGACTGAGAAGAAGTGGTTACCATGAGAGCAAAGAACATTCATGACATAATTGTAACACAGCCCACGAAAACGAAACAGCTGAGGTAGAGCCTCAGAGAGCCCAAACTTTCATCCTTTAACAGTACGGAATCCTTTAGCCTGTGTTGAAACCCAATGAAAAGTCTGTATCAAATATATATAAATCACTCCAAAAAGGAGAGAATAAAAATAAAATTCCTACAACATTGTTAAAAAAAAAAACTTTTAGTGTGTCAACCTGTGTCACTTCAAGGTCAGCCTTCAATTCCCAGGTTCTGATTGCATAAGCAATCATGGAGTGTATTTCCTCTAAGATTACGGCTTTGATTGTAAAATGAAGAGGACGAAGGCAACATCAACAACTAAACATTATCTCCCTAGTTAAGTCGATTACATTATTCAATCTACTTCATTGGTATATACTAAATACCAAAATTTTAATAAAATCATTTAGAAAAAGATTTTTTCTTTAAATGGTTTCTCCTTTCTTGACTCTTCCTCTACCTCTTTTAATCAAATTATTCATCTATTTGATTATTTTTTTTTTCATTGATCTTCTTTTCACACGACCAAATCCCCTTATGCAAGCTTTTGTCATCTTCTTTCAATAAGTGTTATCTAACTTTATTCTAGATGCATTGATTGCTAATGTTATGTTCAAGAGGAGGAAGGCATGTCTATAAAATACAGAAAATTTAGAAAGGAAGAGTGTGTTCTTATTACTTATTACAGTACAGTTGAAGAGGTGTGAAAAATGACTACAAGTCTATAACTATATACGACGCACGTACCTGTCATGGTGTCTGTTCATCCCCTCCAAAACAAAGGATAGAAGATAGAAGAGACCGTGCGATGAGAACAACTAGGTACTAGTTTGCCTGTCAAAATTCAAACTTGAACATCAAAGCCACCAAATTGCGTGCCTTTTGGATACTGCAAACCAAAAACAAAGCTTTGACCTTTGAACCTGTAGAAGCATGATCCCATTCCCATACCCACCAAATTGGTCTTTAATAAGGAATTACGTTCGCTAAGGATCCTTGAGAGAGGCCCTTCCTGCGTATACCATCAATACATGCTGCATAAATTTTTTGTATCATACTAAAGACTAATCATAGCCTGAAGCATAGGCATTAAAATATGCATAACTAGCACTACAAAGGAAGTATTTTTTTTTTTTTTAACCTAACAATTGACAACGGAATTACATCCATGTAAATGGGGATTGGTATCACTAAGCCACCTCCTGGTTTGTTTTAGCATCAAATTACTAAACATAAGCAAATTTTGTAATTTAATACAACTCCAACTTAAAGGACAACTCTGAGATATAACATTCTGCTTATGAGAAACTTGACTGAGAACCAAATAGTCACAGACGATGACATACTTTCTCTGGAAATTGTTTTGCAAGCTCTATCAGCAGAAGACGGCCAGCTTTTAGTTGTGCACGTCCTTAATAATTTGCCAAGTACTGTAGCCCCAGTTTAAGTCATACCAACATTAACATTACGTGGAATGATTATATCTTTCCATGTATCAAAGGCACTCGTGTCTCTCTTATCAGTCCGATCCCCATATGCTGAAATGCCAAATAACAAACTTTTAGTCCAGAGAGCCTCTTGAATGGACATCATACATCTAAGCATTATGTACTTCTGCACCTCAACAGTTAACCGCCAAATGTAGTAAAATTAAATTATTTTTTTTTGGAAATAATAAAATTGAATATTTAGGTCATACAATTGAGGTAGATGTATCTGTAACCTGCTAGCCTAAAGGTTGCTGCCATAGAATTATTACAATTACTAGTCAGAGGTTTAAGCCTCTACTGATGGTGTATTGAAATTACAATTCTTCAAATTTAGAAGGGGGGCCACTTTTCCCTAATTGGATGTTCGCTTTGTTAAATTTCTCCCTATGGGATTTTTCTAGTTGGAGTGGGTCGAGGATGATCGCTAGCTGTATATGCATTAGATTTCACATAACAAGAAATGGGATTGAGTTGAATGATGTAAGTGTTGTCACCTCTAAGGCTGCTGCTCTGTTTCACGGTTAGTCTAGCACTCTAGCTACAATTGATTCAAGAATTTTTATCTTATTTTACTGGCTTACATAGGCTGCGTTTTGTCTGTGATTGAAAGGGCAGGTGTGAGCAGTCATTGTGCTCATGAAATTTGGGGGAGGTCAGCAATTATTCATGTTTATTTCCATGATTTTGGTGGTTCTGTAGTTATATGGACAGTGGAGTAGAACGTAAAAACAGAAGGGCAGCTCAATGCACTAGGTTCCCACCAAGTGCAGTACAATATAGTATTAGAAAAATATTCAGTTGGTTAATCTGGTAGTAGGAATTAGTGGGATATATAAAAGAAAGACAAAAGAGAAAGAACATATTATACGTATGTACAAGTTTTAAAATAGTATATTATATGTGTGCACACACTTTCTGCTTATTTCTTTTTGACCTTCAATTGATAGCGGCTTGAATCAATTTTCTGGGCTTCCAACGAAAATAAATGAATAATCAAGCAAATGAAGTAGTGAGGGTCCTCAAGGAACTAACCACTGAACAGATTTCTACCAAAGCATATTCAAAGTACAGCTATTAAATTAATTTGCATATTCAAAGTACATATTATTATTGTTTGGCTTAATTAAGTTTTTGGTCTCTACATTTTTATTTTGTGTTCATTTTAGTCTTACTTTTTCAATTTGTTCAGTTTTAGTCCTTCAATGTACCAATGACATCCAATGTTGTCCTCATGGTGAATCCACCATTCAAATTATTCTATTAAATGGTGACATGTCATGTTGAAATTATTTTCCATTCAAAGACTATCCACATCAGCCATTGTTTGACACATCACCAATAACAGAATAATTTGGATGGAGGTTTTCCATAAGGATAACGGTGGATGTAATTGGTGAATTAAGGGACCAAAATGAACAAATGTAAAAAGTGAGATTAAAATGAATATAGAGTAAAAATATAGGGACTAAAAACTTGAACTAAACCTGATTGCTTTTTCAGGTTTGACACTTTGTTCTGATGCACTTAATTAGAAACCATGTGATAATTAATATGCTACAAGTACAAGGTAACCATGTTAGTTGGTCCTTCGGAAAGCTAGATTATACTCATGTACAGTTATTAAATACATTTCACTCTAGACAATCATACTTATGTTCATATTTTTAAATAGTATATTACAACATTTTGATTTCCAATATTGGTTTGTTCACAGCATGGATAGCTCAACTTGATGCATGCAATGAAGAAAATTGTGGCTATGTCAGGTTATGTTTTTGGAGAAGTAGAATAATTTCACATTGATGATGTTCATGGTTTGTACAGTTTTATTAATTGAAGGAAATTGAAAAAGAAAAAAAAAAGGAAAACACAAGATCTAAGTGAAAAGTGTTTGATGAGAGATGCTAATTTTCATAGGATTATGTTTATTCACAGATTCAGCATGTGTTGAAAATTGTTTAATGGATAGGGGAGCATTCAACAAGTCGATTGAGGTGCTAAAAAGGGTTGGTTAGGTTAGAGCCAACTAGGAATATGAGTGTGGAGGAGATGGTTGCAATTTTTTTCAATATCTTGGCACGTGATGTTAAGAATAGGATCATTCAAAAGACATTTCGTGAGGTCTGGAGAAAATGTTAGTAAGCAATACAATAATGTGTTACTTGCTGTCTTAAGGTGCCACAAGGAGTTGCTTAAATAGAACGGATGAAAAATGGAAATGGTTCAAGATATTTGATTAATACACAAGTACCCCGGTTACCTTGTTTTAATAATTATATAATGAATTTAATACCTTGTTCTAATTTCTAGAATTACACAAGAGCTCTAGATGGAACTGTGAATGCCCTAGAGGCAGAGAAGCCTAAATACAGAACCAGAAAGGGTGAGGTTGCTACCAATGTGCAAGGAGTTTGTTCTCAGGATGGGAGGGTTCAGCTGGGAGGGAAAATATCAAACGGGAGATTTACACCAATCTATTCCACAAGCATCTCTGTTTCGATATAAGTTTAAACCTTTGTCTAATATTTTCACTTAAAGCACATAAAAAGTAGTGAAATAAACGATTTCATATTCAATGGTTTGTTTACGGTATGCCCGTATCAACTACCATATCATAGTTTGTTAAAGTATTGCCCCATTGTCACATTTGTGTTGTTTCCCAGTCATTACGTTTGTTAATCTGTTCCCCAGCTTGTTCTCCATTGTAAATAATTCCGTTTTCTACATTGTTAAAGACATGACTCGTTATACAAAATATGCAGTTTGGTTCATAAACGTCATTTTTAGTGTTTAATGTCTAGCATGCAAACAAAACTTGTTAAAACTGTCATGAGAAGAAAAAGTGTACCTCTGGAGTAAGAATAATGGAGCGATTTACATATGTGGCCCAAGATTTGAACAAGTGAGCTCCATCTCCACTGGAAAACGAGAGAATTGACAAGAATGTATTAGCTAAAAGAAAAGCCTACCGATATTTAAAGCCACACGTTGTGCAGGAAGAAAGAAATCATGTCAGTCACAGAAACATTAATATTGGAGCTTGTTCTTATACGGCATGTAAAATTATCCTTAAGATCCATAATTTCAATAACAGCAAATCACTCACAAAAGATTGAAGAACTTTTTCAACAAGTACTAGGTGGAGCAAAAAAAGCTTATTAACCTAATTTACTGCCATGAATTTCCATGCCTTATTTGAGAAACCAAAATTCTCTTCAACTGAATAAGCCAACTTAAAAAAATTATACTGACCTCTAAGTTACTTCTTTTTTCAATTTATCATAATGCCATACATAAAATATTTACAAAAGAAACTATTTAATGCATTCATCATATCACAACAAACAGGATGCTAATAAAATCTTTAGCATAGTGGTGAGAGTGGAGCAAGAGGGTTGGCGACCAAGAGAGATAGAGAAAGACAGATCAATTTAGTGACGCCATGCTTCTTCATACACTTTGAATCCTAACAAGTTATCCTTTTCATAACGTAATTGTCTTGAAGTTTCTTAATGGTATGTTTTACATAAATGTATTCATACATCTAATCTAATCACTTTAAAAAATGCTTGCCATGTTTTTTCAGTATGCAAAAATAAATAACTAGCACTGGCCATTTTCTTCTTTTTACCTGGGGAAAACAAATATGTGGTTGCAGGCCTCCAGATAACCGAAAATATGGCATTTGGCTTAAGGACCTGAGGCTCAGATAGAAGAGTTCACACCTTAGTCTCTTTCCTCTATGCATTTAAAACAAAGTGAATGCAATTTCAATCTAAGGAAATGAAGAATTACTTTGACATAAGGTCTGGTTAATTTCTTTATCGTTAAGGCCACCCATCATCCGAAGCACATTTAACATATGATGGGACAAAGAATAGATCTGCTTCCTCCTTCTTTCGTGTCCGATATCTTGATTGTAGGAGTAACTTGTGTATTTTGACCTACAATTCAATTTTACTGTAAGAGAACTCAAAAGGTAATTCTAACAACATACCAGTTGAGTAGAACAATGTGGTGATTAGCAGAAAATTTTAAAGCTCTTTCAGAAGATAAGGCTAAAAGCTCTCATATAGCATGAATAAGGTAATAGTGCTATGACTTCCCTTTGGACAAATAATTGGCTCTCTAAGTTTGGCCCTAAGATTAAAAGATTACACTAAAGCTCTTATAAAGCATGAAATAGGTACTGGTGCCTTCAAGAGATGAATTGGCTGTATACAAAATATATTATCTTTAAGTTTTTCCTAAGCTTGGAAACTAAAAGTTTCTTCCATAATAAAAAGATGGTCATTGGTGCTGGCCTCCTGCCAGAGTCAGATGCTCTGGTTGAAGTCTAAACTAATGTGTACCAGCCACGGCATGCTGACATAGAGCGGTCTATATGGCAGCTGCCTTCCAAAAATGAATATGGTTGCTCCAAAACCCGGAATACTTTGAGAAGAGAAGAAAATGAAGTCCTTTCAATGAAATATAATTATAAACAATGGAATGCTTTAAATGCCGGATGGCCTTCTATTGACTAAAGATACATTGTTATAGGCTTACAGCCCAAGAGCCGCAGCTGAAGTAGGCATTAAGTCTCTTTAGAAACTCCTTAATCCTCAAAACCAATCCTACTCAAGGCTACTTTGCCTAAACTAGCCTATGCCTCCTCTCCCCACTACACTAGCTCATTAAACGGCCTCCTTTGTAAACCAAAAAGATTAACAAAAAATTGTTATAACATAGATAGAAGTAAGTAAACCAAAAGATCTTTTTCCCCTAGCTCTTATAAACTTCAATTATTCTCCATAGCCTATCTCTCCTTTGAACACACATGAAGCAGCAATGTATGCCACACAACAGACCTAAGTGCCTTCACAAATTCACAAACTTTTACAATGTGGCAACACGCAGAGGGAATTAGGATAATCTAATAAAATCACTGTTGCACAACAAGGAAAGGGAATTACCTGAGTGCCCCACTGGCCTTTCAAGCAAGCCTCCTCTGTGATCTTACCGTCCCTTCCATACATCAAGGCCTTCAAACCGTCGATCTCTTCCGCATCGTACACGTAGATCTTGAGGGAGAGTTGGGAACCGTACCCTCTCTCCGGCCATGACTGGGGCCCAAGGCGCACCAGGCCCTGCGACGCGCGCACCTGGTCGGCGGAGAAGTCACAAGGAGCGAAGGAGTGGTCGAAGAGCCTCGTGAAGAAGAAGGTGGCGACGACGAGGACTAAGGATCCGATCCGGTGGGTGCGAGTGCAGAGAGTGTGATGGTGGTGATGAGGTGCCAGCGGTCTCAATTTGTTGCTCGCGCTCGCCATTTTCTGCTCTCTGAAGCAGTGGATGCTGCGGTAGCAGTAGCCAGCAAGTTCGTGCTAATGGGGAAAGGATCGAAAGAAGAAGATGCAAGATACGCCACCGTTTCGCTTCTGAACTGGGAAATGAGAATTATTATGGAGAACAAACAGAAACTCTGTAGAAACGAAAAAGTAGCGATAAAAGAACGAAATGTGGTTTTTTTTTTAAAAAAAAATTGTATTTAATATTTTATCAAGAATTATTTTGTAAAATTTTTCTACTGTTTGAAATTTTGCCACGGCTAAGCACAAACTTATTTTTAAAAAATTAAAAAAATTGGTTTGGAACGAGGATTTCATTTAGAAATTAAAAAAAATTACATTCTATCCAAAAAAAAATTATACAATCATTTGTTTAATATATTTCACTTATTAAACAAAAATTTAAATTTATTTTTTTAAAGTGTTTGACCAGGATTAAAATATATATTGAACCAAAAAAAATATATTAACATATATTTGTTTTAAAAATTTTTAATTTATATAAATATTAATTTTGTACAAAAAAATATAAATATCAGTTTATTTTATATCAATACTTATTTATGTCATGTGAGTTTTTTTTCTCTAACACACATAAAGAATCACATACTTTTTTTTTAATTTTTTAAAAAATCCTTTTTTAAATCAAATCCAAACTGATCCATAATTATGTATGAATATATATTTTATTTTATTTATTTTAAATACAATTATAATATCATGAATAACACATATTGAGTTTTGTTTAATGTTTACGGAAAAATAATTTCTTAATTAAATATTTTGTAATACTTTGATTATAATTTATTATTTTATTATTAGTTAAATCATAAATAATTATTTTTTCAAATGCACGAGGGTTTGGCTCAATGATAATAAATTAAAATTCTAGTACTATAATATTTATATGTAATATTAGAAGTTTAAATCTTATCAAATAACACTTTATATGAGATAATTTTAATACGAAGTTACACATCATAAAAAAATTATTTTTTAAATTATCTAGTTGAATCCATTTTTAGAAGATAAAATGTACACAAAATTTACTCCAACTTTGAGTCTCATACAATTTATTTCTTATGTTTTTGTTTATTCTTTTTTGTTTTTATAATAAAAAGTTTAGAAAGAAAAGAGATTATCGCATTTCAAAATTAAGACATATTACAAGCATACCATTAACGAGGGACTCTAAAAAAAAATGAATTTAAAACTTTTAAGAAGATGTAATTTGATTTTACCAGTTATATCAACTTTTGTTAATTGACTCATTCTTTATTTATTTTTGTTTAGCTAGTCTGCTCATTTTTAATTAAACATGCAAAAAATTCTCACATCCTACGAACATTTCTTTTGATAACAAAGGGGAAAAGACTAAGAGTAGGAACTCCCATTCCATTAAACAATAATAAAGTTTTCATATCACTAGGAGGGTTGTCCCAATAGCATCTCAACTCTTCTTGCAACTTGTGAACACATTTATTGACTTATCTAAATATGTGACATATCTCCACTTGCCAATCATGTCTTAGGAGAGTTTAAATTTGAGTTATCAACTGGCAAGTACCCGGTATCAATGGTACGTTTTCCTTTTTTTCATATTGAAAAAGAACAAGAGCTCTAGAATCAAGTTCCACCACGATCCTTTAGCCTTTGTTTGAATTGGAGAGAGAAAATGAAAAAAATAGAACCTGCAAAGAAAGAAAATGAAAAGAAGAGAAAGTAAAAAGAAAATAAAGAGAAAGAAAATAAAAAATAATATATTTTTTGTTTGATTATGTAGAAAAAAGAAAAAAAAGAAAATGCAATTATATCAAATGATTTATATGTCCTTATAATATAATATAATGTAACTATTGTTATTTTCTATTTTATACATGTCTAACACACTTTTTATAAAGTAGATAAATAAACTAATTTTGCAAAAAATATTAATATAAAAAATTATATTTTGATACCTAAATTATTATAAAAATGATTTATTTATTAAATCTTTTATTTTGGAATGAGAAGGTTACCTAACTACAAACATTCATCACATAAGAGTAAACTAATTTTACAAGAAATATTAATAAAAAATTTTAATTTTTGATACCCAAATTAATTTTAAACATGATTTATTTATTAACAAATAATTTTTATTTTAAGACGAGAAATTTATACAATTTCAAATTCCTTCACACAAAAATAAATTAATTTTAAAACAAATATTAATATAAATAAGCAACAAGATGTGTCCCACTTTGCACCCAATGCCTCTTTGTCTATAACCCAATTTTCAATATTTCAGACTCACCTTAGCTCTTTTTTTAAACGGCTCTTAAGAAAGCAAGATAGATGAAGGATGGATATAATGGTAATTTTAAGGCTCAATCTTTGCTTCCCTTCCGCTTTTTGCGCAGAGGAGAGGAGAAAATGTTTTAGTGGGACCCACGGCTGTTTTTTCTTTCTGCCTCCTTTTCTTTTCGGAGAAAAGAAAAACTCGAAGTCGAGACATTTTTTCTTCTCTTGTTTTCTATCCTCACATTTTCTCTTGATCCAAACGATGGCCACGAGCCCCAATTGCCGGCTAGAGTAAGTCCCCCTCAAACTCCCCACATCTCTGCTACAACCACGCAAGTTGGCCCAACTTTCCTAGTGAATCTGACCAAGATAGTCATAGATTAGACCCACATTCCCAGAAGCTCCCATTAATGAACAAGCAGCCCTATAGTGTTGACCTTAAAATAGCCTTCCCTGGAAGCCTTCCACAACAAACATATATTTGATTAATGGATGACGTGCCAAAAACTTTTAAAATTTGTGTAATGTGTAATATAACCCCCCGAATTTTGAAAAAAAGTCAAAGGACATGTTTATTCTTTATTAAATGTGCAAAAAAAAACTTGCTCCAACAGACGTTCATCTAAATAACAAAAATCATCATATGAGCATCACATGTTAACATAAAACAACGTTAACACTGTTAGACCAAAATACTTACTAATCATATAAATAGACTTATGACATTTTTTTTCTTTTGGCACATTTACAATTTTATTAAACGTCATAATCTATTTGTATTCTGTAAGTTGACTTTTATACTATAATTTGATTTTTAAATGGTGTTCAACTTCTAGAATGTGTAGTGCATTTCTTTTTTCTCGAACAAGCAAATCATAATGATTCTTTTTCGTTATTTTCAGTCATCTTTTGATCTCTTGTTCTTGTAATGGATTTCTCAAAATTCTTCTTATCAACATGACTTTTTTTCTCGGTATCTTTGATTAATTTGGTGCTTACTCTTATGAATCAACGAAAGGCCTATGGTTTGATATATAACAAATTGTTTCTCGTTTTTTTCTAGACAGACGAACTGGTTCGATAATCAACATTGCTTTTTTCATCAATTCTGTATAAGTTAACTTATGTAAGAAATATTAACTTTTGAGCTCCAATGATATTAAGATATCTTACTTTAGCTACGGGATGGGGCATTGGCATTCTAGTATATATCTATACTCCACTTTTAATTTTTATTATTTTCAAATATTCTCTTATTTAAGTTATCTAAAATCAAAATTTTAATTTATTAAATATTCTATTATTTATTCTCACTCTTAATTAAATTTAATGACTATCTCTTCTTAAAACTCATTTTTTACACACACATCATTAAATGACTTATTTTTAACTAACTTTTTTATTCACGGTTCATCTCCCACTCTAAATTTTTTCTTCACAAGTTCTTTCGATGATAGTTCATACTCTCATATTGTAATGAAACAACCTCAGATTGGGAGCACAAATATGGATTTTCTTAATGCTAATAACTTAGATGTTCTAGAGATGGAATTAAATTCTTATTTGACTATGCTTTCCTCTTGTATGTTTTCTATGTTCCAAGATGGCACATGGCGCATTGTTATGTTGCATTTCTATAAAATCCTGTTTCTTATAAAAGGCCAAGTACCCCTACACTTTAAAATATTTCAAATTTAATTTTTCTCCTTTCTATATCTCATGTGGAGAAATCTTCATTTTTCTAGATGGAATCCTATTATGGATGTAACATGTCATTAATAATGCTTCACCTCATAGAGTATAAGGTAATATTGCATCTAAATCATTGAATTAACCATATTTGCTAAGGTATAATTTTTTCTTTCCACTAACTCATTTTGTTGTAGAGTATAAGGTACAGAATATTAATGTACTATTCTATATTTCTCACAAAAATTATTAAATTCAATAGAAAAATATTCTCCACCTCTATTACTATGAAGAAATTTAATTTTCTTTTCACGCAAAATTTTAACTTTAAATTTATAACATTTAAAATTTTCAAATGCTTCATCTTTATTTCTTACTAAATACACGTAAGTATATCTAGAGCAATATGTAAACATTATAAAATACCGCTTTTCACCTTTTGTGATGGTTATATTTAATTCACAAATATCTGAGTGTATTAATTCTAGAACTTGTATATTTTTCTTAGTCTTAGAAAAATATTTCTTAGTGATTTTTGATTGAATACATACTTCACATTTATATTTAAAATTATTATCACCAAGAGTAAAGTAATTATTCTTATATATATACTGAAAAGACTTAAAATTTAAATGGACTAATCTAACATGCATAATAAATAAGAATTAACAATATAAGGAGAATAATTTATTTTGTTAATATCAATGCTAAGTTTAAACATAAATTGGTTCTAAACAATATGACTGAGAGAATCAAAAGCATCCTTGGTTTAAGAATCGAAAGCTTAATAATTAGTCATATTTCTCTCAGTCATATTGCTACGACACTTGGTTTAATAATTGCATTTATTAATTGGATCACTCTGACATGTAGCTGTGATGCATTGCGGTACAAGGACATTGTGTAAGAATTGCTTTTACTTACCAAGATATGACTAGCAATATGTAGTATCTAAGCAAATCTCACTACAAAAAACACGCTATATTCCGGCGGTTATATTGCAGAGGTTCACTAAAATCGCCGCAATATAACACATAGCGCGTCTCATTTGAAGCTGTGATAATTTGGATCATATTGCGGCATCCAAAATAGATATTGAAAAAAAAAGCCCCTTCCTCGACAACGTGAGAAAGCCCCAAGTTAGAAAGCCCCTTTGATAGCCTGGGCTCAATTTGAGAAAGTCCACAAGGTGTGCCGCCGTCCACCGGTCGCTGGGCCTCCATCGACAACGCAGCTGCTTTTCCTCCGTCGACAACGCCGCTGCTGCGCCTCCGTCGACAACGCCGCTGTTGTGGCATTCCGCTACTGTGTCGTCCCCAAAGGTGTCTTCTGCGACGATCACGACGCCAATCTTCCTGTCCGATTCAAGGTTCGTTCCCTTCTTCTCCCCTTTTCCCTCCGTCAATCTTCCATCTGTGCCGTGCCATGCAGTTTGCTGTTGTAGTTGTTTATAATTTTAGTTCCATCAACTTGACTGATTGCGTACCTGTTTTATTCAATCGTGTTTGTGTATTTGTGCACTTAATTTGCTGGTGTGGCCCAATTATGGTTGTTTGTTTCTATAAATGGTGCGAGCCTGGGACATTTTACTCAAATATATGGTTTGAGTAAGCTTATTGATTGTGGAAAGCAGGTTCAGTTGAAGTGAGGATTGTGTCAGTGGAGCTATGCTGTTAACCATTACTTGATTTGATTGGTTTTAGTGTATAATTATAGTAGAGAATGAAGGGCCATTTGCCTTTGTTGAGTGGATGTTTATGAATCAAGACCTTCTATGTGTAGACAAACACTTCATTTGGTGCAGCTCAATTAGTACTACTGCACTATGTTTTTGTATGTGTCACTGTAGTAATATCCATTGCTTATCCTTTTTGTGTGCAATATTTTATCTGTTTTGAAATTTGAAGCATTCAATTGAAATGGGTTACTTGAAAGCACGATTTTGCTGAACTGAAACCTCCTTGGTTAGTTAGGAAATCAATAAACTGAGATGGTATATTACATTATTAAAATAGAGAGAAGAGTTATTTCATTTTTTTTCATTTTAATTCCTTCCTCCTGTATCTAAAAAACTTGGCTGCTTTATGAGCTATTTGAGGCTGTTTCCAGCTTTTCACACAGATCTTCATAACGAGTAGAGATCACTAGGTGAATCAGAAAATTTAATGGCTGCAATTGCATGGAAGGTGAATCTGGTTTTCATTAATTTTTAGGTGATGCTGAATTTTTTTTTAAAAAAAAAAATAGATCCCTTATTTTACTCTTTGCTTATAGTAGCTACTAGCTACTAGCTTCCTCTATCATGAAACTTTCTTTCAGCTCTGATACTATCACATTTTTAGTTTATACACTTCTCACACTGTTTTTCTTTTATAATTATATGCTATTGGATAATAATTGAATTTTATTTTTGTTTCTTAAATGGTTCTGGTTACTCACACTACTTATACTACGTGCAACTTGGAAGATAATCATTTTCCCACTTTATATAGAGTTGACACTTATACTTAGTTTTTTAAAAAGTATGCCACCATGCTGCCATAAGCAACCTTAGGACATGGGATTTCCAGGTGTGTAATATGGGTAGTGCGTCTTAATTCCTAAATCCAATCATGGGTCAAAATAAAGTATCCAATTACACTAAGTATCTGATTTGAGTGTATTTTGATTTAATCTTCTTTTGGGTATATAGGTTTTCCTTGGAATAAATACATAGACTAATTAACTTAACTATCAAATATAGGTTTGTTTTCCACTTGGTTTGGTTGGCTTGGTCTCTATGATATTAAATATACTTTGAGACTATAGGGTATCACAGATTTTAAGACACAAATTCTTGCCTACAAATTGAAAAGTCCTTGATCCATCCCCTATCCTGGACGATATTTAGATCCATGCTATCTTCTTGTAACCAATTGGTTGCTAGGTTCAGCAAAACAAAATTAAAAAAGAACCAATTTGTGGGTGTAAAAGTTTCTAGGCATTCCTAAACAATACTTTGAGGAATGCTTTGAAACAATCTTAAAGGTAGAAGTGTTGTAACATATATAACTCCTTATTTGTATTGGATTTCATAGTTGCATGTAAATGCATAACAAACTAACTTTGTTTTTTATTTGAAGCCTCGATTTTCTTTTAGGACTACGGAAGCCATTGCAAAACGATATTGCAAAATGAGTATTGGGAAGAAGTGGGCTGCAAATAGGCAAAAATTGTGGAATGAGTTCTATGACCCAGCAAAGAGTAGAAATGAGATCATAAGTAATGTGCCAAAAGGTATAGGGAGGGATTAGTGGGCTACTTATGTTGATTACTGTTTGAAACCATCAACTCTGGTAAGAATTTGTTTACTTTAATTGGTTTGCTGTTGTTAGAATTAAATATTTGATTATTGTTTGAAGTTATAATTTTTTTTGTTGATAGGAACTTTGTAGAAAAAACAAAGAAATTCGAAGCAAGCAAACAATTCCACACATTGGCGGTTCTAAACCTAATTCAAGAAGAAGGCAAGAGATGGTAGTCACACAAACTTGATAATTTTTACTATTTTCCAAAGTTAAAAATCTATTTGATTTATTTAACTGGCTTCTTTCTTAGTTTTTGGCAACTGGATAGCAAGTTGGTCGAGGAGCAATGTATCTTAAAACTCATAAGAGAAAGGATGGATCGTTTGCTACTGATGGGGCAAGGGATATAAGGGTAAGTTTAGCTTGGGTGTCTTTCTAACATTAACTTATTTACCTTGTTTTCTAAAATTCTGCATTTCGGTATTGACAATTTTGTAACTACTAACCAATAATGTTGCATGCTTGTAGGAAAAAATTGAACTGGCTATGCCTCAAAGCACTACTAATGATTCTGAAATTTCCCCTAATGGTGCTGTTGGTAGAGTGTTAGGGCCAGAGCACTCTGGGAGAGTACGATGCATGGGGAGCAGTTCCTACTAATTCATTTAGGAACACTAGACTGTGACTAAGTGATTTGAGCCTTTCTTCGTCCAATGCTGCTACATCATCATCATTTGCCCAGCTCCAAGAGAAGGTTGTCCATTTGGAGTCCCAATTACAAGGCATTTTGAATGCACTTAAGGCTTACATGATAACGAAGGAAGGAAGGATTCCTGAGGAATTTGCTGGCTTATTTACTCCTCAGCCATAGGTAAATTAAGTATATTCAGATAATTTGCTGGCTTTTAAGATGTTCTTGTAGCTTGAACCACTCTGGCTTGTAAAAAGGAACCTGCCTGAGCAAATAATTTCTGAATACAGCATAATGTAACTTGTAGTTTCTCTTTCTTGTAGGACAACTCAGTAGAAATGTTTTATGAGATGAGATGAAAAGTTTCCTTGTAGTTTCCTGAAATCAAATGTAGTTCTTGGAATTTTTGTATCTTATCTTCTTCCTTGTAGTTTTCTAGTTTCAAGGTTGAGTGAACTTGATTGCTATCTGGGAGCAACTTGACAATATGTGAATCGTTTTCTTGTATTTGCCAACTTTAGAGCATGTCATTAAGCTGTCTATAGTCACTCTATTATTGCTGCAAAGGCTTGTGTTGTTTTTAGTTTTAAAGCTTGCCCTATTTAGTTTATTTGATGATATATCTAATTGTCCTTCTCTGCAATTTTGTCAATATCCAATTGATCTGCAGTATCAAATTTGCTCAGACAGCTTTATTAGATAGTCTAGATCCCTAACTTTTTTTTTTTTTATATTTATCCTTAATATTCTTTGCAGTAGTACTTACCAAATGTTTTTCTTCCATTATTTCAGCTAAGTGATGCTGCAAGTGAGCCTACTACGTCATTGGATGCAAGAAGATCATCCAGTGGCAGCAACATGAATCAACAAGAGAATGATTAGGACTGTTTTTGTGTTTGTTGATTGTGGGACAATGTTAGGTTATTATTTGTTTGAAGTTGTAATGTTTAAGTTATTATGGATATGAATTATATTACTTTAGTTTATTATGAATTTGAAATTATGATGTTTGAGTTATTGTGGATATTTGTAATGGAATTTGATTCCATAAATGGATTGTTGTTTGAATTACCAGGAATTTGGAGTAAATTATGGATGTTTGTGTTATCAGGAATATGGCATAAATTAGTGTTAATTATGGACGTTTGTGTTATCAGGAATATGTCATAAATTAAACAAAAGTTGTGGCGGTTTTAAAACCCCTGCAAATTGAAAATATGATAATCAGCATTCAATTTGCGGTGGTTTAAAATTCCTGCAATTTGATTTTTTCCATAATTCACGCATAAAATAGAGGAGGTTAAAAACCCCCAATTTGAAATAAAAACTGCCACAATTAGAAGAGGTCGAAAAATGTCGTAATAAAACTGCCTCAAATTGAAGTAGCGGTGGTCAGGAAATAACTGCCGCAATATGATTACAGCAAACATAAATGTTGCGTTTTTTAAAAACACCACAATTTAATTTGCGGAGGCCAGAAACTGTCGCAAATTAGCATTTTTTTTTGTAGTGTCTGAAACCAATAGATAATCCTACCATTGATGTAAGTCCTAAAGAGAAGGCAAAAGTGAAAAATCAAAAGAAAAAGCAAGAAGAGGATGAGTTCACTTGTAAAAGATACATTTTGAACACTCTATTGATTGACTTTATGATCTCTACATGTCAATCAAGTCTCCTATTGAGATTTGGAAGGCATTACAAGAAAAGTATAATAACAAGAGGCAAGGTATGTATAAATTTCTTATGACAAAATATTTTGAATTTTAAGTGATTGATAGCATAACCATCATGGATCAAGTTCATCAACTACAAGTCCTCATATATAGACTTTGTGATATGAAGGTTATAGTTCTTGAGTCACTACAAGTTGAGATAATAATTTCTAAATTGCCTTCAACTTGAAATGATTATAGGAAGAAACTCTTGCATATGGCAAATGATTTCACCGTTGAAAAAATATTAAGGCATTTGCGCGTTGAACAAGAAACTAGAATTCGTGATGCAATGTATCTTTCTTCAAATTCTAATTGAATTATGTTGGTAAGGGTGAGAAAAAGAATGCTAGAAAGGACAAACGAAAGGTCTCATCTCATTTGAAAGACAACCAAGATCAAAAAAAGAAACAGTTGTACTACCATTGTAACAAAAAAGGGCATTACATCAAAGACTGCAAACTTTTCAAGAAAAGCAACCATTCCAAAGAAGGTTTTGATTCTTGCTTAGATACTACATATTGCTTAGATACTGAGTTTATAACTAGTCATATTTCTCTCAGTCATATTGCTACTACACTTGGTTTAATAATTACATTTATTAATTGGATACTTAAATTGGATGTCACTTTGATATGTAGCTGTGATGCATTGCGGCACAAGGACATTGTGTAAGAAATGCTTTTACTTACCGAGAAGGTAGTCTTCTAAAGAACCATTCACCATGTATTTGTATACCAAAATCCTTTGATCCTCATCAGCACAGTACTCTTCCAAATTGACAAGGTTAAGGTGGTGTAGAGACTCAAAATCAAAACCTCTACAAGAAATTCCCCGTTTCCTTGAAATCCATTCTTGTCAAGTTGCTTCACAGCAACAACCTGCATGTAACATAGCATTTAGAAGGTTACTTACAACCTGACGGACTTCTTCCTTAACATAATATTCAAAGGGATCTGAGTTGAATTAATACTTGATTTGTGCTTTTAATGCGTCCTTTGTATTCCCTCCCAAAGCCAACTTTTCCAATCATGTTATCAAGGTGGAAGTTCTAAGTTGCAACAAATAGCTCGCGATAAGAAAAAATATGGGAGGTAATATTTCCTTTCCCAATCTTTGCTATCTTTTCTGCTATGAACTTTCGCTTGCTGCTATGTACAAGATAAAATTTGTTCAAGTTTTGAGCATCGGTATTTATCTTTGAGAAAAAGTAAGTACTTTAGAAGGCTCAAATCCACTGTGTAGGCTCACTTAAAAACTACTTTGCTTCACCAGCTTTGCAATATGTAATCCGAAAAAGATTGACAATTTGAAGGAGACATCAATTGAAGTAGAAAGTAAGAGATCCGTAGGTCAATTATAGTTGGACAATGATATGACAATGAAATAAAGTCAAAGATAAAAGATGCAGGCCATGCTCAAAGATGAATATGGACTTGGTGGCACAATGGTCAACGGTTTCATTTGTGCTTATTGATATATCATAGTTTACTTTAAATCAAAATATTTTCGTTGTTTTCTTATAATTTTGCTTTTCTCTTTCATTTTGTCATTTAATTATAGATTTTTTTTTCTATTGCAGACATGGATCAAGTTGAAGATGGTAATTTGATTTCAGAAATCAACCATGAGAAGGAAATGACGGTTAAGTGGATCAATTTAACCAAAGCTGATACTCAAAGTAGATTAGGAGAAAAGTAATATCAAAGAAGAATACTATGAAAAGCCATGCTTCCCAATATGATATTTTTCATTGTGATGAAGTTAAACATTATTATCTCTCTTCATATGATATTTGCAAATCTCCTTTCTTCATAGTTATGTAATTGTCATTGGGTTTTATGTAATAAAGTATTTAATGTATCGTACAAATTACAAATAAATTCAATTTTTTGTTTCATATTATTTACATCCTTTATTCTTTCTATGAGTATCTAAAATCTAAAAAGACAACTTACCATGGTGCCTTTCATTTGTTTTTCTATAAAAACTTAAACGCTTCTTTAAAAAACAAAAAATAGTTTCCCAAGAAAGACAAGAAATTGTCTTTCGTTGGAACGATGATCCAATAGATGTAATGGACAAGTTACGAAAGTGTGGAGAAAGGAGCAAATAATTTAAGAAGTTAGATGTCAATTAATTGATTTGATTAATAATGTTTTTATAAAGATCATATTTTGTTTAGCCTTTTAGTTTTAATTAAATTTGTGTTAATCCTAACAATAATAAGAAAAAATGATTAAATACAATAATTAAGAATAAGATAGGTTTAATCAAGAGAAATTATAAAGATAAGATAAAAAGAAAAAAAAGAGTTTAATTTAAATTGAGATAAGAGATTGCATGATATCTTTTAAGATAAGCTTTATCTAAATGGAGAGAAATTCTATTTAAAGAGAATAGGAAAATGATGAGAAACGCACACATTTATCAGATAACACACAGCAGAGCATATACGATTAATCAAGAGGGATCGGGGGCACGAAAATTTCAAGTTGGGTAACTTGGGGTAATTTCTGATTGGTGCGTGAGTATTTCTTCAAATTAAAGGGTTTGGTAGGTACATACTGTTTTACCTATTGTATTTGGCTTAGCAAGGGCCTTTACAATTCTTTTGGGTTCATTAGATTAGGCACAGTAGAGATGAGTTTCACTTGGGGTTTGATTGAGTCAAATTTTATAGGTTGAAGACTTTTATCTAAGGTTTTTTTTCCATAATTTTGAATAAAGAAAAGATAGGATAAAGATGGGATAAAAAGAAAAAAAAAGAGTTTAATTTGAATTGAGATAGGATATTACATAATATCTTTTAAGATAAGCTTTATCTAGATGGGGAGAGGTTCTATTTAAAGAGAAGAGGGAAGTGATTAGAAATACACAAAACACACAAGGGAGCACATATGATTAGTTAAGAGAGAAAGGAGCACTTACAACATACAAGATTTCTTCAAATTGAAGGGCTTGGTAGGTATGTATTGTTTTACCTATTGCTTAGCACAATTCTTTTGTATTCATGAGAGAGATGAGTTTGGCATAGGGTTTGATTGTGTCAAAGTTTATAGGTTCAAGACTTTTATCTAAGGTTTTTCATAATTTCAAAAGTTATATAATTAATGACGCTTTGAATTTAAAACAGTAATATGGGACTACTGATATGTGGATCTAATTATTTTCAATTTATTGTTACATGCTATACATTAAGTGTCTATGGAGATGCTTTGCTAATCCGACTGAATTAGTTATTTTTTTATAAATGATTAAAAGTTCAATGTCACAAATATTTTCTTTAGCATCCATTAGATTAGGAGGTATCCTTGTTACATGTTCGAAAGGTAAGATATCAAAGCAATGAATGATATGCAAATGCTAAATTGAATAAATGTGTGATTTAATGTGATGAAGAATTCGAATTTATTATTTCTACATGAATGGCTGATATGGGTGTTCGTATCCCTTTTGTTCTTAAATAAGATATAGGTGTATATTTCTTAGAAAGAGATGCAAGAAGTGTTATAAGGAGAAGAGCTCAAGGGAAATACGCACAATGATTTCTCTCCTGAGGAATAAGAACTGATTAAGAGGAGAACCAATTGGCTTTCAAGTGAGAAGCCGATGTAAATAATTAGGATGAGTTTGATGTTTTATTTCCAGTAGTTATTAGACTGAATAGTATTTCATCCAGATTCAACTCCTGGTCATTTTCTTATTGTAAAAAAAAAAAAAATCTATTACTATAGCATGAACTCTATTTCTCATATATAAATCGATGTTTAAAAAATGCTAATTTCCACAAAACTCTATTACTGTACTGTAAATTATATTTCTCAAATATAAATTGATGTTTGAGGAATGGTTTACTGGGAGAATAAGATGAGTAATTATTAGATTTTGTATGAATGATCAATATTAAAATATAAAGTATTGTATTTTTTTAAGTAATCATGTGTCTTTTAAATAAGATCTAATCTCAACCATCTATGAATAGTTTAATAGTTGAAATTTACTACTCTAAAAATGCTCTCACTTGATACATTTTCATATATATATATATATATAAAACATTTTTTTTCTTTTAAAAATTAACTGCAACCCTTCTTATATACCCTACAATCTCATTATTTATAGAAATTTGTATGAAAAGATGACTTTTGTTTGTTACTCTAAAATATATAAATTAGTTTATTACAAATAATATATTTTTTAATAAAAAAAGTAAATATTTTGATGTCTGATTAAAATTTTTGGTCCATTACTGTTGGCCCCAAAAAAAAAATTGTCCATCTTTAGCCCTGTTCTATGAAATAAATTGATGTTTGAGGAGTGATTTATTATAAAAATAAGATAAATAAATCTTAACTATTAGATTTTACTTAAATGATCAATATTAAAACATAAAATCACGTGACTATTTTAAATAGTCATGTGACTTTTAAATAAAATTTAATATCAACTATTTATGTATAGTTTAATGGTTGAGATTGATTTCTCTCATCTTTCATAATAAAAAAATCTCTCACTTGATATATATATATATATATATATATATATATATGTTAGTGGATAAATAACATATCTTTTCTTTTAAAAATTAACTTCACCCCTTCTTATATACCCAGCAATCTCAATATTTTTTGACATTTGTATAAACTTTAAAGTAAAAGAAAATGACTTTTGTTTGTTACTCTAAACAATATAAATTAATTTATTACAAATACTATATATTTTAACAAAAAAGTAAATATTTTTATGTCTAATTTAAATTTTTGTGTCCATTACAGTTGCCCCCCGAAAAAAATCGTCTATCTTCGGCCCTGTTCTACACAGAAGCACAATTCCCCACACTCCGAATTTTCATCTAAGAGAGCTAAATCCATTAACAACTTATATACACTCAAAATATCAAAGGAGAAAAAAATTAAACCAAATGTGATTGGCCAAGTGGGTATCAAGGAAATAAATTAAATAGAACATTAAATAATTTAATAATTTACAAATTACTTTAGTTTGTGAAGAATAAAAAAGCCATGTGCACGCCAGTGTTTGCACATTAATTAAATAATGCATGTAAAATTTAAGCTATACAAAATTTAATTTAAATGAATTTAATTAAAATTTAAATATATCAAATATAAATTGTAAATCATGTACACAAAGAAATATGCTACTTGTATACATATATATTTTGTAAGTTCACTAAGCCACTGTCATTCATGTAGTTTATTAGAAATATGTCATTTTCTCACTTCACTTTATATACATTATTTTATAATTACGTACAGTACCATTTAACTTTAAATGGACATTTGGACCCAAACCAAATCCACATAATCATTAATTAGGCTAATTGATTTAAATACGCTAATTTTTGAAACAAATTATTAAAATTGGGTAGTTTTGAAAACTTATTTCTCCTCTAGCCCAGTTTTTGACACGCTGACGGAGGGATTGCTTTTTCTATTTTTTTGAGCGCTACGTAGGCAAAGCGCAAGCGACTTGCGCTATCCCTTGCTCCATGTCAGCTTGCGCTTTGCCTGCGCATTCTATGCGTGACAGTCTCCCCTTCCCTTCTCTCCTCCCGCTTCGTCTTCCTCCATACTCCGACGCCATTTGTCTTCCCTCTTTTCCATTTCCTTTCCTCTTTCTCTTTCTCCATATTCTATATTCTCCAACGCTCTCCCTCTTCCTCTTCTCCATTTCCTTTCTTATTTTCTCATTTTCCTTTCTTTCTTCTCTCCATTTCCTTTCCCTTTCTTTTGTCCATTGCCGCTCTTAGTCCAGTGTCGGTGCTGCCATTGCTGTCGCTATAGGTGCCGGTGCTGCCGTCCATTGCCGGTGCCGCTGCAGGTACTGTTTTCCTTTTTTTTTAATATATATTTTCTTGCTGCATGTATTTTTATTTTTTTTAATTTTTGTATTATAATTTTTATTATTTCTTTCCTTTTTGTTTAGTGTAATTTTTTATTTATGTAAATTATTATCATTAATATTATTAATATTGTTATTTGTTAGGTAAAATATGTAACAAGACATAAAAAATGAAATAACAATTAATTTGTTGTAATTATTAACATTTTAAATAATATGAAACATTGAAAATTTTGAATTATTTATAAACCTTTGTATTAATTAAAGTAATTTTTTTAGAAAAATTTATAATTATTGTTAATAATAATAATAATAATAATACATAAAAATGAAATAACAATTAATTTGTTGTAATTATTAATATTTTTGATGATATGAAACATTTAAAAATTTGAATTATTTATAAAGCTTTGTATTTATTAAAGTAATTTTTTAGAAAAAATTATAATTAGTGTTAATAATAATAATAATCAATAAATAAGATGATATTGGTTAATAACAATATTAACAATATTAATGATAATAATTAACATAAATTTTAATTATTTATGATATGTGTATATAAGCATAATGAAATTAATAAAAGGTTTATTAAAGTTAATATTTATTAATAATATTAACTAAAGAATGATAATAAATGTTTATTGAGAAATATTTATTTATTAACTAAAGAATGAGAATAAATATTTATTAATAATATTTTAGATATAGATAAATTAAAGTGAGAAATATTTAAATGTAATTTATACTTATTTGTTAAGTTTATTATTTGATTTGCTACAAATATAATAACAAGTTTTTTTTTCTTTTGTCATTATTAGGTAAGTTTTAAATATAACTTCATCTAGTTCTACATCCAGTTTTGCTTTATATTGTCATCCAGGGTTAGAGGACTTGTCTTTGCTGACCATGCAAGAGACTCACGTCTCTCAACACATATGGAATGGCAAAGAGGATAGAGTCCTGCTTGTCAGGAAATCATGTACGACACGTGACCAGGATGCTCCTGATGCACTTGTTCCTTACTTTCGTTGAGCTCGATTTCTTAGGATTGCACAGATTGGGTTCTGCCTAGTTGACCATCACTTGGTTAGTGCACTTGTGGAGTGATGGATGCCACAGACACACACATTCCATATGCTTCAGGGGGAGTATACGATTACGCTACAAGATGTTGTCATCCTTTTAGGTTTACCTATTGATGGGTTGCCCATTATTGGTCATAGCGTGGTTGATATTATGTCGATAATGCAGTGAGCTTTTGGTGTAGTGCCACTTGATGAGAAGATATCTGGTTCATGATTGAGCATGAAGTGGTTGGACCAGCAATTTTGATTTAATACAAACACGTAGTATACTGAGGAAAAGTTGCAGACACATACACACACTTATATCTTGAGGTTGATTTGTGGCCTTTTATTTGTTGATCACTTCTCCCGCTATGAGCATTTGATGTACCTTCAGTTTGTTGAGGACCTGGACCAGTGTCGCACATATTCTTGGGGTTCGACTATCCTCGCGTTTTTGTATAAGAAGTTGTGAAAAGCAATAGACTATATGAGACAGGAGATTTTAGGTGCGAGTCTATAGTTGCCGCTGTGGACATGGAAACAATTCCCCCTCATTGCACCTCGATTACTGATACCTACTTTTATTGACATCGAGGACGCGCCACTTGGCAGACGGTTAGTTACATTTACTAATTTGATAATGTTTATTTATCTTCTTTTGTTTATGTTTTAAATTTAACTTCTTGTTATTTATGTTGAAAATGACAATTGGAAGGGCGTGGAAGATTTCATGCAGAATTCTATTCATTCACTGCCAAATTATAGATATCATTTATAATGAATGAAGATGAGAGATGTAAGTATCAAAATCCTACAAATTAAATAAATCAATATAATCGTAATGACATATGGATAAATTTTTATTTAAAGATTGTCTGACAGCCATATACTACTAAAATTTTATTCAGGTTGCCCCAGATGTGTAAAGATGGCGATCACATATAGCAAGCAGTTGTCCTTATGATATGCTTTCATATTGTTGAGTGGCATCAACCTGATTATGTCATGTGACAATTTAGTTGCACGCAGCACATTCCGCAGCCTTCTGTTCAGCCCGATAACTTGCATGATACCACACTATAGGGCAAACAAACTACAAATTAGCCACTTAAGCATGGACAATTTATTGAGATATGGTACTAGCGTCACGATTTAGTGTGTCATGCAGGGCCACTCGTACCAGGAGATCTAAGTCCAAACTCAGTTTATATGACGTGGTATTATAGGGTCAGTCGTCGATGGATTACACCAGAGGGGATAAGGAGTGGATCGATGGTAAGATGATTATAATTATAACCTTGTCTAATTGATTATTATCTTTGAATTGATTGTAAATTTATTAATATGTATGACTTTTTTATAGGTCTATCGCCTTCAGTCTGTAATCCACCAAATAGAGACTGAACCACGAGATGCTTTACCGATTGAGTCCTTGACACAGGATCTACAGAATTTAATGTGTATGTTGGACGACGTGGAAAGCATGAACATGCCTCCAGATCCAACAGCACCCCCTACACCAGTGATTCATAGGCCAGTTGATGATCATGCCATGAGACACGCTATTACGAAGGGCTGGGGACTTAATAGGAGGAGATGGCCTGAGGTCCCCCAGTATCCACCCTTGGTAGCACCTCCACCAGTGTCTTGGTATATCCCATCCATGGGAATACATTCGCCCGGTGCTTATTACATACCTTCGCTTTTTCCCTATGCACTGCCTATAGGAGTGCCTCCTACACGAGATCCAAGAGCTAATTCGTCCATGAGAGTACCTCTTACACGAGATGTTGGTGCTTCATCATCCATAGGAGTACCTCTTATAAGAGATCCCTTTAGCTCTGGGTAGTTTTATATTCCATAGCCTATCGCACCACAGAGTTAGCAGCCATCTTCACCGGGTCAGATCCCATATCCATTATGGTCACCTAGTAGTATGTTTGGCCAGTTATTTTTTTCATACACTCCACCCATGGCTTCACTCAATCAACAGTATACCACGCTACATGCGCCTATCATTCAACTAGCAATCGAAGGTGATACAGATGTCCGTAAAGATGCAGTTATCAGTGATACATCAGATAAAAGTGATGACGAGGCTGTAGGAGATGCCACTGAGGAGGCTGGGGGTATGCAGACTGAAGAGGCTATAGGAGAGGCTGTTGATCGAGGTGCGGTGCAACAACTTCGAAGGAACCTGCCACCTACGAAGAGAAAGAAACATTGTTGCAGCACACCACGGTAGCATGAGCTATCATCTTGACTTTATGTGATCTTTGTTTATTTTAAAAATTGATATACTCTATTTATGTTATCTTTTTATAAAGTAATTATTGGGTTACTTCCTTTCCATGCACAATTTCATTGTTGATTCAATGTCTATGTGATGGTCATTTATTATGTAATGGCTATGATAACACATAAACACTTTGTTAATTTAATCAACGGGCCATACAACTGAACAATTTATTGAACATGCTGAGATACTGATACACATCATTACACATATACGATAAAATATATGGTAATTTAATAAACGCGCGGCACATCACATGCATCTCATCTTATTATATTAAGTTACTGTGAGCTACCAACATCTTAATGAGAGCTTTCTCCATCGGTGGTAGTGCGATTAGGGCAGCTTTGATGGTTATGACCTTTCTTTCTACACAGTCTGCATCTTTTCTTTAGTCTAGATTCTGTCCAATCCATTTCATTTCTTATACGCGTTGACTTTGGACGACCTTTTTTGCGAATGGTTGATCAATTGCGTATTAGGTTCCAAGGAGGACCTTCCGGTAAAAATCCCTTACTTCCAAAGGGATACCATTGTCTACTGTAAGCATTAATAATGTTTTCATGGCTATAAGTAGGACCCACATATTGATAGCAATCAATCTGCATGGCGGCGCAAGCTGCAATTATGTGAGAGCATAGATATTTAAATGCTTGAAATTTTTCACACTAGCACCACTCTTTCAAACACAAACGCACTGTGTGACCACTTGTTTGGTTTATTGAACTGAATGCCTCCTCTATTTCAAACCTTGTGGTTTGCACATCAAACTTATAGATTTGGTGCGAATAAGCATCCTCTTGATTTTTCAGCATATGTTCAATCAACTTTTTTACAGAATCTTTGCCTAACTTGAGCCTCACTGACAACTTGTACCCCTTTTAACAAAGTATTCAAACATCCTGTGATACGTTGCCTTCACCAATGCATTTATAGGTAAGTTTCTAGTTCCCTTTAACACTTTGTTAATGCATTCTGACAAGTTAGTTGTCATATGCCCATATCTTCGACCTTCATCGCATGCCTGACTCCATTTATTTTTTGGAATCATGTCGATCCATGCAGAAATAGCCTCACTAGTTGCACGAAATCACTGCAAATTCTTTTCAAATTGAAGAGGCGAGTAGTATAACCTACATTATTTAAATAAAAAATAAGACATATATAAGTAATAGCTATTTGATAAATAAATATAGAAAGTTATTGAATAAAATATTTGTTTACTTAGGTTCATAAGATCTTCCTTCAACTTGATATTCTTGAACTTGTGATTGAAATTACTGGCAAAATGTCGTATACAATACACATGATAAGCATTTGGTGGTTGCCACCCAAGGTGTGGATTACTTATTACCCCTTTTATCTTTGTTTAGTGGTAACATGCTCATGAATATTTGCTAAGAACCATGACCAAAATGCTAAAGTTTCACTTTCAACAACAACAAATGCAGCTGGCAGAATGCAACTATTTCTATCTTGTGTCGTTGTAATTAAGAGGGTCCCACGATACTTACCATAAAGATGGGTCCCATCAATCTGTATAATTGGTTTGCAAAAATTGAACGCATCACAACATTATTTGAAAGTCCAAAGCAATCGATGAGACACCCTACGTTGATTATCGCGATGATTATCAACAATACAATCATTCATCTCAATTTTGTAAATAGCTCCAGGTGCATGAAGTTTCATTAGCTCAAGCCATCTAGGTAAGATTGCGTAAGACTCATCCTAATCACCAAAACACTTCACAATTACTTTTTGCTTTGCTTTCCATGCCTTTTTGTATGATACTTTATATCCAAACATGCTTTTATACAGCAATCTCTTTATTAATCATGCCTAGTATGCACGAACAGGCCAAATTAGAATCCAACTTTTTGTGATCTTGAGCAAGAAGAGAATTGACACAAGTGTGAGGACCACCCCATTTTCTAATCTCCCATTTGTTTGATTTCTTCTCTAATATCGCTCTCAATTGCCAATTACAATTTTCTCTAAACCTCGAGCACTTCACCCATAACGTGGTTTTATTTGATTCCACTAGAGCATATGCTTGATGTCTCTTCAGAGAATAATGTTTTAGAGCCAATGAAATTGCCTCCTCTGAGTCAAATTGTAACCTAACATATAATTCATCACCTATACTATAACTACCAGGCACATCTAATCCAATAACTTTAGGCTCTTGATTAGGGGCTTCCCAATTGATATATGAAAATTGAGGAGATGGAGTCACAAAAGGATTAGATAATGAAATTGGTGCACTTGGTGGTACGCAAGAAACTGGAGAAACCATATGTGCTACATGTTCTTCATCTTCTGAGTATCTCCGACAGCATCAAACTCGCCTTCTACATTCGTATCGGATGATTCATCATCAGAAAAAAAATCTTTGTCTTCACTTATGTTAACAATTGGGTCCCTAATGCAATTTTCATCATCATCTGAAAGGTCAACTTTGACATCCAAACATTCAATATCCCTTGTATGAGTTGCCTCTACAATGACATTTTCAACAACCGTAAATAGTGGAGTATTCATACGGCATGAAACAGCAGGTACAGATGAACCACCTTCATCTACTGTTGGAATGTCGCAATTCTCTTCAACAGATATAACCTCTGCATACACTTCCATAACTGTCAAAATTGAATATTGTTCAAAAGTGTTAATCATGCACTCAACATCATCATCATCATTTAATAGATCAAGTTCCTCAAATTTGTATTCAGTACGAGATATAAGAAATATATATGTCAAACTCGAAATAACTTGATTTGCTTGTAACTTCAGTTTCAAACGAATTTTTCCCTTTAAGCAATCTAAGCTAATAACTCGTTTAATTTGTATCAATCTTCTATAGCCCTCAAATATAAGACCTTTATGCCCTTCATACTTTTGTCTATTTAAGTATACAAATATAGATAACTGACTCATTATGCACATTCAATGATTAAAAAAAAACGTAAATCGATTATCAATAATATAAATAATAAATTTCAATAAACCACAAATTCATCATAAATAACAGCCTACATTATATATGTAAATAAATTATCAATTAAATATAAAAAATTTAATAAATAGAAATGACAATATTTATCATAGCAACATTTAATAAATACAACTAAGTGACAAATATCACAACAACAAAATCAAATGTAAACAATAACAAATATTCAGTGTAATAATATCATAATTTAATATGTTAATATAAATAAAACATCAATGCAAAATAAAATATAAACAATCTGAATAAATAATTACTTTACTAACTAAAAGAAAAATTATATTAAAAAATTAGATGTTCCAATAAAAAAATATATGGAGAGAGAGATACGAAAAAGATAGATGCGGAATGCACAAAAAGTGAGGGAGGGATGCGGGGTATATAAGGAGGGACAAAGCGTTATCCGACGTCGAGTAAGGGATGGAGCCACGTTGGATTATGATATCGATATGTAAATAAATTCTCAATTAAACATAAAAAATTTAATAAATAGAAATGACAACATTTATCATAGTAATATTAATAAATACAATTAAATGACAAATATCACAACAACAAAATCAAATGTAAATAATAACAAATATTAGTGCAATAATATAATAATTTAATGTGTTAATATAAAGAAAATATTAATGCAAAATAAAATATAAATAATCTGAATAAATAACTACTTTATTAACCAAAAGAAAAGTTATATTTAAAAACTGAATATTCTAACAAGAAAATATATAGAAAGAGATATGAAAAAGATGGATGCGTAATGCAGAGGAAGTGAGGGAGGGATGCGGGAGTTTATAAGGAGGGGGCAAAGCACAAATGGACGTGGAACAAGGAATAGTGCCACATTAGATTGCGCTCAGGTTGCGCTTTTCCTGCATAGCGCTCATAAAAAATAAAAAAAAGCAACCCTCAACCAGCGTGTCAAAAACTGGCCTAGAGGAGAACTAAGTTTCAAAACTAACTTATTTTGATAATTTATTTCAAAAACTGGCCTATTTGGGTCAATTAACCCATTAATTAACTTACTGGAAGCTTGCTTCTTTTATACATCATCTTATGTGTACAAATAAGCAAAGATTATTTTCGTCGCAGGGGGTTTGGTGTTCTAGAGAGACAAAATTTTAAATATTTCGAGTTAGAGGTGTTGTCAAATGAATAATGCTGCAACATATTAAGCACGGCCCCTGCAAACCAAACCATTATAGAACAGACAAAAACGAACGTGGATAAAGTCTCAGTCCTTGCAGTTTTAGAATGTCTATTTTCTAAAGGAGGACTTGTACTCTTTGTTGTTCGTTAAAAAGACTTTCTATAATCATATTTTACATGGAACATACATTAATTAAAGTTTCATAATTATTGTTTTTATAGAAGACACCAATTAATTTAAACATTTATGAATTTTTTTTTCTTGGCGAACTTTGCTAGTTATAATATAATTAGGGCTAATTTATCTATTTATACATATGACAAAATTAACTTGAATTTAATAAATATTATTAATGATACTCTAAATATTTTGAAAATTAAGTGAATTTAGATTAAATTAACTTGAGTTCAAGTTTAATGAAAATTAATTAAGGTAATGATACTTGAATTTTTTTGTGTGCAAAAAATATGAAAAGAAAAATAAAGAAGCCCTTTAGAGTCAGCTCATGTGGTTAAGTTGTCGAACATTTGTAGAGGGCGAGGTTGGAATCCGTCCAATGCTCCTCCACCCCATTTTCCTTCCTCGGCCGCACTAGGGGCTTCGAGGCCCCATCTCTGAAAAATGAAAAAAATTGCTTCCTATAATTAAAAACATATGTGGCTAATTAATGATAACACGTGTTTGTGTCCTATGCTGTGAATTAATCAACATATAAATTCCAAATGCTATATAAATTTTGCCACGACGAAACGTGTAAATGTCAATCATTAACCCTAACAACCGCAAATACCACCAAGCACAATACCTACCCAGTAAATTAAAGACTTTGGGAAGGGCAAACAAGTCCACGAATGCCCTATAAAATCAGAAGCCCTGAGCCTCCATTCTCTCCACCTTTTATTCTTATTCTATACTGACACGACACGACACACTCAGCGACGCCAAGAACAGAGAAAGATGATAACAGGAGAAGACTTGTACAAGGTGATGTGTGCCATGGTGCCTCTGTACTTCGCAATGCTGGTGGCCTACGCTTCGGTGAAGTGGTGGAAGCTGTTCACCCCGGACCAGTGCTCCGGCATCCACCGCTTCGTGGCCGCGTTCGCAGTTCCGGTGCTGTCTTTCCACTTCATCTCCCTCAACGATCCCTACCAGATGAACACCAAGTTCATCGTAGCCGACACCCTCTCCAAGCTCCTCGTCCTCCTCTTCCTCTCCCTCTGGGCCATCTTCTTCGCCAGAGGCTCCCTGGACTGGCTCATCACCCTCTTCTCCCTCGCCACCTTGCCCAACACCCTCGTCATGGGCATCCCCCTCCTCCAAGCCATGTACGGCGACTTCACCCAGAGCCTCATGGTGCAACTAGTTGTTCTCCAGTGCATCATATGGTACCAATTCATCCAAGCCACTACTCAATACCCATCACCGAATTTTATTTTATTTTTCTCAATTTAATTAGGCTGAATTCAAGAAATCTTCTTCAATTATGTAGCACTACTACTTAGACTTACAAAACTGTTTATATTGACTCTATGTATGATTTTCTGCACAAGGGTTAATATGCGTTAGTATGCACCTTTTCAAACAGAGGAAATTTTTTTAATTTTAGCCATTTATGCACGTTGTTCATTCATTTTAACTTTTCACACTTCAGGTATACCCTACTGCTGTTCCTGTTCGAATACAGAGCTGCGACCCTTTTGATCCAAACGCAATTCCCTGGGGACACGGCGGCGTCCATCACCAAATTCGAGATCGACGGCGACGTCATCTCCCTCGACGGGCGTGACTTCCCGCTCCGAACCGAATCCGAGACCGACAACCACGGGCGAATCTGCGTCCGCATCCGGCTCTCCACGTCGTCTGCACCAGAATCCGCGTTATCCAATTCGTCCATAGGCATCACTCCGAGGCCCTCCAACCTCTCCAACGCCGACATCTTCTCCGTCAACACGCCGCTCCATCAGCTGCATGAGTTCCACCACGCCGTCGCGGCGGCGGGAGGCGACGCCGCGTTCGGGCACGGGGATCTGGCGTTCGGGTACCCTTCTGCGAGCCCACGGCTTTCTGGGTACGCCTCGTCCGACGCTTACTCGCTCCAGCCGACGCCGCGGGCGTCCAATTTCAACGAGCTGGAGACGACGACGGCCAGCTGCACGCCGATGTGGGCGAGATCACCGGCTTCCGGGGGGAGGGTTTACCAGCAGTCTCCACCGGCGTTTTCGGGGGCGAGGGTGGTGTGGGAGTCGCCAGGGAAGTGCCAGGGTGAAGAGAGACAAGGATGCAAAGACATTACCATGTCAGGTACGTGTGGTCATGTATCGTTCGACAGTAGTGGCTGCCACTGGCTGAGCAAGCTTATTTGCACGCTATTAAAATGCTACAAATTTTTGCACTTATCATATTATAGCTATTATAAATTTAAATTTAAATTTAATTTTAATTTGTTATTCATATACATAATCTTTTATAAAAAAGTTGTGTCAGAATTGTTCACATAATCATAAATTTTTTTTTTATATTATTATTTAATTATATTTTGATATAAAAGATTTAGATTCTCATAATATATAATATAAATATTTTTACATTAATAATAAAATTAAATTAAATTTAATAAAATTCAACTAATAACTTTAGAAATTGAAATATAAGAATTGTCATAGTATTTTAGTTTTTATTAATTTTTTTAAATAAATTGTCAATTATTTATTTATTTTGACAATAAATATTTACAAAAATAATTAAAAACTTATAAATATTAAATAACTAATCAAAATTATGATCTTTACATAAAGGCTTGAATCCAAGATTAACCTTCTTGAACTATTAAGTAATTGGCTATAACAAGTATCCCAGTTTTATAGTTTACATAAGAGTTATAAATACAATGAGATTTTTTAGAGATTAAATTAATATAAAATTTATGTTGTAAATTAATGTATAAAAATATATTAAATATTTATTTAAATTATTTTATTTTATGATTAAAATAATTTATAATTAAATTTTTTAAAAAATTAAAAAATCAATTTTTTTTTATAATTAAGTTATTTTAAACATGTTATAAGTCCACTGCTATGTAGTATCAATTGTTAGATACTGTGAATAAACGTCGTCGTTTTCTGGGAATTGGGGCGACAAGACATTGTCGTGTAAATGGGGATGTGTTGGCACAGTTTGTATCAGAAATTACGTCAAACGTACGTATGTTGAGCTAGCCCATGCGGACTTATCAGGTGCTGGGTGTACCTTTTGTCCCCCGACGACCATCACCGTTCAGCAATTGTCTTTGTCGTGTCCTCACTCATTCATTGTTGATTGTGATTTCTTCATCTTTGTCTTTCCTCTTCCCCATAATTTCTTTAGCACCTTGCCCTTGGAGTGATTTGTTTTGGGTTCTGCGTTTAGCATCTTGCATTTGCCAGACTGCTAGTACTTCGAAATTTTAGACATATATGCTTAGGAAGGAAAGAAAGGTTACCTAGCTTTTGTTGGTTGAAATAAGATTTTATTTATTTTTTATTTATATTATTTTTTAAATGTAATTTTATTTTTAAAAATTTATTTAATCTGAAATAATTATTTTTATTTTAAAATTAAACTTAATTTTTTTATCAAATATTAATACTTTACTCAAATTTATTTTTAATTAAAATTAAGTTTACAAATTTTAATTTAAATATATACTAAAACAATAAATTTATTAAGACTCATAAGTTTAGTAATTCCTTGAGAATTATCAATTATCATTCTTTTGTTGGATTCCATAAATCATAAGCTATAAACTATGCACGTGAGGAATGAATATGAATATTAGACGTTGAAAAAGAAAGTTATTGGGGGGGGGGGGGGGGTTGCAGTGCATGTTTTATTATTGATTTTCGATCCTCAAGTATAGTACGGGCAGGACAGGTGGTCCTTCCCACCTTCACACGCCATCTTTAAAGTGAAAAACATTCAGCTACTTAAAATGAAAAAAAAAAAAACAAGTGGTCAAAGCAATATGGAATAATTTACTTTTACAGATAAGTTTGCCACTTTGCTTAGTCAGAAGCTTAATTGATAGTAGCCATCATTTGCAAGAGAGCACGTGTGTAATGATGGTCGAGGCAGTATTATTCCCTTATTGGAGGTGAAAATGGTGTGCAATCCCTTTAAATCATAACACCGAATCATAGGGACCTAAAATTCATTTCTCAATAATGTTGTCCAAGTCTGCCTCTAATTATTTATTCACAAACAATTATGTAATGTAGGAGGCAAAGGATAATTATGAGCTTGATTTATAATCATTATTTTGTTTAATCTTCATATATATTTTATATATTAATAATGTTTATTATTATTATTATGCATGATTGTTTTGGCTATTATGACAGAGAAAGAAATTAGCTTCAGAGACAGCACCAAAATCCCAATGCCAGAGGAAGAAGCTGCAGCAGGCCCCAAAGATGCAGTTGCCAGTAGCCAGAAAATGCCACATGCCCTTGTCATGACGAGGCTTATACTTATCGTAGTAGGAAGGAAGCTCTCCCGGAACCCTAATACATATTCTAGTGTATTAGGGCTTCTTTGGTCTCTAATCTCCTTCAAGTAAGTGACAATTAACCAGTTTACCAAAAAGTGATACTAATTAAATCTAATCAAGCCACATATTAACTTTCCAACAGTATGTATATTTTATACATTTTTATGATGTGGATTTTGCAGATGGAATGTGGAAATGCCTAGTTTGGTCAAATCATCTATCAAAATAATCTCGGATGCAGGCCTTGGGATGGCTATGTTTAGCTTAGGTACATCGCATATTTATATAAACTTAAAGAATAATACTATGTATCCAAAAAAAATAGTTAAAATCTCAAAAAATTCAATTAGACTTAAGGGTGATTATTAGATAAAATAAAGTAATAAGAACTACCCATTTATTTTAAAGTCAATAGGTATACTAATTCATTCTATCAAAAATTCTAAATTCTAGTTATATATAGTATTTTTTATAAACTTAATTAATTGCACCATGCATATTAATTAATTTATATATCACTAAATTATTCATGGAGTTTCTTCCTTTATACACACACAAACACACACACACAAATCCACCAAAGATTAATATCAAATTGGAGCGAACAGAGAGAAGAAAAGAAAACACATGTATTGTATTGTGCTAAAGTGTTGCGGCACCCCAATAATATAATTATCATGTCCCAGTAGCACATGGACGTTGAAGGGAAAAATATGGAACATGTAAAATGGAAGTGATTTGCAGGTGCATGTGTTGAAGATGAGTACCAAAATGGTCAAAATATATGTAAATACACACACAATGACAGATACTCATTGCCTAATATGCAGGGCTTTTCATGGCCCTCCAGCCCCGGATCATTGCCTGCGGCACCAAAAGGGCAGCCATGGGAATGGCCATACGATTCCTTTGCGGGCCTCTGGTAATGTCTGCGGCCTCCATTGCCACTGGATTGAGACAAGACAGACTGCATGCTGCCATTGTGCAGGTACTTTGTGTTATGCGCATTTGTGGGAAAATTAATTTATGTTCTATTCTGTGTCGTGAGCTGAAATTGCTGCATGCATGTTACTTTGCCTTAATTTGTTTCTCAGGCTGCTCTTCCACAAGGGATAGTGCCATTCGTATTTGCAAGGGAATATGGGCTGCACCCTGATATTTTGAGCACAGGGTAAGTTTCGAAAAATTATTTAGACACTATTCTTATTTGCACTCGGTACAGTATGTATATAGCAGCATGAATTGAAAAACTCACAAACTAAAATATGAATAGTAATGCTTTAAAATCCATAAACTACAATGCTGCATGTGTCATACTCTAGTTGTTTCGGTACATTTTATTTCATGTAGGAAAATGCTTTTCACTTCCTTTTTTTTTCTCGATTAGAAATGAGAAGCCCTAAATAATTTAATGATACAACATTAATTTGTGAGTGGTACCTATTGTAGAAGGTTAACTGGAGGATAAAGTAATCAGAAAAAAAGACAAAATGATTGGAGGACAAAGTCAAGTGTATTTTCTTCACACGCATCCTATTGAATTTCTAATCTAACCCACGTAATAAATTGATTATAATGCCGTTTTAGGTAGGATACCGAATCTGTCAAACAGGTTTGTCTATGACAACCAGGGCACATATAATTTGACACACATAATTATGTGTTTTAATGGTGACTGAAAATGCATTTGCCTTTTCTTGACGAATTTCTTGCAAAATTTTAACCTCGTTAAGTGTTTTCGAGCCCCCTCTTTTACCTTGCTAGCCAGTAATCATTAATAGGCAGTGTTTTTTTATGCTGAAAACTTAGAAGGCTTTTTGCAAAGTAATTAATGCTTTTAACCCATCATTTGATACCTACGTACATAACATAGGCTAGGCTACCTTGGTAGTGATTCCTAATGTCAAATTAAGTCAAGCTAATTTTCACTTGGAAAGAGATTGCTTGCATATATAAACTTTGTTCATGGAGAGTCAACAGATTATAATTAATTCTTTGCTCTTCTTTTTCTTTTGCAGGGTTATCTTTGGCATGTTGGTTTCCTTACCAATAACTCTGCTATATTACATATTTCTTGGCCTGTGAAGGGTGACAAATAAACTACATCTTGAAAGGAGAATCAGTCGCATTAAAACCAAAGAAGAAGAAAGGAGTATTCAAACTATGATTGCCCTACGAGACTAGCTAGCTAGGAGCTGTGCAAAGTAGTATATATATTGCATAGTTTCTATGTTTCCCTGTAATTTTGTCAGCACCGACCATCACTGAGCACCATAATTTTGGGATTTAGCAAACATATATTTATGAAGGCTTTCCATTATTGTAGACACTGCCCGCGGAAAAGGTTGACTTAGGCAAGGCCAACACTACTCAAAAGCCAAATGGAGTTATGGAACCTTTATATGTAATACAGAGGGTGTGTGACAAGATGACACAAAAAGTAGTAGCTAGAGTTTATAGTTCTGTAAGGCGACGTGTCCTGGTACATAGATTGGTGGTAGCCGAAAGGGAAATCGATTATCATGACCCATGATTAAGGTCGGAGGCTCGCTTTTCTTGTTGGAGGTTGGTAAAGCTTGTGGGAACAAATGTTGAACACCCCACCCCCCCCAGAAAGAAAGAAAGAAAAAAAGTAGAAGGCCGAAATTAGCCAAATTTATGGCACTCTAAGGGTGAACATCTTTTTGTCTTCAATATATCAATCCAATGAGAATGTAGTAATTGATTGTATTTGAAAGAGATACCTCATTGCAACAAAATTAGGGTTTGAAAAGTAGACTTCTTCTTTTTGCTATTTAGTGGAAGAGGTGGTGGGGAGGTGCATGTAGCATATAACAGTGACAAAATAATAAGGTTTTTATAACCCAAAACTTGTCTTTTCAAACAAATTATTAAAGGCAGACATAATATTTATACGGGTCTTAAATCTTATAGGATTTCGTCTGGCAGAAGCCTTCCAGCATCATAGTTTCTTTCTTCTGCGGGGGGAATAAAGTGGTACTATATATTATTCTCTTGCCAAGAAAGTGGACTGCAAACCCTTCTTTTCCCAGGATTTGGCTTTTCTCTAAAGTATATTTTGACAATAATATTGACGAATGTTTAATCAACAAATAATTTGTATAAACTAATTCCCTGATTGATAAAAGTTAAAGCAGTGTTAAATAATTGTTAAATAATAAATACACAAAAATCTCTCTAAAGAGCACCATATTCTTCAAATGATGTGAAACCTTGTTTTTCTAAAACGCTACTCACCTTGTAATCCCTATGTCTGGATCTCTTGCTGATTTGAATTGTGTTTTTACCGAAATAAAAATAATGAAGATAGGTTATCTTAATTAAACATAACTGCACGACAACTGACAAAGCCAAAATGACTTGTTCAATTATTTAATTTATTCTAAATATATTTATGACATTAGTTATCTGATTTTTAATCTATTATATATTATTTTATTATATATTACTAATGGAATTACCTCTGATATCACAATATAGTCTTACATTTTAATTTATTTTTAATTTTTTTAACCTAATTTTTTATATTTGAATAATTTTTCTTTAGCACCGGAGTAATTTTCATTGTAATGTTATATAACTTTTGTTTATGTAAAGTTATTATCTGTATGTGCTTTTGTCCCCTCTCTCTTTCTCCAATTAAAATTAATTTATTTATATTTCTAATTGATGTTTATTTTTATCTAAAATTTATTCAAAAAATAAATAAATCATATATTATAATATTGGTGGCTTTATTATTCAAAAACAAAAATATACAAATTTTGTAAATACTTGCTTAAAAAAATGTTATTTATCTTTAATCAAATATTGTTAAAATTATATATATTGTCTGAATTAATTAAAAAATTACATATAATAAAAATATTAATCATAAAAAAAGAAAATTAATAAATTTCTCGAACGCAAAGGCTAACTACTGGCCAAATTGATTAAACCATAAATCATGGTATTCTTAAATTTTTCTGTTAAATCAATTTTTAAAACAGTGAAAAAAATTAGCATACAAACAACAAAGTCAACTAGGTAAATTGCAGTCTATGGCTGTTGGCCTATTGGGGCACCAAGTGGACCCATGGAAGGTAGCACTGTTTGTTGCCCTAAGTCCACATCATGCGACCTTTTCAGAGAGTAACTTAGTAACTTAGTGCACTAACCCATAATTGCACTGCTGACTACTCTCCATCCTATTTGTTTGGCAATTACAGCTACTCTAGCTAGTTTGTCAAGCCTATACCAGGAAATTGTTGAGTGTGGCATGATTCAAGTAGAATTCATGGACAACATACATCACTCTTTTCCAAATATACATTATTATTAAATTAATTTATTTTATATTTAAAATGATTTATAAATATAACCGCCGTCAAGCAGTTCAAAAGAAATTCTTATTTATTGGTTGACGCATACTATTTTTCATGTGCATGTCTTATATTTTTATTGGATTAGTATACAATTATATAAAATTTTCTCTTCATTTACAGCACTTTATGTTAATTATAATTAAAATATTTTAAAAATAATTTTTGATTTAAAAATTTCTTTTGAATACAAAATAAGTGAAACTACAAACTCAATTTGTTCTGAACTTAATTAATCAACTATTTTAAATCTCCAATATCTATTTTGTGTGTCCACTTTCGAGAGATGATGCGAAATACATGCAACAATGTGAACAAAATTAGACTATACAATTTCTAAATGAGACCAAGTTCGCTCTGTGGTATTACCAAATTGATAACTTCGAAACGTAGTCAATCACAAATTCAACAAATGAAAAACGATCTATATATTTTTCAAGTACTAAATTAAATTCGTGAACATGTGAACGTGTATACTTCTGTAAAATAATTCATACATGAAGGTTACATGAACTCATGGCATAAATTATTGAAATAAGAAGTTCATGTTAGCAGTAATCATGGCGGGTGTGCAAGCAAAGTATTCAGTATTGTTAGCGTGTTTTTTGTTTAATTTTTGAAACTTCAAAATCATGATTTGATAAAAAGTGATAAGAGACGAGTTTTTACTCAAACAAATCATAGTTTGAGACTTTTTAAAAGTTAAACCAAATATACTATTAGTCTCTCGCCTTAAATGCAACGCAACAACCTTATGGACTCTAGCAATCATCATAATACACGTGTAAGCGTGTAAAAATGCTGGGCAGAGCGAAGGAGTGTGGCAATCAAGAGAGATTCTTATATGAACATTTTTTTTATTGTATGTTATTTAATAACAGTTATATTAATTTTATAAGTTATTATTATTTATTTAAATTAAATTTTTTAAAGATAATAATGATTTACAAAAGTTGATATGATTACTTTTAAATAATATAAAATAAAAAAAATATTTTGTTTCTTAACTATTTAAAAAAAAAATTTAGACAGACATTATTTATCTTAAATATTTTATTTAATAGTTAACTTGTATTATTAATTTTTTAAAAAGTAATATTTATTTATAATATAATTTATCAAATTTTATATATATCTACTATTAAATAAATTATTTAAAATAAGTAATATCTACTTAAAAATTCCTCTGAACACCTAAGAAATATTCGACAATGAATACTACCACGCTTTGGCCATGTGCATGTAAGTGATGGTATTTCATGACTTGAGAAGAAATATCCACATTGAGAACTAGTGCCATCTTCTGGAAATGGGATTGTTAACAAATTTTATAGAGTAGATGCTCGTTTTGATTCTTGAAAAATATACGTACGTAATATCACATTAGTCTTTTATATGAAACATTCAATTAATTTTTTAATAATAATTAATGTCATTAATCTTATCTTTTTTAACATTAATTTGATGTCATTTTAAGGTTTAATTTAATGACATATATTAACATTGGAGAACCAATTTAATGTGTTTATAAATGAAAGATCAAAGATTCAAAGTGATGTCATGTATATATTTAAATTATTAAAATGAATATTTATTCAATTTTTTTATTTACTCTAAGAATAATATAGTTAATTTACTCGTGCCCGTGACCAGAACCGAAAGGCATATTGGGTTTTGTTACTTGCCATCGAGTCTTGTTACGTTGGATTGTCTCGGTTGTTGATTGTTTTGGGCTTCATGCCCAATACTACGTTGTGAAAGTGAGGCCTTCTTTGTTTTATTTTTTCTTATGTATGAGTGGTTCTTTGTTATGTCACTGGACTTCAGGGGCTTAAGCTTTCAAATATTTCATGTAAAAACAGAAAACAAACTATTTTTTAAAATATCTGTATGTACTAGATGTGCATAAATCCTTCGCCAATATACACTTCCTTATGCTATATTTGGATAGGAGATTAGGAAGAAAAAATGAGAAAAATAGAAGGTTTATTATAAACTTCTTCTTTGTTTGAAAGTTTTATAAAAAAAAGAAAAAGAAATAAAGATTTTTAAGTAATCTTTCAAAATTTATCTTACTAATTTTTGTAAATATTTTAAAAAAATTTCAATTCGAAAGATTTTGAAGAATTTAAAATATTCAAATAAGGGAAGAGTAATTATATAATTAACCTTTTTATCATTTCTTTTCCTTTTTTTTTATTTTCTTTATATCTCTTTTATTCTTATTCTCTTCAAACTACCAAACATATTCGTAACAAACATGGAGGAGGATTTCATTTGGATAGAACTTCACTTGGTTACACTAGTTATTAGGATGAGGTAACTCACCTCACTTCCAAACACTCCCAGAAAAGTAATTGTATAATTTTATGTCAAATTAAGTATTTCTATTTTTCACATGTATAAAAACCAAAGTAAAAAAAAAATGAAAATGTGGAAAGAGGGATGGTACTATGGTAGTGTAGACTGAAGACTTTTTATTAAGGGAAAAAAAAAGAATTTAGAGAACACATAAAATAATCTAAAGGAGAAAAGGAAGGGTGACAGGGAAAGGGAGTGAAAATAAATGAAAAATGTGGATGGAAACAAAAAGAAAAAGAAATAACTCCCACAAAAGTAGTAGGAAAGCGCTCCCATGTGGAAAGGAAATACACCCACTGTACAAAAGGCAAAGAAGGGGAGATGAATGGCTCTGAGATCCCCTCTTCACTACGATTACCAATTAGACCTCTGGACTCTGGAGGGCTAAAACTTTTGGGCTGAACCTTGGAAAAGAGAGGGCTTCGGGCGATACTTAAAATTGTTCCTCTGACTACTTTTGTTTTCGGCCTTTTCTTCTCAATCCTTCTCATAGTCCTGTAAATCAACTGGGATCTGTACCCTACAGCCTAATAAAGGAATAAAGTACATCATTGGGATTGTGGACAAATAAAAGTTCATAATTCCTTTTATGTCATTAATTTATTTTTAAATATGTATATAATGAGAATTTCTTTTTACATTAATTCACATAGAATTCAATAAATTTACACATTGGCTGTGTCTTTTTATAGTAAAAAAATTTATTCCATATCATTTAGTAGAGAGTGGTGGTATAAGGAATTTGGATCCATACCATGTGAACTTTTCGTTACAATAGAATAGTAAAATATCCCTTGGAAAACATTGTTTAAAACTTAAATACTCGTGGATTATTCCTTATAAAAAGTTATTTAATTTAAAAAATTTTATAATATAAATTTAATATATAATTAAATAATAATATAAAATTGTAAACATTGATAATATATCAAAATTAAACTCTAAAATATTTATCAATATCACCAATATTTAAGATAAACATTTCATTTTGGTTAACAAATCAAATAATGTAAGAGATTTGCGTTGCGTGTTTCATGTGAGTTTACATGGTCACAAGTAATAAAGATTAGTGAGTAGAGCACATAAAAAAAAAAAAAGTGCTTGCCTCGGTACCTCGAAAATTGAGTGGTTTCAAAACCCATTTTAGGTGGTTCAATTAAAAAATGACTGCTAGTTTAATTTTGCTGAGATGAAAAGATGCTATGTAAAGCTAACATGGAGAAAATACCAAGCTTCTCCAAACTATCCCTCCTCTAATATTTCCTTTAATATCATCACGGTGGATGCCACTCACCCACTTTCCATCGGAAGCGGCAACGGCTAGCAAGTTTGTTTTGCCAAAATATCTTCTCTAAAAGATTTCCTCTATATTTTCTCAAAGGTTTCCATCTCCTTATGACAACCTCCATTTTGTTCCCGTTGTGGCTAACCCACAAAGCAAAGTCGGTGTTCCGTGACGGCGATGGTCATGACGACAGGCGACGGCGGCAAGTTTGTTTTGCAGAGATTTTCTCCAAATTTTCTCTGAAAGCTTTCCACTCCCAACTGCAACCTCCATTTTGTTGCCATTGTGGCTGACCCAGGAAGCAGAGTTAGTGCTCTGGTGGCGATGGGAGACAGGCGATGGCCACAACAACCGTGATCTGTGCCTCAGGAATCAAGGAATTTACACAAAAATCACACAAGACCCGGCTAAAATTGCACAAAACAATAGATGCCCACAAAACCCCAATACCAAAATTTCATCAAGAAACCATAAAGAAACAGCATACCAATATTGCTGATGGAGACACCCGTCAGCAAAGAAGGAAGAACTCAAGGGAGGGGGGGCTATGAAAGAGGGGTAATTTGGGAAATTTCTAATTTTATATCCCACGTCAACTCTGTAGGTCATTTTTCCAATTCAACGTAACTAAGCTAGTTGTCATCTTTTAATTAGGCCACTTAAGATGGGTTTCAAAACCCACAAGATTTACAAGGCACAATAGAATCTAAAAAAACAAAAAAAGATTAGTGAGTAGAGTATTATTTTCACATGGATTGGAACCTATTAATTGTTAGTTTCTTTAGATCTTTAGTTTTTATTGGAAATTTTTGAATTAAGAAAGTAGAAAATAAATAAAACTATAACTTGAATAAATATAAGAAAGTCAAGAAGCGACAACAGGTTTTACTTCCCCTTCTCTAATTTGAATTGATATAGATTTGTTTGTTCCTTTCAATTACCTATCATTACTTAGAATTTAAGTGTCACTCTCGGACACAAATAGAATTTATCCCTAATTAATAACCCATGTTATCTCTAATTAAATTTAATAAACTAATAACACATTCTTAAAGATATCCTAAGTACATATGAGGCACCTCTCCCAGATTGCATTCATACTAGTTTGATTACTGTGTATACTTTATCTAACTCTCCCCCTCTCAATTCGAAGTAAATTATTAGATTAATTAGATTGTGATCAAGCATTTAAATGCATTAATAACATAAGCAATCAAGAAATTGAAAAAGGAATCAAAATTATGTATTTAAAATTAAAACGAAATCAAAACGTCATAGATCAAGTTCCATATAAACCTTGGTTAAGAGAATTAGTTCATGGCTGTTATGATGCAATAACAATAGAAAATAAAAGACATAAGAGAAGAAATGAAGATGAAAAGATAGAAGTAACAACCACAGTTATGGCTCTTCAACCTCTATGAACCAGCCATTAATCTCCACTCCAAATTGCAAAAGCTTGATAATGAGTGATCCCTTTGCTGCAGGTTTGGCTCTCCTTATATGTGGTGCCCTCTTTTCCTAAAAGCACCACCTCATAGCAGCTGTGATTTTTTGTTTTTTTTTTATTATTTTTGTATTGGGTCCACTTCAAACGGCAACCTTAATGGGCTTATCCTTCTAGGGCATTCACTGTGGTGCATGTTAATTATATCACATACATATTTAGTATTTAGATAACTAAAATAAACATTATATAATTGTGTACTTCTTAAAGACATTTTCATAGGAAGAATAAACTCTAAAAATTTATGAAAATATCAACGTACACACATGTGCAATCTGTGAACAAGATCTTCTTCTCCTTTCTCCCTCTTTGTAATTGTATTCTTTGATAGGATAGTAAACAGACAAAATGATAATAGAAGTAGAGAGGGGATCTTAACCTCTTATTTACATAAGAAAGCAGTAATTTTGATTCCACCCATCATGGATCTAAGCTACTGAGCCTTTATACATAATCTAGCACAGTAATTTGTTGAGCCCAAAACCCAATACATAAGTGACTTCCCAACTCACTTGAACACCCTATTAAATATAATTTTTAGATAATTTTTAGAAAATATCATGCTGTCATTTAATCAATTCTAACAAATAATAACATAACAAATCAATGGTAGCTCAAATATAAAACAATTCTAACAGTGTAACCTCCTTGATTTTACAATCCTTGGGTAGTAGGAAAGTGTCTTTCTTACCCTCTTTAAATACTTTTAATTAATGTGAGAAAAGAGGCAGTGTTTTCAAAAATAAGAAAGTGTCTCAAAATGGAAAGTATCTCAACATATCAAGAGTTGCCCTTTTTAAAGCCTTGTGCTGCATTTCAAGTAATTCCACCTATGGATCACTGCCTAGGTTACTGATTTTTTTTATGGGATCTTGTCATGTGGCTACCACCATATCCAATTCTCTTTAATTGTTCCCAAAAATCATAAACATGCAAGTTTTCACTCTCAAAACACACGAACTGGTTTTCCACTAAATAGAGAAGTTGTAATTCCATGTCTTACCTTTTCATAAGATTTGAGATCACTTGATTTTGACTTTTATATTTATAATCATTTTATTACACATAGGTCCTTCGGACTTGACAATACACTTTATCAAACTTGGCCTAACTCTTCAAGTTAGCTCATAAAACTCCTACAAAAAGTTAATTAATGAAACAACCAAGGAAGATAATTTAACATAAAAAGGGGATGAATTAAAATAAAAATAATGGATACAAAATTTAGTCAACAAATTCCGCGAGACTCTTGCTCGCCTTCAAGCAAGGTGAATCACACAAAAATGGAGCTTACCTAATGAGGCAATCACCATATCATAAGTCAATATATCATTATATACCAGTCATCAGACCTTAAAGCAAATTGTTAACCTCTTAAGGTTTCACATCACATGTCATCTCGATTTGTTTGTTTCTTCTCCAAATTCAATAGATGATTGTTTAATTTTTTGGTGGGGTTGCAAGCTTATTGTCGGAGTTTGAACACTTTCTATTTGAGACTCACCCATATTTTCAATCCAAGATCTTTTTTTTTTTTCATAGATAGAAAGATGATGTCGTCCATTCTCAAAATGACATCGTCTGGTCTCAAAAACCGCGTCATTTGACTAATTACAAAAAAAAAAAAAACTATAAGTTTGAGGTATTAATAATCTTCTGTGAAGATTGAAATTCCTTGACCTTTTTTTTATTTTTAATCCTATATTTTTAATTAAATGTAGATAATTCAACAAAAAAATATCTCCTAATTAATAACAATTTCATTTTAAATTGAGATATTTATTTGTTAAGCTGTCGATATTTAATTAGAAGGACAAAACAAATTGTAGCAGAAGATTTGAATTCCTTACGAGGATGAGCACTTCATAGCATCAAGCATGAAATTCCAAAAGAGTATAACTTGACAATCTCTTGTTGGAGTATCTGATAAGTAAGTGATCTGTAAGTATACTGTAAGTCTTCATGACGCTTCAGGCATATCCTTATTTTAGAATAGAATAGTTCCTCTTTTTTTAAACTTTTATGAATAAAAAATGAAGATAATTTAAAAATATTTTATTTTGAAAATAATTGATAAAAATAAAATGACTAATTAAAAATACCATTATACCAATAAATCAATAATATTGCAACAATTTTACTAAATTATAAAAAAAGGATACATTCATCTTAAATAATAATAAAATTAACTCGAATTTAATAAATATTATTTAATAAGATATATTAAAAACTAACTTAATTTATATTAAATTGCTATAATTATCAAATTTCACTTTTATAAATTTCTTTAATAATTTCAAAATAAGTACACTGAATATTACCACAATATTCTTATATCTCATTCCTTCAATTTTTTTTTTAAAATATGTAAATTGAATGTTAACATGATTTATATTAAATTACGTTAAGTAAAAAAATTAAATTTATTTTTTTTTACAATGGTGAGACGAAAGTTTAATCATCTGACTTCTTACAAATTATTTAAATTCTTTACCATTAGCCTACTCTTAATAACTTAAAATTACATTTATTTTGAATAATATCTAATATGTATAAATTTGACAACTAAAGTTATGGTAGTTAAATATGTAATATTTCATTTAGTTATTATTAATTAGCATTATTTTGATATGAGAATAAAAAGAGAATAAAATATTTATGAATAATTTTTTTATGTAAATTTATTTATAAATGTTTTACTCCCTTCTTATGCTATTAAACGTACACTTAATATTATTACTATTGATGAAAAGATAATTTGTTGAATAAATTTAAGAGAAAAATAGAAAAGGAATAACCAAAGAAAAAGGAACACAGGAACTCATTTGCAATTTGCCCTTGAGACGTGGGAGTTGTCGTGGCCCGTTGTTTTCAGCATTTGGTGTTCCGTTTGAGGAATCCAAAGGCGCAGCTTGGAATCAATAAAGCACCAAACGCGCAGACGCGTATTGATTTCTTGTTTTTTCGGTAGAAACACGTATTGAATTTTACTCCTCAAAAATATGGAAGTATGAAGTGAATTTTAAAGAATAAATTAAAAATTTAATTGTTTAAAATTTAAAAAAATATAAGTAAATAAAGAAAAAATTATAAAAATGCATCCTTTCTTTTAGGATATGTTTAGAATCATTAATATTTAGGATATGTTTAGAATCATTAATATTAGAATTTAATTTAATTTAATTTAATTCAATTAAAATTATAATTTTTATACTTAAAATATAATAAAAAATTGAATTAATTTTATGGTAAGAAATTTATAATTTTATCCTTATAATAGATTATGATATCTATCTGTTAAGAATAAAATAATAAATTTATATAAAATTTACTTAATTTTTTTATTTTAAAGAAAATTTTTAAATTAACTTAATTAAAATTTATTAAATTTCTATTAAATTTTAAATTATATTAATTTTTATTTTATAATTTTTTAAATAAAAAATTTAATTTATAAATAAAATAAAATTTTAAAATTTATCATTCTAAATACATCTTGAAAAAATTTAAATTTACTGAAATTGACATAGAGAAAAGATAAATTTTTATGTACTTTATCTAATATTTTGTATGTGTCAATTAAAGACATAAATTTTTAAATCATCTTTAAAGTTATATAATACGTATGGCTTAATTTTAAACATACATTTATAACATGGTAAGAGATTTTACGTGTTGTTAAAAATATGAGCTTTTAAAATAAACATGTCAATTATTAAATAAAATTACTTAAATGTACTGTAGCAGGAAGAGGAGTGCTTAACGTAAAAGGAGTGCCCACCTTTTTTTTTTTGGTCTTCAAGGAGTGCCCACCTAAACGTTTCTTGAAACAGACAGAGACAATCCAAAAACACTAACGCGCCCATTCCGGGGAGCGCGGGCAGTAATAGAGTGCAATACCAGGTGGTATTCTCGTGCATTCGGATTTCCGATGGTTTTGTTGTTTCCACTATAAATAGCGTCCACAACCGCAAAGGTTTGATTCACAAAACAAACTCACAGAGCTTTCGTAACATTCGTCATCTGTTGGTTCATCGTCGTTCTCAGTAACCAGCCATGTCGAGCACAGTTGGCCAGGTGATCAAGTGCAAAGGTGACCCATTTTCTCACTTGACTCTCATCGTCATTTCTGCTGATCTGGGTTGGGTTTCTTTTGTTTTCTTTTCTCTTTTGTTTTCTTCTCTGTTTCGTTAATTGTCTAAAATTATAGTAATCTATTTTCTCTGGATTTTTGTATGGCCCCCTTCGAGGTTGTCATTTTCATTTTTTGACAAACTATCGGAGGAGTTGTTTTGAGGGGGCATTTATTCCACGTTTGGCAACTTTTTTTTTTTATAAATTATTTGTTTTAAAAGCTCTTTAGATTTTGATTGTTATTTGATTAGATGACAAAATAAGCTAATCCAAATCCAAACACATATCTAATGTATTGCTTTTTGTGGATGCGATGCACGCCGCGTTTCTTCTTTGTTTTGCATTTTTGTTTATGCTTGTGAGATTGTATTACTGATTGGTAATTGCCTTGGTTTTTTGTATTGGTCCAATGCACTAGCCGCTGTTTCATGGGAGGCAGGGAAGCCGCTGGTGATTGAAGAGGTAGAGGTGGCGCCGCCGCAGGCTGGCGAAGTGCGTTTGAAGATCCTTTTCACTTCTCTTTGCCATACTGATGTTTACTTCTGGGAAGCCAAGGTAACGGCAGATTTAGTTCACCTGCATTTTCCTTTTTAATGTATACACATATTACTTAATTTTAAAATTATATAGGTGATGTGGTTTGATCAAATAAAAAAAAATGATTGGGGGATAAATTCTTTCAAAAATTTATTTCAGTTGATTCTCTGTATTCTGCAATATAAATTTTTGTGTGGTTTTAAATTTTAGTCTGAAAATATTGGAAAGCTGGTGATTGATTTTCTTTCTGTTCTCTTGATTTTCATGTGCTATTATTTTATATTTATGCATCGTCAGTATCTAATCTGATTTTCCTTTTTCCCCCTCATTTCAGGGCCAGACTCCATTGTTTCCTCGTATATTTGGTCATGAAGCTGGAGGGTATATATGCTTCTCTTTTAAATATTGCCCACAGATTATAAATCTTTGCCTTATTTGCTCATTTAAATTATTGTGATATATTCTTTTACTTTCCTGAATTCCATTTGGTTTGACATAGATTGCTTTGGGTTAAACCTGTTTTCTAGGATGTACAATGAATACATTACACATGCTATCAAAGTCTTTCAAAAAAAGAGAAAACAGTTCATCAATAATGAGCAATTACTTATTTGGATTGCAATGATTTTATTCAGGATTGTGGAGAGCGTAGGAGAGGGTGTGACTCATCTGAAACCAGGAGACCATGCCCTCCCTATATTCACTGGTGAGTGCGGGGAATGCCCACATTGCAAGTCAGAGGAGAGCAACTTGTGTGAGCTGCTCAGGATCAACACCGATCGTGGTGTCATGATCAATGACGGCCAGACAAGATTCTCCATAAAGGGACAGCCCATATACCATTTCGTTGGAACCTCCACATTTAGCGAATACACTGTTATCCATGCTGGATGTGTTGCAAAGATCAACCCTGATGCCCCACTTGACAAAGTTTGTGTTCTCAGTTGTGGAATAAGCACAGGTTTGGAAGATCCGTACAACCTTGAGATAGTTCTACATATGATGCTGGAAAAAAGTAGCAAAGTAGCCAGGCGATTATGTTTTCTGATATAATTCAATTTCGGTCATGCTTGTAGGTCTTGGTGCTACTATAAATGTTGCAAAACCAAAACCCGGTTCCTCTGTTGCCATTTTTGGACTGGGAGCTGTTGGCCTTGCTGTATGTTATCCCTTGTACATTTTTTTTTGGTTTGTGCATTACAGAGTTATTTTTAGCAACTGATAAAGGACAGCATTAACTCCCATTCTTCTTTTTCATCCAAATTTTAGGCTGCTGAAGGGGCAAGGATTTCTGGTGCATCAAGAATCATTGGGGTTGATTTAGTTTCCAGCCGATTTGAAGAAGGTAGAATAAATTCTTCTTGAATCAGATGTTTGAAGATTCTGCACAGCCTAATTAAATTGCTGTTCTCTTATTGATGTTAGCTTCTGGTTTTATTCTTGTTGGCAGCTAAGAAGTTTGGGGTTAATGAGTTCGTGAACCCAAAAGATCATGACAAACCTGTACAAGAGGTTAGATCATAAAACAATATAGTGAAGTTCATTATCTGTCCACAAGTAGTTCTAGTTTCACAATGTTCATTGTTTCTGTTCTCTTCTTAAAGATGTGTTTATTCAACTTCTCAGTTGAGTTTAAATTCTGATGCTATTAATAAATGCTCTGGCTATGTCGGAACAAGAGAGATTGAGATGGGTGAATGTTGGTGAACAGGTAATTGCTGAAATGACCAATGGAGGTGTGGATCGTGCTGTTGAATGTACTGGCAGCATCCAGGCCATGATCTCAGCATTCGAATGCGTCCACGATGTACTTATATCATAACTCATTCCTTGTTCTTGTTACTAAAAAGTTACATTGAGCCACTTGCTAAGGCTGAACCTGAATTTCTTCTTCACAGGGTTGGGGTGTTGCTGTACTCGTTGGTGTACCAAGTAAAGATGATGCATTCAAAACACATCCTATGAATTTACTGAATGAGAGGACTCTTAAGGGTACCTTCTATGGTAACTACAAACCGCGCACTGATCTTCCTTCTGTTGTGGAGAAGTACATGAAGGGGGTAAGCTATATATATATATATATATATATATATACTGAATTTTGTTGTCTTTTGGGAGAATCAATATTGCAGGATGCTCTCTTATATATGTTTGCTAATATGGTCTTACGGATATTGTAGGAGCTGGAACTGGAGAAGTTCATCACTCACACAGTTCCGTTCTCGGAGATCAACAAAGCATTTGATTACATGCTGAAAGGACAGTCCATCAGGTGCATCATCCGCATGGGAGAGTAAAACAGTGATGAAATAGTTTCTGCTGGGGGACGGAGTTCTCTGTCTCACTGAAAATAAAGAACAAATTTCATAGATAATCCCTTATTGGGTTTATTGCGTTTTTGCAGTTTTATGAGTGTAGAGTGATAGATCCCTTTGTTACTTGGATTGTGGCTTTGTGACCTTTCCAAGACACAATAATTCAATACATTTCTTGTCAATTCGTTTGAAATTTTCTACATAGAAAAATGACTGATTCTACTGCAGCTCCACTTTTGTGGTTTTTTCAAACTGAAATCCTATGTCATGTTGGAATGTTACGTATAATAGATTAAAGTTATTTTTTATTTTTTATTTAATTATTTTTATTTTATAAGATAAAGGTAAAATTAAAGCAAGTTTTGATTTTGAACCAAATTAAATTTAATCTTGAGTAAGTTAATCTTTTTATGTGCTTATGTAGCTAGGATAATCTTATACTATTTTAAATTTAAAGCTTATATTCAATTTACTCCCTGTGACTTTAGAAAAAATCACTTTGACATCTTGTGATTTTAACTTTATTACTTTGTTAATCTGTGGTTAACTCTTTTAGTACTTTAATTCTTATGGTTTCATTCTATTAACTTAAATTACAAATTCATCAATTTTATCAATTTTAACAAATGCCATTAGGAATTCTTTATTCCCTTAACTCTATCAAAATTCATATTATTTAAACTACATATTATTTAAGGTAAGTAAATAGATGTAGAAATGATTAGAAATTTAGATATTGTGATAGTAAGTAAGCTTTGTTGAGTAAAATAAAATATTAATTATATAAATTAGATATATTTTTATCTGTAAACTTATCAAAGTGTTAACAGGGATAAACTAACAAAATTAAATTCAAGGATGGCAAAGTAATATTGCCTCAATCACATAGAGAAAAATTGAATTTAACTCAAATTTATTTTTAAAGTTGCCAAATCCTATAGATTAAGGCACCACTAGCATATTTGGGTTTCAAGAAGCCTTGTCATAAGATTATCTCCAATGATTTAACTTTTCTTTAAAAGGAGACTATTTGACTAACTTTTTAGGTTAGAAATCTCGTTAGGGATGAGGCACCACCAAGCAAGATTATTAATTAATGAAGAAATTCAAACTCTTGCACATATAGAATGTATACTATATTTAGATGTTACGTAAGGAAAAGAAAGAGAAGGGAAGGGAAGGGAAGAAAAAAGAAAATCAAATCTTTGTTTAGATTTTTTTTTTTTAATGAGGGGGAGTGATGGCACCTCTAAACCCTAAAATTCTTTCCCTTCAAATTTTGGGGTAAGGAAAAAATATTTTATTTTAAATTAAATATGAAGAAATAATTTCTATTCTCTTTGTTTTTTTTACTTAAATATTCAAATAAGAGAAAATAAATTCTCCTCTATCCCCTGCTCTTCTCATTCCATTCCTTCTCCCTCACTCAAAAACATCCAAATATAGTAGTATAGTCTTATCTAAAAATATAACTTATTGCATTCTTTATCTGCTTTTAAAAACTAGATATATGAAAACCTTAAATTTAACTCATCTAAAATGAAAGTTGTACTTTAGACTGTAAAGTGCAATTAACCATTAACTAAAAAAATTGTTAACCATTCTGTTTTGTCACAAGAATACCGCGACAAACTCCCCTTTGTTTTCTCACCTAAAAGTGGAGTGCTAGCTCGAAGAAAATCTCAAGAATTAATGTTACCCACACGGTTCCTTTCATTGGCTGGCGGTTTGCAACAAAATAATTTACAAGAAAATGGTCAGACTGACCTAGAGATAATTAAACTCTTTTCAATTGATGTGCAAGTAAAGCCCAAATCAGATTGATGAATAATTTTGAGTTTTGAGCTTGAAATTTTAGCTCATCTCCTCTCTGAGAGTCCTCTCTCATTGTGAGTGCCTTCTCCTGAACTTGTCTAAGTGTGATTTATCATTTCTCACCCCTCGAACCTTAAACCCTTCCATTATACCCCACCCACTAGCTTTCACCAAGTACAACCATAGAGATGCTAATGGAAAACCAAGAAGGAAAAGAAGAATTGGAAGGAGATATTTTAAGTTTGGAAGCTGATGGGGATGAAGCTGTCAAAAGAGCTAAATGCACGCTGGTAGGAAAAGATCATAGCTGATAAAGAGCTAAATAGGAAAACCATAAAACTGATGATTCTCAAAGGTTAGGGAGACCCAGAAGGCGTTACAGTCACCAATTTAGGACGAACAAATTTATGTTCAAGTGCAAGAAAAAACACACTCCAATGAAGATAATGCAAGGAGCACCTTGGAACGTAATGGGCCACCTTCTCAGTTTCCAATATTGGAACCCCTAGGTTACTGTCTTTGAGGTAAACTATGACTTTTCTTTCTACTGGGTTCAAGTACATGGTCTGCCACTAGATATGTTGAACTTGAGAGTGTTGTTAAGATAGAAAGGAGAATAGGCGAAAAGTCTTGGAAACTGAAAACCAATTTGTTGTTGGATAATTTCTTCATTGCTTCCTACGTATAAGAGTCATGATTGATATTACAAAACCTCTCCCTACTGGCTTCTGGGTAACAAGAAAAGGCCTTCCCAATGTTGGGTCCAACTGCGTTATGAGAGATTACAAGACTACTATTACAAATGTGGTAGACTTGGCCATGGTTAGAAGAATTGTGAGAAACCAAGAGCTATGTCTAGCTTTGACAAGGAGATACCAAGACATGGACCATTTCTTGGGGTCCCTAATCCCCAATCCTTGACTTCCATTATGATGGAAGGTGGTTACAGAAAAACAAATGAACCAAACAGGGATGCAGGAAAGTAGGAGAGAGTGGGAGAGCTTGCTAGTATGGCGCGTGGAGTAGGTGGGGTAGAAAAGAAAGAAACTAGAATGAACTATGATGAATTATATTAAAAGGACAGGGGAGAGCTGTCAAGAGGTTACCAAAGGGTAGAAAAAGTATGGGGATATGAACCTTGTATCACAAGAAAAGGAGTGCAATAAGTAATACCATCAGAAAAGTAATCTCAGCATCTTCACAAGGAAGAAAGTAGTGCAAAAGTAAAAGGAAAAGAGGTCAGTGAGCAGAACCAAAGTCAACCAACTTGGACAAGGATTGATCTAGAATCTAGGCAGATACAACTAGGACTGGGGCCCGAGAACATTGAGCTTCTTAGACTGGTCAAGGAAGACTTTGGGCTTAAAGAACCAATTATTTCTCTAAACTATCCAAGTCCAAATATGTCCCAAAGGTGAACCTCAGTACTGAAGACATAGAGAAATGCAAGAATGCATGGGCCAAAATCAAGTTGGATAAGAGGTCATGTTAAAAGGAAACCACGACACCAAACAATTAAGCTAGCAGTAGGTCCAAAAGAAAAACTACCACGAGTTAAAGGAAAAACAGATGCTGGAGGTTAAGTGGCAGCCCAGGAAGGAAGGGAGAAAGGGTGGGAAAAGATGAAACTGGAAATCTCTTCTTCATCAAATTCCCTACTGAAGAGGGAGATAAAACTCTAAAATGTAAGGAAGTGGACCAAGCAGGTATATTTCAGCAGCTGGCCATAGAGGTTGATAGACCATAGATATTCTAGATACCTATTATGAATCGCCTGCCAAAGTCTTCCTACTTCTCCAATGTTCCAATCAGATCCAAAGAGAAATCAATCAAAAGTCAGTGGACTTTAAGTATTAAGAGGAGAGAGATAAAGCAAGAGATATCAGTCCATCAACCGAAGATAATGAGGACCAAGTGGGGGGGGGGGGAAAGGGCAAAAAGATGCAAGAAGGAAATATATGATAAGAAGGAAAGCATGTAATTCGCTTTGGAAGGAGAGACGGATAACAGTGACCACTCAAAGGCTGAGAAGGAGGGCCAAACCATGCTCAAGAAGAGCCATGATTGTGATCAGTTGGAACTATCGTAGGGCTACTTCACCCGAGACAGTTAGGGAATTGAAGCACTTATGTAAATAATATAAGTATTCTATTTTGTACTTGGTGGAAACGAAGGCTAAGTCTAATAAACTAGAAAAAATTAGAAAAATGTTATCTTTTGATTGTATCTTTCTTGTAGATGCCACTAGCTTTTCTAGAGGCTTATGTCTTTTTTGGAAGAAATTAGTGGAAGTTGAAATTTACTCCTCTTGTGCAAATTTTATTTATGCTTTCATGAATATGGTGGGTAATTCTAATATATGGGAAATAACTTGCACTATGGCAACCCTAATTTTTAGCAAAGAAGACACCTCTGGTCTACACTAGCTGGCCTACAAACAAATAGAAGAAATCCTTGGTGCTGCATAGGAGACTTTAAAGAAGTTCTTCATCAACATGAGAAGTAGGGTCTAAGACCCCAAAGTCAATAGAGGATATAACTGTTTAGAGACTTTTTGTACTAGACCGAACTCATGGACCTGGATTATAGTGGCTGTAAATATACTTGGTACAAGAACCAAAGATAAGGTTTCATCACTAGGGAGAGATTGGATAGGGCTTTGGCCAACTACCCATGGAGACAGTTTTATCCTAATGTAGAGGTTATAGCTCTGCCTGCAATCAGTTCTAACCATAGCCCTATTGTGCTCAACCTTAAACTAGAAAAGGATGGGTGCAAAGAGAGATTTCATCTTTGAGGCTTTTTGGGTTGACTATGAGGATTGCTCTAAAGTCATTGAAGATGGATGGACTGTTATGAAGAGTAGTGAAAATGGTTAGAAAGAAGTCTTGGAAAAGTTTAAAAACTACAAAAGAGAGTTAGAAAGGTGGAGTAGAAAGACTTTTAAAGCAGCAGACAAGGAAATCTATTGGTTAAAGAGCAGGCTAGTTTCAATCCAAAACGGGCCCCAAGATGAAATTTAATGAGAGGAAGTCAAGACAATTAGAAAAAGAGCTGGATAAGATGTGGCAGCAAGAAGAAAAGTATTGGGGACAAAGGTGTAGATTGAATTGGATCAAGTAGGATAAGAATACAAAATTCTTCCATGTGATAACCATCCAAAGGCATGGAAGGAACAAAATTAGCAGGCTGAAAAATAGTGAAGATGAGTGGATGGAAGGATAATAAGAAGTATTAAAAGCGATTATGGATTACTTTAAAAACATATACAGCTCCGAAAGGACTCGAGATCAAGAGGATTTCATCACTTATATCCCTCAGTTGGTCTCTGTTGAGATGAACCAATATTTGTGTGTCAATGGTACAGAAGAAGAAATAAAGCTAGTTGTTTTCGATCTTGGAGTTCTAAAAGCACCAGGCCCTGATGGGCTCAATAGCCTTTTCTACCATAAAAACTGAAACACAATTAAAGGAGAGGTCTGCAAGGTAGTTAAAGAATTTTTCATATCAGCAAATCTGCCTATTACTTTGGTTCCTAAGATCCAAATGCCTGAATCAGTTAGTCAATTTAGACCTATAATTTGTTGTAATTTCATGTATAAAATTATCTCCAAAGTGCTATTGAATAGGTTGAGGAAAGATATTAGAGACATCATCTCCCAAAACCAAAGTACCTTTATCAGAGGAAGGCAAATCCAGGACAACATCCTTATAGTTCAAGAGCTATTTTATTCCCTAAAAAAGAAGAAAAGAAAGAAGGAGGATAACATGGCAATCAAACTCGACATGAACAAAGCCTATGATTGGTTGAAATAGAGCTTCATTAAAAAAGCCTTGATGAAGTTTGGATTTGCCTCCTGGTGGATAAAGCTAGTAATGAGGTGTATGACTATTGTGTCATATAGAATTAAAATTAATGGGGGTGTTGAGCAAGAACTTCAAACCAAGAAGAGGAATCAGGCAGGGAGACCCCTTATCCACATACATCTTCATACTGGCAGCAAATGCATTCTCTTGGATGTTGAAAAAAGTTTTGGACTCAGACAAATTATCAAGTATAAAACCAACTAAAACTAGTCTAGCCATATCCCATTTGCTCTTTGCAGATGACTCCCTTCTCTTTGCTAGAGCAACAGTGGAAGAAGCCTATCAAATCCAACAAATTCTCAACCTTTACTTAAAGGCTTCAGGACAAAGAATCAATACAGAGAAATCTGGAATTTTTTTAGCAAGACCATTAAACCAGCAATCGAATCCCAGACTACAAATATTCTTAGGATGAAGGATAGGAATTCCCCAGATAAATACTTAGGATTACTAGTTAATTGGGGGAGAAATAAAAAGAATGCTCTAAACTGGGTCAAAGACAAGTTCATGGAAAAAATTAAAGGGTGGAAAGAAAAAATTATTGAACCAGACTGGTAAAGAGATTCTAATAAAGGCAGTAATCCAGTTTATCGCTACTTATGCAATAACAATTGTAAAGTTTTCTAAAACTTTATGCAGTCATATATGTTAAAAAATTGCTAGATTTTGATGGAATAATGCCAAGAAAGATAGGGGAATCCATTAGAGAAGTTGGACAACTTTAACGCAAGCCAAGAAAGAAGAGGGAATTGGCTTTAGAGATCTAGAACTTATAAACACTGCCTTTTTAGCAAAACAAGTGTAGAGAATCTTAAAAAACCCCAAGCCTTACCGGTTAGAATTCTTAAAAGTATTTATTTTCCTATGAGGAATTTCTAGAGGTAAAAAGGGTGAGAAATGCTTCCTAGGGAAGAATTCCTACAGGGTAATGGTAGATGGCTTATTGGAAATGGCAAAAGAATAAAAGTATGGAGAGATAATTGGTTGGGGAAGGAAAAACCAGAAAATGTCCAAAACCTCCAATAAGATCTTACCCTGCAGTACTTTTTAGAAGATAATAGCTCAAAGTGGAACACTCAAAGATTGAAAGAAGCTTTTCTCACAGCTCAGGCCATCCAAGCTGTCCAGATCCCACTTAGAAAAAAAGGGGGTGAGGACACATTTATTTGGCTAGCATCAAAATCTGGGGAGTATTCTATTAAATCTAGTTACTCAATAGCAAAAAATAAGGATTGTATCCTAGATGGAAGTAAAGGAAGCTCTTCACATAACTTCTCTAGTAGACTTTGGAGCATCATATGGAAGCTTAGGATTTCGAGAAAGATTAACCTATTTATTTGGAAGTGTTTGCACAATGCAATCCCAGTAATGGCAAACCTTCACAGAAAACAGATAGCAAAAGACCTTATTTGCCCCATCTGCAAGGAATACCCTGAAACTATTGAGCATGCTCTCTTGCAGTGCTTGTGGACCAAAGCTGTTTGGTTTGGTGTCCAAATCCAACTATGCCCAGGGGAAGAAAGAATAGCAATACTGGAGGACTGGCTATAGAGTAAGGCTGAAGCTTGCTACGAAACAAAGGACTCTACAAACTTAGGGATTTCCCAAATCTGTTGTATAATCTGGAGCATATGGAAGGGAAGGAATAAGTGGTGCTTTGAAGGAACATATCCAAACCCTTACCAAGCCATCAACAATGCTACATCTATTTTCTATGAATTTTGCTTAGCAAACAATAAACTAAATAAATACAGTAATCCCATTATTCCTGTTCAGTCTAACAGTCATATTACATGAAGACCACTCCCTAAGGACTCAATCAAGTTTAATGTTGATGCAGCTTTTGTGGAATCTAAAGGTTGTGCCTCAGTTGCAATTGTGGGAAGAGACTCATTAGGAAAAATAGTAATTGGTACAGCTTTGAAGACCCCCGTCAAATTAAGTTTGGTAGCAGAAGCTTTAGCTTTGAGAGAGGGTGTGTTGTTAGCTTGCAACATGGGAATCCTAAAAATTCTTCTTGAATTCGACTGCTTGGAGCTAATGGAAATCTGCAAAGGATCTAGTAGGTACTGGGAAATCCAAACCATAATTGATGATATTCAGCAAACCTGCACAGAGCACAACAACATCAAATTCGGCTTCTTATAGACTAAAAGAGAAGGAAACTCTGTTGCCCATGTTCTGGCAAAATTGGCATTGCAAGGTAACCTCTGACCAAATCGGGTCTTAGCCCCCCCTCATTTAGTGATGGATGCTCTTCTACGTGATTCTTAAATTAGAGAGACTGTTTAGTCTTTGTACTAACATCAGCTTTGCATACCTGTGTATTTTGCTTATCCTTTATGTATAGCCATGTAGCTGGGTTTTTTCTGTTTTTGGGCTTATAGGCCTTTGTACATTACAAATGCAGACAAAAAAAAAAGAGCTTAAAATTTTAGCTATATTCTTGCCTATTGATTATCAATCATGATCTTTTGACAATAAATTTATTAAAATAAGCTAACCTCGCACACTTGAGTAGACTTACCATAGGTTATAAGCTAAGTGGGTTAAGTCAGATTTATCCATGTGAATTGAAAAATGATCAATACGACTCAATCCACCAGGATTGGTAAGTGAAATAAGCTAATCAACTAAAAAATTAAAAAAATTTAAAAAAGAAAAAAACTAAAATAAACTTAAAACTAAATAATAATTATCAAACTTATGTTATAAAACATCTAAAATCATATAATGATCATCAAACTTAAGTTACATTATAATTTATAAGTTATAATCACTAATTTATATAAATAAAAATTTATAACCATTTAACTCACAAATTAAATGAGACAGATTAAAATTACTGGCTTTTTTGTGAACAACATTTTAAACAATCTAATCTACCATTTTACTAAGTTAAGTTGAGTTGACCCAGAAAGCATAACCTAATTTTGCAGTTCTCTTTGATAGCCTATATATGATCGTTGAAGAGGTCATTTGTATTAAATAACGTTATTGATCCTCAAATCTAAATTTATCGTAACGTGCTATTCTAATGTGGTTCTGAGTGAACGAAGTGGCTGATCGTTTCCAAATGAAGTGCTTTCTTTTTTGGTCCGAATTTGTAATGTGGAAAATTTCAATCTCACTTACACAAATGGTCTATTTCTACTAATCTTTGCTTTTGTCCTTTCACAAAGTGTTCTTAGACGTGATTGAATCTCTAAATCATTATTAATCTCTCCCACAAAATATTCTTTTAATGATATCAAATCTCTAAAACATTATTAATAGAACTCATCTGACTTACTAACCAGTAATTCACACCCTCTAAAAATTGTTTAAACATCCTCTAAACATTCTCAAACTTATTGCTCATCACTTTAGACATTTGTTAACGAAAAAATAAACAGTGCAGCAACATGTAAAAGATCTAAACACAATCTAGCACTTATTGAAAACTTCTTTAATTTAAAAGCTATTGAAAACTTCTATAATAATGATTTATTTTGCAAAGTTTCTGAAGGATTTAAATTTATCTAACGTGCTATTCTATTATGGTTCTGAGCAAATGATGAAGTGCCTGCTCGTTTTCGCATTAGTTTGGCAGTTATTTTTAGGCTGCCTGCTTATAGTATTTTTGAATTCCCTTTTTTAAAATCTCAAAATTATAGTTTAAAAAAATAATAAGAAAATTTTTTTTGTTTAAACCATAATTTAAAAACTTTCAAAAGACAAATCAATCATTCTATAATTGGATAACAGTGCTTTCTTATTTGCTATGAATTTGTAATGTGGAATATTTTAAACTCATATTTACACAAATGGTCTATTTGTACTAATCTTTAGTTCAGACATCTCTAAAACATTATTAGTTCTTCCCACAAAATATTCTTTTTAACAAAATCAAATCTCTAAAATATTATTAATAAAACTTATCTCATTAAAACTCTGACTTATTCATCACTAATTCACTCCCTCCAAAAATTGTTTAAACATCCTCTAAACATTTTCAGACTATTTCTCATCACTTTAGACCAGTTGTTAATGAGAAAATAAACATTAATTGAAGCAACATGTAAAAGATCTATACACAATCTAACACTCACTGAAACCTTATTTAATTTGAAAGCTATTGAAAACTTCTATAATAATTATGATTTATTTTGTAATTATAATTTTTTCAATCTTATTGATTATTTAATAACATTAATTTAGACTAATATCATTTGATACGAAAATTTCGTTACAATCTATATTATTTTAATAATATTATTTTGAAAACATATAACAAGCAAGCATGGGTGCAAGAAGCAGGTCCAAATGTTAAGGTCCCACTTGTTTTCATCCGTAAACTAGAAGAAAGTATGTAAGAGAATAAATATCTCCATCACAATTTACAAGCAAACCATTGTTCACTCTATACTCTTACTGCCACAAGTACCACCTACCAACAACCCTGCTAACCTCTACCATCATATATTCTCTTTTGATGGTTCCCCAAAAGTCCTCGCGTTGGGAGTCCTTGTTGTTGCGACCCACATTTTTCTCAAATCTCAAACTCTTACCAGGCAATCTATAAAAGCACCTCTTTATTGAAGATCCAGCTGAATTTGACTGCGTGCGGCTCCATTTTGCGGGCTCGCTCATCGGCTCTCTCCTGCAGCCGCCGGATCCTGGGCGCCAGCCCGCACACGAAGTCCTGCGCGCGCTTCCCATCGGCCGTCAAACCTTCTAGCTTGTCCAATCTCCACCGTCCGATCAGGAACTCCAAGATGTCGGCGTAGTCGTTGGCCGTGTACACCCCCAGGCGCTGCGCCACCGCCGAGAAGTGCTCGAACAGCCGCGGGTCCCGGCCGTCGTACATCAGGTGCGCCGGCATCGTGATCTTCTTCTGCATCATGTCCCCGATGGCCACCATCGCCCCCGTGGGGTCCACTTCCAGAAGCTTCTCCACGATCCTCGCGTACGCGTTCTCGTGCCGCTTCTCGTCCGCCGCGATTGTCCCGCATATCCGCGCCAGCAGAGGATCGCCGCCCTCCTTCGCCAGCCGAGCCGTGTTGCCGTGCGACACGAACGTGGCTCGCTCTTGGAAAGATGTGTACACGAACCCCAAATACGGGTTGTTTTCCGTTCCCGGGTCCTGCCCAAACCCATACTCAATGCAATATTCCAATTTTATTTTACTTTTTTCATTAAAAATGTAATATTCTATTTGTTCTGTACATGTATACTATAAAATCCTGTTAGGCTATCTTTAGAAATTCAACAGAAATGAAAAAGAAAGAAATTTAAAAAAATAAAACAAAAAATAAAACAAAAATTAATTAATATATTTTTTTGGTTATTTAAATATTTTAAATATTTTAAAATATTTTAAATATTTTAAAATTTTTTAAATTAAGAAAATTTTAAAATATTTATAAAAATTAATAAATAAAAGTTTTAAAAAATTATTTAAAAAATCAATTTCTTCTCTTATTTTTATAAAATTTTAAAATAAAAAAAGGTTTATGATAAATTTATTTTTTCTCTATTTTTTCTCTCTGATCTCGTCCAAGCATAGCTAATGGAAAACAAATGTAGAAAGGAAGGAAAAACTGACCATGCCAGATCCAATGAGGTACTGGACAGTCTTCTCGATCGTGAGCATGTCAACCCGACCCGAAAGATACAAATAAGTTCTGAGCAAATCCCCATGCCTGTTTTCTTCGGCGGTCCAGGATCGGGTCCACACGGCCCACGGACTCGGGCTTGCCCCGAACTCATCCCCGACCCCATCGAGGTTGTTTATCATGGTCTGGTACGTGGGCAGCGCATCCTCCGTGACCATGTCGCCCACCAAGACCACGAAGTACTCGTCCGGCAGCTCCGCCGTCCGCTCGCGGAGGGCCTTCACCTGGTCGGCGAACTCATCGAACGGCAACGACGAGTCCGGCACCATGTTCTGGGGCTGCCAGCTCTGCTCCACGGGCTTCAGCAGTGGCAGCACCTGCTGGGACGCCCAGCTCTCCAGCGACTTGAAAACCTCTATCTTCTCCGGCGGCATTGAGTGGATCTTTCGGGCCTTCGGGGGCATCGGCGCGGCGATGGCACGTGGTGAAGGGAGCCTGGCGGTCCGGAGTGGTGGCGCCAGGTGGCGGTGCGTTCGATGGCGGCCACTTGGGGACCATGCAAGCAGAAGCGTTTGGGTGCTGACGAAGTGGCAGGTCTGCATCTGCATGGTTCGCTCTGCGGCTTGGGTTTGTGGAGGTGAATTGAAAGTCACAGTGACATTTGAAGTTATTTATAGGAAGAGCAACTCGTAATTAACCCTTCTTTCGGCGGGTTATTTTCAAAAGTGCCATTGTCTTAAGCAAGAGGCCAAATTAGTTGCGAGGGTTGAAGATTATGGAAATTTCTGTGGCTCCGTTGGCCTCGACCCAATTCATTCGAAAAATTATGTTTAGATTTTGGTTGGTCATGTTTTCGGCTAAGAAATGGGTCTCTCCTAATTTGGAAAAAATTGCCAATAATTGTTTTATATTAATATTGACAGGCACGTGATAGGTACGTAAGAAAGGGTATTGTCGTCATTGAAGAGATTCTATGTATAAAAGAAGAAGAAAGTTCCAAGTTGTAGGTGGTGGTGTCAAAAGAAAGGGTGGGATTTATAAAACAGGGGGTGCTGTGGTTTTCGGAGAATGGTAGGAGAGAGAAAGAGAGAGGAGTCATTAGTGGATCCTGTGGATTTTGAGCTGCTTTTGTGGGCGTGTTTGATTTGTTAATTGCCAGCGCATTTCTTCCTTTTCTTTTTTTCTTTTGTTTTTTAAAAATGGTTTTCATTTGTTCATGATCTTGGATTTATCGAGGCTGTGTTTATAAGTTACAAGGATAATTTTATATTTTTTTATTCGTTCTCCTAACAATTATTTTTATATTATATTTTAAAAATTATAATTTTTTATTTTTTATTTAATGCTTGTTTTATTAAATATGAAAAGAATTATGAAAAAAATATTTTAAGAAAATATAATATTGCTCAAATTATAAATTATAAATTATAAATTGGTCTCTCTAGTAATTTATGTTTTATTTGTTAATTGTTTCTTAATTTGGGTTGATTTAATTTTTCAGATATGTTAATATTTTAATTTTTAAATGATACAAAATTTATACTACATTAAAAAAAATATTAACAGAGATTTATAATTATTAAAAACGCAAACATAAATCATTAATTATTATAAAGCAGTGTAAAATTTTTACGTAAATAACGTCATTTTCTATAATTAATGATAATGCAAAATATTTACTACAAAAATTAATTTATTTTATTATTAACTATTTGTATAATCATGTAATATTAATTATGTTTTTTTGCTCCTTTAGGTAGAGTCCTCTCCCTGTGTTTTTTTTTTTTTTTTGGGTGTTTTTGTGTTGAAAGTCTCCAATCGTCTGTTTGTAATATCAAATTGGCTCCTTGTAAAAAATTTGTTTGAGATCAAGAAAAAAAATATTGTTTGGTACACGTTTAAATATTATCTCAAACTTTTTTTTAGTTTTAAACTAGCATTTGATGTAAAGCAAAAAATTTCTGCTTTTGCATTCAGGACTTGTGTAATTCATGACAAAAAAATTTCTTCCCTCCCCGGGCTATCCTTCTATATTCACAAGTTTCACTTTATAACTTTTACTTTAATGATAAATAAATAATTAAAATAATTGATATAATAATAAAATAATATAAATTTTATTTAAAGGGAGTAACATATAGATTTTATTCTTTAATAAATACATAATTACAATAATTATTTTTAATTTTTAATTTTTAATAAATAAACTAAACAAATCATCATTGGGTCATTAAAGAGATCAATAATATAATTAAATAAAAGAATAATATAGATAAAATAATATGAAGTTCATATCTCCTTTTAGTAATATTGCCCAAAAGATTTTAGTTTTGATAAAATTATTTTTCAGATAAATGTTTTCAAATATAATTACAGTTATACAAAATCATTCTTAACAAAATCAAATTTAGAAAATTAAGTCTATAAAATCAAATTTAAATACATATAAAATTAAATTTACAAGATTTAATTCAAACACACATAAAATTAAGTTTATAAAATTTAATCTAAATACATACTTATACGAGTATCAATCTCTTGTAAGATACTGTGGCCTAAGAGTGGGAGTATCAATTTAAGTCCTATATTTATCGCAAATGCTAAGTAATGCCTTACGGTATGAATTTAAATATTCTATCTATCTCAATTTTTTCTCAAATAAACATCGATAATTTAATAAAAATATACAGTTTTTTCAATTAGTTATAAATTTGTTAATTAAGCTTTTTTAAGTAAATAATATTTATTTGAAAGATAAGATAAAGACATGTAAAGAGAATAAAAGATTTAAATATATTATCAAGCTTATAACTATAAATAATTATAATATATAATTTAAAAATCTCTAATTAAATTTTTTATTAGAAAAAAGCGCAAACAGAGCTAATAAACTAGTTGTCTAGTCCTACAATGAACTTGGTGCCACAATTTAGCTCAGAGGCTCTTGTTATTTGAAGTTAATATTAACTTGGAATGAAGTTTTATCAACATGGTAGAAGGACATATAAGACGCAGTTAACAAATGAAGGGTTTATTAAACCGCAAGGAAAGCAGAAACAAAGAAACAAAATTAAGGACATTTATTCATTATAGTATTTTACATGAAACAGGATCCTTGTTGGGAGTCTTCGGACGAGGATAATTCTCTGTAGGAAAATATAAATGCATGAATCCTTCAATATCAGGGCTTGTTTTCAAGCTGGTGATGATGATGATGATGATGATGTTCGTGACCAGAGGAAGTAGTTCCCTGATCAACTTCAATGCTGCTAAAATTTTCATGATCAGCTTCAGCTGGTGATTTGGCATGCAAACCGTGACCAGATTTCTCGGTCTTCTTCCCGATTCGTTCGTCGATTTGCACATCATCTTCGACTGATGTCACTACTGTCTGACGTCCAAAAGGACCAGGCACAACGGTTTCCTTTACCCTTTTATGCTCGTCAATATGGATGATATCGGTTTCTTGCGTTGTCTCCTTCTTCCTCTTCTTGATAAAGCAACACATAGCAAAAGAGAGCAACGAAAGGAGCAGAAGGCCACCCAGTGAGACGAACACAACCACTATGACTATGGGGTGGTTGTTTGGAGAGGGTGGCGGTGGAACTGGGCCTGGGGGTGGGCGCACATGTGGAGGAGGAGGAGCAATGGGGTGGGATGGTGATGGTGGTGGGCGCACACGTGGTGGTGGGGGTGCAAGTGGTTGAGATGGTGGTGGTGGTGTTCGTGTTGGTGGTGATGGTGGTGGTGGCGTTCGCGTTGGCGGTGGTGGTGGCGGAGCAAATGGATGAGATGGCGGCGTTGGTGGTGGGTGTCCATTCGGAGGAGGAGGAGGAGCAAATGAATGAGACGGTGTTGGTGGAGGGTGGAAGGGTTGAAAAGGTGGGGGAGGGAAGTGTGGGAAGTAAAAGTTAATGGGTTGAGGAGAGGCCATCTCGGTTCTTCTATCAATCACCTGATGTTTCGAAAACGTTGTTCTGTGTGGAAGATGCGGTGGCTTGGGTGTCCTTTTGTAGTGAGGATTTGTAATGAATATGTTGGGTAAGAATTTGTGCAAGTTTTTAGGAATAATAACTTGACTCCCATGCGAAGTTTCTGAAGGGTTGTTTGCAGTGGAAAACACTTCTCACTAGAGTTTCCTTAGCTTATTATATGCTTTTATTGATTGTTTATGCTTTTCTCATTTATATAATCTCATTACAGTATCAATTAGAAAAGATCTTCATTTCTTCAAGCTTCAAGGAGCTTTATGCTGTCTTGGATATGATATATATATGCCAACACTTTTGTACTTAAAGCGTAAAAGTGGGAGGAATTATTATTGTTCTTGAATTATCAAACAGTTCTAGACTTAGTAGCTTCCAATTAACATGCTTCATTCTTTATATTGGCCACCTTTTAAAAAATCACAAATACACTTGATTGGGACCACATGATGTCACTTTCACTCGAATACTTAAGGGAACAAGGTGCTAAGGTGCCTATCAAAACGTGCAACTTAATATTCTCCCAACACTGTTGCTTCCTTTCTTTGACAGGAAAATCAATATTTAGAGGATTCGAGACTTTTATTTCGGATATTTCTATCACTTACAATGCTTTGGTAGTATAGAGAACAGTTTTTTGGTGAAAGGCGGGTTGACAAGATCTGGTAAACCGAATGAAAATTTCTATTTCAAGATCTGTTTGGTCAGGTGTCTCTAAAATAAGGGTAAAAAAATTCAAATACAAATTTTATATAAAAAAATCTTATCATTTCTAGCTATTTTATTTATACTTTGAAAAGATACTAAACTCACTTCTATCTAATTGTATAAGTTTTCAATAGATTGATGTGATTTTTCTTTTTACGGTAAATATATTATTGGGTGAGCTTTTGTATCAACTAATTAAGTTTCTTCTCAGACAATCTTAAGGATGCATTTATTACATTGGTGAACCAAGGTTTAAACTTGAGTAGTTACAGTAAGAGCACGCATGCTTAACTATTAGGCCAATTCTTTGATGCTCTTCCAGAAACCTTTGCCTTGTGCAATGCAGATTACAACTTCTGACCCTGAATCAAAACTATAAAACACGGGATCTGACTCTTCTTCTTGGGATGGGGACTCTAACTTCTCATGGGATGATTTCTGTTTCATTTCCAATCTCTTCATAGACCCTTCCATCTTTCTAAGTCTGCACCAGTTGAACCACCACAGCTACTGCCACCACAGAACTAGGCTCACAGAATCAAGCTGGAAAATGTTGTAGTTTGGTAGCTGAGAATAGATGTATCGTTGCAAAGAGGTTTAGCATTGACAATGAAATAGGTGATGATAGGAGCAGGCAAGATTGTAATTTAGAAACTAAAGAGAATTTGAGGTGGCAAAGGGTTTAATTTGCGGAGGTTGAAAACGTTACAGATTGGGTACAAATTTGGAGGTTCAGTGATTGGACTTAAAACTAGCGAGCATTGGTATGCAAATTTAACGGTGGCTTTCCTCTCTCTGTTTCTCTATGTCATTTTCTTTCTCTTACGTTCATTGTTTTGTTGTAAAACAATATGATTTTGGAGAGGCTCTGTGTAACCACTGTAAATCCCGCCTCCAATTCTCCTATGAGAACCATTTAAGGAACCCAATCACAGGAAGTCTAGATATTGTCGTCGTGTGAAACGATTACAAATAGAAGTTATACTAGATAAAGATCATGCCCAGTACAGCTAATTGCTCAGCTTTTTGGGCTCTTCCTTTTTCGTGTCTAAGCTAAGGAATAGCCTTGATAAAGAGCTAAAGTAAGAGTGCAACACCCACCAATTGATAATGAATTTTTATCCTCATCCTTCGATGGTTATGGAATCAAGTTGAAAACAGCCAAGTGCAAAATCTTAGTGCAGGACCCATCTACATCTGCTTATTTATTTCCAACTCCATGGCTAGCTCCTAACATCTTTCCATAATTTTTATTTTTTGAAAATATAATACCAAACATATTTTTATCGTTTTCATTTTCTAAAAATGGTTTTCAAGTTTGAAAACCAAACATATTTCATCAAATATGAAAAACTGAAAATGAAAATTGTTTTAAGAAAACAAAAACAGAAAATGAAAATAAGATAACATTTCCAAAAGCAAACAGGCCCTAGAGTTTTAGGATACAACACGGGACACCAGTATATAATACGATAAAAATATAAAATATGACATGATTAAAATACAAAAATACATAATCCGTAAAAGATTAACATAAAAACATAAATATTAAAAAAAAATATCTAAGATAGTAATACAAATCCCAAGATTAGCATATTTGTTTAAAATGTAAGTATTCTAGGACCAAGAGTGAAATTGTTCAACGAGCAAATTAAAGCCAGGCATGAGAAAAGTTAGGAAGCTTTTTTTGGTTTTTGGTCAGCAACCTGAAAGCTATTAAGTTCACGAAGCCAATACAGATTTTGGGCTTCAGTCCAAAAAGTAAAAAGAAAACTAAGCCCATAATCCAAAATGAGGGTTGAAGAAGCAGATTGAGTAGTCCAATTTGCTGGATAAATATGGAGAACAAAGATTTTGAGGAGGGAAATGCTCGAGGGAAACGATTTGAGGAAGTTATGAAACGGTAATTCAGAGTACACAGCTTATCGCAGTTTATGTTGGGAGATTTATGTGTTCACTTGCGAATCTTCTCTAAACCCACGCCAAGGAGCAAGTTTCCCTTCTTAAAGAGCTTTCTCAAAAGGCTTAGCTACCGGACACAACGGTGTGAAGTGCAAAAGTCAGTTGATATTGTAAAGATATTTTACATTCCAAATTTTACATTCCAAAGTCAATATCTTGAAGCACCTTTGTTCCTTGCTTTATTAATGCCGTCAACTGGATACGGCGCTCATGTGCCTGCCTCTGTAGTGACCCAGCTTCTCTGAAGAATTCCTAGGCCTTTCTCTTATTTGTCGTTAATTATTTCAAACTCTTAACATTTATCTCTCCTTTTGTTCCTTCCATTTAAATGGATACCTAATCACAAATTTTTAGACCCCTTGAATCTCTCTTTATACTCTTGGAACTCTTCTACATCTCTTACTGAAGTGGACCCGCCATCAGCCAAGGATTATTGATATATAAATATTCTAACTCAATATTAAGTAATAAAATAACAAATTTCATAACTTAATAAACAATGTATCTTAAATTATACAAAAAGAATACTTCTATCATTAGCCTAATAAATTATATATATAATTTTTTTTAAATTTAAATATATTAATACTTTCATCCTCTAAGTCATCTTTCATTTTTATGTCATTTTCGTCATCATTAAAATTAAGAGAAAATAAATAAATGAGACCGGCAAATAAGTATTCACATTAATGATAGAAGAATAAGAGAATATTGAATATTAAATATTAAAATGCTTAAAATCAGTAAAAAAAATATATTGCATTGCATTGTAAATATAAAAATATAAAATCATGTGATATAAAATCAAAATTTTAAGCATTTTAAAGTTTAATAGCATAAATCGTAAAACTTTTGTGAATTTTGAATTTTACATAATATCTGAAGTATGTTTTAGTTTGAAAGCGTAAAAACGTAAGTTGTTAACTTTTGAAACGAGATTTTAACAAATTTTTACCAATGATCCAAACAAATTAGGAGCAGGCCAATAACTTCCACCAGCCTATCCATTACCATACACGAAGTTGACGAGAATCAAATTGCTCAACAGTTTTACTAGAATCGCAAAGCATCTAGGAATGAAGCCTGTAAAAGTGTGCTGCCAAATAAAGAATGCAGAACATGCAATGCTGCAGTGTATCTGTAGACTCAGAAATGCAAAGGAATGAATTTTTTTTTTTTCAATTCTACTTTCCTTTCCCCTTCCTTACAATTGTCAATAGCTTATAACAAAGTAATCCTTTCTCTTTCGTTGTTTCCTCTTAAAAATGGCCTTTTTAGGCTAAGAAAAGTCCTCAGATCAAAGAATCAACTGGACGGTAGAGATTGCCATTTTTGTTGTAGTTGGCAGATCTATCTCCTTATTCATCAATTGAAGGACGTGTTGTATTTGGCAATCTCTTGCCACGCACAAATGAACTGAATAGATGCACTGCTTTTGAAGGCTGTGCATAAGGTACCATGTGAGCTGCTCCCCTCACAGTGGCGAAAGTCAACAAATTTCCATACTCAGTTACCCAACCTCCAACCTATATGCCACCAACCACCATCAAAATCGTAACTTTGAGTGAGTAACTGTGGCAGTTAAAGTTGCAAAACCACAACATAGAAAAATGAAATCTTCTTCAACATGCAGAAATGCTTGAACTACAGAGACTTTTCAAGTACCTGGCCTTTGTGGAACCAAGCTCCATAGGGGACTGTAATCTTGAACTGTAGGTCATGAGCTAGTTCACGAATAAGTGTTCGAGAACCCAGTAATGGCACAACAGAGTCTTGGTCTCCACTGTGATCATTTAACATGGAATAATTAGAGTACATAGAAAAAGTTGTGCTATATACAGTCAATGCTGGGGATTGCCCAAGAAGGGTCTCTTGTGTGCGTTAAAATCACCTGAAAATCCATACTGGGATATGATTTTGGACTATCCTCTTGAGAATTGGAAGGATGTTGATGTTACCATCGGTGTGGCTATAATTTAAAACACTGTGCAATGAAGAAAATGTCACCATTAACAAGAGTGAAGAGTAAAAAACAATGAAAACTGAAGTGGCATACGTCATTAGTAACACGCCTAAATGCACTGCTAGAAAGATATTATAGAATGTCCTTAGATAACTATGCTTAACAAACCATTTCAATTCAACTTCCATTGAACATTTAAGATTTCAAGAAAGTTTAAGAAATTCAGTTAGCGGTATTACTTCGCTTGTCAATTTGAACCATAGAGAAACAGAAAAGATTAAAAATGTTTTGCATAGTTATAGTAAGCCACCATCAGGTGGGTCAAGTGATAAGTAGACGGATTCGCAATTTGAAAGTCGCAAGTTCGATTCGGCCACTTGTTTCCTAGCAGTGGTTTATCTGTAAATACTTGCTAAGCCAGAGGCCTACCCTGACCCTAGATTAAGGTGCCCTCCCCTAAACCTAAATTTCTCCCAACACAAAAAAAATTGTAAAGTATGTTATTACTTACCTACTACACATGGACCAGCTATAAGGAAGATTAGTACGGTTTGCATGGAGAGCTTTCTGAACCTCAGGGAGGTTGAAGTAGAAACGCCTTTCAAGACTCATACAGACATCCACACCTAAACTTATTCTAGTAGCCTGCATTAAATTAGGGAAACATAAATCAATTAAGAAAACATGAGAGTATGATATCACCAGAAAAAAAAAAGAAATGGAAGAGGTTTACCATCTTTTTCAATCTCAGTTCTTGTTCAACTATGGATGGATAACAAACATCCAGAATTACATCATAGTTGTTTATATAATCGCCAACAATGCGATTTGCTTCATATATGGCATTGTTGCATGAATGAGATACGTTGTGAGGACTTGCAAAGGCATAGTCGTCAAAATCACATTCATTCATAATGGCAAGGCCAATTTCATCAGAAATCATTCCATGTGACCAGAAGTATTCATATGTTGCTGGCACATCCCGATCAAGTCTCAGAAGTGGGTTTCCAATCTAACCAGGGAAAACCAAGGCAAAGTAATACTACTTTCTAAACATCGGTAAGATAACAGAGACTAGTCCAAATGAACATAAATAGATACTTAGGAGGAAATTAATGCCAAAAGATTGATGATCTTACAGCAACTCCTTTAATATTGAATTTGAAACCAGTTGAACGAGCATTATGATCCAGTAGAGCATTAGTTAACTGTGGTATGTAATGTCCTGTATAACATTATAAATGTTAACAAGAAAGCAAATATATCAGGAGATCAGGGTAATAGGAAACAAAATAAACGAAAATGGAAAAGAAAAGCAAAAAGAAACTAGGTCATAATTTTTATAGCATTTCTCTGCTAGGATTGATGGCTTAGGTTATCTGCATGTGCATATATATAATAGTATTCAAACTTTAGTCTTAACTGAATCACGTAAGCTAATATATGGAATATTTTGAAACATGAGACCTACATTTCGAGATTTCAATTGAATACATAAGTTTTAGAATTGGGACTTGATAAATTATTTGTTGGACCTGCATAGCTTTCTCCAGTAAGGAACAGCTCCCTCGATCTGTATGATGGAAACTTCTCGTACCATTTCAGCATGAACAAATACATATCATTGGCTGCCAAAAATCAAAGGATTACGTTCATGTTCAGTAAAAAAAAATTGGACACATTCTTTTTTTTTTTTTGGTGATAGGAAAGAGGGGAAATTCATTAACTAGGGCTTAAAATGTCCAGCCAAGCCAGATTACAAATGTTATCAGGGGCCTCCTCAATCCAAATACTATTTGGCTTTAATAGAACAAGATTAGCAACTTCCCTCTTTACAAAAGAAACATCAAAACATCTAAGTAAAGCATAATAGGACAAGTAATTAGCCATGATGAGTCCAAAGTACGATTCCTCCTGTCTTCGGTTCGAGAGCAAATTAACCACTTCCAAGCAGTCATCTTCTATAATCAGATTTAAGAAACTAAGTTCCTGGGCCAGCTTGAGAGCCCCTCTAGCCGCACAGGCCTCTGCTATCCTTGGGCTCCGATTTGGGGCCAGGGTCCAAGTTGCTGCGGCAAGAATGATACCTTCATGGTCCCTGAAGACTACACCCGCTCCATATCTTCCATCTGGCTCAGTGGTTGCATCAAAATTCACCTCGTAAAAGCCCATCCTTGGTGGTTGCCAGCGAGTAGGGCTAGAAGTATTTATCAAGTCTGGGGTTCCTGCTGGTCTAACACTGAGTTCACATGCTTTCTTGTTCTCCTCAGCAATCTCACTAGCTTTTTCGATAATCTGCATCTGGTTCTTTCTTTTCCCCTGAAAGCATACGGCGTTCCTATCTAGCCACACTCCGTGTAGAATGGAGCAAAATATTTCCACCATGTCCACTTTTGCATGTTTCCAGATATCTAAGAACCAGTCCACTAAAGAGTATATTTCCACCCTCTCCGTTATCCGTAGCCCTAAGGGGGAGATGAACCAGAGGAGTTTGACACAGGAGCAATCTCGAAGGGCATGAGCGATTGATTCTTCTTTCCTAAAGCATCGTGGGCACAGGGGCAGACACGAGGCAGTGGCGGGTGGGGAAAGCTCCGTTGACTGCTCTCCATATAAAGTTCAGAGTCCTGGAGGGGAGTTTCAGCTTCCAAAAAAGGTTCCAATTTAGATCTAGGCTGGTATCCCTCGTGCTTGGCCCAGCCTCTTCATTCGGCAGGGATCTGTGAAGTGGTAAGCAGATCTGACTTTAAATTCCCCATTTTTTGTTCCACTCCATATGAAGGTGTCCTCCCGGTGAAAATTTGTCAGGGGCACTTCCATGATCTGGGAAGCTTCAAAGGGTAGGAAGATTGAGTTAATCAGTTGGCCATTCCATCGTCGAAGGTCTGGATCTATAAGTTCATTGACCGTAGCTGTTTGATCAAGAACATGGCAGGTGCTCCAAGCCTTGAAACCCGGTTTCCTAGCAGCTAATTGTCTCCCCATATGTGCATAGATCCCCCATTACCCACTCTCCAGATTCCCCCTCTTTCAATAGCCCATCCAGCATAAAGGATGCTATGCTTGTAAACATAAATTTGTGTCACAAAAACATAATTAGAATCTTGGGAATTCATGGTTTTCACATACGTTAGAGTTAAATCAATATATGAGTACTAGCCTTTGTCCATGATGCGAAATAAATTTTAGATCTACGAAATCTTCTTAATTGTTGAATCTTTATCGGTCCTTTTCCATTTATTTCTTACGCTTTTCGCTTCTTAATGGAAAAATAAAATCAGTGTATCCTTATGGGTAGAGACTGAATATGGTGGTTTCGTTCGAATTTCAAAACTATCAGTTATCGATTTCTTTCGAATTTCAAAATCATCAGTTATTACCAGGATAACTTCCTACAACCATCAGAAAACTACTCTCATCAAGTGGTTAACAAAGTCTTTCCCAAAGCCAACCAAAATTATCAATTAGCCCTTCATTAAATCACACACATTTACACATTTATCCTTTAAACATGAGTCATTATGTGAGTTATTTCTTACACCGCCAAGTATAGCTAGGATTAAAACCCATCTGAGCCCTAAGAATGTTCTGTCTAGGGAAGTATTTTGCTTTCAGATTTCTAGCCATTAGCATATCAGGTTTTTTGAGGATCCTGCAGCATTGCTTTGCTAGGATAGCTTGGTTAAAGGCTTCGAAACCCCTGAAGCCTAGCCCCCCTTCAGCTTTAGGATTACATAGCTTCGACCATCTGACCTAGTGGATTTTTTGGTCCCCATTCTTACTGCCCCACCAGAAATTATTTATCATTGATTCTATGTGAGAACAGAGAGACTTTGGGCTCTGGAAGAACCCCATTATATACGTTGGAATAGACTGTTCTACTGCCTTAATTAGAACCTCTTTCCCTGCTCTTGATAGGACCTTTTCCTTCCACCCTTTCAACTTCTTCCAGACTCGGTCTTGAACAAATTCAAATACTTGCTTCTTGGACAAAAGTAGGAATTCCTAGGTATTTTGAGTGGCTTTCCACTACCTTAACATTCATCCATCTTTGGATTTTAGTTTGTCTGAGAGTGAGCATATTTGGGCTAAAAGAAAGTTCAGATTTATCCAAATTCACTTTCTGGCCAGAAGCTAACTGATATAGAGAAAGTAGACTCTTGATGCATTGGGTCTTGGGTTGGGTGGCTCTTGCGAAGATGATACTATCATCAACAAAAAACAGATGGGATATTTCAAGGGCCCCTCTTGCAACTTTTATCCCATGTAGATTCCCTCTTTTTTGTTCCCTGATAATTAGCCCTGATGGAGTCTCAGCACACATGATGAACAGGTAGGGGGATAGCGAGTCCCCTTGCCTTAGACCTCTTGAGGGTTTGAAGATTTCACATGGGTTGCCATTTAGTAGAACTGAAAAGGACACCAAGTTAACACACCTCATGATCAAATTCACCTAATTGGAAGGGAAGCCCATCCGAATCATAACAGCCTCTAGGAAAGTCCACTCCACCCTGTCATATGCCTTAGCCATGTCCAACTTCATCCCCATATACCCTATTTTCCCACTCCTCTTCTTTCTCATATAGTGGAAAGTTTCAAAAGCAATAAGGGCATTGTCTGTTATCAACCTGCCAGGGACAAAAGCACTTTGGCACTCTCCGATAATGGAGGGCAAAAAGGTTTTAAGCCTGTTAGCAATTGTCTGGTGACAAGCTTGAAAATTACGTTACATAAGGATATAGGCCTAAAATCTTTGGTGTGTTTCGGGTTCTTGACCTTTGGGACAAGGCATATGAAGGTTTGGTTAAAAGGGGAAGGGTCAGCACCGTTGTTTAAAATGTTCAGAACTGCCTCCACCACCTCCTCGTTGACAATAGCCACATTTTCTGATAAAAAAAGGCTGGTAATCCATCACGTCCGGGCGCCTTCAAAGGATGCATCTGTTTCAGGGCAGCATATATTTCTTCACGGGTGAATTTTGGGGAAAGGATTTCAGTCATTTCAGGAGTAACACTTCCTTCAACAACTTCTGTCACTTCCTCTACTGCATTGGTTCCTTTAGAGGTAAAAAGGTGCTTAAAATACGATGTGATCACCACAGCAATTTCTGCTTCCTCCTCAAACACTCTGCCCTCATCATCAGTAATTTTGTCCACCCAATTTCAGTTCTTTCTCTGAGATGCTTTGTTATGGAAAAACTTTGTATTCCTGTCCCCATGTTTAAGCCAAACTGCCCTAGAGCATTGAGCCCACCACACTTCTTCATCTTTCAATAATGTCTCTAATTCTTGCTCTACTTCTTTAATTTTTTCCATTGTCTCTGCAGATGAGTTGGCCAAATTTAATTTTTCCGGCTGCTTCTGTTTCTGTGCTATTCTTTTTGGAATATTGCCAGAAGTTTTTTCTCCCCAGCAATCTAACTTGCTACCACATTGTTTGATCTTATCTTACAGGTGTAGGTGGTAGCGGTTCCAGCTTTGAGTATTACTTCCTGGCTAGACTCCTCTCTCAACCACATCTCTTCAAAGCGGAAAATGTGGCTGCGCTTCTTCCTTTTCATGGTGGGCTTCTTGATAATGGCTTGGATTGGACAGTGGTCTGATGACAACCACAAAAGGTGATAAACCTTTGTTGCAGGAAAAAGAGCAGCCATTTATATGTTGCCAAGAACCTGTCTAGTCTTTCTCTAATGTTCTGTTCATCAGAGTGTCTGTTTGTCCAGGTAAATTTTGGCTCCTCAAATCCCAGATCATGGAAACCAAGGTGCTGAAGCGTGTATCTGAAACTTTCAATCTGTGAGAAGATCACTGCACTGTCTCCCCATTTCTCCTCTTGGGTGAGTATTTGACTGAAATCACCGAAACAGATCCACGGGAGGTCGGATACTCTCCCCAAGCTATTTACTCTGTGCATCAGGATATCTGTAAAGACCTGTAGCCCTCCAAGGTCTTTCCCCTTCATTTGCCACAATCTTCAGGTCCATATGGTTCAGAGACATGGACAAAACATCGACCTGGATATCATCCTTCCACAAACAGGTCAGGCCTGTCTTTCCCCTCTCCTGCACAGTCCACAGTAATAAGATTATTAAGTCCACTGAAGTACCTCCAGTTCAACATTTTAATGGATTTTTTCCTTGTCTCCATAAGGAAGACAAGGGTGGGATCTTTCTGTTTGGGGAGCTTTTTAAGAGCCCGTGGGTTCCCAAGCCCACGGCAGTTCCAGCTTAACAGACTCATGGTTTTCAGCGGGGCTGCCCCGCAGCCACCACCGTTACTTCAATATCTGACATCTTTCTCTTCTGTGTTTCTGGGTTCAGGTACTCAATTTCCATTTCTTGCTGGTCCTCAGCTTTCCTTTTTGAGGAAATCGGAGCTGCCGGGATTGGATTCTGATTCTCAGTATATCGGTTTGCTGTACTCCTCCTCCATTTTTTCTTTTTCTCCTTTTCTCCTTGAATCAGGTCTGTGACTGTTAAGGTCTCAATAGATGACTTTGTGAGCTGCCCCTGCATGTTGGTGATGTCAACCAGAGCACTGCTAGCCAAAGGGTTTGCAATGTTTTGGCCTTTATTGTTGCCACAGTCAGTCATCATCTCTCCCACTTCCGTGATTTTGGTGCCATCGAACTGGTACACCTTTGGTTCCAAGGAGTTTCAGACGAAGAGTACCTCCTCCTCCCTGAGTCTTCCATCCTGTGCCCTCTCCTTCACTCCTGCACCTATTATTGTGGTGGTCCCTTGTCCAGAGCCCCGAGTTGGATTTAAAACATCTACCCTAGGGTCTATTCGTTCATTGTTCAGATTAGTTGTCTTGGATGGGGGGCAGCATTACACACTCCTTTCTGTTACCTTTTTCTTCTACACTGAGGTTCGCCAGCTTTTTTAGCAGAAGTTCGGTAGTTTTGCTGTTCTGGGTTCGCCTGTCACTTCCTCTACTTCCACCGGCAGGTTCGCTTGCAGTCTTCCCACAACGTCGTCCACTTTGGTCAGCTTTCAACCAGCTCCCCAGCTCTTTGGATCTGTACCTCCCCATTTTCTCATCCTCAAAGGCAAGTTTACAAAATCTCTCTTCATGCCCGATCATTCCACAGCAGAAACAGAAATGGGGAAGTCTTTCATATCAGAAGTCTAACCAGGTGATTCCATCCTTCTTGTTTACCATATTTTTTCCTTCAAGATGTTTATTTTGACCTGGGCTTTAACTATTATGCCTTGTGTTCCACTTACAGAGAACAGATCAGCATCAGTTACTTCTCCAATAGTCGTTCCTAGTTTCTGCCCCATAGCTTTTGTGCGGCAGTGAGGTGGGAGGCCCCAAAATTGAACCCATATCACAGTCTCATTAAAGATCTTTTTTTTTTTGGGTCTACCCTACGGTCCCACCTGTTAAGGATTAACCAACAATTTCTGTGAATCCATGGACTGCCTCAGAGGATTCTTTGCATCGCAGCTTCTTCTGCAAAAAAGAAGTGGTATAGCTTATCACCAATCTCTTCAACCTTGAAACCCTTAGGGTTATGCCAGATGTTCCCCAAAGCAGTTTGAAGCCCTATTTTGTTGATGGTCTTCATCGTAACTAGTTTCCCGACTAGGCTAATTTCACAGTCATCCATGCCATCTGCAACATCGGATTCATCATAGACAATGAAAGGATCTTCCTCCTCTTCGTGGTCGCTCTCCCCTCGATGCTGCTCATTATCCTCTATTTCCTCCGTAACCGCAATGGATGGGAGAGTAGGTCCCAGAGAATCTCCTTCCATCTGAACAAGGATGGAAAGAATCTCCAGAAACTGCCCAAAGGCGATAAGAAATCTCGTATTAAAACGGAAATGGAGCCCACACACACTCCCCCAAATAGAAACCCTAGCAGAGCCCTATGGAGAGAGAGATGGATTTTTGTTTTCAATTGTTTCTTGCAGAAATGAACAAACAAATTGGACACATTCTTACAGGCCTTAAATGTGAAATTTTGCAGAGATGATTATATAAATTCATTCCCAACCTTAATTGAACACGGGAATATGGGGAGCAAGAGATGCAGTGATTTCCTTTTTCTTCTTTCTGTTTCTAATCAAATAGAACCAAATGAAACCAAGATAAAATTTTTCTGTAAGTCTGATTTATTAAAGAAGAAGAAGAAGAAAAAGAAGCACAGTTTGAAAGCAGAACATGACAAAAATGAAAGTAGGCCACTCTCACTTACCAGTGGGCGCATCTCCAGTGTTATAATCTGAAGTTGTGTTTGAGTATGACCAACCAACTCCAACAGGAGACTCTACGAAGAGGAGGTTGGATGCTGTGAATGACACAATATAAGGAATCAACGTACACCAAAATTCTTTAATATAAAAAGCAGTAATTCGTGTCAAAAATTTGTGTTCCAACTTCCAATTGTCATACCTCTATTCCATGACATTGAATTTCTTCTGAGACCACGTCCATCACCTTCTGGATAAAAGGGACCCAATTCAGTAAAGGCACCTCCTCCAATAGAGGAACATCCCGGACCTGAAAAAAAATGGAACTTGCTCTGAATTCTGAATCACAGGAGTTTAACTGTTTAAGAACCTCACTCTTAATATAACAAGCACAATTTTCTCAAACAGTTTACAATGCTATAACTACTCTAACAGAAATATATCTGAGGTCCTGTTCACTAGTGTAGAATAACCAAGAAACAAACTCTTGGAGGAGAGCCAATGATCATTCTTACAAGTTCAATCTTGTCTTGTGTGACACTGTTCAAAATACTAGTCAATTCTATTATCTCGTGCAAGAAAATGCAGAGATGATATAAGAAATTTTGTTGATCTTCGTGAGGCATTTCAGTTCTCCTTAACAGACAAGGGAATTGATTCGCCAATAGTTCACATACACAGAAGAAAGAAACCCCATCTCGTGTAAATTTTATTTTATGTTGTGTGATGGGGTAACATAATGCAAAGTAAGAATCTCTAGAGGATGATTTGATGTAGCCGTTGTGGTTTTCCCAAAAAGTGTTGTATCTTTTCTAAAAGCTTCTGTCAACTGTGGTAAGATGTACTACAGAAAAGTAGAGTCATTTCAAATTTTTTATCCACAGGATTTGTGAAACTCCAACAACAGCGAAAGGCGAGCAACAATGGAATCAAACAGAATTTTCTATTGAGTAAGACAACACAAAACTTGGTAGGGACAAGACAAATCAATGGCACCAACCTATGCTTTTCCGCAACAACAACAACAACAACAAAAAAGAAAGAAAGAAGAAAACAAGACAATCTTTGCTGGCCTAAAAGGAATAAAAAGAAAAAAAAATAAACATGAGAAAATGAATCTTCAGAGAGAAGGACGAAGCTAAGCAAGCTAGAGACGATGACAAGGTATTGAAGAGTATGAATGAAAGAAATTGGAAGAACTAACGATGAAAATTGACTCCATTCCATAGGCACCCACATCAGGGTTTACTTAAACTAACTCTCAAACGCTCAAACTCTCATAACAAGCTAAAAAGGAGGGGAAAAACGGAGAAGGATGAAGAAACAATGCCAGTTTTTGTGAGGGCATCAACCTCTCATAACAAGCTAGAAAAATTGAGAAGAAGATATCTATTGAACATAAGTTTAAGGGTACCAACCTCCATTGAGCCAAAGGGTGAGGGGCTTCTTGTCAGGATCTTGCTCTGCCCCCACAAAATAGTAGAAGAGGCTCCTTCCATGCTTGACATCCACATCAACATACCCAGCATACTGCCTGAACCCAACCTTGGGTTGGCCTGGCAACCTCACCACCAAATCCTCAGCCGGGTACCCTTCCACCCCAACAGTACCCAGCAAGCAGCCACATCCCACCACAATTATGACCCCAACCAACCAACACCTATCCATACCAAAAACACAATGACCCTCACAGGAAACCCACCCTTTATCCATTCCCTGAGAATGAAAAATCCTGAATCCTTATTAGGCAGAGCACATATACTAAACCCAACCCACTTCTCCCTCTAAAAAAGACAAACCTTTTTTTTTTTTTTGGTGTTTTATAAAACAAAATTATGGATAGAATTAATTATGATACTGTATCTTTAATGAACAGATTCTGTAGGACTTGGAGAGTGGCACGTTAATCCTGGATTTGCTTTAACAAAAAGGTACATTCCTACCTCAAGATCCGAATTTCATAGAATATGCCTCAAATGCATGAAGAAATGCAGATAAATATTGGTAAAGAAAACCAGAAAGTAGAACACTGGAGCATGTTTCGGCTAAGCAAAGGATTTCTTTCTTTTCAGTTTTGACTTTACAATGACATGGGCAATGACAACTGCACTACGCTTAGACACTAGAGCTTCTGCAGGATTTACCAAAATATTGTTTAAATAAAAGGAATAGATAGAGGCTAGTGATAAACAAAATATTCCAAAGTTGATGTATGCTCTTCTTTTTCTGAAGAACACAGATTATTTCGTTATGTCCATAATAAAATATATATACTATTTTATCTAATAAAAGATATTTTCATGTTATTCTAAAAAATGAAAGAAATAAGTTCCAATAGGATAAGATGGAACAAGTCAACCGAGACCGTCTTGGACCGATTTGGGTGGCAGCTTCACGAGACCCGTGTTTATCGTTTGAGAGAGGATTTTTAATTGATTTTTTGGGTGACACCGTCCAATCAATCAGTGAACACTAAATGAACAGAAAGCGTTAAATTGGATTTCCATGGCCTTTCCTTTGTTTTAGAAGGCACAAAATAATATTAGATATGGGGTAAAATTATATAAAAAAATTATCTCACCAAAATTTGTTCTTATTTTTTATTCTTATACTAAATTAATATTTTATTTAATAATTAATATATATATATATATATATAATTTAATAAATCATATTATAAATATACTATACTCTTTAAAAAATTAATAACATAATACTTAAACTAAATAATTCTTCCTCAAAATATTTTCTTTTCTCTAACTGGAGTGCCCTTTTGGGTACCGTTCTCTCACTTTCTGCTTCTCGCTGTACTGGAGCCCACAAATTTTTATGCATGGTTTATACTTTAAAAAGTCATAAAGGGTTCGGGAAAAAGTAGCCAAATACTTTATACCTTTGCCGCCACGCGCGGCGCTCAAATCAAATCATAATACAAGTATACAACCTATAATACTTGTCATATAATTTTTTTAATAATTTATAAATGTGTTTGAAATTATAAAAATTAAAATTAAATTAAATTAATTTAAAATTATATTAAATTAAATTAAATTAAAAATTAATTTTTATTTTTAAAACTTATTCATAAAAATTATGATTTGAATTGATTTAAAAATTAAATTTTATTTTAGAATACATAAACAAAAGAATTAAATTGATTTTATTTTAAAAAATTTATATTTTTATCTTTCTTTTAATAAAATTTTTATTTTATTTTTAAATAAATTAATTAAAGATAAAAAAATAAATTTAAATAAATTTTACCTAAATTCACTTAATTTCTCTCATTTTTAATAGAATTTTAAAATTAATTTAATTAAAATTCATAGGATTTTTAAAAAATTTTAAATTTTATGAATTCACATTTTATAATTTTTCAAACATAAAATTTTATTTACAAATAAAATCAAATCTTAAAATTATTTATTTCAAACGCACTCTTTTAAGATTTGTTTGAATTGAAAATTTTATATTTTTAAATAATTTAAATTATAAAGAAATTCAATTAAAGTAGGATTGTTCAAGACTTGGCTGACCTATTTAGGATCGAGTTAGATCTGATTTTACCAAGAATTTAGGTCGGGACCAAGTCCAATTAATTGGATTATTCTTTAGGCCAAGCCTCATTTTGAGTTATCCGGTTATATTACTATTATTAATTGTTCATTATTTTGTTTCATATTGCAATTCAAAAATGCCTTCGAAGTTTAAAGTTTCTTACTTGCAAAATTTTATGACTTAGTTATAAATGTTTAGATTCTATCCAAATTCAAACTCAGAAAATTGTTTTAGTCAAATTATCATATGAGTATTGAGTCAAGTCTAACTTAATCTATGAACACTTTAAAGTATAATGGTATGCATATCTTTTAGAGTTTCACTTAACACTTGTTAAAGTTGATTTTATGATTGTGATTGTGAGAGAACTTTCTCTAAAAAATTACCAAACTCACCCCAAAATTTATTCTTTTCATTGAGGAACTCTCTTAACATGATTAAGAGTTGAAATCAATTTTCTGGTTTCACCTAAACAACTTCAGCATTAATTGCAAGACATGTTTGGTTGGGGTATTCAAGATTTGGGTTGATTCAGTTTTGACAGTAAAAGTCATCCGAATCAAATCAATCTATTTTTTTATATTAAAAATTAATTAATTTTATTCTAATAAAAAAACAGAACCAAATCTTGACCCTTAATTTTTGTGCCCCTTGTGAAGTAGAACTTGTACCAAAAAATAAAATATGAGCTCGTTTGGATAAATTTATAAAAAAAATATTTTTTTATATATATTTTTTTTAATAGAGCTTTATTTTAAAAAAAAATAATTTTATATTTAAATATAATATTTGAAAAATATTTTTAAATAACAGAATGACTTTTAAGTTTGTTTGGATAAGAGAGAATAAAAATACTTTTTTTATAACAAAATTACTAAAAATGATATCTACAAAATACTTTTTCTAACTGTAAGATGTGATGAAATGGACTGCTAGTTTGGAGAGAGTGAGTTTTTCAAATATATCATGATAAAAAGACTATGAAAAATGAGATATGATGTAATTAAACATGTCTAGTTATGTACCCAAAAACTTAATAATATATTGATGATTTTGTTCTTTTACTATGTCAAACTTTGATTTGAGGGATTAAAGCACAATGATTAAAAGTTACATTATTTAGAAGATAAATCACACATTGAGACTTATGTAAATAAAGTTTGTAAAAAGAAAAAAAAAGAATATGAAATGTAATTGTTAATAAAGGTAAAGAAAAATTTTATCAAAGAACCACTTCTCCTTCAACTTTGTTTAGAAGTTAAGAAATATTAACTTTTTAAAAAAAAAATAAATGAGATTTTTTTAACTTTTACTTTTTTAAAAAAGTTTCACCCAAACATACTTAAAAATATGTAAAAGTATTTTTTTTAAAAATAAGTACTTTTTTAAAAAAATGAGTGTATCCAAATGCACTCTGTATTATTTTGTACAATCTCAACAATTTATGAAGTAGTTGTTTGGGACAAAAGTCCAATTAAGGAAACGCAAATTTCTGAGAAAAATTGTATGTTTCCTCAATATAATTGATTGTCATCTTTTACAAGGGTTACAAAACCCATTCACAGCCTGGTGTGCGAAAAATGGGTGGTACGAAAGAAGGGCAACACTGTGAGCGATGGTAGTTGTCCAATGAACGAACAACACTAAAAGTTAAAAGAACATTCAAAGCATTTAGATTGTAGCATGATGACTCCTCTATGTTCTAGTTGGCAATCATGGCCCATATGCAAAGTGATGCACGGATAAGAATCCCAGAAAACTTTTTCAGAGTTAGCACATGGAGCGCTAGGTAGACTTCGGGTCTTTCATTTCTGCTCCAGAAATTCTGGTCAAAATGCACATGGTGAGTGGGAACAAAAGGGAATTAAGGGTAGAAAAGAGGGTGTGAAGTGTGAACAAAAGGAATAAGTAAGCAAGAAGGATAAGAAAAGACATATGGGCTAAATTAGTTCTAAAAGTTGCAATTATTTGAGTTTAGAAGGTTAAAATGAAAGGCATTGCGCCATACTGCCCCATCTGTGATATCAGAATATGATTTGTGTTCTGCACTACTATTTAAGAAGAGATTAATTACTTCAACTGATAGCATAAGGTTGTGTTACTTTGTAATCATTAAAAATGAAACTGAATTTAATTTAATTTGATTTGATTTGATTTATAAATCAATTCTTATGTTTAGAACTTCTTATAAAAAATAAAATTTGATTTAATTTACAAATTAAATTTTGTATTTAAAACATTTTAAAGATGATTGAAATTTTTTTTATTTTAATAATTTATTTTATTATTCTTATTTAAAATTAGATAAATTAATAAATTAATAAAAATAAACTTATGAATTGAACTAAAATCAAATCATAAGGCTGCCCGTTAATAAAGTTAAAAAGGGTTGTATGTAATTTGTCTTTTATTTTTGAATAAAAAAAGTGGAGCCGAAGCCCAGAATAGAAATGGAAACTACATATGACAAGTTCTGGGGTAACGTTTTTGGTATAAATAGCGATAACGGTAAAGCTTTCGTTATGATATATGATTTTCAAGAATTAAACCACAATCTTTATATCTGACGGTGTAATTTACTTTCATTACACTAACACCTATTGGATAGTAATGGAGATATTCTAACTCATGTTAGCCACGTAATCTGCATATTGATATTCTTCTCGATGGATATGATTCACTTTCACAATCCACTTCATGTAACATGTCGTCCGATCTTCGGATAATATTGGAAATTATGTAATTTCCCTTGATCGAGTGCCCGGTTAGCACCTAAACAAGCATTAGGGAGCCTAGCTTTAAAATCACCTTCTGATATCTCATATGCCAAGCAAGACTCAAACCCTCCCCAAGTCTCCCAAATTTTTGGCTTGTTTTGTTTAGTTGGATGTTAATGCAGATGCACTTTTGCTAGATTAAAAGTTTTACACTATTATTCTCTCGTTTGTTGCTAAATTATTAAAATAATTTAATTATAATAATAATAATTTAAAAAATTAATAATATAATAATATATAATTAAATAATAATATAAAAAAATTTATACTAATAATAAATTAAAATTAAATTATTCTTTAAATGCACAGCTCCATGTGCTGGTAAAGAAAATCTAAAACAAACAGCCTAAAAATTTAAATTATCAACAAAGACAAAAAGTGTTTGTCTAGATTCCTCATGAGCCCCCAAGCCCATTTTCCCATGTTGTCTTTTAATAGACCCCCCCAGCCAGCTCCATTGCTATGTCAAACTAAAAGTAAATTGCTTTGTCGGTGTCGTTGCTAGTTGATAGTTCTTTGAGAGAGTTTGGTTCTATGTTTGAACCATGGAGAAACCCATTTAAAGTCCTCAGAGGTATGTTTGGCACCCATGGCACATAATCACGTTAGGTCATCCCATTGTGATTTGGGGTGCGAAATTGAGAAGCAACAAAAAACTATGATAAAAAATTATGTTTGGATTGGATTTTACACAAAAGCCCCTTAATTCTTTTATAATCTAAACCAAACACACAACAACCAGATACTAATGTTTTGATAATTATATATTTAAAAATAATTTTTATCAATATTATTCAAATAACATAGATTATTTCACAACAAACTCACTTCTTAACAAAATTAAATTCGTGTAAAATCAAGTTTACAAAATATAATACAAACATATACAATGTGTATTCAAAACGATGTCGTCTGCAAATAGACAGTATCCATTTTTAAGCAAGTTAAATAACTTATTATTTTCTTGCTTTTCTTTTAGTAGTGGTACTTTCTATTAAATTGGCAATAAGCAATTATATCTTCTTAGCTTGACTAGTTTAGACTAACTAAAACTACTAATGTAAATGTATTTTGGTTTGATAAAACATGTTTAATTAGAGCTACTTAGGTCATGTTGAAATAAATAACTTAAATAATTATTTATTCGAATAGAACTTGTTAGATAAACTTTATTGACACAAGTACGATCTAAAATAAATTAAATAGCATTTAGATAAACAATTCAAAAAGCACTAATGTATAAATGAAATTTTGGTACTTTATTAAGGTCAATTTAGTCAAAAATTATTATAAAAATAGCTATCACTTAAGTTGTTTTCACACTTTTACAAAGTTATTTTCTTGAGTTTTAGGACTTGTTTGGATTGGTGGTATGGGATGAAAAAGAGCAAAATGAGATGAAATGATAAAACATATTATTGTTTGAATTTTTAAAAGTAGGATGGAATAGAATAGAATTAGGTGGACTCCATTCCATCCCATTCCACTCCATATTCCCATTTTTGTTCCTTCTTAAATTAAGGGGTAAGAGATAGAATCAACTAATAAGTCTTATCATTTCATTCATTTGTATTAATTTCTGTTAGAATTTCCAAACAATGAAGTAAAAACTTTCCTCTGTTCCATTGTTCAATATCAAACAATGACATGGAAACTCCATTCCATTTCCCCCATTTTATTTCATCGTATCCCAATATATTCCACCTTTCATAAATATCCAAACAAAGTCTTAGTTTCTACCTTGTAAAAATAAGTTCAAAACAACTCCTTAATTTCAAAAGATGTTTTAATAAACTCATCCAAACAATACTTATGCTTGATAACTACTTATTGCAATAAATAAGTCCAAATAGATTGAAAATAAAAGAGATCCTTAAACTCAAATATAACCATATGTAATTATTCACTAGCCACTTGAGTGCTTTTTGGCGTTAATTTTTGGATAATACGATGTATTATGCCAATTAGGAATTACTACACAAATGTAGTTACCAACCATATCTAATTCCTAATGCTCCCCACCCAATGTTTAAGAACAAACGCAAAAGAAACAAAGTCCAATTAAATCATGCCAATTAGTCCTTGAAAACTGTGGTGGGTATGATAATGAAGTGAATATTAGAAAAGTTATTGACTAGTGTAAAAATAAAAAAAAGTAATCGCATTTGGCTATTTGCACGTGTTTTTAAGTTATAACCTTTGGAAATAAAAAAGTAATGATATACAGTAACTCAGGCATTCTTCTGTAGCTACTGGATAATACTTTGGACCCAAACAATTGGCTATCATTTTCCGCACAAACAGGAGCAATGCAACTATGGAAGTATGAAGAACAGTCAACTCATAAAGAAGAGAGAGATTTGGTGGTGACAGCAGGTGGCGAATTGTTAACAGTAGAATTATCTGTCCAATTCTTTTCTCCCCAATGCCATAACATGCTCTCCCAGAAGCAGAAATCCTCAAAGCACGTTTTCAAACGTGGGTCTTTTATCTTAATTTTCCAGTGACCATCAGAGTAGTTTCCTTTCTCTGCTTGTCTACGATCCCACTCTAGTGCAGCCTTCTGCTTCGACCTAAGCAAACAGAACTTCTGTAAGTTTTCTGGCATGGCATCATGCACCTTCCACCATCTTGCATGAGCTACATTACTTGCAAACTCCTGCAAAATGTCCACGTTCCAGTTGCAGTCATAGTCTCGGAAACAAAGCCATGGTTTATTACCCAGATAGTGGAGAACATAAAGAATTGGAGGATCAGCTCCAAAGAGACGAGTTTTCATCTCTTTTTTCTCTTCCTCATCACCTTCCCAGAAGTGCTTCAAGAAGTTCATATGTTTTGGAATCCGATGCCACCATGTGAAGATTTCATTCAGATACCCCTGGTCCCCACCATTGTAGGAGACAATCTCATTGATGTGGTCCATTAGCAGTTGAAACGTACAATTTGATGGTTCAACCACCATTACACCTGAGTTGAACAGCGTAGCATTGTTTCCTATGGCTGATATTTCAGGCATCTGAAAAAGGAAATCAATATTTCTGAGTATAAGCAGGTCTGCATCAATGAAAATGATTTTGTCATAATCTGTTAGCTGCCAGAGGCGGAATTTGCTGTAGTTCCACTCATTATATGCCTCCGGTTCCGCTTTTGGATTCCTGATTCTTTGGATTGTATGGATTTTCCATCCAGCAGCCTCCAAGCCACCCCTATGATAGTCACTAATTGTTTCATCAACAAGAATCACAAGATCTCGTGTTGAACCAGCCATGCGAATACTCTGAGCTGCAGTAATGGCTCCACAAACATATATGTGTGCAGAGTGCAGGATGGTTGCATACGCTTCACGATGTGCCCTTTCTGAGTGAAAATTTTCTGTTAAAAGTATACAGTTAGTCTCTGATCCAAACATATCTGGTTAACCTCATAGAACTTCATAGTAAACGGAATAACATACTTTCAAAAGCTGCCACACTGGCTAGAATACATCCAGATTAGAATAGGATTCGATTAATTTAAACACCATACTTTCTCTGACATTCAGCAGAACATTAAATCCGTTCAGACAGTTTGACTTGTATCTTTTACAATTTATAATAAAATCAGTATTTTTTTTGGGTAAGGAATGAGTATTATTTGAGGTATATTAGTCCTTGAAACAAAATAGTAATATCACCTAAAATGCATGTATGGGTACTTCATGCTCCTGAGTTGATTTTTTTTTCTTCACAAGAAGAAAATGGACTAGTGCACTCACATCCAGAAAACTTAAACTGAACGTAGCTGAAAGAACAAGAAGATGCAAACAATATTTTGGAGGAAAGGAGAAAGAAAAAGGAGTGAGGACTAGGGACAAAAAGAGAACGTAGCATAGAAACACAAGAAATTAATTTGAACCTGACCTTTAGCCTTCAAAGGAACTGCTAGTTCACATGAACCAATTGGCAGCTGCAGCTTATCTCTCAGCGTATTCAGGTTGGGTTCATAAAGCCAGGCACTCCCTTCACGTTGTATGAGTTCCTTGCAAGTAAAGAGATTTGGGATAGGGAGGCAATCAGTGACCAAAAGCACACGCACTGGATGATATCCTTTGGAAGAGGTAGCAAGTCTTGCTGCTTCAATCTGCAAGTGCAAACGGGCTACATCTCTTGACCAGCTCCCTGACTTGTTGCAGGGAAGCTTGACAGCAACAAGATCAAGACGTGGCTTTCCAGGTACCTGAAATCCTAGGTAGTGTTGGACAAGTAGGAACCTCAAATTCTTCTTCTTCGTCTATCCATTCAGGATAGAGGACATCCCAAGTAATGTTATTTGAAGCATAGTTCAGGTGCAGGACTATGTGCTCTGCTTCTGGTACCAGCTGCTTCCAGTGGTCAATCTCACTGTCATTAAAGTTTAAGAAGCCAACACCCTGATACGTGTCCTTATCCTTCAAATTTACAAGAACCTTTGATATTTGGTCCCACTCAATATTTAGAAGTGATACATAACGTGGATCAATACAATCAAAGCCCCCTTTCCAGTTGTGTACAAAAGTTGGCCTGCAACAAAAAAAAAAAATTCTCCTTAATAATACAAGGAAAGAAGTAAATAAATATAAATGACTGTTTACGATTTGTACGTATCAATTGTCATTGTAATTGAAGATGAGAAGACAAGATATAATCTTTGTTTTGAAGTATACAGAGACAAATGTAAATTAATAATTGTAAATTAATGCTCCATGGTTAGAAGGGATTGATGAATATTGCAGTTTCAGAGGAGGAGTATGCGACCAAACTACACCATTCCAGAAAATCAAAATTTTAGAAACAAAACTAATAGAATGGCAGGAAAATACCAAAGATTAAAATATGACGATGCAATGAAACATGAAAGCATGGTGAAAGACAGAAAGGCATACCCCGTGAGAGAGTTTGATAGATGATCAGTATTATAAACAGCTGGAGGATGGAAAATTGTAACTAAAGTTCCCAATATAATGACAACCAAAACAAATTTCCAATGAGGCCTGCAATTTATACTCCTATCTTGGAATGGAGCATGCAATGCCTTCTCAACATCTTTAAAATATTTACTTCTTTGAGGCCTTCTCTTGTTAGTATCTTCACTGCATCAAGAAGATGAGAAAAAATCAGTACCTTTATACATATAAAAGAAAGATAGAGAGAGACCAAGTAGCAACAGAGGGAGCAGCAATATAGTTCAAAAAGAAGCAAGGCAATTAAGCTTTAAGACAATATCCAATATTTATGTCATCAGCAACATATACGGATAAGCTATAACCATATATGTATGGAAAAGGGGAAATTCCTTCATCATTACACACTAACAAATTGAATATGAAATAAGAAAACAGATTCCCAAAGAATTAGACAACAACGCCCATGCCTCCATAAAATCTTAGTCTTCCCGACCTTTCCTGTTTTTGGTTTTTATAATTGATTTAGAATCTCTATCTGTTCCAATGTAAGTACGAATCGTGAATCCAGATTAATTGGTCATGGTTGACATAATATGTCAACTGGGTAATAAATTTTCATTTAGGAGTGAAACCTTGCCCAAAAAAAAAAAAATCCAGAAATTTTGTAGTTGACAAGCTTACTGTTAAAGTCTGCATTTAAGGACCAATCTCTGGATTTACATGGTTAAACTTCCTACCATCAAAGTTGAAGTTAGTTAATCTCCACTTACTGCCAACTACCTCTTAACTCTTAAGTTTAACATTAGGTTGCGATTAACCAAAAACAAAACATACACAACTACAGCAAGACACACAAGCATTTCGCACTTCATATTGATATATGGGATTTTGATATTCTCTCTAACTCAGATTCCAACAATAGATGTGGTATGTATATGGCGCTTAACTTCATCCACAAAACCATAGTACAAACACAAGATTGGGAAGCTAAGATGAACTAATTTGAGAAATCGTTTTCTTACAAAGACATCCTCTATCTAAGGCATTCCAACTATAAGCAAATTTTCAAAGTACTATTAACGTAGCACCAGAACTATAAGCCCAAAAACCGAAACACAAATTAGGGTTCTTTCCCTGTTTCAAAATTGTTCTTCTTAGTCCAAAGAAAGTAAAGTGAAAATGAGAAAGGGAAAACCAAAATCAGAAGGGGGAAAAAAATTCAACGACAGGAAAAGACAAAGAATGACTGACTTAAAGGAAGCCGACAACCGGTAACGCGGCTCTACGGTGCTGGGGGAGGGTCCTCTCATCTCTGATTCAGCTGAAGCAAGGGCGGGTCAGCATCTGATTTCCATTTGCAAAAAGCCAAAAAGGGAACAGAATGCGAAGTCAAACCCAAAGTCGAAACAAGAAAACAAAAGGAGAGAACTTTGATACGGGTAGCGAAAACAACCTGAAATCAAACAAAACCCAGAAAAGAAACAGGGTGAGTGGACAAGAGAGCAATGATCTGTGCTAATCTGCGAGCAAATTCAAAGGGAGCAAGCGAGTTTTGTGGAGGGAGCAAAAGGGAACTTGAAAATCAACCCAATACAGTTGCTGGGTTACTTCAAGAGGAGAGTCCTGTGCTGAGATCAACAATGGCAGTGGAAGCTGCGGCCAGCCAAGACAGCAATGCCGGGAGCTGTTGTGCGTTTGTAATTGACGACTCTCGCAAGAACTGGGAACTGAGAAGGTTATTATTATTACTGTTATTATTATTTTGGGGTACAATTCTGAGAAGGTTATTTAATTTCAGAGGCTTTGACCATTTTATTCTTAGTTGCCGCCAGCCACCTATTTTTTATTTTATTTAATAATAAAGGACATTGTACTTTTTTAACTATGTTATTATTATAAGAAATTATTAAATTAACATTATCTATTTTAAATAATTTATTTAATAGTTAATATATATTATTAATATTTTAAAAAATTATATACATTTATAACGTGTTAAAGATAAATAATATTTATTAAAAACAAATTTTTTTTTACTCATGAATCTTATATTTGAACCATTCACCTATGTTTTATAATAAAAAAATAAAAAAAATAAAAAAAATTAATTTTTTTTAACATCATTTAAAATAAATATATAGAAAAGGTACAGAATTAAAGCAGAAAGATAAACATTTTTGTTATTTTTATATATATTAACTCTAGCTCTTATCAACTAGAAAATATTATTTTCCTTTTTTTCGGTTGAAAAACCACTAGTTTTTCATTGTTAAATAAATTTACTGTCTCTTTGGATTAAAAGATGGAAAATTGTTACTATTTATATATAATCAATTAAAAGTTAAGGGTAAAATGAAAAAATCTCTTGCTTTGTCTTATGTGTGATTTACTCATAAGTTTTAAAAAGGATAAAAAAAATTATTGAACTTTGTTAAATGTGTAAAAAAATTTCAAACTTTACTAAATATGCAAAAAAAATTCCTTTATCAAAGATATTTTATTAATGAAAAATGTTATGTCACGTACTAATTTAAAATAATAGGTTAAAATATAAAAATCTTGTTTTGTACTCCCGAGATTTAAAAATGGTCAAAATGCTAAGATAAATTTTGACGTGTTTTGATCATTTTTAAAAGTTTAAAAAGTAAATCACACATAAATCAAATTTTAAAGAAATTTTTATATTTCACCTTATCATTTTAAATAAGTACGTAATGGATACATAATATTTTTCATTAGTGAATTAGAGTGCATTTGATACTGAGATTTTTTTTTACGCATTTAATAAAGTTAAAAGGCTTTTGTTACTCTTTTTAAAACTTAGGGGTAAATTGTAGATGAGACAAAGTTGAAAAGGTTTTTTTGCATTTTATCCTAAAGTTAATTCCTACAATTCATCTAATGTAATATCATATTAAGTGATAAGTGACCTCCTCCAAATCATGTAAGTGACAAATGCTCAATAATACAGTATAAAAAAATTGTTTTATATCAAATGTATCTAAAAATCTCCTCCAAGTAAATAATCGCATATACTAATGTAAATGTCTCATGATGTGATATAAGTTCTTACATACCTATAATGTAGATCTACCATATTTTAATGTGCATATCTCATATTCAAATGTGGTCTCTTATATAAAAATATTGTCAAAATCTTTCAAAACTTTACAATAATTGCTCTACAAGTAAATAAATACTTTCATGAATAAAATATTATATTTTATTACATAAATTATTTTTAATACTTTTATGCATCCATCATGCTAAGTAATACATTTAATTTTTTTTATTTCATTTTGATTTATTTGCTCTGTATAGTTATTGGTAGGATAATTTATAGAGCAAAATCGCAGTGATCAAAACATTCAATTAAAGTCACACTATAATGAAAAAGATATATGTAAATAAATACTAAAAAATTCCCTACCAAAGTAAAATATGAAATATATAGCCAACATTTCCAATTCATAAACTAATTATATATTACAAAAGTATTCATAAATTTTATTTAAAATAACTAACTACAAATGTTAATATGTAAGTGCCCATGTGTAATACTTTTATAAATATTACTCCTACAATGTTAGGTAACTTATATTTAAATATTTTATTTTTTTCAATTTGTGCTATATAGTCATAGTAGTATAACTTATAAAACAAAATTACAGTTCAAAACATTTAATTAAGGTCACATAATCATGAAAAAAATACAAATATATTTAAAAAATAATTTTCTATCAAAGTCCAAAAAAATGAAAAATATTGTTTGCATTTTGTTTTTTTTGGTTACAAAAGAGGTTTACAAACTAGTGTGGAGAGGGAAATAGTAAGCTAAAATGGAAACAAAACAGCTTCAATAAAATTTTAATTTGAGATTAAGCAATCCTCAGTGACTTGTCACTTGAATTAAGGCTCTTGGAGATATTGCATATTTAATTCATAAAGTAACATACCATTACAAAAATATTAATAAAATCTTATTAAAAAACTAATTACAAATATTAATATACAGAAATTTGCACAACGAGTAGGTTAAATGAGTAATTAAATATTAATATATTGATTAGTTGTTAAATAATTTTTATTAAGTTTTATATTAAATATTTAAAATTTTTCAAATATAATTAAAGATTAATTAAGTGTTTAACAATTCATCATGTTAGGGGTACCAAAAGATTCTCGGCAAAGAGATATTGGAGCGCCAATGATTGAATCAAGACACCAATTATAACAAACTTTTTGTTTGATATTTTGGAAGCAAAAGTAGTCAAATCGTTTATCTCTATTTGCAATCCATTCTCTATTGCCCTTTTATGGAATCCATTCCTTACAAGCAGCATTACAAAACTTACTTCGTTAATTCATAAACATTCTCCCCCTTTGGACAAAGTAACTGTATCGAAAGCTACCAGTCAAAAAGATTTGTTGGTAGTAGTTGGACCACGATGTTGAGTTATATGGTAGTTATTAAAAGCAATTTGGTAGTAGTTGGACCACGATGTTGAGTTTTATGGTAGTTATTAAAAGCAATTTGGTAGTAGTTGGACCATGATGTTGAGTTATATGGTAGTTATTAAAAGCAATCACTCAAATGATCATTTGTCGTTGCTAATAAAGCTCTATCATACCTAATGCTTTAAACAAATATTATATAGATTCCAGATATGTTGATGACAACTAGGCATTGGTACCACAAATGGATTATGGTTACGTTTGGGACATGGCTACGATATAATATACATGTTACTGTGAAAACTTTGTGCTCTTATGACTAAAAAATGTTGTTCCTCTGTTGGAGATCATTTTATCCTCTTGAAGTGGAAATTGATGGCCTCTATCTTCTCAAAATTGTTACGTGATTGCATGATATATCAATTATGGTCATAAATGTGTTCTCACTTTTGAAGGATAAATACAGGTTACTTTTAACGTCAATTCTCCAAACAAAAATGTTTAATGCACACTAAAACTTTTATACCAAACTTTCCACCACCTTGTTTAGGAAAAAAAAGATAAAAAGTGTGTTGGAATATGTGTTTCTCTTATTTTATCATAAAAAAAAGGAAAAAGTATAAGAATGATGTAATGAAAATAATGTATAAATAATATTATTGTTCTCTAAATTAAAGGTAGGTAGGGGTATTCATAACTAATCTAAATCAATTTAAGCCAAAAAATACTAAACCGAAAAATAAAAAATTAAATAAACAAAGGAAACATATCAAATGAAAGAAGTAATTTATTGTAAGAGTAAGACGAGTAAATCTTGACTTATTAAATTTTACATGAATGATTAAAATTAAAATATAAGTCATGTAACTTTTTTAAGTGATCATATAATATTTAAATAAAATCTAATCTCAATCATTCATGTATAGTTTAATTGTTGAAATTTACTCTTATCACATCTCATAATTTAATTCATGTATACTACTCTCACTTGATACATCTTTATACACACACACACACACACACACACACATATATATATATATATATATATATATAATATAATTTACACTACTATAAATTATTATATTTTTATTTGTTACTAATATTTATTTGATGATGTTGATATTAAAATTTTTATGTCAATTTATTTTTGATTGAGCCATGAAAAGAAAAAAGTAAAGTTTGATATGAATTTTTTTTAAAAAAAAGTGTTTGGCAAAAAATTAATTATTTTGGTGCAAATTTTTTCTTCAAAACCAAATCAGTATAAGAATATATATTATTTTAATTTCAGATGACTTTATTTCTCAAAATCAAATCAATTCAAATTACAAATACTCCTAACTAAAAACACATAGGAAATGTGCTAAAGTCAGTTAGCAAGTAGGAAGCAAATTAGCAAATGCTTTTATTTATTATTTTTATCTTATTTTTTACATGTAGTATTACATCTGGTGAATTTTTATGTATAATGGGAATGGAATATTTCACATTCTTTCAAATAGGAAACAAAACGAATGACCTTAAAATTGTTTCAATAGTATTTTATTTTACGGTGTCAAAAAATCAGTTTTTTTTTTAAATAATCACTTGCATTTAGAATATTATATGATATATTCTACATATGTTTGGATAGGCAGGAATCCAACTGTGTTTTATCAAAAAAATAAAAAATAAAAAATAAAAAATTGTTCGATTTTATAAATATTTAAAAAAAAATTGTTTGGAAAATTCTTTTCAATCTTATCAGTAATCAAAATTGAGGGATGATACTTACAAAGAAAAAAAAATGGCGGATCATAAAACTATATCGACCTTGGTCCCACTCTTACAACTATACGAATAACTTCATTTAGATTTCAACGGTCCAACTTCTTTTTCTTGCTTAAGCCCAGTTATGTACAGGGTAAAATACACGTTACTCTCTATAATTTCTCAATTTATGTTTTGAAATTTATTTTATATCACATGTTTGTATAGAAGCTGAGTGAATTGTGGCCAAAATTGAAGTTGAGAGTCTGAACAGAAGTTTATTAAAAAGACAAATGAAATACAAATGCCACGGTTCACGTGACCAACGTTACAATTGAAATGAAGATAACCTTAGGATAACGATTAGGCTAAATCGAAATAAATCTAGACTAAACTACTGGTAGGTAAGATAAATCAAATTTAAAATAAGCATTTATCTTCTACTTCTTTAGTTTGGATCGAACTGAAAACGTTTGTTTGACTGTTACTACAAACAAAACATATGATACATATTTTTTTTAAAATTTTTTTTTATCACATAACCTTCTCAAGTTTGAATTTTTATCACATAACTTCCTTAAAAGTTTGAATTTTTATGACATAGTACTTTTAAAGTTTAATTTTAAATATATCTTATTTATTTTAACTAAAGAAAATAAGATTTTTTATTCAACTCAAACGTTAAAAGAGTTAAGTGATACAATTTAAACTTTAAAGAATAAGTTAAAAAAGGACTATACTTTATAAAAGTAAAGTGTATTTTATCGTTATATATATGTAGTTTATAATTGTGTCATGATGTTAGCATAATTTCATCTATTATATGTTATTTATGTCCTTAAAGTCTTTTTTAAAATAAGCAAGAGGATTAATGCAATGGTTAATGAAATGTATTTTTGTCAGTTGTCAACATTTAGTTAGGGGTCCAAAATTAAAGACAAAAACAAATAACAGAATATTTGAATTCTAATAATACAAGCCTATGAAATGATTGAAAGGTTGTTTTCCTATAACCCTTTATAAATCATATTTGAATTCTAATAATACAAGCCTATGAAATGATTGAAAGGTTATTTTCTTATAACCCTTCATAAATCATAATAAATACCATTGTGTTTTAGCAATATACACTTATTTATAGAGTACTTTTCTTCCAAAGACTTGCATAATCCATTTGCATTCTTTTCACCAATAAACTCTCGCAACACATTGTCTCTAGGTTATGCTATATCGTACTAAGTGCCCTTGCCATTATCTCCTCCTTTTTATCGAGAGATATGGTTTCTATCAATTGTTTTTTTCCCTCCAACACCTTTGACAAGCCTTGCTGATCTAGCAATGCCTGCCAACTTTAGTTTCCATAACTTAAGTCGTTGAAGCCATCAAACTTTTTCACATCAAATTTTGACACCGACATCTTGGATATAAAATTTGATCATGAACCAAGAAGTTTTTATATTACTTTGTTAGTATCAAAATACCGAGTGTAATTAATATTTTATGGATGTGAGCGAAAACATACTTAGATCTTAAAAAAAAATTTAATAAAGTAAAATAGGAGGAACAAATTTAATACATACAAAAATTAACGTAATTGAATACACGAGAGAAATAATGCAAAAATTTATTATAAAAAAATAAAATATAACTTCTAGATCTCTCAACTCTAAAACTTAGTACACTCAAATCTCACTATAGAAATACTCTATTTCGGAAGTTTACAAGATAACTGTCTCTGCAATTCCTATGCACTTGGGTTCATCATGATGACCCCCTTTTATAAATGCAAAAATCATCACTTGCCAATTGAAGAAAACGTAAAGGAATAGCTATCATTTGGTGATCAGCATGCAACGTTCAATCAGAAGCGGTGCATGCCATTTGCACATCTACCATGGTATTTCTCACATAGGAGCAACTAGGCCGGTGGCCACTCTGTCCATCCCATCATGCTTTTTTTCTTTGACTTTATCTAGTCATTGCTCTCTTGTCATTTCTTCATTTATGGCAAGTAAATCATACTGTTTCTAATTTTATGTTGGATCTTAAGTGTAATAACTTGTATTTAATTTATTTTTATAAATTTTAAAATTTTTATTTTATTATATATATTTATTATAAAATTTATTTTTAAATACGTTCACTTTCTACTATTTTCTTTACACATTATTTTTATATTAACTTTAACATCAAAATACCTTATAAATATTCACTCTCATCGTCGCATATATCAACTATTATTTAGTCATGTAAATACTTTCGATCAACGTTAAAGTACTTGTTCGCATCAATTCAAAGGTAAGAAGAAGTAACATCTATAGGACGAAGGAACAACCAGCAATAAATGCTGGCCACACTTAACAAGATGGATATATACATGCACTTAAAATTTTCAAAACCATGAAGTTTTGTGCGCCGAACAGAAAGTGAATACAAACTTAATGACTCAATTACCACAGTGCTACCAATACAATAGGCTGTGCTAAAGTAATAGAAGATCATTAAATAAATCGGGGTTTTAGATAAGAAATATACTCATTTTCCTCCTCTGTTAAATCCTCCATTCTCAATGTGATTCACTTCACCATTGTGATTGTTGGACGTTACTAGAGCCCAATTCTTAATACTACAACTTTACTTTTTGGAACTTCTACAACATCATTTGCCATAAATATTCATGAGAAAATCTTACATTGTTTTCGTAATTTGATGCACTCACCGACAAGTCCAAGATATTATTCTTCAAGGTTGTTAAGAATCATTGTCAGTTTTAGAACCTAGAAAGTCTTTGAAATCTCGTTTCAAAAACTTGACAATGATCCTTAACAAGCTTGAAAAACAATGGGGGATTCTTTCTTCTATTACGTAGAAGTTGCGAATGGAAAGGCTAGCTGACTCAAGGTGAATTAATGTTATCGATGAGCTATTATTATATGATATATACGGAGTAGTTATAATAGATAAGTTCTAATGAAACAGTAACAATAGATAAAACTAAAATCGAATTGTTAAACGTAAAATAAAAACATTATAACTCTTGGCATAAGATAAGGATAAGTCTCTTTCTTTAATTTATCACGTTGTTCATCAAGGTTGTTGAGTATCTCTGTCATGTCGGTTGTCATGTCGGTAGACTCAGACTCTATCAACTGCTAGAAGCTTTTTACTTCTCTCAGCTGGAGCTGGGAAGTAAAGGGGTGAGAACGCAATTCGTTAAACTTGATTGGGGCCTATCAAGGGACCATTTCTAGTCCAATCTATTATAATAATTAAAAATAAAAATCTCCACTTAACACTTTTTTTTTTCTTTTAAACTTTTATCTTTTACAAATTCTATGTAGACACAATATAGGAAAAATTAAAAGTGATTCATCTACACAAATTACCAACTTAAATTAGTGTAATAATTTAAAAAATAAATTAAATAAATTTAATAGTAAGTTATTTTTAAATTTAAAATTCTATGCATCACATTTTAAATTTTATATTTAATTATTTGATTTCATAGTTAATTATATTTTAAATTTTATATTTAATTAATCTATTATAATAATGAAAAGTAAGAATCTCCACCGAGACTTCTTTTTCTGTTCATGTAATTTATTTTTCTAATTCAAATTTTTGTTTCTTATAAAGTTCATGCAGACACATTAGAAAAAATTAAAAGTGATCAATTAAAATGAATCTACACAAATTACTAACATAAATTAGTGTAATAATTTAAAAATAAATCATACAAATTTAATATTAAGTTATTTTTAAATTTGAGATTTTATAAACTCAAATTCTAAATTTCATATTTAATTATTTAATTTCATATTTAATTATATTTATTTAAATATATAAAATAAATCAAATTTATTTAATTATATTTAAAAGAAGTTAAGCAAGAGATAAGGTTTCAATTATCTTCATTTGCTAAATGACATAAGCAATGATGGATAAGATAGATACACTTTCTAAGATACTAAAAATGGATTAGTGATAAGAAATTTTATTAATTTATATTAATATAAATTTTTTTATACTATTATTTAATTATATATTTATACATTATTAAATGAGTTTGATTATTATAACATTAAACTTATTTAATAATATAATAACATATAATTATATAATAATTTAAAAAAATTTATAACACATAATTAAAATTAAATTATTTTTTAAAATTGAGTTCTTAGACTTTTTTAGATTGTTTCTATCTCCAATACGGTTGATAATATAATATGAGAAAAATCAAATTCTTTTACTAATAATAATTGTTTTGAAAGTTTTATCTTTACTAATAAATAATAAGGGTTTTATATGCTGTAGAATTGAAGTAGTGATGGTAAATTAGGTAACAAAACAAAGTAAAACAGTTGCAGTAAGGTTTCAAAAGGTGTAGCAACAAAGCATGTTTCAAGACGGTGCGTTTAAGTGAAGCGTTCGTCTTCCTCGCACCTCGTCGTAGATCTTAACCGGTTAACCCCTCTCTGCTACTAGATTGGCACCAACTGCAATTGAACTCGGTCATCGTCATCAACTTCAAGATCAAGCTTTAGTCCCAATCCAAAGAGCTTAACCTGAAGGGCTAAAATGGTGCTGATATTGGCCGCACGGGATTATATCAACCGGATGTTGCAGGACATCTCTGGCATGAAGGTTCCCATCCTAGATTCTCAGACGGTAAATCCTTTTTCCTTAACAATCTTCGAGAATGTTGAGGACACTGATCAAATATCATGAATTCGAATTTCTCTCTCAATGTCCGGAATACCAAATGGTAATCGTGACTAAGCGGATACCGGTGTTTGCTGCAGTTGGATCAATTTTTTTTTTTTATATATTTTTTTCACTCTGAATTATGGATAGTTAAGTGTCACTTATGGGATTCCTAATTACCCATTTGCAATTTTTTCTGTTAGGCAAGAGTTATTTATTTCTGCTAAACCCGGCTGCAAATTGCGTTCAATTTTGCACATGGGTCTGTCTACCGACCAAAATTATGTAGTGCAATTACATAATGATTTTGCTTATTTTCCATAATTGTTGTGGGTCATGAGTAAACTGTCACTAGGAGTAGGTTTAGGTTGCCCCATGAAAGATTAAGATAATTCATTGCATTGTTAGTTAATTACACAAGTTTATTGCGTCTGATGGCACCTGGTTATCTTTTTAACAGTGGTGTGAAAATCACTGTTCAGTGACAGCTAGACTCGATGTCAAATAAATATAATTTTCATTTTTGTTTCATGGGAAACAGAAAGATGATGCTCCCCACCCTGACAATTATGATGGTTTAAATGATTTAATTTGACAACGGATTAGTTCAACCTATGCTTATAATGTCGATATACTTATAGAGACATTTGCTTTTGTTCTATGGCCAATGCCTCAACCTGCCAGAGGCAATAAATTTCTTCTTTTTCTTCTAAAAGGTTTTGTTTCAGCTGGTATTAGTTTGATTTACTTAGTCAAAACTCAAAACCATAAATCAACCTGCCAAAGGAACTCTGTGTCTAGAATGTTTGCTTCAGTTTATTTAGGAGTAAATCTCCAGTTATGATGTTGAGTCCGTATCTTTCCCAAATTGATGCAGGTAAGTATTGTGAGTGTAGGTAAGTATTGTGAGTGTTGTGTACTCGCAGTCAGAGCTTCTTCAGAAAGAAGTGTTTTTGGTAGAGTTGGTAGATTCCATTTCCAAGTCAAATGAATCAATGTCACATCTCAAGGCCATTTACTTCCTTCGACCTACATCAGAGAACATCCAGCATATTCGCAGCTAGCTGGCTAGTCCTAGATTTGGAGAGTATCATCTATGTAGGTTCTTTAAATTTGTTTGAATCTCAAAGAAGCTATAGTGCATTCTTTGCACAGGAAACTAATTATAACTTTCCCAAGTTTAGTAGTAATTTTGTCCCATTGGTTTGAAGACACTGTGAATCCATTCTGAAATTACAGTTTTCTCCAACGTATTGAAGGACACTCAGATTCACATACTTGCTGATTCAGATGAACAGGAAGTTGTCCAGCAAGTTCAGGTAACTTCTTATTCATGCACTGTACTATCTACTTTTTAGCCTGTTAGGAACTTTTTGATCTCACCATTTTATGATTTTTTTAACTGTACACAAATTTTTGTGAAGATGGATTCTTGTCTAAGAATTAATTTCAAAATAGAAAGAAAATCACTGGTTAGTTTATGGTATCACTAGAATATTATAATTCTCAGGAAAATAAGTCCTGGATGGAAGGATATCCCCCTTTTCTATTCCTCCTATAATTGCAAAGATTTATATTCACTGTCAGCTCTTTATCTGATAAATGACTCTACACATTGTTGAGCTTGAAGCCTTGAACCCCCTGGCAGTGTTTTGTGGTGCAATCTCAAATCCTGGGGTTCATGTTTCAAGAGTTTAATTCTGATAGAGCTGTTGTCCTGATCATCCAGGAGTTCTATGCAGACTTTGTTGCTACTGATCCTTACCATTTCACTTTGAATATTCCTTCAAATTACATTTATATGCTCCCAGCTGTGGTAGATCCTTCAACATTGCAGCGCTTCTGTGATCGGGTTGTTGATGGTGTTTCAGCTGTTTTTTTGGCATTAAAACGAAGACCTGTAATTAGATATCAAAGGGCATCTGACATTGCAAAAAGGATAGCACAGGAAGCAGCTGTGAGTAGAAGCCATGTTGTCTAACTCACTGGCTAATATTTTTTTCCTTTTCTTATACACAAAAATTATAAGATTGGTGTAATATGTTTTATACATTGTATATGCACTTTAAGTGATGCAGTTGTTCGTTTCCGCAATGAGTAAACTTTTATATCTCCATCATTTCTATGATTCTGAATCACGCTGTGTGCATCTTTTTAGCGTAGAATCATACTTCTGTACATGCATTTAGCCAATATATATGTTCTTTTGGCTGGCAATGTGTGTATCCTAAGTCCTAACATGTCATATTGTATCATTAATGATTGTGCTGGTATGCACGATGAAAACTAATATACATTATTGGGGTTGAAACAGAAACTGATGTACCAACAGGAAAGTGGTCTTTTTGATTTTAGGCGAACGGAAGTTTCTCCATTACTGTTGGTGATTGACAGGAGGGATGATCCTGTAACCCCATTGTTAAACCAATGGACCTATCAGGTATCTGTTGGATAAATGTAAGAGTCTAGTGCTTACTGACAAACATACAGCTGATTTATCTGATAAGTTTTTTATTCATATAAGTAATGCTTGTTTGTGGTTTTAATTTTTTTACAGGCAATGGTTCATGAATTGATAGGAATTCAAGACAACAAAGTGGACTTGAAATCCATTGGTAAATTTCCGAAGGATCAGGAGGTTGGATACATTTAATTCTTATACTGGGTTATTATGTCAGCATGTTGCAATCTAGAATTTGTGCTCATTGAAAAAGGAACATTTGTGCTCTTTCTTGTCACAGGAGGTTGTGCTGTCATCAGAACAAGATTCTTTTTTCAAAATTAACATGTATGAGAATTTTGGAGATATAGGCATGAATATCAAGCGGCTGGTTGACGAATTTCAGCAAGTGGCAAACAGTAACCAGAACATCCAGACAATAGGTTTTGCAGTTTTTATTATCTCACATTTCAGAGTAATAAAATTCTTTTAGCTTTTATAAACTCAAAAAACTTATTACTGCATGGTGGCATAGTATATGATTCATTGATTTTTTGCTTTGACTTTGGCAGAGGACATGGCCAAATTTGTTGACAATTACCCTCAGTACAGAAAAATGCATGGGAATGTGTCGAAACATGTGACTTTGGTAACAGAATTGAGCAAGATAGTTCAAGAGCGAAAACTTATGTTAGTTTCAGAAACAGAACAGGAGTTGGCTTGCAATGTGGAGGGCAAGGAGCTGCTTTTGAGGTATGTATTTTATGTTCTTAAATCTTAATTATTAAAACATTTTCCTTTGCTTCGCTTAAACTTCAAAAGTTATCAGTAAACCATTAAATAAAACTCTGGGAACATACTAGTTAGTAGCACCAACATTGATAATGCCACTGGGAGTTTGTTCATTACATAAAAACATAATTTCTGACACAGTAGCAGATATATATAATGGATTCCTCTGCCCCCCAAAAAAAAAGCAATCCAAAGATTAAAAAAAAAGGGGAAAATCCTTTCAAGTTGTGCAATGTTTTTTTTTATTTATTTATTTAATGTGTGCTCTGCACATGGGAATCTTTAGGGGTATTTCTTGCACAGTTCTAATGAAATTATAAAGCTCTAATAGTTTTTTCATTTCAGTGCTGATATTTATAAGGAAGGATATATTATCCTTCTCATAATTATTCTGTTGTTTGTCTTTGTAAGTTTCATGTTGTTTCCATATAAAGTTGATATGTTCATGATCAAAAGGGTTATTGTGGCTTATCTTCATGAAATAGGATGAATGTAAATATTTTCATTGTTAAGGTAATCAAACTAGATGACATGATTTTATCCAAAAACAACTACACGAGTATATGACAGGATTATCAAGGCCAAATAAGCAGATAAATGGCTAAACCAGAATCAGCAGTGAAGAAATTCTGTTTGAAATTTTCCCTTGGTCAAAAAACCCAAAATCTGTTATATCAACTACATTAAATGATTTTCTTAATGTGTCAATGTAAAGGCATAGTCTGGATATTGAATCTGTATGCATGTAACCTTTTAGGCTTTATTTGGGAGTTTGAAGGCACAACATTGGGAAGGGATGCATGCGAATGAGAGGTTAGAAGATAACTTTCTTTTCCTTATTTGGATGTTTAAAAATAAAGGATGGGAATGGGAGAGATAGTATATAACACCCCCAATTTAAAGAGACTCAAGAACTTGTAGGTTTGAGTGGATCTGTAGTGATACTTGATAGCTCTTACTTTCCCTTTCCTTTATTGTGGAAATCTCCCAAACAAGGGAGGGTTAATAATTTTTACTTTCCTTCCCTTACCTTTCCTTTGCTGCCATTTTGCTTAAGGATGAGTGGAACTAGAGAAAGAGGCCGTATGTAAGAAGGTTATACTTCTTAAATTTAACTACAAACAACTAAATCTCAAAGATGATGTATGCACTTCACACTACTCCCTCCAGTAGGAGGATCCTGTAAAATTAAAAATACAAATAGAAATTTCAGAACCAATAAGAGAAAACACATTGGGTAGGGTTTCCATAATACTCCTATGCTACTCCTGAACATGATATCACTCTGAAGACAAACCTGATAAGTTGCTTTGGAAACCAACTTTGTTGACCTTGCCTCTAAAGTGCCACATTTTGGCCCTACACATTTTACTGAAATTTAACTCTTCCCCTTGGTTTTATCATTCTGTTAAATTAGCTCAACTAGAAGAAACATAAAATCTTCAACAGCTGGGGTAGAGATGTTGAGAATGATGTAGAAAATCACATTAGTGATGTGAAGTAAGGATAAGGATCCATGGAGCAGTTTAAAAGGAAACAAATCCATGCAATAATATCCATCTTTAGTTTCACTTGGCCGACAATGCTTGTTTAAATAACTGATTATATGGTATGTAAAGCAATTCTTTTATTAGCCCAAAAAAAATTAAAAAAAAATTCTGTGTCAGTCTTGTTATTATGTGTTCTCATATCAGCTTTAAACTAATAAAGGTGACATAAGAGCCAGGTGATATCTTCTGTTTCTAATGTACTCTTTTTATTAAACAATGAAAGCATATCAGATGTTGACCAGCTACATTTAGTCATGTTATATGCTTTGCGATATGAGAAGGATAGCCCTGTTTCAATTAATGCAGCTTTTCAACAAACTGGCTTCCCGGTCAGCCAAGTACAAACCTGGGGTAAATTAATTTAAACTTTTACCTTTCTGAATACTTAAATTTCTTATTATGTTCTTTTTATTTTTCTGGATTTTTTTTCTTGAATCCATATGCATATATCATCAGTCCTTAATCCTTAGGGGATGTTGTCCTTGTCCACCTTTTAACCTTAGACATGTGAATAATAATGGTGAGATTATTTTTGGTTGTTTAACCTTGTCATATCTTTGGCTTTGGGTTCAATAGTAAGGATTTACAGTCAGCTAGATTAAATTACAAACAGCATATATGAAGGAAGCTACTGCATTTTTCATTCATGGCTACATGAGAAAGTCACCGATGTTGATATCTTTACTGTGCCACAACAGCTTGTCCAGTTTCTTTTGAAACAAGCAGGTGTTGACAAGAGAACTGGTGATCTTTATGGAAATCGAGATCTGCTGAGTATTGCCCGTAACATGGCTCGTGGGTTGAAGGTCTGCATGGAAGAATTATGATTATTGCACTATATCCTTTATGCTGTGAATCTTGGATGCTAAAAAAATTTGTTCTGACTTTTTGCTGCAGGGTGTTGAAAATGGTTATACCCAGCACCAGCCACTCCTGTTCCAAACCATGGAAAGCATTGTCAAAAGGGCGGTTGAGAGATGTAGACTACCCAGTTGTTGGAAATCACTTCCAACAGGGAAGGTTTGTTGCTATTCAATATAACTCTTGTTTCTATCTCATCTGTGCATTTCTAGATGTCACTTGGTTTTTGTCCAAATTAGTGATGCCACTACAATGTTGCCTGGTTTCTAAATAATGTGATATTTAGTTAGAGTTACAATGACAATATGTCAATATCAAACTTTGTGAAGGCAGCAATGCGGCACTAATATAATAAATTGTATCAGCATGTTTGGGTTAGGTCAGGCTTGACTTGGGAACATATTAGTGAAGGTGCACCATCTTGACAATATGATATTTGAGCTTCTGTGATGGCTTCACACAAGTGATTAATGCAGGATTCTGCAATTCTTTCTGTATTATACTGCTGAATTTACGTTATTGATAGGACAGAGTTTCATAATGGATTGGTGACCATGGTCTCTCAATCGAAGACATACTAAACCCATTCAGCCGTCCCAGACAAAGTTTTACTACCTTAATCTGTGCCATGAGTATATATAACTTCAGCAATGCTGTAGCATTGATGTCACATGGTTTTACCCCTCGTAACTTTGCTTTATACTCTATATACCTTCTATACCCTCTCATAATTGCATCTGTAAATTATTCAATCTATTAATGTCCTGTGTTTCACTAGCAGCAACAAGAACAAACTATGATTTTGGAGTTAACCTGATTTGTTATCCAATAATGCTATTTTTTAGAATATCTAATTTGTTTTATATGTGCTGCATTTTAGCTAAAACATGAACTATATGTATATTTTTCATGATAATTAGCAATCCAAACATGTACCCAACATTATGTATTTTTTTCATTATTAATAATAGTCCAAACATGTACCTGCACATGTTTTCACAAAGACTTGGTAATTATCTGCATGTTCATTTAAGAATTATCTGGAATTTTGCAATGGGTTCCCCTTTTAAATCACGAGAAAAACCAAAAGGATTTATGATTGCTTGGTGATGACATAATTACACTGATATGTATTATACATATCAATATAATGATTGACATAAAATAAAGTTACAAACTAGTATGCTGTGAAATATTGCATTCCTTTTTATGATGATTAACACATTATAAAGTATTTCTTATTATATAATTATTTAATAAGAGGAGAATCACATTTATATAATGTTTGTTTGAGAAAATTATTCATGAAAATGTAACAAAATAAATAAATCTATAAATAAAATGTACATGAGTGTTATTGTTATCACCGTTGTAATATTACTTTACTAACTTGTTAAATCTCAATCATTCACTTATTACTTAATATTATGCTTTGGGATTCTTGTTAATTTCAATGATTCTGTGCGGCTTTCATAATCTAATTTTGGAATTCATGTAGATTTTAAACTATAAATCCAAGCGGGCTGAACTGGAACTCTCATAAATTAACTACTAACTAGAATGTTCGAGGTTTGAGTTCTACTGATATAGTTATTTTAAAACATATGGATTTAATATGATGAGAGTTGTTGGGCATCTTGTGTGAGTGTATTATGCAATTTGTTAAAGAATAATCTGAGAAGTCAACATGTATTCTATGGTCAACAAAAATAGTGATATAGAGTTATTGACTAAAGTAGCAATCCTTTTAAAGTCAGTAGTAACTTGATTCTCAAATTTTTTTTTTCCCAATTGACTCAAATAAAAATGGACTAAACTGTTTTGTACTTTGCTAATTATTTAAGAAATAAGAAAAACAGGATTATTTGAAACTTCTTAATGCAAACTTTTCTGTTTTATATCTGTTCAACAAGACTAAAAAATTGTAACAGATAATCTAGTAATGGGGTTGTTGTCCAGTGAGAGAGAAATTTTACACACATAGTGCGTGTCTAGTGTCTGATAAAAGTTTCTGTCATTTAATGGCGATTATCATAGATTTGTGGAATAATATCATTTATTTTGTTAATGACAAAACCATGAAAATCAGGCCACAGGAAGTGGTCATCTTCATTGTTGGTGGGACAACCTATGAGGAGTCACGTTCTGTTGCTTTACAAAATGCCAGTAATACTGGAATTCGTTTTATGCTTGGTGGCTCTGCAGTTCTTAATTCTAAGAGGTATGATGAAGCACATATTTGGTTTTGCTTAATTTTTACAGAAACCAGCTTTTCGATCAAAAACTTTTTCTTGAGCATTTTGATTATAAGTTTTCCAAATACCAAAATAAGCTAATCCAAACACAAACTAAGTCATAAATATAGTTTGGATTCTATTAGTGGATATGTTCATGTTTTTTTGTATTCCAATTGTGCTTTCAACTTGGCACGCCAACATTGATATTAATTTTTGAATTGATAATACCAGCTTTGTTCTTGTATTGACTACAAAACTAGGAAGTAGTCATAGTTTGGGCATACTTTATTAGTTATTTTGAATGTTGCTTGGAGTGACATGGTTGGGAGGTGATTTCTGTTGTTGAGTTATGTGTCAGTATACCATTCTTAAGAATAGCCATATTTTGACACAAGACTATTCAAGCTATTTTTCTTATGAATGGCTTGATGGCCTTGGTTTAGGTGATAAGGTTTTTTGGGTTGGTCTTCACAACAAGAAAAATAAATAAATAAATAAATTTACAAAGGAGGTCTGAGACTTGATATGGCGACGGTAGGCTAAAGTTCAGGCAACGCTGCCTAGGTGGGATTCTGGGGTCAAGCAGTCCACAAAGAAATTTGGTGCTACTTAAGCTAAGGATTTTGGAGAAAGAAAAAGAAAAAACATATTTAACTCAATCTTCACTGGGTAGCATTCTGGACTTCTTAGCAATGGAGGTGTTTTATTTGAATTTGCAGGTTTCTTAGGGACTTGGAAGAAGCACAAAGGGTAGCTCGTTATAGCACCACTACTGTTTGAAATTTATGCTGGCACATTTTGCATCTCGAGGCCCATATAGGTAAGTTTTCACAGCTTCACAATGAGAATTTCTGTTTGGCACCCATGTATATGTATGAAAGGATTTGCAAAAGGAGCTTGTTTAGAGGCCATCAGACTCAATACACGTTTGCCGCAGAAGATGGTCATTAGCCATAAACAAGGTTAGATGCTGGTTGTTGCCTTGGACGTGAATGAGGTCTGAGATATTGAAATATGAGAGCTTCAAGAACCCCACCCCTCCCCTTTCTTTTATGTTCGTGGGGAAAAAAGTAAACACGGATCATATACAGGTACAAAGAAAGAATCCCTTTGATTTGTGTAATTTTTCATCATCGTTTTGCCAATGGTTTTGTTGACACTTACTGATAAAAGAACAATTGTATAATCTTGTAACGAATGCCCCATTCTTTTGTGTACTAACATGTGTATGCCTTATGTAGATTTATGGCTTCATATTTCTGGAAGTTAAGGTGTTGTGATTAATATTTAGAATAAAACATATTTTTAGTTCATGAAAAATAAATTATTTATCAATTTCGTTCCTTATAAATTAATTTTATTGATTTAATCTTTTAATTTTTAATTCACTCATAAATTTCATCTTTTTATTTTTTTTAGTTTTATCATTAGTCCAAAGATTAAATTATTGTGAATTTAAAATTTGAGAAATTAAATCGATAAACTTAATTTTTGAGGAATCAAATTAATAAATTATATATCTTTTAGAGATTAAAAATAAATTTTACTCTAATATTTATGCAATGCACTTCTTGATGGCATTTTGTGTGTGTTGGAGATTGTCATGTAAAGCTTAGTGCACGTTTGGAATCATCCTTTTGCACTGTTGGAATTCATTTTTATGGCAATACATTTTGGACAGGCTCCAAGGATGTTTAAGTCCATACAATGTGATTTTGTTTAAACTCTATTAACTGTTATTTGTATATATGCAGACGGTTTGCATTGAGGAGCATGCAAATAACAATACTATAAGCATATTGAATGTAATTGTGAATATTAAAATAACAAAAAAAATATCACTTAAATTTATTATTAATTTATATTAAATAAATTATTTAAATGTATGACAGTATAAATAAATTGATGTGCAACTACACTTTTCCAAGGGTAGCAACTCAAGTCGCCCGACTATTTGGATTGGCCCGTTTAGAGTCAAGCTTTTTTCAAGCCAAATCGGGCTGAGCTAAAAGAGTTTCAGGCTAACTTTTATCTAACACAATCCGTATTCTAACACAGTGCAATACGAATTGTGAGCTAGCTCATTGGCCCAAAATTTTATTTTATTTTTTATAAAATTAATTTTTCACAATATTTTAGAAAATGATTGAAATTAAATATATTAATTTTTTATATACTCTTAAATTAATTATATTTTTTTATAAGATATCCAATATACAATATAGATATTATAATTAGTCAATAATATAAAGTCTAAGAGTAATAAATAACAATTAGTATTATAAAATAATTATTATATATTTATGTATATAATTAGTCATATTATCGATAAAATAATTAAATTAAAATTAACATTTTAAAAATATCATTTTTATGTCAAAAAAAAAAAAAATTTACTTTCAGGTGACTCAGGCCAATTTTGACTCCTCTCCCAAAGAACAAAGATATTCATGTGTTGCTTTGCTGCCCAATTCATGAATGGACAGGTAAAAATTACTTGCTACTTTTTCATATTGTTCTAGCTGTACAAGCCTTGCGAGTTATGAAATATTTATTATTGGGTTTTGTAAATTGTGTTTTAAAGATACAAGTTAATAAATAAAAGATAAATATTATTAAATAAAAAATAAAAATAGTCTTTAAGTAATTAATGAAAATTATTAAATATTATTTTTATTTTTAAGATTTGCCCTAATAATGCACGTTATCAAAATCCTTGATTATTAAGCGACGTAAAAGAGATTTTAGTTTAGGGAAGAGAGACAACCTTTTTTACGTCTCTTTGGTTCATTAAGTAAAAAATTTTAAAAAAATATATTTAAATATAATAAACTCTAAATATACTATTAGTTTTTTTATTTTTATATTTATATTTATATTTTATTGTTTTTAAATACATTTTTATGTTTCCCCTTTTCACTTTCGATTAACTAAACTAAATTGAGGTTCAACCCCTTCAAGTTTCAATGCGATTATAAGTATGATTTTATATTAATTTATTTTATATTAAAAATAATTTATAATTAAATTTTAAAAAAAATTAAAAAAAAACTAATTTTTTCTTAAAAATATTCTACAGATATAAAAAATATATACCATTATGAACCATCATTTATCTATTGAATATCTACGATAAATCAGATGATTCAGATCGCATTCAATATATTTTTTTATTTTTCGTATTTAATTATTTATTATGTGATTTCGGTAGATAAATAATGAAATCATGCATGAATAAAAAGAATTTATACTCTTAAAATAGTACATCAAATTAAACCATAAAATATATTATACTTAAAACATGAAAAACATACTCAAAAAATTAAATTCTAAAATTAATTTAAAAGAATTAATTGTAAAAAATAATTTTAAAATAATAAAAATTGGATTTTGTTTGAGAATAATAAAGTATAATTTTTCAAATATAATTACAGAAATAATTTTAAAAATTATTGAGTTATGATTATTAAAATGAATATTGTGATGCTATTTATAGAGATATTTTATTAAAATTACTGGATGTCATTTTAAAATTAATTTTATCAACTGTAAAAAATTATTCCTGACTTACTTGTTTTAAACAAATATAATAAGTGATATGCCGAAAGGACTTATGAAATTAATTTTAAAATTTTCAAAATCTAAAAGAAACAGATAGTGCTATTTTTATGCAGATTGTAAAAATCTGTCTCATCAAAAGGAAGCAGCAGCTGACGCATGTTTATCTCAAGGCACTCTTACCTGTTTAATAAGAAAAAAAGAAATAAAATCAATTAAAATTAAAAAACATTTATATTTTAATCTTAAAAATTTTATACATTTCACTTTATTTTATTATTATTATTTTTATTATACTAAACGTGCACAGATAAACACACCGCCATGTTGCCCATAGCCCCATCCAAGCACACAGGCTCAGCCCTTTTTCAGAGCATTATTATCATTTTTTGTTTTATGAAAAATAGGAGAAAAATAGATTATATGTTCATAGAATTATGAAATTGTATAAATATGTTTTATATAATCTTGCAGAGAATAACTTCGTTATATAAAAAAATTTATTAACAAATGAGTGTGTGAGTAGATAAATTTTAAAAGAATATATAGTATTTAGAAAAAAGAGTATATAAACTTCTTAAATTTTAAGTTATTTACAAATAAATTCTTAAATTTTTAAAATTATCTTAATTAGTATCTCAATTATAACAATTATATAAATTAATCTTTTCATCTACTTTTTGTCTATTTAAAATTGAATACAAAGATATTTGAAGTGAATGAAAAATGAATAGAAAGCTTAATTTATGTAATTGTTATAATTTAGGTAATAATTAGGATGATTTTAAAGTTTAAAAATTTATTTATAAATTACTCAAAATTTAAGAAATTTGTATGCTCTTTTCTTTAATATTTACTATTAAAAATAACTTTTTTTAAGATTTGTAGTATGTTTATGAATAACTTAATTTAAAAAAATCACTTTTTTAAAGTTTTTAAAAAAATTAATTATAAATTATTTTAATTATAAAATAAATTAATCTAAATTCATATTTAATCTTTTCTGTCTATTTTGTGCAAAAAAAAATTTACTGCAGAAATACTACTGATGCGTTTACTTGAATCAAGGTTGGATTAATTTATTTTATAATTAAAATAATTTATAATTAAATTTTTAAAAAAAAATTAAAAATAAATAACTTTTTTAAAAATAAATATTTTCAAACACATACTTAATTTTCATATATATAAATTAAAATTTGTAAATTTAATTTTTAATTTTAAAATTTTAATTTTAATTAAAATTAAATTTAAATAAAATAATTTATATTTAATAAAAAAATTATATTTAATTTAAAAATAAAAAATAATTATTCCATGTCAAATATATTTTGAAAGCAAAATTATATTTAAAAAATAATATAAATATTAAAATAAATAAAATAAATAAAATAAAAAAATAAACATAAATTTATTTCAGCTTCCAAAATTAACACTATCTCTCTCAGATTCTTTTTGTTCAGCAGTCGTCAGGTGAACGTTACTGTTATCTTAGAAAAAATAATTTTATATTTTCTTAATTATTAAATTATTAAATATATTTTAAATTTTTTAAATATTAAATATTTTTATTTTTTATTTACTATTTTTTATTAGGTATAAAAAATTTAGTAAAAATTAAATTAAAAAAATGTAAAATTATTCTTTCAAAAAACGCCCAACGCAATGTTAGTATGTTACCCACACAATAATTTTTTATATATAAAAAATTTATTAAAAAAATTATACGTAAAATAGTTTATTTAATAAGTTTATGTACATATTATTTATATAATTTTTAAATTGTTATCCATATAATAAATACTACCTGGTTGACATGCACCACAGCATGGCACGTCAGCATTAAACATGATCCCCGTACGTCTCATTTATCAACCTAAGGAAGCAACACCCTCCTAACCCCTCACTCCTGTTGAATTTGTCAAGGTTTTTGAGACGAACGTTGAGGATATGTTTGAATTGAAAGAAAAGAAAATGTTTGAATTGAAAGAAAAGAAAAAAGAAACGTTGAGGATATGTTTGAATTGGTAGAAAAAGAAAGAGAAAGAAATGAAATTAAAGATTCTCTTCATTATTTTTTTTATTTTTTTAATTCAAATATAGTGATTCTCTCAAGTCAATTACCATACAAGATAAAGATATGAAACCAGAGAAAAAGATAAAAGAGAAAAAGATAAAGAGAAAAATAGAATGAGAGTTTATACTAATCTTCCTTTATTAGGGATGTGTTTCGATATTTGTTTATCTCATTCAAATAGATTTTTAAATATTCAAAAAAAAATTTATTTATTTTTTATCTTATTTATTTTGACATTTATATTATTTTTTAAATATAATTCTAATTTAAAAGTTTGTTTGATTTAAAATTATTATCTTTTATTTTTAAATTGAACATAATTTTTTTAAAATAAAAATTACTTTACTTAAATTAACTTTTGACTAAAATAAAGTTTACAAAATATAATCTAATCATAGTAGATGCAATGTCCAATTTTAGTAATGCAGGCAATAAGCAATTATGATAATATATGCTCAAGTAATGAGTTATCTAAACTGGTATCGGACGGATACAAGGATGGACAATATAAAATTTGGGTCTCTTTTTTATTTTTTTTAGGGTCATAAAATTGGGTCTGATTGAAAATGTGTTCAGTACACTAATTTCTGTTAGTGTCTTATAAAGCGGATGAGGCATGATAGAAACGGAAATGATGTTTGCTTTGGACAATTTGCACCAAGGGTTGATTTTATAATGGAACGATCCGCACCCCTTCTCTCCAACCTGACCAAAAAAAAAACACTACGTCTTATAAACACCAAAAACAATTTGGAAATCAAGATTTCTTGCACCAAACAAGTCATTATTCATACCAATAATTTTGGTTTTCGAGTTGCGCCCCTAATTTCAACGTTTAGACTTTTGAAATTTCTGTCACCTGGGCCCTCTGTTTTTGTCCTGCTGTGAAATCACTTGATATATGGATAATGATTCGAAGAAAACTCTGATGCTATTTGTCTTCCATAACGTACAAAGGGACTAAGTCATATATAACCGATAAGTTTCTTTATTGGAAGGCATATTGTGAAAGACTGAGACTGTATCTAACTATTTGTGTTTTTGGATATTTGGTGGGTGTTTGGTATCATGTTATATTTAGGAAAAATTATTTTTAAAAAAAATTCTTTTCAAATTTTAATTATAAATTATTTTAAATATAAAATAAATTAATCTAAATATATATTTATTAGTAAGCTTGTTTCAACCTAAGAAGATAGTAAAGAGTAAAGATAATTTTACTTTTTCACCAATACATTTCTTATTGAGATTTTTGCAAAAGGTTATGTAATTAAAACGAATTAAATGTAGGGTTTATAATACGAGTCAACTTGTCTTGATCCATCACAGGTCAAGTGAAAATAGGACGAAACAAGTTAATCTATTTTTATTTGTCTAAAAATTAGAAAAATAATAAAAAAAAATAAATTAATGGGTCAACCCTCGTGAATTAATTTATTAACCCACCATTAACAACTAAAAATTTAAAATTAAAAAGCTTAACTCATCGAATCAACTCGTCCCGTCATACTATAACTTACAAGTTAAGTATGATGGGTTAAAAAACTCAATTTAAAAAAATAAGTTCAATATTGTAATTCAACTCTTTTTTTTTATTTGGTTAAACAGGTTGATCTGTTAGGTCATACTCATTTTGTAATTACTAATTGAATATTTTTAGTTTTACTAAAATTTTATTCTATAATCAAATAAAAAAATTATGCTAGGTAGAGACGTAGAGTAACATTTCTTTCTCTACTCGAGCTCTTCAAGCTGCTTCTTATTCTTCTAGCATTATTCGGTTCTTCTAACGACTACACTAAAATGACCACAACCTTGAAGATACTACCAACCATGATGTTAATTGTATGTTTGCAACTTTATTTAAAATTATTATAATTTTATTGGGCGACGTACTTGCACTGTTTTTTAAACGTCACGTGATGAAGAAGTTTAGAAAGAGAAAAAGAAAGTACGGAACCTATTATGTGTTTGATTAATTCATTAGTAATTTTTTAATAAAAAATTAATAATTAAAAAATACACATAAAACTTTTTACGCGTATGAATAAAAGAAAATGTATAATGCACACTATTTTATCACACTATTGTTATATCTACTTATTTAAAAAAAATAAAAGAAAATATAGTAAAATATATATTTTTCTTGTTTTATTATTTTAAAAAAATAATATAAAAATAATGTAATAAAAATAATATAAAAATAACATTATTAATAGATAAGTAATAAACGGTGAAAAGCTTAAACTCTTGAAAATAATTGTCTTTTAATTTAATAATTAGTATTGTAGAATGCATCCAGTAACTAATTTAAGGGTATCAAATTAAATAAATTTTATAACATATTTCATACAATTTTTAATGAAATGGTATAAACAAATATAAATAAAATTTTGTGAAAATATAAATTATATTTTTTTTATTAATCATACCCAATAAAAAAATATGATTTATAATTTGAGAAATAAGATATATAACTTCACGTCAAAAAAATAAAGACATAACTTAGAAATGAAGCTTTCGCGTACAATTACGTGCTCAGAATTGGACGTACAGTCACTTCTTTATTGACTTTAATTTTCTGATACTTGTTGCTTAACCCAGAGGGCAAGACTGCAACGATGAGCACAAAACTACGTTCCACTTCCACAGCATCGGAATGCGGATACGTGGCTGTCTTAATGTTACTGAACGCGGCTTCCTGAACCTTCTGAGTTGCAACCCAATGCTCTCCCTTTCATTGCTCTTAATTAACCATCCACTATGGACTATGGAGTACTTTCCCGCCACCAAAAGTACTTCCCATAAGAGCAGTTTTATTTCAGTCTCTTCTGCCATCCAAATAAAATATTATTGTAGCTTCTGTTCTATGGTAAGAGAACCTAAGGCAAGTTTCTCACTGTGCTGTGAGCCTGCGACCCAAAGTTACCCTCTTGTATATATATATACAGCTCTGTTTAAGGAGATGGATTTCTAGTTTTTGTCGCAAAAAAGTTGACCACCTCTTGTCCTCCATTTTTCACAGGCAAAGGAAGATGAAAGTGGCAAGAACTCTGATTCAAATAGAGTTTTTAACGACCACCATGACAAATAGTATACTAATATCACATAATTAGAGGGAAAATGTTTGACAGTTGAGAGGCGATTACTTAAGTTATATATTAAAGCAAATATTTACGAGATCAAAAATTCATCAAGGTCTACCTTGACAGCCACAACCCAAAAACTTCATCGGAAAGAGAAGAGCCTCATCTAATTTAGCACAAAAGTTTATTCTTTCTCTATGGTAGACAGTGGAAGTTGATTCTCTGTTCAAAAAGGCCCAAAAAGGATTCATATTGGAGCACCCACATGTGATGATTTGGAGATTAAACTATTCATTTCTGCCCACCCTAACTAAGTTGGATGTGAAGGAGGTCCTCTTGTAGTTTCTGGAAAGCCACTTGGATTGCATGTATGTGTCTTTTCTCCAAGGAGGAACATGAAGGCCTTTCTGCTTCAGTGATTCTTTAGCAGCGGAACAGAGCAGAGAGATTATCTTGGTCAGTTTCGCTTCGGTCCCAACAAATACAGAAGGAAGAACCTCAGTGAGCTCTTTGTAGGCTCTCGTCGGTTTTGCCAGCTCAAACTGAGACCTAAAGTCCATGTCCACGATTAGCCTCGTTGGTGTACCACCACTGTTCTCCCCCGTCATCATCATCACGTCAACGTATTCGTAATCACCTGTAAAGTGAAAAACTGTATGAAGAAACCAAACTTAATCAGATGATTGAACATGGACATGGTTTTTGCAAGCAATTAAAAGAAGACCTTTAGGGCGATCAAAAGAGGAAACCCAGAAAGTTTTGCAAAGAGAAGTTTCGTAGCCATCCATTTTCAGTTTCATCACCACCAGCTTCTTCAAATTGGTGGCACTGACATCCCCCGCAAGCTCTAAGCTTTTGGCGTGCTTCAGGATCTGCTGAAGAACCTCCACTTCAGTGTCTGTGGTCTCCCATAGTATCTCCTGCAGATACAAATTAACGTGCAAGATCAACACTCAGCAAACAGAATCCCGAGAAAGTTAAGTCTCGACAACCGTAGAAAAAAGATCGTGAGACAGGGAAGAAGATGATCGCTGATCACGTTGACGTCAACGTCTAGAGGAGGAGGAAGAGAGGAGAGAAATGGAAACCTGCAAAGCGAGGCGTGAGGGGTTGGGATTGTGACGGAGAGCGTCTGAAGTTGGCACTGATTCTGATTGTGATTCCGATGATTCGATGAAATCTCTAACCATTTGAGCCAGCTGCTCCTCTGTTAAGCTACCCATTAATTCTCTTCCGGTTTTTCAGTTTTTCTCCCCTTCGGCAAAAGCTTGACTGGTCCTTACCAAGTCTATGATGAGCCACCGGGCTGACTCAAAGTAAAGCTCAATTTCCATAGCCCTGTTGCTTTCACATGAAACATATACAAAGTAGCTTCCTTTTTTTATTTATTTGATGATAATGGATCTCTATCACCTGATTTGGAAAGAAAATATAAGATAAAGTCACTTTCGCACTGTGTATTTTATAGTTTATTTTGTAATTAAAATAATTTATAATTAAAATTTTATTAAAATAAATTTTAAAAAAATAATTTTTTTAAAAATAATTTATTTCTAAACATGTATTAAAATTTTAAAATTATTTATAATATATTTGAGATAACTTAAGTATAGAACAAAATAGTTTTTTTAAAAAATTTATAAAAAAAATTTTAATTATAAATTATTTTAATTATAAAATAAATTAATGTAAATACAATTAAAAATAATTTAATGTCACTTGAACTAAACATTAAATGCAATTGGACATTTTCCTACGCTCTAGGTTTATGCTATTTAAACCTAAGTTAGCCCAATCAAACCGAACAGCCCAATCCAAATTGATAGGTAGACTTCGTACTTGAGTAAATACACTTTTTGATCCATAAAAAGTATACTTTGTGTGCCTTTAGTCATTAAAAGTAATATTTTGTATAAATTAGTTTTTTAATTTTTAAAACGTCTAATAAATTAATTCTTTTATTTAAGTAGTTAATCTAACCTTAATGAAAGAGCTAAATGACACGTTAAGTGCACACATGAAATGTTAATTATCTTGCTGGAACTAAAATGGAATGACTAACAAAGAGTGACTCAATTTGAAAAAAAATAACGTAGTATAGTCTTTTGGATGCATTCATTTTAAATAAAAACGATGTGGCATGGAGTGAACTTTAACATATGAAAAATTTCTCACCAACTTAAAAACCGTTCAACTATTTTGTTACTTTCCCTCCATTTTTTTCCTTTTCACAATCTATTAGTCAACAATCCATCATCATTTGCATGTTTTATAGAAAATTCTTGGAATTCTTAGGTTTTTTTAAGATTCATATTGCTCTCAGTGCTTCAGGTTAATGGTACTACACTTTTCTCATTCGTATTGTCTGCTAGACTAATTGTCAGTAGTAGTGTGTTAATATGGGAATGACCATTTTTTCTTGAATACTTATGGAATTCAGGACGTCATCTTTTTTATTTTCTAATTAAGGACCTCAAGTATTTTTTGGTCAACGGAAAAAGCTTATGTAGCAAATTAAACTTACATGTCACTAACATGTATGCATTTTTTAACGATGTCACCAAGTTAATATTAAAGATCAATGAAGTCATTGTTTCAGTACCAAAATTAAACTTCTCCCTCTATAATCATTTCAATTTAATCAATAAAAAGGCTTTGATTAGTAAGATATCATAGCATAGAAAACCCTATCACGTAAAAGAAACTAAAGAGGTTGAGAAAAAAAAATAAAGCGGTTGGGAGACTGCAAGTTTTAAAGAGAATATGGAGAAGCAATCTTTATATAAATCTTCATATAAACCTCTTCAGTCTTGCTCTTTGTCTCTTCTGCTTTATTTATTCATCATTATTAAAATATTTGTTTTCTTATTTTTTATCTCCAATTGTACAGAAAATAAAACATTAAAGGACTTAGAATATATTGAAACAAAAAAGGCACTCACAATTAATTTAGATTACATCTACTATACCCATCCCTCTGTTATTGTCATATTGTGGCAATTGTTGTAAACACGAATGCCACTTATCCTTGCGTCATACTAATAGGATTATTTGAGAATTGAAGGTGAGGATAAATTTGTGCTTGGAGACTTCTTTTAACATGCATTGTATATGTTTGATGATATTATATCAAGCAAAATTTATTCCTAATTATATGATAAATAATATTATATGTGAAAATTTAAAATTTCACAAAGTTTTTTTTAAAAATAATTTGTACGTTACATAGCAATAATATTGTTATTATTATAATTGGCATTTGTGACAATAATTGGTACGGGCAAGATAATTTAATTTTTATTCAAATTATAAAATTACTTAAAGAATACAAAATTTATTTGAATTGAAAAAAATATTTTTAATATTTAAAACACATAATCACATATTAGTTTAATTGACATTTGCCGGCATCTACTTGTCATTTAAAAAATGAAATGAATATATTGAGGTCGTTAATTGAAACTTTTAAAAGTTAGTACTCTTAAATTAATTTGTACTTAAAGTTAAGGTCTTTTCACAATATTTTTTTCAATAATTTAATCTAAAATAATTTAGTGTCACTTGAACTAAACATCAAATGTGATATTGGACATTTTCCTACACTGTAGGTTTATGCTGTTTAAAACCTAAGTTAATCCAATCAAACTGAATAGCCCAATCCAAATTGATAGGTAGACTTAGTATTTAGTTTTATTTGGACATTTTTTTTAAAAAAAGTAAATTATTAAATTGATCCTTAAAAAATTTTATTGACTTCATATTAGTCTTTAAAAAATTTTAATTTCATGATGGTCTCTGATAAATTATTTCATCATTCAAGTTAACCTCTATTTAGCAACTAATATGATTAATTTTTAAATATATCACAGACTAATTTAAATGGTAGAATGATCTTTCAAAAAATTAAAATCTCTTAAGAACTATTGTGAAATCGATTAAATCTTTTAAAAAATTTTGTTAGTGATCTTTATTGGTCATCTTGTAGTTAGTTGATTAAATTTGTCTATACTTTTTTTTTAGGTAAAATTTGTCTGTACTATTTTGTTATTGGCAATGAATTTCTCTAAACAAAAATCAAAATAAAAGTACATTTAAAAAATGTTAAAAAAATAGAGTAAACACTCATTGTATTTTCTTAAAAATATTATTGACATCAATTTAATTTTTTTAAAAAATGACATTAATTTAGTCTCTTAATCATAAAAGTGACATCAAAATAATTCTTATGTCACAAATTGTGAAGCACTATTGATGGAGCCTTTGAGTGAGGGACCAAATTAAAATAATTTTTTATGATTATAGGACTAAATTAATGTCATTTTATATGATTGAAGATCTAAATTAATGTTAATTTTTTTAAAAATATTAAATTAATATCATTATATATTATTTAAGGACTAAATTAATGTTAATTTTTTTAAAAAATTAAATTAATATTAATTTAAAGGATTAAAATAAATGTTTACTTTAAACCAAAAAAGTATCCCTTAACTTTTTTTGTGTTATATTTTTTTTAGATTTTGTTAATATTTATCCTTAAAATACATGTAAAAGAATAAAATTAATATTTATTATTTTTTTATTAAATTATGCTAATTACTTAAAAATATATTAAATATATTTTAAATTTTAAATATAAGTATTTTATTTTTATTTAATAATTTTTATTTTTAATTTCTTAACATGTAGACTACAAAACCTTTTTTGTTTTTTTGGTAAGTTGTTTGGTTTATATCAATATTCTGAAAATTGAATTGGTCACTGAACCAGTCGAGGTACTGATTCAATGTTTAATGGTTCAACCGTAGTCGAATCGGAATATAATTAAATATATTTATATTTTATATAAATATAAAATATATATATATATTTTATTTATATACTAATAAAATAAATAAAAATTATAAAAATACATACAAATCAATAATAAAATTATTTAAAACATAAAAAAAATAGTATTATAAAATAAAAAAATATTACATTCATATAAGCAACATAACATTAATCCATATAGTAATATAGTATAAAAATTAATCAAAATAAATATAATTCACATAGTTTATAATTTACATTCTTACACTAATATAATATTAATCTACCAACATAATTAATCATATTAATAATAACAATCTTAAATAAGTAAACAATACAAATTTGATAATATTTTATAAAAAATAATCATAAAAAAATTTATAAATTAAACAAAATTATCATAATTAATATTAATTTATTAAATATCTTCATAAAAAAATTATTTTTTTATTCATCTCCACCGTCATAACTCTCATTAAATGAAGCTGCGTTATTGCTTCTGCGTTATTGCTTCAGAAACTTGATATCTATCCACCCACCATCTTCTTCATTTGCCACGCACACTCTACGTTGGAAGGCGACGTTTTTCGGTGTTTTGGTATCAATCAATTTTGAATGGTTCAAGCAGTTATATACTTCTAGGTCACAGCTCTCACAAAATGCGCCATATAAGCAAACCTAATGACCGTTGATTGTGGAAACCCCAATTTTGTCCCATTGGACGACTTCGAATTGAAGCTGTGACCATAACATTCGGTTGCTCCTCCTGTCACGTTAGCATCTTCCTTTTTCCCAAATTAGAAAAATAAAAAAAAAATCATGATTTGTGTTTTCCAACTGCTGAAGCAGAATTCAGTATTTCAATTTGTTTCTCCTATATACGATTTCGGCTCTTCCTTTCTTGCGTTCTATTTTCCCGGAAAATATCCATCCCGATTTTCTCAGTAAAGAAAAGAAAAAAGTTTAGCGCAGGTTTGAACTCTCTCTTAATTTCCTTTCAATGGCTTCGGCAATCGTTATCGTTGTTTTGTTCCTATGCCAGTGAGTTTGTTTCGGCACAAAGTGTATTTCTTTTCCTCTGCATATACTCGAGGTCTAGGGTTTTGGCTTTTCTTTTGTTCTACTAACATATCTTGCTGGAATTGCACATGCCATTACGAATGTGTGGTCTTTTTTTTTTTAATTGAACATCACGGATGGTTTGTACCTTTACGGTTCCCGAATGAACTAGCGTTTTATAGAAAATCAACGGTTTATTGTGCGGTAGAAGTTGTTGAATGTACCTGTTGTCTGCTGAGAGCATTTTGATGATGAAACGTGGAAAGAAGGGTTGGTTATAGTTCTATGTTGTTCTTCTTTTTCTGTGGGAAGAATGGAGCAAGTAAACTAAGCTACCTGACTGAATCAGGCTCAATTTTTCGTAGACAATTCCTCCACATTCAATAAAATCCCCCTTTCAGTCTCCCCTGCTTGTATGAAAATCCGAATTTTAGTACTCTCTTATTCTATTTTATACTTGGGGGATGATTTTATTGCTTTGTTGAAGTCTCTACTCGATCACCACTTCATTACTTGTGTCCTAAAATGTATAGCAAATAAGATTCAGGGGAGGAGAAGTGGAGATGAATTAAATTGAAGTTGTAGTCTTAGAAAAATAAGTATTATCAACCTTTACTGTTAAGTAGAATTTATTATTTCCAAATACTTTCTTCTTTGATAGTTGTCTTCTAGTACTCCTAGCAGCTATGAATACTGACACCTTTAAGAACGGAGTGCACAGGTGTTTAATTGTTACTGTTGGACATCGATATTCTGTATGTCACTTGAAAATCTCTCTGACCACTTCTGCTTCTAACGTTGAATGCTTGAATAAGAAAATCGTCACTAATTAGCACTTTTTAGACTTTTTTTTTAACACATGTTGGTGTCATCTTATGTCTGTGTTTCATATCATAGCAGCAATATTGCAATGGGATGTAAGGAAGGTAATTGATGTAACCATTTCATAGTTTTCGTTTAGACGTCTTAGATTTGGAGATAAATAAAAATACTATGACTAAATCTTGTAACTAAATAATTCAGAAATGGATTGAGTTTACTGTTTTGACTTCTTACTATCTTTATTTGCACCTTCTTGCTCTATAATAAGATGAAACAGAAAGTTTCTAATGATGATGTGTCCAATCTGTTATCCCAACCCCCTAATATAAGATTGTTGCCGTTGGGTATTCTTGGTGGACCTGCTTGTGTTTGTGATCATTTATCTAGCTAAAGGTAATTGATACGGTAGCCACCAACTAATAGTTAGTGGATTACATGGTACTTTAGTTAGTCAATATTCGGTTTGCTTTAAAGTTTTTGAAGGATAATTTCTTTACATGATAAAAAAAAATGGCACATCGGCTTTGAGTTCTCTGGTGGTTGAACTTTTTCTATTTTACCCTTGCATCAAACTCTGGCACTCTACTGATTTGGAATTTTATGGGTTATTGATATCTTGATATAGAGAGGTTGAATGACGGTTCAAATTTTGGTTTTTCTTGTGCAAAGGCACATATTCAAACTTGTATGTTCTGATAGTTTATCACTTTATCTCTCTAGGATTTATCAATACTAAATCTTCAGTTAAAGTGTGTATGCTTACTAATTGAACTACCAGTACTTACTTTGAAGGACAGAATTCAGCGTTTTCCTATGTGTTGCTGTTTTTTTTTTAATAACTATTTGTTAATCAATCTGATTGTCAATGCAGGATTGTTATCCTATCAGAAATAGGATTTTCCTTATGTATCAAAAGCAAATATCCTTGTCTACTGTCAGCGGAATATGTTAGTTCTGCATGGGGCATGTTAAATTTGAGGAATGGTTGTTATACCAGGACGGTGATTTTCTTGTGTCAAATAGTATACCTAACAGAGTACTGGTTACCACACAGTCAAGACAGAAGGAAGGAAAAATTAAACAAAATAGAAGCTTTTTGGGGAGCATAGACACTTCACATCATCTGGAGTATAGTAAATCATAAGAGTTAATCAAGGGCAGACCATTTGTTACAACCAATTCTAAGTTTCTGGCGAATGGATTTGACGGGTATTCTATGTTCTTACATATTTCCTTTTACTCCAGTTGAGTCCACTAGCAGATCAGGGAATATGTGGATCCAAAACCTAGATGTGGGATCCACAGGAACTGTGAGCTGGACAATCTTCAGTTCAAGTATATTTGTGCTTGTTGCTCTTGTTCTCTCCATATATCTAATATTCGAGCATTTAGCTGCCTATAATCAGCCTGAGGTTCATCCTTATGCTTTCCCTTTTAACTGACTTGGCTTTTTCACCCCAGTATTTTATTTCCCTTTCCATTCATAATATTGTCTAAATCTATTGCTATTTGTTTTTTTCTTTATTTAGGAGCAGAAGTTTTTGATTGGTCTCATTTTAATGGTTCCTGTTTATGCATTGGAATCGGTAAGAGACACTAAGTCAATGGCCAGATACTATCTGTTCTCTTTATTATTGCATATTTTACTTGAACTTATTAAATTCGTCCTAATGAATATCCATTTTTTTTTTTACTGCAATCTAAATGATTCTCAGCTTGCAATTCTTTTCATTACTGGCTAAACTTCTGTTGCTATCTCATGGGAGTAGGGTGGAACTTCCCTTTTAGTGCATGTTTTTTGGGTTAGGTTTACATCTTCAGGAACAAGTGTCATTGTTGTTTACTTAAAGGACTAAATGTACATTTTGATCATTGAAGAGTTTATGCATCAGTTACTTTCACCGTCGAAATATAATTCTGCTCTTTTAAATTCTTCACATTCATCTTTATGTTGGGGGAATTGGTCATTTTGAGAATGTTCCATCATCAAAGAGTGATCTATATGATATCTAATTGATATTTGATACTTGATAGAAACCAAATACTTGATTACTGAAGATTGGGAATAATCCCGGTTACAGCAAGTGTTCAGGCTCTCACACTCATAGAAAATAATAAAAAACACCCAAAAAGGAGAAAGATAAACCACAGACTTCGAGGGTCTGCACCTCCCCAGCCAAAAGGTCCAATTTTCTCACTGAATAATTGTTTGCTCCTCTCCCCCCATTCCCTCACGTTTTATCCTCTTTCTGCTGCCACAGAAGGCCCTCTCACTTCCTCTCCCCTGCTGCACGTGTTTGGGCAGTTAGAAAATCCCCAATGCATATTCTCTTTATGTCCCTTCTCTTGGTCATGTGAGTCATTAACCTCCATGCCTCTCCTTTATTTCTCTCCTTATACTTAGTAGTAGGAGGATATCTATCAATACTTCCCCCCAAAAGATCCACCTTGTCCTCAAGGTGGAGGTTCAAGTGAGTGCCTTGTAGCAGCTGGAAGAACTTTCCCCCGGGATCCCATTGTTTGAAGCTTGATAGCCTGGTTTCCAATTCCCTGGAAACCTCTTTTGCATTGATAGCAACAACAGGTTTTGCAGCATTTATATAAGCATGCCCCATTCCCTCATTAACCTTGCCAATAACATGGTGCAATACACCCTTGAGCTTCCCTACTTGCAGAACAAAAGCACCATTGGGGAAAAAAGCCAATCTTATGCCATTCTGTTGATGTTTCCAAGGAGAAATTGGGGAGTCATTGTTTTGGATCACTGTGGATCCTTTCATCGCAAACATGTGGTCACTAATGACACTCAGATCTAGCACATCAAGAAATGCTCCAGGGTTCAAACCACTGCTTCCAACTAGTGTGAGACCTCAGAAAAAGCCTTCATTATACTGCCTTTTATCATGTTAAGGATGAGTTTCATTTTTGCACTATTTTCAACCTCACCCAGGAAGAATGACTTCTTCCCCAGTGCATCAAATGCTGGAAATGCTTCCTCATACAATGCCTTATCCCCTGCATGAGGTATAACTAGTTGGCCATCATCTACCCCCATTTTATTTCATGCTTGTCTAAGAACACTGCCCTTATCAAAAACCACCAATATAGTAGCTGAGAGATCAGATAACATGGCAATTGTATATTTCCAATTCTTGACTACAGCTGCAAGGGTTTCTCCAACTACAGCACCATCGTGTTCCACTAGTTCATCACACTTTGAGAGATTCCTGTTCCAAACAATGACCTTGAAGTCACGGGGTAGGAGGTTCATGGATGTAGCCTTGCCTAATAGCTTCAGACCCAAGACCCCTACCTTCATCTCTCTCTCACTGCTATACACAACATTGAAGTTCAAGTGCTGCCCCTGTGTCATTGATCCAAGAGATTCTCGAGAAAGATAAATTGGGGAAATAGGTATTATGGATCCAATTTGTTCAGAAAGGACCGTGGGTCTCTCTGAAGTAGTTTCAAACGGAAAAGTCACTCTAGTACATTTTAAAAATTGGGTCACTCTTGGGTAATTTTCTTTCTTTTGGGTAGAGCCCAGACCTTCTTCCCTCAAAATGTAGATCCTTTCCTCCTTCTTGTTAACAGCTGTACTAATAGGTTCTCTTGCTTTCTCAATTTCTTTAACTAAATTTGGTCTTACCGTTGTGGATTTATGCAATTGATGGTCTATTGGAGGTTCCCTCAAATACAGGCCCGCGTTGCCCCTTCCTAGGGCCCCAAAGCCTTTCTTCCATCATTTGGGCTTGGTCTTCCAATCCAGGAAATGATTCCAGCCCTTGCCATTTCTCCTCTGCCTTTATCCCCCTAATCAGGCCCTCTACAGCCCATTTTTTTTTCTTAGTCAATTGGGCTTGGCTCATTAGGTTAAGGAAAGAACCTGCATGGGTAATTCCATTTCTTCCCTTCCTTCCTTCTCCATCCTCACGCAGCCTCCAAGCAGTGGCACTTCAACGGCGCAGCATTTTAGCCCAACGTCCAGCGGCTTTATCGGCGGCAAGTGACTGGCCAAACTCTTTGCCGGCCATCTCTCCCTGAGGCTCTCACACACAAACCCAGCACCGCCAAATTCCTCCCACTCTAGCATCGCAATCTGGCTTGGGGTCGGCCGATGGTTCTCGTCCAGTGACACCGGCAGTGGAAGGGGATGGCCAGACTACTCACGACCCAAAGTTCGATGGCCATTGCCAACCATTTCTGCCCCTGTTCGCCAGCTGTGCGACCCTCCTTTGGTGGCCACCACCGATTCTCAGCACCATTCGCCTCCTATGATTCAAGTGGCTTTTCCTTCCTTGCTAGGCTGCGACTCAACAACTCAGAGGCCACCTTCAACTGGACCCCAAACTCCCTTACAGTCTCTGACAGAGCCTCAATGGGATCTAGGTCTTTAGGTGGCTTGAAATAGTGAACTTCCTCTGTGCCACCGCAACCTGCATCTTCCTTCTCAATCTCATCCACCACCTCCTCCATTTTCTCTTCTTCCTTCTTTGGTTTCACCCTCTCTGGTTCCTCCTCCTCTGACACAACCTCCTCCTCCCTTGAGTCTGCTTTCTGGGTTTCTTCATCTTGGAACCAGACCGGCTGGTCTAGATCATACTGTAGTTGGAACCGTTTGATCAAAGCCTTAATGAAGGCTATACAAGTGGCATTCGGGGTTGCGCCACTCCCACCACAAATTCCATATGAAAGCTCGACCTTCCAGAGCCTCCATGGCCTTCTGCAGTTTCTCACTGTCACTTATCCCTTTTGCACAAAAATACTGCTCAAGGCAAATCAACCACCAATATGCCTCATCCCCTCTAAACACTAGTATCTCCATATCTGTACGCACCATAGCTCCTGGATCGAGAGCTTTGATACCAATTTGATAGAAACCAAATAATTGATTACTGAAGATTGGGAATAATCCCGGTTACAGCAAATGTTCAGGCTCTCACACTCACAGAAAACTAAGAAAAACACCCAAAAAGGAAGAAGATAAAACCACAGACTTCGAGGGTCTGCACCTCCCTAGCCAAAAGGCCCCAAATTTTCTCACTGAATAATTGTCTGCCCCTCTCCCCCACTTTCCTTACATTTTATCCTCTTTCTGCTACCACAGAAGGCCCTCTCACTTCCTCTCCCCTGCTGCCACGTGTTTGGGCAGTTACAGAAAATCCCCAAATGCATATTCTCTTCTATGTCCCTTCTCATGGTCACGTGAGTCATTGACCTCCATGGCTCTCCCTTTATTTCTTCTCACTTATACTTAGTTGTAGGATGATATCTATCAATACTTAAATGAAAAACTGCTTCATTTTACTTCATAACGTACTCCCAGATTTTATTCTCATTTGACTGATAATACAAATTTCAGGAAAGCTTGGGTTTTTTTTCCCCAAAAGGGCCATCTGTAGTGAGTTGCAACAGACATTAGTATCAGTGTGTCTGCTTGCTGTACATAACCTAGCCTTGAAAGTTCTTAATCTTCTTTTTCTTTTTTAATAGAAAGTAATGGTGCATTGTTAAGTTACAATGTTTTTATGATGCAGTTTTTGTCACTATTGGATTCCAGTGCAGCATTTAACTGTGAAGTTATCCGGGACTGTTATGAGGCTTTTGCATTATATTGCTTTGAGAGATACTTGATAGCTTGCTTAGGTATGTCAAACAGATTGTATACTCATATGATGTTCATTAATTGCTATTTGTTCATATGTATATATTTTCCGTGAATGCATAAAGGTGAGATCTTTTTAAGAGATTTTCCTTCCTCTCTTTCCCTCATTTCTCAAGTCTCATTCAAAATCTATTAAATCTGTGAGAGGCCTGAATGTCATATATCATGACTAAAAGAGGATGTGATGCATCTCCTCGAATTTATTTGTTGGTTGATTTATGTTGTGGTTGTCAAAAATTGTTT